>CM039583.1:18609326-19344776 GCA_022457205.1 Saccharum spontaneum | reverse complement strand
TGATGTAAAATTTGGATCATGTTCAATGAGTAGAGTGCTTTGCATTGGTCTATTGTAGATAAACATCTTATTGTCAAACCCCTTGCTATTCTTGCATTGGAGTATATATATGACCAGAATGCAATGAATCATGGCCATAATGACATAATGATCTGAAAGTGCTTGAACAGAATTTTTTTGCCAATTGGTTAGGCATGACTGAAGTTTTGCCGATGCTGCAGTCTCTGTCATGTTTAGCTAGAACCTCTCTGCAGAATGATTTGGTTGACTTAATTTACATGGCTTATGTATTTAGTAATCATTTAGTTCCCCTTTAAAATATCATGTGAACGTCTTAAAAATGAAGCATCAGGTTTATGGAAAAGAATGTGTGCCTAGAGCTAAAGCTGCATTCTTCACAGGCTGCAACATTAGTACCATATATATCCATAATGTCAATTTTTTCCATATATATTAGGTTGCTGCCATTGGGTATATCTAACATTTGCTCAATTGTATAATTAGATATTCAGCTAACAGATTACAATGTTGCAGTAGTATTTTCTTTCCTGAAATCTCCTTGGTAGTATTAACAATTCTATGAATCAAATCAGTTTTTTGTTGGCCAAAGTGCCTCCTTTTGACTATTTGGTTTTAGATTCTGCACCTCTGGTATTTACAGTGATATAGTTGTTTATCCCTTTGTTGGTTCCACCAGACGAGTGAATTTTCTTGACATTGTCTGATATATGAACGTGCTTCCTCTGCAGAAGATGTTTTAACCTATATAATCTTGTAACAAGAGTGTAACTTTATCACATTGTGATCACCATGCCTTTGCTTGTTTACTTCAAGAGATCATGGTGGCCATGTAAAAAGAAGTATTGGAATATGTCTCATGATAACAAAGAGAAGAGACGGGCTACTACGTACAAAGTTACAGACTATGGCCGGGTTTCCAAAATGGCATTGACAAATTCGAATGCACCAGTATAAAAAAATTCATGATATAATTATAAATTCTCTTTGCCTAATAATACTTACATATTCTTTCTTATTCTCGATAGCCATATATCAGAGCAGTATTTATTCTTTTGAGCATACTATAGGTCACGCGTACCTTGTGTTATGGTTTTGCGCAATAATTGTGGGCTCAACAATCCCCTAAAAAAATTGTGGGTTCAACAATACTTTGGGTAAATTAACAAATATATAATAGTTATGTTTATATCTACTCTCGCCTTAGGGTTATGGTCTGGTAAGTATAAAAAAATAATTTTAAAACCACAACTTCAAGTATCTAAAAATCTTAATTTTTTTCTAATATATATTGAAGATGTAGTCTGCCACAAACACGTGCGTATCGCACGTGCATGGCTACTAGTATATATATAAAGGGGTAATATTTACAGCTTATAGAGCTATAAAGCTCAAAAGAAAAAAAAACGGAAAATGCTGTAAGCAAAAATCTCTCCCCACAGGTCTAGACCTACTTTCAGATTTCGTACGCTCCAATTTGATGCACGCATTTGTGCAAGAAAAATCCACATATTTCCACTACAGTTCGTTATGCACTGCTCGTTGATCCGTCCCCTTTCCCACCATCTTTTCTGAATTCAGTGGCACCCTATAGTTGGTGCTGAATTTCTTGGACTATCTGAGGTACTCGCAACAATAGAATCCACGTAGTAGTGTCCCTGGAGGTTGTTTGACGTGCTACACGATATAATGCACAATCGATTAAAACATATAGATTAATTAATTAGCCAAGTGATGAAGGCTAGTTTCTCTGGAGAGGAAGCTGGACCATATATATTTGAAAGGTGGCAAGCTCTACCATCAGCGTTGTTTTGGAGCTTGAGGGTTATGGCATAGGCATTGACCCGAATGACGGTTGAAGCGAACATGTTGCTATTCCTGATGGTAATCAGCCCACAAAAAAACCCAACAGAAGGGGAAAACACAATGTAGTCTAGTTGTCTAGGACAAAATTTCTTCAGATAAAGACAATCAACAGCACTTCTCTTCGTTTCCTGCAGACAAATATTTGATAGGCACTTTCAATAATTTTTACCTGAATGGCATGTCATTTCTCCACACTAGGATCTTAGTTGTTCTATTGTGACTCATTTGTAAAACTGTAGGAAAGTACACTCTGGGATGATATGCTAGATGCCAGGTGCCAGCCACACTGAAGAAAGGTTCTCATCAACAAAAAAGAGAATGAAGCAGGAATCAGCAAAAAACAAGAGATAACCAAAGCACTGCAGATAACTGGACGAGATTAAACTGTCAATACATCGACAGGACCAAGAGAGGTCGAGGTTCAAATTATTTTGCCAGCATGCAGGCTGCACTTGTCTAGCAACCAAGTCATGAAACACATAAACAAAAGAGGCACTCTCTCTAAAAGAAAGTGCAGAGAGACATGGGTAATTATGTTTTGGCGTCATTTGCGTCCTTCTTCATGATGACAGCACCACAATCTTAGGCTGTATCTAGAGAAAGAACTTGGTGTGATGCCTTCCACAATCTCTGGCCACTACTACAGTATTTGTAGCAACACCTTTTTTTAGGGGCGGCTCTACAAAAGGTCATAGATTTCGGAAAGTTATAGAACTTAGTTGACAACTTTTTCATTTGAAATCATTTTGTTAAGAAAACTACGTTTGAATTTTTAAAATTTAAAATTTGAATTTTTCAAATGACCTCGGATGGAGAACATCCTAAACGAAAGTTGTAGATCTTGAAAAGTCATAGAACTTTGTAGTTGACAACTCTTTCATTTGAAATCATTTTGTCAAGGAAAGGTATGTTTGAATTTCTTAAATTTGAAATTCAAATTTTTCAAATGACCTCGGATGGACAAAAGTTGTAAATCTCAAAAAGTTATACAACTTTGTAGTTGATAACTTTTTCATTTGAAATCGTATACGGTCTTAAACACTCAATTTAAACTCAGTTGAGGATAATACGAGTAGAAAGAAAATCCATTATAGACATAAGTGAGTTTAAGGTGAAGTGGATGGAGGAGTATCGCACGAGGTGAAGGTTGCGGGTTCAAATCTAGCCGGCCGTGTTTGATGTAACACCCTAAATTTTTGAATATTTTTAAATAGGGAATTTGAATTACTTACGCAATTTTGTGAGCATTTCAACCTAGTCAAATGATGTTTTGTTTAAAATAGAATCAAATATAGGGATTAAATAAGTGTTTGTGCATACATGCCGATGCATATTTTTATTTGTGTGATTGGTTTTTATTTCAAGAAGAAAATGATTTCAAAAATCATTTGAAAATGTATTTGGAAATATTAGAAAAAGAAAAGGAGATAGGAATTTATTTTTCCCGAATTCGGCCCGAAGGCCCGGTCTCCCCCTCTCTTCTTCTTGGGCCGCTCGGCCTCCTCACCGCGGCCCAGTCGTCGTTTTCCCCGCGCTGCGTATTGGGCCGAGCCCAGCTCGTCCAGGCCCGCGAGCCAAAGCTGCCGCGCCCTCCCCCTCTCCTCTTCGGCTGACACGCCGGGCCCACGCGTCAGGGTCTTCTTCTTCCTCGCGTCGTGCCCGAGCCGGACACCGGTCGAACGACCGAGTCCGTGACCGCACCGCCTCCTCCCCTTTTTTCTTCGGCCGCACGCATTCAAGCCGCCCATAAATAGCACCCCCGCCTCCACCGCCTCCCTTCAACCCAATCTAGATCCCTAGCTTCGCCTCCATCTCTTGCTACCGAGCCGCCACCGCCGAGCTTGGGAGCCGCCCGCCATTGGTAGCCGCACGACGTCCTCCTCCAATTTTAGCCGCCCCGATCCATCTAGGTGAGTCCGCAAGCCTCTGTTCTTGCCTCCGGTATATTCGAATCGATGAATAGTGCGCTAACTCGTCGGATTGCTCAACGCCGGCGAGCCGCCGTTCAACCCGCCGCCGCCGGTCACTGTTGGTGGCCGGATTCCCTCTCTCTCTCTTTCCCGGTCAAATCCTGGCCGTTGAGATCTAATCCGACGGCCTACAACTCAAGATACCCTTTCGGCTGTCACTTTTGCAAAAGAGACCTTGAGTTTTCTTGCTTCTAAACCCGCGATCCATGGCGTATTCACTGGTTTACGCTTTGGTAATTAGAAAACGTAATTTCGTCGGTTTTAATTGAAAATACGCTTTCAGCTATTTACAGAATTGCCACTAGGTCTAAATAGGTCATAAAATCTCCGTTTTAACTCCGATTTGATCCGTTCAAGTTGCGTTATGTTCATAATTTCATATTCTATCTATTAGTACTGCTGTACAGTAGGTTTTACACTTTTTAAATTTGAGGTTAGATTTAATCTATTACTTTAATAAAGTAAATCTTGTTTAAATCATAACTTCTCCGTTTTAGCTCCGATTTGCGTGAACTTCGCGTCTGTGTGATCCTAGAGCGATGTAGATTTGTTTTAAAAACTTTTCATCTTATTTTACTACTGTTGGTGTATTGTTCTAATTGTAGCTTTGTTTGCTTTGCATGATTGCCCCTGGATGATTGTTGTTGACATGTTAATCGAGAGTAGACGGTGATCAGTTCGTTGGTGATCAAGAGTACTTTTACGAGTCGGATCAACAAGATCAGCTAGATCAAGGCAAGTATAGCATGGGATCATCCTTGTTACCTACTCACTTTAATTTACTTAATTCATGCTGCATGTGTCTCTTTGTTAAGGATGCCTTAGTATTGATCCTGTCCCTTGAATCCTAGGGTTATTGGCATTGGGTAGTGGCTAGTGCTTACATAAACAATGATCTTGTAATTTGACTAATGATATATGCAATAACTTTAAAAGATGCTTTTTAGCAACAGGGAACAAGAGGGCTAGAGTTATCTCTAGATTCCTCTCCGTAAGGACTTATCTGTAAGCGAACATCCGGGACTTACAGTACAGCTGTGAGGGCTACATGGCTCTGGCTTTAGTCATATAAGAGGACCTTTTCTAGCTTGTTAGTGGTTACCTTTATGGCGCAAGAGGGGTGTGTTCCGGGTTGGGTGTAGTGCGGCTCCTGTCCCTATGAGTATAGGCTGCGTGTCATTGTGCCATATGAAAGGGGGGCTCTACATTCGCAGGCCACAGAAACCTAGCGGCCCTAACTTGTTAGACGAACCTTGGAAAGACTTCATAGTGAATCTTGATTGTCCAATGGGGAGTCATGACCTCGGGCTTTTGGGGATCACGACTCACAGTGAAAGTGTACAACCTCTGCAGAGTGTAAAACTGGTATATCAGTCGTGCTCACGGACACGAGCGGCCTTGGACCCTTACGGAATAGAGATCACTATTAATTTACTTGTTTTTGCTATTCATTATTCTCTTTACATGATCATATGTTTATTTCGGGAATATTACCTACTCGAAGCTACTCAATTGCCTAAAACATGATCAACTAAAAGCTACATGCAGTTGAACCAGTGTCTAGCCTAATTGAGCTACATGAACCCCATGTTACACTTGTTGAGTACTTTTGTGCTCACCCTTGCATTCCCCCACCACAGGATGGAATTCCGAAAGTGCAAATAGTGACTACTACTACTACTTCCCTGAAGATTACTAGACTTGTGGTCAACCAGTTGACGTGCCTATGCTATGGAGCTAGCTACCACTATATTTATATTATGTTTCTGCTTATTTATGTGAAGACTCTGTGATTCTATTCGTTATGTAATAAACATTTGTGATGATACTATTTATATTTGTCAACTTATGTGTGATTGATCTCTGGGCGCACATAAGAGTATGCACTCCATTTGTTCCTTAAAAATGGGTGTGACAGATTGGTATCAGAGCTATGTTGACTGTAGGACGCAAGCCTAGTTAGTAATGGTCGTTTTAGTTCTCTTTTCTTCACTTGTTTCATGCTTATTACTTTACTCTTGATAATTGCTAAATTATTATGCTTCTTTCGCCTCATTCTATTATGAAAATATTGTCTCTAATTTCAACTCATCCTTGGACTAAAATCTGTAGATGCCTCGTGCCCGCAAGACTGCCCGCATCACCACTGGAGGATACTATCCACCCCGTTCCTTGGTGAAACCAGAAGAGCTTCAGGAGGAACCCGAAGAGCTTCAGGAGGAACCCGAAGAGCTTCATGAGGAACCCGAAGAGCTTCAGGAGGAATTAGAAGACACTACACCAACCCCACCATCAACACCAGAACAGGCGCCAGAACCAACTTTGCCTCAGGAGGAAATTGAACCTAAGGAGGAAGTTATCTATTTGAGTGATGATGAAGACGTTGAGCTTGCTAACAACGGAGGACAGCCCCCTTCGCCTTCACCAGATGCTTCTGCTGAAATTGGAGTGTCATCCCTTCCTATGGGCTGGATTACAAGGATCCATCACAAATCAAGCCATGACACCCCGTCACACCATCGACTGAGTGACATACTTAATGCCTACTTCACGGATTGGGATCCTGCAATTGAGTATGTCTGCTGGGAGCATAAACACCCTTTGGAAGCTACTTATTGGAAGTGCAGTGTGCGCATCTTCGTTAAGAACAATGAGTTGGGCACCTTTTTGCTAGATCGGTGTTTTTCCCATAGTGGACGCCGTGCCACTATAGAAGATGGTATAGAAGATGCAGCCTTTGAAGCATGCTTGGGACTTCGTCACCTTCGCTATGAGATTATGCAAGATGATCCATATTGCTATTTCCCTCGTGGAGATCCGGAGTATGGATGGGTAATGACTGACCCTGGGAATTTAGATTTAGTTCCTCGGGTCATGGTGGATTTTGGTCATGACATGATGGTGACAAATCGTCGGTTGGTAGCCCTGGTTAAAGCTTTGGGAAAAGACGTCAAGAGGTATCAAGAAGTGATAGATGGCTTAAGGATTGACCAAGGCATGGAACCGATCTATGATCATCATGAACACCAAGCCCGTACTTAGGAGTTGGAATACCATTTATGTAATAATACGATAGTTCGAGTAGTGTCAAGTTAAGTTGAGTTTGTGGTGTCGTGTGAACTTTGTGTGGTTAGTTGAGTTATTATTGTGCTTATGTGTGAGTTGGATTTTCCATGTAATGAGTGCTGGAGCTTTGTGGGCCTGTCTACAAAGGTTCCAAGTTATACAATATTAAGTTTTAGTGTGATAAATAAATAATTTAGTTGGGTTAACTTTTCTCCCTGTTCTGTCTTTTCTGGAGCGATCTGTCTTTCCTTTTATGCTTAAAATTAACTGATCAGCGAAAAATTCTGAAATTTTTATGAGAGAGTCTAGACCCACGTACCTTTCCAATGCCTCTGGAATAAACTTTTTATCTATTCTGGATCATGAGTTATAATTGTTACAAGATGAAGTTACTGTGCAGTCTGGAGGTCAGAAACAGTTTCTGTTGTGTTCTGTTTTTGGGTAACTTCGTGACAGAATCTGGAAGTATGAGTTAAATAAAAGTTCTAGATAATTTCATAAGCTTTCCAACCATGTAAAGAACACCTCTACTGGATATTTGTAACTCGAGATAGGGTTGTTTTACCGAACAGCTGAAATTGGGATGTGTCCAGAAAATTTTCAGATTTTAATCTCTATCTCTAGAATTGTCTATTATGTGGTAATCTCTAAGGTTTGATACTATATTGGATAACAGATGTCTGGAAGAGGACGAGGTCGAGGCCGTGGTCGTGGAATTGGACCAACACCTACTATTCATGAGCTTTTGGCCATACAGACACAGCTAATGGAAGCTCTGGTGAACAATCAGCAAAATCAGCCAGTTGGAGGAGCACCTGCGCGAGATAAGCGTGGAGAGTTTTTGAAGGGTCATCCCCCAGTGTTTACACATGCCTCAGATCCATTGGAAGCTGATGATTGGCTTCGTGCAGTAGAGAAGCAGCTCAACATTGCTCAGTGTAATGATCAGCAGAAGGTGTTGTTCGCTTCGGGACAACTTCAAGGAGCAGCTCAAGATTGGTGGGATTCATATCAGTATGGCCGTCCTGCCAACGCTCCCGCTATTACTTGGCAGGAGTTTACCGAGAGTTTTAGGTCCTACCATATACCAGAGGGGGTGATAGCATTGAAGGCAGAAGAATTTCGCAATTTGACACAGGGATCTATGCCTGTGGCAGAGTATAGAGACAAGTTTGCTCAGTTGTCACGTTATGCGCCAAATGAGGTGGCTAATGATGCTGATAAGCAGCGACTTTTCCTGAAGGGTCTGCATGATGGTCTTCAACTGCAGCTAATGTCTAATGCTTACCCAGATTATCAAACTCTAGTGAATCGCGCTATTGTGGTGGATAATAAGCGCAAGGAGATGGATGCTAAAAGAAAGAGACTTCAGGGACAGATATCTGGGAACAACACTCGCCAACGTACTGGTTATCAACAAGGTTTTCAGCAGAGGTATCCGCCCAACCAATGGAATCGTGGTCAACTTCCTCCACGTAATCAGTTTCTGCAACGTCCTCCTTATCAGTCGCAGAATGGCAATCAACGCTCTCAACAGCAGAATGGGAACCAGAATCAGCGATAGAGTACCCCTAACAACACTCCAATGAAGACTAGTGCTCCTAATACTCCAACCAAGTGTTTCCGTTGTGGAAAGGAGGGTCACTTGTCTTATAACTGTCCTGAGAAGGCCAACCAACAAACTCCTCAGAAGCAGAATAGTAATCAGAAGCCACCATACTATGGGAAGGTGACTCACTTGTCGGAAGAGACTGCAATGTCGGAACCTGAAGTTATGCTCGGTACGTTCGATGTCCACTCCATCCCTGCCACTGTTCTTTTTGATTCTGGAGCTTCGCATTCATTCATATCTCAAATATTTGTTAAGACAAATAGCATTCCTTTGTGTGCCATGAAAAACCCTATACTAGTTAACTCGCCTGGGGGTAGTATGCAAGCTTCCTATCAATGCCTCCCTATTAGTTTAAATTTAAGGGGGGTAGAGTTCAAAGTGAGTCCTATAGTGTTGAGAACAGCTGGGATTGATCTTATTCTGGGATTAGACTGGATGAAGCAAAATCAGGCAGTGATTCAGTGTAAGGAAAAGGCAGTAGCCCTGACAACACCGAAGGGAGATCGCATTAGTGTGGAGATTGTAGTGCAGAAGCCGCAGACAGCTACAGTAAATCGACTTGGTGATAATGCTAATCAAGAGGATCCAGTTGTGGATGAATTTCCGGATGTGTTCCCCGATGACTTGCCAGGTATGCCACCCGACCGCGACATTGAGTTTATTATTGAATTATTGCCTGGAACTGCACCTATAGCTAAGCGTCCATATAGGATGGGGGTTAACGAATTAGAAGAACTTAAGAAACAAATAAAAGAATTGCAAGAGAAAGGTTTTATCCGTCCTAGCTCATCACCATGGGGAGCTCCTGTGATCTTTGTTGATAAAAAGGATGGTTCTCAACGGATGTGTGTTGATTATCGGTCACTCAACGAGGTAACTATCAAGAATAAGTACCCGCTGCCAAGGATTGATGACTTGTTTGATCAGTTGAGAGGTGCTTGTGTGTTCTCCAAGATTGACCTTCGCTCTGGCTATCATCAGTTGAAGATTCGCGCCACGGATATACCTAAGACAGCATTCACCACCCGATATGGTTTGTATGAGTATACAGTAATGTCCTTTGGTTTGACTAATGCTCCTGCATACTTTATGTACCTGATGAATAAGGTATTTATGGAGTATCTTGATAAGTTTGTAGTAGTGTTCATCGATGATATCCTGGTATACTCTAAGACTAAGGAAGAACATGTGGAACATTTGAGGTTGGTCCTGCAGAAGCTCAGAGAGCATAAGCTCTATGCTAAGCGTAGCAAATGCGAGTTTTGGTTAAAGGAAGTTGCTTTTCTGGGTCATGTGGTCTCTAATGGTGGAATATCAGTGGATCCTAGTAAGGTAAGAGATGTGTTGAATTGGAAACCGCCAACTGATGTGGGAGAAATTCGTAGTTTCTTGGGATTGGCTGGATATTATAGGAGATTCATTGAAGGGTTTTCTAAGCTTGCCAAGCCAATGACGGCGCTGTTGGAAAAGAATGCTAAATTTGTGTGGTCTGATAAGTGTCAGGTTAATTTTGAGGAGCTAAAGAAACGATTGACAACAGCTCCGGTGTTAGTTTTGCCAGACTTGAATAAGAGCTTCTCTATTTATTGTGATGCATCTCGTTTGGGTCTTGGTTGTGTGCTTATGCAGGAAGGCAAAGTAGTAGCATATGCATCTCGACAGTTGAGGAAGCATGAGTTAAATTATCCTACCCATGATTTGGAGTTAGCAGCCGTTGTGCATGCCTTGAAAATATGGAGGCATTATTTGATTGGACATAAAAGTGATATTTACACTGATCATAAGAGTTTGAAGTACATTTTCACTCAATCAGATCTGAACTTGAGACAACGTCGTTGGTTAGAGTTGATTAAGGATTATGATCTGGAGGTACACTATCATCCGGGTAAAGCTAATGTGGTTGCTGATGCCCTTAGTAGAAAGAGCTATGCTAACGAGGTACAAGTAATGCCGATGTCAAATGAGTTATGTGCTGAGATTAAGCATCTAAACTTGGGTATTGCTGTTAATGCAGTGGAATTAGTAGTAGAGCCTATGTTAGAGCAACAAATACGCGAGGGTCAGTTGACGGATGACAAGATAAAGGAGATAGTAGGGAATATACCGAAAGGTAAAGCCCCTGGATTCCGGTTGGATGACAAGGGAACCCTATGGTTTGGAAAACGATTATGTGTGCCTGAGGACAAAGCTATAAGGGGAGCAATCCTACGGGAGGCTCATGAGTCCGCTTACTCTATTCATCCTGGAAGTACTAAGATGTATATGGATTTACGAGAAAAGTATTGGTGGCATGGTTTGAAAAGAGATGTTGCAGAGTATGTTGCACTATGTGACACATGTCAGAGGGTTAAAGCTGAACATCAAAGACCTGCAGGATTGTTGCAACCGATGCAGATACCCGAGTGGAAGTGGGAAGAAGTTGGTATGGACTTCATAGTAGGATTACCACGCACTCAGAGGGGTTTTGATTCAATATGGGTTATAGTGGATCGTTTGACTAAAGTCGCTCATTTTATACCAGTTAGAACTACGTTTTCCAGTGCAAAGTTGGCAGAGTTGTATTTGGAAAGAATAGTAAGTTTGCATGGAGTTCCAAAGAAGATAGTGTCTGATCGAGGTACCCAGTTTACATCATATTACTGGCAGAAAGTACAAGAGTCATTAGGGACTAAGCTGAATTTTAGCACAGCGTATCATCCTCAGACAGATGGGCAAACAGAAAGGATTAATCAGATATTGGAGGATATGTTAAGAGCTTGTGCTTTGCAGTATGGTACAAGTTGGGACAAGAGTTTGCCGTATGCAGAGTTTTCCTATAATAACAGTTATCAGAAAAGTTTACAGATGGCACCCTTTGAGGCTTTGTATGGTAGGAAGTGTAGAACTCCATTGTTTTGGAATCAGACGGGAGAGAGTCAAGAATGCTGAGAAACAAGTAAGAATGATTCGAAATAACTTGAAAGCAGCTCAGTCTCGGCAGAAAAGTTATGCCGATACTCGATGGAGAGAGTTGACTTTTGAAGTGGGAGATTATGTTTATTTAAAGGTGTCGCCTATGAGAGGTGTGAAAAGGTTTAATCGGAAAGGAAAGTTAGCACCGAGGTATGTCGGTCCTTTTAAGATCTTAGAGAGACGTGGTGAAGTGGCATATCAGTTGGAATTGCCTGAGAGTTTAGCAGGGGTGCATGATGTGTTTCATGTGTCTCAGTTAAAGAAATGTCTGCGTGTATCGGAAGAACAAATACCGTTGGAAGAACTCACTGTTAAGGAAAATCTTACTTATGAGGAGTATCCTGTGAAAATTTTGGAGACAGCGGAAAGAGTTACCCGAAGCCGAGTTATAAAGATGTGTAAAGTTTAGTGGAGTCGGTATTCGGAAGCAGAGGCTACGTGGGAAAGAGAGGAGGATTTAAGAAAAGCATACCCACAGTTGTTTGAGTAAGCATCGTCCGAATCTCGGGACGAGATTCTTTTAAGGGGGGTAGAATTGTAACACCCTAAATTTTTGAATATTTTTAAATAGGGAATTTGAATTACTTACGTAATTTTGTGAGCATTTCAACCTAGTCAAATGATGTTTTGTTTAAAATAGAATCAAATATAGGGATTAAATAAGTGTTTGTGCATACATGCCGATGCATATTTTTATTTGTGTGATTGGTTTTTATTTCAAGAAGAAAATGATTTCAAAAATCATTTGAAAATGTATTTAGAAATATTAGAAAAAGAAAAGGAGATAGGAATTTATTTTTCCCGAATTCGGCCCGAAGGCCCGGTCTCCCCCTCTCTTCTTCTTGGGCCGCTCGGCCTCCTCACCGCGGCCCAGTCGTCGTTTTCCCCGCGCTGCGTATTGGGCCGAGCCCAGCTCGTCCAGGCCCGCGAGCCGAAGCTGCCGCGCCCTCCCCCTCTCCTCTTCGGCTGACACGCCGGGCCCACGCGTCAGGGTCTTCTTCTTCCTCGCGTCGTGCCCGAGCCGGACACCGGTCGAACGACCGAGTCCGTGACCGCCCCGCCTCCTCCCCTTTTTTCTTCGGCCGCACGCATTCAAGCCGCCCATAAATAGCACCCCCGACTCCACCGCCTCCCTTCAACCCAATCTAGATCCCTAGCTTCGCCTCCATCTCTTGCTACCGAGCCGCCACCGCCGAGCTTGGGAGCCGCCCGCCATTGGTAGCCGCACGACGTCCTCCTCCAATTTTAGCCGCCCCGATCCATCTAGGTGAGTCCGCAAGCCTCTGTTCTTGCCTCCGGTATATTCGAATCGATGAATAGTGCGCTAACTCGTCGGATTGCTCAACGCCGGCGAGCCGCCGTTCAACCCGCCGCCGCCGGTCACTGTTGGTGGCCGGATTCCCTCTCTCTCTCTTTCCCGGTCAAATCCTGGCCGTTGAGATCTAATCCGACGGCCTACAACTCAAGATACCCTTTCGGCTGTCACTTTTGCAAAAGAGACCTTGAGTTTTCTTGCTTCTAAACCCGCGATCCATGGCGTATTCACTGGTTTACGCTTTGGTAATTAGAAAACGTAATTTCGTCGGTTTTAATTGAAAATACGCTTTCAGCTATTTACAGAATTGCCACTAGGTCTAAATAGGTCATAAAATCTCCGTTTTAACTCCGATTTGATCCGTTCAAGTTGCGTTAGGTTCATAATTTCATATTCTATCTATTAGTACTGCTGTACAGTAGGTTTTACACTTTTTAAATTTGAGGTTAGATTTAATCTATTACTTTAATAAAGTAAATCTTGTTTAAATCATAACTTCTCCGTTTTAGCTCCGATTTGCGTGAACTTCGCGTCTGTGTGATCCTAGAGCGATGTAGATTTGTTTTAAAAACTTTTCATCTTATTTTACTACTGTTGGTGTATTGTTCTAATTGTAGCTTTGTTTGCTTTGCATGATTGCCCCTGAATGATTGTTGTTGACATGTTAATCGAGAGTAGACGGTGATCAGTTCGTTGGTGATCAAGAGTACTTTTACGAGTCGGATCAACAAGATCAGCTAGATCAAGGCAAGTATAGCATGGGATCATCCTTGTTACCTACTCACTTTAATTTACTTAATTCATGCTGCATGTGTCTCTTTGTTAAGGATGCCTTAGTATTGATCCTGTCCCTTGAATCCTAGGGTTATTGGCATTGGGTAGTGGCTAGTGCTTACATAAACAATGATCTTGTAATTTAACTAATGATATATGCAATAACTTTAAAAGATGCTTTTTAGCAACAGGGAATAAGAGGGCTAGAGTTATCTCTAGATTCCTCTCCGTAAGGACTTATCTGTAAGCGAACATCCGGGACTTACAGTACAGCTGTGAGGGCTACATGGCTCTGGCTTTAGTCATATAAGAGGACCTTTTCTAGCTTGTTAGTGGTTACCTTTATGGCGCAAGAGGGGTGTGTTCCGGGTTGGGTGTAGTGCGGCTCCTGTCCCTATGAGTATAGGCTGCGTGTCATTGTGCCATATGGAAGGGGGGCTCTACATTCGCAGGCCACAGAAACCTAGCGGCCCTAACTTGTTAGACGAACCTTGGAAAGACTTCATAGTGAATCTTGATTGTCCAATGGGGAGTCATGACCTCGGGCTTTTGGGGATCACGACTCACAGTGAAAGTGTACAACCTCTGCAGAGTGTAAAACTGGTATATCAGCCGTGCTCACGGACACGAGCGGCCTTGGACCCTTACGGAATAGAGATCACTATTAATTTACTTGTTTTTGCTATTCATTATTCTCTTTACATGATCATATGTTTATTTCGGGAATATTACCTACTCGAAGCTACTCAATTGCCTAAAACATGATCAACTAAAAGCTACATGCAGTTGAACCAGTGTCTAGCCTAATTGAGCTACATGAACCCCATGTTACACTTGTTGAGTACTTTTGTGCTCACCCTTGCATTCCCCCACCACAGGATGGAATTCCGAAAGTGCAAATAGTGACTACTACTACTTCCCTGAAGATTACTAGACTTGTGGTCAACCAGTTGACGTGCCTGTGCTATGGAGCTAGCTACCACTATATTTATATTATGTTTCCGCTTATTTATGTGAAGACTCTGTGATTCTATTCGTTATGTAATAAACATTTGTGATGATACTATTTATATTTGTCAACTTATGTGTGATTGATCTCTGGGCGCACATAAGAGTATGCACTCCATTTGTTCCTTAAAAATAGGTGTGACATTTGACAAAAAAAAGTTTGCCATTTTTATGGCCCAATTTCGTGATTTTCTGAAAAATGGACATCCGATTGTAGGGGTGACTGATCAACTACCCTTACAATCGGCCATTTGTAGCAATGATTTGGCCAGCCGCAGCCGCCCCTAAAAATCCTGGGTTACGTAGTGTACTTCTTGGATGCAATAAAACCTTCCCGTTTCAAAAAGGAAAACCTCTAGGGATAAGTACATTAGAACGAACTGTTTGTACTTACTAGACAAAGAGTACAATATTGGTGTTTGTAGCGTTTGACCTTGCAACAGAGACTTGAAATGATCGCCACTGTATTAGTTGTTGGCTTATTACTCTCATGGCGTGACTGAGCATGGGTACGATGGGAAAATACCTATTCATGTCATCGATGCCAATGAAGTTGTACAGATGGGTGTTAGAAGAAAGAAATCAAAGATGCTTTTGCACCTAACTTGCCGGATTAAAAAAAAATGCTGCAGAGCGGGTGGGTGGCTAACCGGTGGGGGCCTCCCCAGATTAAAAAAATAGTTTTTTTTGCTATTTTTGGGTTCTAGATTCGTGATTTTTACAAAATAATTTGTAGGGACGGCTCTATATCCGGCCGTCACAACCGTCCCTACAAATCCGTGACTTCTAGCAATGGTTTGGTAGGGACGGCTAACCAATCCGCCTCTGCAAATCACCTGAACCCGCCCCTACAAAATCTTTACGTAGTGGGCGTTAGTAGAGGATCGGAGCTGAGGCAGGTACTGCCTGCCGGAGTGATGGCCAGGGGTTGGGTCTCCATTGCTGCCTCCTTGAAGCTGGGTTGCACGGCGTGGCTCCTGACGCCATTGGGTCCAATTTCTATTGCCAGCATGATCAACTAATTTAATTTGGTAGACACTGATCTGTTTCAATTTTTTTATGAATTCATAACCAAAGTCTTCACTATGGTCCTGTTCATCTGGCTTATAATCCATCTTATTTAGCTTATTTTTTCAGCCAAAATAATATTTTTCTCTCATAAAAAATCAGCCAACAGTATTTTTCAGTCGGCTTATAATTCCAGCCGAATGGGACAACTATTGGCTCCCCTTTACTGTAAGCACAGCACGTACAGTAGCCTACTAACCGTCGCAACACACAATCATTAGAATATAATATCCATCTTACAAAAGGACCACAACTGTCCAACTTTAAAGTGGGCAAGTCATATTATGGAGACAGTGCAGCAATGGAGATCTTCGCCAAATAATGTGTGGCCATTTTCAAATAGGCTTACTGCATTTTTTTTAATTTCTTCCTCTCTTTTTGAGAGCTTGTTCTTCCTTAGATTTTTGCTTCGTTGTAAACTTTGATTGAGTGCATGACTTATGCAGAGATCGGAGTGAAACTTCCTTTTCTCTAAAAATTTTATTTTATTTTATTGTAGCCATATATATGTAAATAATTAAGGGCAACAAAGAAACAGATGCAAACATTAGTCTCTTGCTTGCACCGGAACCATCACATTTCCAACAAAATAGAGTCTACCACATATAACTTATTTTCTCTCCAATTTATTAAGAGAATGTAATTTTGTATCTATTTGAATTTGTATGCATGGTTTTCCTAAAAATGTGAATGTGTTGAATCCGTTGCCATCCCTTTGATTAAACAAGGAGACATGTGCCACGAGATTAATTAGAGGATGCCGGCGACGGTATGTAACCACGCTCCACCGATTTTGTTTCCTAGCGCCAAGACCAGTACTTGGCATATGGTTATATATATATATATATATATATATATATATATATATATATATATATATATATATATATATATAGGGAGAGTATTCTCTATAGCTAGCTACAAAATAAGTTATTTTGTAGCCACCTCCATTTACGATAATTTTATATACTAATTTACGATAATATTAGTACATATTTACGATAGTTGGGTTACTATAACACATGAGGATATTTACTATAATGTTACAGTAAATCACATAGTAAGGAGTTACTGTAATCTCGTAAATTAACATAGTAATTATCGTAACTCAAAATGGCTACAGAATAAGTTATTCTGTAGCCAACTGCAGGGTAGTAGTTCTATATATATATATATATATATATATATATATATATATATATATATATATATATATATATATATATATATATATATATATATATATATATATATATATATATATATATATATATATATATAGGGCTGGGCTATTGGGAGCCCAGGGCTAGAAATAGGTATCGGAAGCCCTAGCCAGCCACCCCACCCATGCCCCCACAAAGCTGACACGCGCGCAGGTCCCAGCCAGCCCACTCATTCAGGTCAGCGGAGCTGACGCGCGCATGAGTGGAGGACCACTTGAGACCCAGCCAATCGGATGTATAAAAATTCAGGTCAAGCTACGCAGAAAAGTTTTGGTCGCGATGTTGCATAGAAATTAGTCGTTGGATGAATTAAAATCAATTCATTACCGCATAAAAACCTTTTCACGAGCTGAACGTTCTACCTAATTGCACCTGACACAGGCTGACACGCACTGACACATGCATGCATGGATACATTCATTCTAATCTCTTTCATTTTTTCACGATAATTCTTCAATAAAGCTTCCGATTCTAAAACGGTTTTCACCATTGAACTTCTGACATTTTTTTGCACGATTCAAGATCCATTGTGAATATATTTTTGAAAAATTTTGAAATTTAAAATTTGAAATTTGAATCCTAGCACGTGATGTGGGGGACCTCCTGGAGTCCTAGCCAGCCGGATGCATAAAATCCTGGAGCAGGCCACGTATAAATCTTTTTTGTCAAAACGATGCATAAAAACTAGTGGTTGGATGAGCTAAAGTTAATTCGTCGACGCATAAAAACCTCTCGCCGAGCTGGGTGTTCCACCAGACAGCACCTGACACAAGCTGACAAGGCTCACGCGCGCATGCAGTTATGCATCCCATATAATTCTCTTTCGATTTTTGGCGATAATTCCTCAACGAAACATCCGATTCAAAAATGGTTTTCACCATTGAACTCCTGACATTTTTGTGCACATTTCAAGATCCAGTTTGAATATATTTCTAAAATTTTTTAAAATTCATAAATTTAAAATTTGAATCATGTCACGTGATGGTCATTTAGATGCATAAAATCACTTGTCAAGATGTGTACAAAAGTGTTTGGCTCTGATGTTGCATAAAAGTGTTTGGTTGAATGAATAAAAAATTATTTTCATAAATTTGTAATTTGAATCATGCTGTGGATGACCGATTGGATGCATAGAATCACTAGTCAAGATGCGTACAAAAGTAGTGATGGGATACTTAAAAATACGGAGACAATATCGTCATCTCTAAATTTATAATTTGAATCATGTCACATGTTGGACGATTGAATGCACAGAATCACTTGTCAAGATGCGTTATTTTCAGGTGCTGACGTGCACAGAACCCTCCAGACATAGCAGATCGGACGCATAAATTTTCAGGTCAGACTGCGTACAACCGTTTTGTCGCAACGATGCATACAAACCAATGGTTGAGTGAATCAAAACCAGTTTGTTACGGCATAAAAACCTCTCCGCGAGCTGGCTGTTCCACCTAACGTGAGCTAACACATGCTGACACGCTGACACATGCTGACATGCACGCGTCCATTCTAATTTTGTCCGTTTTTTCACGATAATTACTCAACCGATCGGACGCATAAAATCCTAGCTCAGGCTACGCAGAAAGGTTTTATATCGTGATAATGCATAAAATCTAGTGGTTGCATGAATTAGAACCAATTTGTTACCGCGTAAAAACTTCTCCGCAATATAGACATTACACCTGACAGCAGCGACACAGGCTGACACATGCCTGCATACGTGCATCTACTCTAATCTCTTCCATTTTTTCACGATAATTTCTCAACAAAACATCTGATTCAAAAACGGTTTTCACCATTGAACTCCTGACATTTTTATGCACGATTCAAGATCAATTGTGAATATATTTTTTTAAAAAAATAAAATTCATAATTTTGTGCATTATAAGATAGAATTTTATGCATCCATCTACGAATAGATCTTGTGAGCGAGAGCATAGAAACATGGAGACAACCTCGTGTTTTTCAAAATTTAAAATTTAAATCATGACACGTAATGACATATTGGATGCATAGAATCACTAGTCAAAATGCGTAGGAAAGTTTTTGGCGCTGGCGTTGCATAGAAATTAGTGGTTAGATGAATAAAAATTAATTTTGTTATCGCGTAAAAACATCTCCACATGGAGGCGACCTTGTCTTCTTCAAAATTTAAAATTTGAATGCTAGCATGTGATGGCTGATTAGGTGCATAAAATCAATGGTCAAGATGCGCATAAAGGTTTTTGGTGCCACGTTGCATACAAATATGTGGTTGAATGAATAAAAATTAATTTTGTTGTTGCGTAAAATCCTCTCCACGAGATGAATATTCCACTTGACACAAACGTGATTGTCTGTAACAACATCATGCTTCCCACTATGAGGATGTATAATTAACACATAAACGATACATAAAAACACATAAAACCCTTCTTACTTGAAGGAGGGGGCCTATTACAACCAACACAGCTACTACCCATACCCACACCATGCTTTTCATCAGGATATGTTTATTTAATAGAGCAACAATGCATAGAAACCTTACACCATACTTCCTCTAGGGGGATAAAACATACAAAACACTACACACTAGATGTGGACTATCCATAATAGTCCCAACTCACAATATGCATACACACTCAGTCAACAAAATATTGAAACCCAACTTAGGTTACATAGAAACTAATAGTTTCGCTCGTGTCATCCAAGCATATAAACACAACATATGAAAAACCAACTTTTTGCATTAACCCATCAACTATATCGAAGATCACACTACGCCACCGCCATAATCCAAGGAAGTTGTGGACGTCGCAAGCCATGTCCTATGTCCGAGCCACCATTGACCTACACCAAATAGAGAGGAATCCTTTCAACCATCCTACATCACAACAAAGTCATAGAAAGTTTATCTAAGCAAGATAACGTATAATTTTAGAGCAACAATTTCATTGCACATCATATATGAGAAAGAAGCATAAAAAGTTTAAATCAAAAGTGCATAGAAAATTTCATTGTACGAACATCATAAACCTTGCGCTGCATAGAAATTCTGCTCAGGATGGAATGCTCATTATGCATAAAAATTTTGTATGTATATGCATAGAAATTTGTTTGCCCATTTCCCCTGTTCTCTAGTTAATAGGTAACACAGAGCAAATATCACTCACAGTAGAGAGCAGCATCATAGACATGAGAACTGTTAACTTAAGCACAAGCAAGCATGACCTATTATATTTCCAAAGTGACAAACTCCTCCACAAGGGACATCAAATGATCAAAGTAGCATAGCCAGTGAGGCCATTTGATCCAGATCCTACAGAGCTCATCACCAGCAACTTGGGGCACACACTGCACCCACTGCACCAGCAACTTGGGGCACACACTGCACGATATTGGAAGCATAGGAGCTTTTTAGCACAATTTTTATATCAGAAGACACAGTAGCTCTAGATTTTTAAATGCATAGGAATGCCAAAGGTTCTTAACTGCCTAAAAAGGTATGTAATCTTTCCCGTTGAAATGCATAATAAGGCTACAGACATCACTGCTAATATGATATAAATTACTAAGCCAGCTAGTCATGCAGAATTGAGTAAGGTAGTGCAGAACTAAACAGAGGACTGGACAAGGTGCTTACAGATGACACCATGAACCAAGATATACCTACAAAATCAGCAATCCTGAGTGCATAAAAAGGAAGCCAACAGGAGCAGATCAATTCATCGAACACCAGCAGAAAATACTATCACCTCGTGCCGTGGCCATGGACAGCGTCATGCACCGGACCGCCGTGTGAGCGCCATGGCCCGAAGCGCAGACATGTCGGCCTTCTTCTCCGGCCACCTGGCGCCTCCTGGAGCCCTCCCCTCAGCCCCACGCCGTCGAGTCCGCCCCAGCCCTTACCTTGATGCAGCCACAACAACGTATAAATATGCCCTAACAAATGTATAAAATTATGTTCCAACAATGTATAAAATGTGCTCCATTAATGTATATAAAATTCCAAATATTTTCTAACTTACACTATTGGCTCAAGAAACATAGAAATAAAAAATCAAAGTACATGAAAACAAACTGTGAGAATCATTATTTATCTAGCTTTTTAGAAACCTGCATTGGCCATCATAAATAAATATTTTATTTAGTCAGATTGTCAAATCATAATTGTTATGCATAGAAAGTTATGTATGCAAGCACAAAAACAATTTGTCTCTAAATGAACGCATCAAATATTGCATAGAAAACCATGCTTGCTTGCGTTACTAGCTCCTTATTTGCCACAACCATATGTTCCTACATGGTTGTGACCAAATCAAATTAAAACATGGCATAGCAACTATGGATGGCAGCGCAGTTCCTAGGATTTTTAGACGAGCAGAAAATTCAGCATCAATGGAATGGACTGTAGAACCATCACATCAGGAAAAAAAAAAAGAATTGAGTAAAGCTAAATCAACTAACATCAGTAATTGTTGCTGCTTGCCGTTGCACAGGATGTGTGCTCTTGCATCTCGTCGTCCCTGCTTGCTCCTGCCCAAGCTGTGGGAGAGGAAAAACATCGTCGCTGGATCCGGTTAGGGAGAGTGAGAAGAGAGGAGGGAGAATTCCTGGAGCAGCTGTGCCGCATTTGCACCAAAATCCAACAAATCAACACCATCGGAATCCTGCTGTGCCGCATGAATTGAACGCATAAAAACCTTGAGGCTCTGGTACACCTTCCACGCGAGTGTCGTCTTGCCAATGCTGCTCTCGCCAGCGATGGCATAAGCGTGAGCGCGGGGATGGAGTCGTCCATGAGCTGCTCTCGCTGTACTTGTCCAGCCCAACCGTGTACTCCTCCAGATCATCCCTGCACAGAAATAAATCCGGTCAAATTGATCGCTTCTCTAGCACAGCAGCTTGAAAATCCATACGAATCTTGGTCGGACCGTTGGAGAATGAAACGAGAAGGACAACAACACCACTTTACAGGAGGATATCTACTCAAATTGACTGCAAACACTGCTTCGTACCAGGTGGCGAGGGCGGTGGCGGAGGAGGAGACGGCCCAGGCCGGCGCGGGCGTGTGCTCCATGTTGTAGACGGCGCGGTTCTCGGAGATCTCATTGAGCCGATTCCTGATCTGGCGATTACGCCTCGAGAGGTCGTGGCGGAGCGCGACCTGGCCGGCGCACCGGCCGGGCCACCACCACCAACCACCGACGGCACACCCGGAACCCAGGGTGGCCTTCCTCCACCTCAGGCCCGCGCGATGGAGGAAGTCGTTGAGCGCGTCCTCGGCCTCGAAGGCGACGTCGCAGGTCTGGCGCACCCAGACGGTGATGAACTCGTTGTCGCGGAGGCGGCGGCGGCGGTCGGCATTGCGGATGAAGGTGCGGAGCCACTCGAGCTTGTCCCGGAGGAGGCGCACGTCGTACCTCCAGCAGCACCGCCGCCTCCCACACCACCAGCTCCGCCACCTTGGCCAGCACCGTCGTGATTGCCATCTCCGCCATGCTGTCCCATCCGCCCCGGCACTCCCCTTGGCGCACACGGAGCCGCAGCCGTGACCGGCGTAGCCCCCTTGCGAGGCCTTGCAGCAGAGCCGCGCCGCCGCTCACCGAGATGCTGAAGGTGGGGAGGGGGCGCCGAGATGCCGGGGGTGGGGAAGGGGCGCCAGGATGCCGGAGATGCCGCCGCGGGCCGTGGTGGGGAGCGGGCGTCGGGCTGCTTCTGTGCTCTCATACCGTGAGAGGATGAGAGGAGAGACCGAGAGAGACGAGATTCAAATCAATTTGAACGCGGTGTCGGTCTGGTTGGGTTGAGCTGGTTTGGCTGGGTCGCCACGCCCACATGCCATGACAGGCCGCTGGATGCTGGTAACTAGGCTGCGGTTTGGACCAGGGCTTCCACTGACTAATTGAAAGCCCTAAGCTTCTAATAGTATTACTATATATATATATATATATATATATATATATATAAGTGTGTTTCTTTCCATTTTTCGCAGTATGATTTCTTCACATCCGCGACGCAGAGCTCCACATTATTGTACGGACAGATTTAGCTAGTATCCCAAATCTGTTCATGTTGTTTCACATACCTAATTTGTCAACATTCTCGATCAGTAACATCTGTGCTAGGCATAGTTTGCGATTATGATAGCAACTTTATCATTTTGTTGACTGGTGAATTTTCTCAGCCACAAACGTCCGATTATGTAGCTCACCACTGCGATTTTGGTGGCTCGAGACTGGACTGCTACCAGATCGAGCAAATGAAAGGCTCCACCGCCGTCGTCTGTATCATGTCCAGACGGGCAGTCCGGCCAGAGCCGGCATGCTCGCCGGACGTCGTGCCGTCGGAGGAGCCCCCGATCATGGAGCTGACGCCGTGGGATCTCCAGTACATTTCGGTGCACTACATCCAGAAGGGCGTCCTTCTGCCCAAGAAGATCCAGGCAACAGCAGGAAGCAGAGCACTCGGCGACGAACTCGCGTCGTCGTTCGCGCGTGCCCTGGACCCTTGTACCCGCTGGCCGGCCGCTTCGTCGTCACGGAGATGTCCGGTGCGTGTCTCACCGTGTCGCTCTGCTGCAACAACGACGGGGCCGAGTTCGTCCACGCGGCGGCGCCAGAGGTTTCCGTGAGCGACGTCACTTCCCCGCGCTACATCCCGCCGGTTCTGCGGTCGTTCTTCCCCTTGAACGGGATGCTGTGTGGCGACGCGATGCTGGAGCCCCGCCCTGTCGTGGCCGCACAGGTCACCGAGCTCGCCGACGGCATGTTTGTCGCCTTGTCGCTCAACCATGCCGCCGCCGATGGCACCACGTTCTGGCACTTATTCAACACCTGGTCGGAGATCCACCGCAGTGCTGGCCGCGGCTGCGAGCTGTCCACGCCGCCGCCGGTGCTCGTCAGATGGTTCCCCGACACATGCCCCGTACCGGTCACTCTGCCCTTCAGGAACGTGGAGGACATCGTCCGGCGCGTCCAGCTCCCGCCAGTACGCGAGTGCTTCTTCCATCTCTCCGCGGCGAGCGTAAGGAACCTCAAGGCAAAAGCAAACGCCGAGATGAACGTGACGGCGGTACAGCCGCAAGCGGCCACCATCTCCTCGCTGCAGGCCGTGCTTGCGCACCTCTGGCGCGGCGCGTGCCGAGCCCGGCGCCTGCCGCCGGACCGGGAGACGACATGCCGGCAGCCCGTGGGATGCCGAGGGAGGGTGCACGGCATGCCGCAGCACTACATGGGTAGCGCCGTGGTGCGCGGCGTGGCCAAGTGCACCGTCGCCCATGTCCTGCGGGACAAAGGGCTGGGCTGTGCGGCGTGGCTGCTCAGCCAGGCCGTGGCGTCCTTGGACGAGGCCAAGACGAGGGACGCGCTCGCGTCCTGGCATCAGAAGCCACACATCCTGTACCCGGAGGCGTCCGGCGACGGCGATCCTGCAGATATCGTGGTTGCGTCCTCCACGCTGTTTGACGTCTACGGAAATGACTTCGGGTGGGGCACGCCGGTCGCCGCTCGGAGTGGCGCCGGGAACAAGATGGATGGGTTGGTGACCGTGTACCCGGGGCGTGATGGTGGTGGGAGCATGGGGGTGGAGGTGTGCATGTCTCCTGAAGCGCTAGCCAAGCTCACCGCGGACAGGGAGTTCATGGAGGTAGTGGACATGGCGTGAGAATGGTTTGGTTGCTTGTTTTTAGTTTTCTCTGTTCTGTTCAACTGCTAGTATGAACATGTGTGGCTGTATGCATATCAGTCAAAATCACCCCAAATTAACTATCATGAGTCACTCCAAATAAGGATGTCAAAGACTGGGTTGGAGTTGTATAGACTCGTTATGTAAATCTAAAAATACTTGGTGTCGAACCAATAAAGAATTCAGTAAAGAACACCTCAGTTTGCTTTACAGGAAACTGGTAATCAGAAACAACTGATAAACATTGCCATCAGTTATCATTCAGAGGATGTTTGGTTTGGTTTGAAAAATGGATGGTCCGTCATCTTTTTAATTTCACTCCTTGCTTCAGCCCTCACAAGCTAATAATCCATGTAGGTATGAGGAATATTATTCAACCAAAATTCATGGGATGAACAATTGCCTAATATAGAATGAATAAGGTGATTTTTTTTTGCGAAAAGAATAAGGTGATTTCTTTAACCAAACATCTTATTAATTTATTTTGATGTGACACAAAGCCACGCCTAAACCGTGAAAGCAAACACTGGGATGAAACTATAAGCTGATTTTTCACCTCTGGAATGCCACCAAACAATCTTGAAAGGTTTTTCTTTAAAAAAAAGGCGAAAAAAAACTAGATCAACATAACTTCGTAGTCCAATGACCTTTAATTTGTCGCTGCTTCTATTTTTTTTTGAAAACATAGGAGAGCTGCGCCGGTACAGTGTGAAGAACGCCCCGTGCAGCGTGAAGAACGCGGCGGCCTCCCCCGTGGGCGGCAGCAGCGTGACGTAGGAGAACATGGCCTCGTGCATCACGCCGGAGATGACGAACGCGGCTAGCACACCCATAGGGGCGCCGAGGCGCGCGCGCACGGGGCGGAACAGGCGCTGGCGGAGCAGCGCCGGTACAGAGAGGTTCCACCTCCGGCCCCAGAAGTCGCGCAACAAGGCCGAGAGGTAGGGCCGGTCGAACCAGGGCTCCAGCTTCAACCCAACCAGCGCGCGCGACGCCGCTGCCAGAACGAGCTCCAGCACCGGGTACACGTGTACGGAGTAGAGCGTGAGCGGGACATACCCGTTCATCCGCTCCTCGTACCGGTACAGCGACACGATGGCCGCGAGTTTTGTTATTCTCACTTGTTTTATAGAAATATTTATTTTTTCACGAAATAAAACTATCTCAAACAACAAAACGGAGTACACCATTGCAAAGAGCTCGTCGAGACGATCAAAATTGATATATTATTTGCTATATTTGGAGCTCCGAATAAAAAGATATTAATTTCGCAAATTAAAAATAAGTGTTGACGTCATCGCTGACGTCAGCACCGTGAACAGTGCTATACAAAACCGCCTACAAAACCGTCCTGGGGTGAAAAGTGAACTTTTTCAAGAGTTGGAGGACCAATGTTATCTGGTTTTGAAGTTGGAGGATGAAATCCAGACTTTTGCGATAGTTGGAGGACCTAAAGTGCACTTAACCCTTAAAAAAAAGACGAAAATAAAAAAAACAGATCAACACAGCTCCATAGTCTAATGACCTTTAATTTGTCGTTGCTTCTATTTTTTTTCGAAAACGTAGGAGAGTTGCGCTTCTTTGCATTATTGAGAGAGCAAAAAAAAAAAGATCCCCATACATCAACCCCGCTCATACGGGATCAGGGAGGGGTTTACATCACACTCGCACTAGTCTAAATGAAAAGGAAAAACAACATGACCAGCCAAGACGAAAGCTAACTCAGATTGTGCCACTAAGACCTAGCAGGTTCTGCAGCTTCTTGGCCCCAGCGAAGCACCAAAGGCTATGCTCATCATTCAGCTCACGTCGTATTGAGTTAACTGAAGGAGAGGCACCCTCGAACACACAAGCATTCCTATGTTTCTAAATAACCCAAGCACCCAACAGGATCAGAGAATTCACTCTGTTTTTGTGCTCCTTCGATACTCTTCTAATTGTTTTACGCCACCAATCAACTATCCTAGATGCTTCTATATATTGAAAGCATTACGAGTTACGCTGAGCACCAGTGCAAGGTTTAAGTCTCTAAACGAAAACAAAACTTTGTTTTCCTGAGTAGCCAGTTTACCACAACAACAGCTGGCCTTGTTTTTCTGAGTCGACATGGTTTGCTGGTGATGGAACTTTCTGTAGCATTTAATTACCTACATCCGCATTTAAAATCACTGATGAATCACAGTCCCACTAGTACATAAAATTGCGTGAAACAAGAGATGCAAATGTTTATCAGTTGGGCCGTTCCTCAATTTTTTTTTTGCCTTCTATAGTAAAAGAGCATGTTTGATACATGCATAGAGTACTAAATATAGATGAAAAAAAATTAATTGCACAATTCTCAGGGAAATCGCGAGACAAATCTTTTAAGCCTAATTAGTCCATAAAAAGTCTTAATTGCTACAGTAACTCATAGGTGCTAATGACAGATTAATTAGTATCATTAGATTCGTCTCGCAGTTTTCTGACGGGTTCTGAAATTTGTTTTTTTATTAGTATCTAAAAACCTCTCCCGACATCCTTCCAACACATCCGATATGACACTCAAAAATTTTCGTCTCCCCAACTAAACAAGGCCTTGTTTCAATTACTAGCTAGTTTCCTGTAGAGGGAGTGATACCGAGCCAGTGTTATACTATATAATAAGATCAGACGCTAGTTGTGTGACTCATGAGCTAATCAGTAGCTGGCCTGCTGCAGTTTAATGCATCTTAAATGAATGTAACATGCATTGAGGTGTAGATGGAGCTTATCTACTGTTAGAGTATTATTCGAAAATCAATCGACAATAGTACTCCAAATAACTGTGCACCATGAAGAGGAACAACTAGGACAGAGAACTGATTATGTTTTCAGCTTCTGTATACAATTTCTCATCTCATGAACAAATTAGTACGATTTGGTGCCCATCTCATGGAATGTAAGAGAGTTTACAGCTGGATCCTTGTGCCCATATCATTGTAACTGGCTGAAAATTTATAAAAATTCCGGCACCTGAATTACTAGTTCAGCACAAGGATCCAGCTGTAAGCTCCGGTGTGCAGCCCATATCCCGGTCCACCGCTCCGGAATCCTGCCAATACCGCCTTGAGCAGCTTCAGTGACTGAAATCTCTTGGATTTCTCCCTTCTCTAGCGAGCAAACTGCAATTTTACCGCCGCGGCGCCACAACTCTTGAGTTGTCGTCTCTGTTCAGTACGGTCTACGGCGACGGGGTCACTTGCAACTCTGCCGCAGGAGATCGTTGGGCTGGGTGTACTAATTGCCTGGCACAATCAGTCATCACATGTAAGTTTGGGTTTCTCGATGCATCCCAATCTCATGCTCTAGTAGTAGTCTTTTAACTTTTCCTCTAGTTTATTTTGTGCAGGAACGTTGTTCTTGTGCGATTGAGTCTACAGTGGATTAACCAAGCAATTGAGAAGGATTCACCACTCTTATATATATGCTCCAGTGGCGGATCGGAGACGAGCCCATACAGTTTCTACTGGGATTTTTAAAATTTAACAAAATTTCAGAAAACAAAATTTCGTCTGATATACAAAATTTCTGACTCGTCTGATACATGACCCGCCCTCGTTCGTAGGACAACAAGGCATGTGCATCCATGGAACATGTTTCTACTGCAGCACGGTCCTCCTATTTACCACAAATCTGCGGAGACCAGAGAAAATATGACAGAGAGTTGGTAACACCAGAATTTCTTTTTCATATTCCATGACAATAATACTATGCCCGATTCTTATCAAATAGAGTACAACTGAAACTTGATGAATAAAAAGCAAAGGCATCCGAGGCTGGCTACCAGTTCGATCTGGTCCAACTGTATAATACGTACGCCAATACGTGGACAACTGATCCCAATATAGTTTTTGCCAGTCACTATAATACGAAACGATGTGGAGCAGAATCCAAACTTCGCTATGTACCACGAACTTACTAACCCGGGTTCACATGGTGAGTTTTCTTGTGTTGGTTGTGTCAAATGTCTCTACTACAGAAATCTTAATAGAGGCAGGCAAAAAGGATAAATAGAGGCGGGCATTGCATCCGCCTCCAATTAAAGGTCATGGTTAATGAAGGATCTACCGAGGTGGTTGCTTTGCCCGCCTCCATTAATCGATTAACAGAGACGGGCTATTTAGAATGCCCGCCTCGGTTAATCGATAAAAGCAACAAAAAAATCGAGCCCGTTCCTGAGCCCGCCGGCGAGCCCATTCCAAGCGGGATCTGGCCCCGCCGTGCCGCAGGAACAGGGACGCAGACCACCGCCGTTGCCGAATCCAGGCGCATCTGACTTCCTCCTCGTCGGATCCGGGTGCAGCAGGCCTCCACCACACCGGGTCCATAGATGCACCTCCACGCCGCCACCAGATCTAGAGCCCTAGGAGAAAGAGAGAGTGAGGGAGAGAGGAGCGAGGAGAGACGAAGAGTGAGGAAGAGAAGAGCGGATTCAGTTACCTATGTCGAAGAGCAGATCAAGGCCGGCCTCCTCCACACCCGCCAGGGAGCTCGCTGCCAGATCCAGTGGAGCTCGAAGAGAAGAGGGATCCTCCACGCTGCTACCGGGTGCGCGAGCTAGGGGCCGCGTCGAGCTACCACGCCGCTACCAGGTGCGCGAGCTGGGGGCCGTGTCGGGTCGCCACCATCGAGATCCATGCCGCCGACGCCGCCATAGGGGAGAGAGAGGGGCGTCGTCGTACGAGGCGGCGCTGGGGGAGTGAGAGGGCAGAGTAGGAGGGGGCATGCAGCGCCGCTCGGAAGGGAGTCGTAGGGAGGGTGCTCGGAGGGAGTCGGCTGAGGAGGGAGAGGAAGAGAGTGAGAGTGAAGGAAGAAACCTTAACTTTCTCTATTTATATCGAAGATGACTATCGGGCCTCATTTGGGCCCGTTGGTGAAAGGTTCTAGTGGCTAGAGGGGGTGAATAGCCTATAAAAATTTCTACAACAACACTTAAGCCAAGTGGTTAGACAATTAAATGGCGAAACGAGTGTTGCGCTAGCCTACTAATAATGTAAGCCTCATATCCACAATTCTAGTTACTATGATCTCTCATTCACACAAGAGGCTATGTCACTACCACTAAGTTAGTGAGCTCTCAAAAACTAACTAAAGAGCCTCACTAACCACTAGACAAGACATAAGCTAGCTCTTAAAACTAATTACACTAAAGAGCTTAGCTATACTAAGAAAGTAAATGCACAAGTGAGGTAGGAGGGTTATACCATCATGGCAAGAGATGATCAATCAATCAATCACAATGAACACCAAGAAATCCTCAGGACAAGATGACACAATGATTTATCTTGAGGTTCACTTGCTTGCCGGTAAGCTACGTCCTCGTTGTAGTGATTCACCCACTTGGAGGTTCACGTGCTAATAGGCATCACACACCTAACTCACAATCGAGTGACGCACAACCAACACAAGATGGGGATCCACGAGCTATGCGCAATCCACTGGAGTACCTTTTGGCTCTCTACCGGGGAAAGGTCAAAAACCCCTCACAATCACCACGATCGGAGCCGGAGACAATCACCTTCCTCCGCTCGATGATCCTCGCTGCACCAAGCCATCTAGGTGGCAGCAACCACCAAGAGAAACAAGCGAATCCAGCAACAAAACACAATCACCAAGTGCCTCTTGATGCAAACACTCAAGCAATGCACTTGGATTCACTCCCAATCTCACAAAGATGATGAATCAAAGATGGAGATGAGCGGGAGGGCTTTGGCTTAGCTCACTAGGTTGATATGTCAATGAAAATGGCCAAGAGAGTGAGCAAGAGCTGGCCATGGGGCTTAAATAGAAGTCCGCTCGAAATAGAGCTGTTGGGTCACATAAGTGACCGTCAGACTCGGCTGCATGGGGCCGTCGGACCGTCTGACGCAGGGTCTGATGCCCAGCCACAGCCACTCTCGCGCTGCCATGCGTCCCAGTCAAACAAAGTCGACCGTTGCCGCCAACGGTCAAGCTGTCACGCACTCACCACCATGGTCGGACCCAGACCATCGGACCCGCCATCGAAATCTACATAGGGAGGGTCTGACACGGTCTAGTAAGGTCCAGAGAGGGTAAAAACCCTCGAACCCCCGTCTGACTGTCGGACCCAAGCCACGATCCGACGCCAACACGTGTCGCTCCCACACTCACTCACATGTGCAACACTGAATGAACAATGCACTCGGCTTGTCCGACGCCCCCACGAGCCTCGGCCCGATGCTGCACCCTTCCTCTCGGTCTCTGTTAGCGCGTGCAAGAAGACCATCGGACCCAGCGTTAGCCTGGTCCGACGCCCTGAAAACCAGGGTCCGATGCCTTGTTTTCACTCCTTTTGAACTCCAACTTTACCACCCTTGCTCAAATATGCCAACCACCAAGTGTATCACCTTATGCACGTGTGTTAGCATATTTTTACAAATATTTTCAAGGGTGTTAGCACTCACTAGAATCTATATGCATATGCAATGAGTTAGAACATCTAGTGGCACTTTGATAACCACATTTCCATACGAGTTTCATCCCTCTTAATAGTACGACTATCTACCCTAAATGTGATCACACTCGCTAATTGTCTTGATCACCAAAAATAAAAGCTCCTATCAAATTATATCTTTGCCTTGAGCTTTTTATTTTTCTCTTTCTTCTTTTCTAAGTTCGAGGACCTTGATCATCTCCATGGCCATCACCATCTACATGATCATCATCACTTGCTCCACCACTTGGAATGTGCTACCCTATCCCATGATCACTTAGAGCAAAGGATAAGCACCTAGGGTTTCATCAATTCACCAAAACCAAACTAGACCTTTCAGTTGGGCCTCGGCCTTTTTTGGAGGAGGGCCTTATAGTGTGCCCGCCTCCGAAAATAGATTTATAGAGGCGGACAGTTTAAGACGATTGCCTCCGCAAATAGGTCATTTTTGGAGGCGGTTGCCTTAAGGCGCCTGCCTCCAAAAATTGATTTTACGAGGTGGGCAAAAGTGACCGCCTCGGTAAATAAAATTGACGGCCTCCGTTAATAGCCCAGCATTTTAGGAGGTAGTTGGACTTTGTGCCCGCCTCCGTTAATATTTGGGCACCGTCTCCTAAAATCAGTTGTGTAGTAGTGCGTTTTCCTCGAGCAAGCGAGACAATAACCTCACGACAAGAGACTTAGTTTAACAAGAAGTAGGCATCTCACTATTATTACTAATTAGAGAGTCCAAATACATCTTGGTATTGATCCTCATGAGACACGCTAAGAGAAAGTGTAAACTCTTCAGATTGTCACAGGAAACAAAAACATTCAACCATCAGTTTGGTACACTAATAATGTCTCAATTTGCATCTTTACAAAAATTAACTCAAAATAACTCCCTAACTAAATCCCAGTACTAGAATAAAGACCTTCAAAGGCAAGCAAAATAGATTTCCTGAGGGGCACTGGTGTCCGCCTGTACATATATAATGGTCACTGTTAATCTGGAATTACAGAGGCGGGTACTCAATTATGAATATCAGTGGTGGGCACAATGTCCACCTTTGTAAAACAGGAAAAATACAGCATGCTGCCTATTGTGAGACCCGCTGCCAAGCCAACTGCCTAGGGCCGTCTTAGAGCAAGGTTAATAATACAGCCGATTGTTGGCTCAGCCCACTTACAGTCCGCTTGGCTGTATAGAAATTTACAGCTAATCTATCAGCTTACTTATATAATAGTTAGCCAGCTTACAACCCACTTCTCCATCTTAAAAAATTTCTTAGTTCTTATGCATAAATTGGCTGTAAGCTTAATTACAGTCCGCTTCTCTTCTCTCTTCTCCATGTCAACATACAGCCCACTTACAGTCTCTTATTATACTTACTCTTAGTGGGGTGGACAGCAGGTGCGACGGGCCAGGGGCCGATACACGAGGGGGCCATGAGTATATATATATATATATATATATATATATATATATATATATATATATATATATATATATATATATATGGTCTATCCTGCTAAAGTGTCTGGTATGGCTCATCAGTAGAAGTTGCTGTCGGAGCCGGAGCTGTGCTGGATAGACCCTAAAAATTATATTGCTGGGCCCTTGTTGCTTGCTTTCCTGAGGGCTCTTGAAATTGTTGACACGGACCTGCAATCGCCGTGGCGCTTAGGCTGGCCATGTTCACCGTCGCCCGTGTCCTCAACAAGGGAGAGGACTGCACGGCGTCGCTGCACGTCCAGGCCATGGTGTCCTTCGAGGAGGCCAAGATGAGGGACATGCTCGCGTCCTAGCATCAGAAGCCACACATCCTGTACCGGCGTGGAGGCGTCCCGTGCCCATCCTGCAGATATCGTGGTTGCGGCATCGCCGCGGTTTGACGTCCCGGCAATGACTTCGAGTGGGGCACACCGGCCGCCGTTCAGAGCGGCACTGGGAACAAGATTGATGGCGTGGTGACTGTGTACCCAGGGCATCATGGTGGTAGGAGCATCGGGGTGGAGGTGTGCATGTCTCTTGAAGCCCTCGGCAGGCGCGCCACGGACAGGGAGTTCGTGGAGGTAGTGGAGATGGCGTGAGATTGGTTGCTAGTTTTTTATTTCTGTTCTGTTGTACTTGTGTACAAACATGCGTGCATCAGTCAAACCACTCCAAATTAGCTATCAAGGATCATTTTCTCCGTCAAAGATAGGATTTGTGTACACTTATATATTGTAAATCTAAAAATACTTCATGTGCAGTGGTGGGCCTAGGATTTTGAGCTTAGATATTCAAGATGTGAAGAGGTGCCAAAAAAATTTACACCCTAAACTCTAATATTTGGTATGTATAATATGATTTTGTACATCAATAGGATTGACTATAATTTGAAATTGATTAACATAAAGAACTAGCAACTGTCCAATGTATCAAGGAAAGGAAACGAAAGGTGCTTAGCACCAATAGACTAAAGACCTCTGTTCTTGCTTCTATTGACAGCATTAAGAGGTAAGCTGAGGGAGAAATTTTACGATGGTTGAGAAAAACATGGGTCATTCATTGGGCCAGATCGGACGGTAGAAAAATAAAAGACACCTAGCTGAAAGTAACTGGATGTACCAAATAGATAGGGTTAGTACCAAATTAAATGGGACCAGTACCAAAATATATGGAGCAAGATCTATTTTTTATTTTATTTTATTTTATTATTTTGAAATAAGGGTAAATCAGTCATTTTAGTACTGTCATTCAAGGACAAAACTTGGATTTCCCGTGTCATCTCTGTCTGAATCTAAATCAGTACGGTGGCCGATTGCCTCCCATCTCAGTCTTCCTTTCTTCTTCGCTGGAAGGTCCGTCCTGGCGGCCTGCACGGCGAACTCGACGATGGACTTGGCCACATGTCGTGGTCATCCAGCATCACGTCCTTGCAGTGGATCTGCGGCATACAATACAAAGCACACCAGACATCCGTTACGTCTTTGCGCGTGCAGAAGCAGCGGATCGGGAGGAAGAGGTCCTTCAAGTTCATCTGCGGGTCCGGCGGCTGCTTGTACCCGGCGGCGTCCTCCACCCCACCTGCACCTGCACTCACGCCATCGTCGTCAGAAACTTCCACCCCACCTGCACGCACGCCGTCGTCGTCAGAAACACAGCAAACAAACGAGGAAGCTTTGGTCACGTCGTGCCATGGATGAAGGAAGAAGGTCGCCTGACGTGCCCTTGGTGTTGACACGGACGAGGACGATGGTCTAGCCCTTGTGAGCGAGCGTCTCGGTGGCATACTTGAGAGCCTGCTGGCTGTTCTTGTCCTTGTCGATGCACACCGCCACCAGCGGGTAGCTGCCGCCGCTGCTCGCTGCCGGCCTTCCCGTCGCCGTACTTATCCATTGTGCTTCTGTTGCTTCTGCTCTAATGTATGCAGAGCGCTATTTGGATCGGTGGACATGTCGCAGGATGAGAGGGTTACGTCAAGTTTCAGAAGAACACAACCTCAGTTACTAAAGTACCCTCTATAACATATTTCTCAATTAATTACTTAGAAAATAGAAAAAGATAAAAGAACGTTGAGGTACTCAGTTACTTTCTCAACCATTGTAAAAGATCTCAAGCTGAGGATGTCAAAACCAGTACAAGGTTTAAGGCTCCTTGAGTCGCCAGCAATACCGTAATGGTCCACAAATTGCCGCATCATCGGTTAAATGAACTTTTATTTTTGAAAAAAAAAATAGTAGTGACGTGACTTGACACTTGAGCTTCTTAGTTAGTAGACAATTTGTGGAAGGAATTATTGTAGTTCGGCAGCCATAAATGTGGAATTGTGAGCTTTGTTGATTATTAAGGTATAATTTGACCTAAGGAAAAGTAAAAATTAAAAAAGGAGCTCAGATTACACGACTTATCGTTGTGGACCCAATAACCAGTCACGGTGAGTACAGAACTTGTCATAACTCTGAGGTGAGAGCCTCCAACTCTCGATCACTTGCCATTCAGCTATCTGACCTACGCGCTAGCCAACTGCACCAACACCGCATTGTTGTACAAGCCGTGCAATATGCGATCTGTAGCATCCACAAATAAACGGTCGTAGATATCGTATTTTCTCTCTATTCTACAAACCTGGTTTTTTCAGCTACAGCCAGCGCTGAAATGACTTAGCTAGGTTGACAACAAGGTTTGCTAGCGCAAGAGGGAAATCCCGTAGCATTTAATCACCTACGTCCGTATTTCGAATCACTGATGAATCCCAGTCCCATATTCTCATGTATGGTACGGTGGTACATGTTGTGTGGCAGCATAGGGGAGGACTAGGTTGTTTCACCATTGCTAAGTTGATGCATCTACCGGCCTGTAGTGCTGCACATACCTTGCCAGTGTTACGTTATATATCAGACGCTAATTGGGTGACTCATGAGCTATGACTAGGTTGCAGTTTATTGCTTCTTAAATAATGCAAGATAGCATTGAGGTACAGTTGGAATTTAACTACTGTTACTAGCAAATCAATCGACAATATATAGTACTCCAAGTAACCGTGCACCATGAAATGGAGCAACGACTAGGTAGGTAGTTTCCTTACCTCATCTGTGTTCCAATGTCATTTTAGTTTTCTACTAAGTCAGACTTCTCTAATTTTGGTTTTAACTTAGGACAATGGCAAGAGTGAACCATAATTTGACTCAGGACAAAGGCTAAGTGAGCGCCGCAGGGAGTAAAACACTAAATAAATCCAGTACTAAGACTTATCTAATGGCAGAATTGAACAGTGGCAGAGGGTGAAATAGAATCAGTGGGGGGGATTTACATGAACACATAGTCAAAGTGTATTAAAAAAAACTTCACAGCTGCGAAGACCAGGAATATGCAACTAATGTGGTAATCCTTGCATGCATGATGACACGGATGCATTTGTAAATTTGTAAAGTAGTGTGCATGTATATTGAAAAACTTCACACGACAAGGGTGTGTGTGTGTGTGTGGGAGGGGGTGGGGGAGCCCCATTTAGCCACCACTAGGCTCCACCTCTGGAATTGAATAGGCCGGTTTCATGTTGTAGAGAATCATGTATTTTTCTATACACTCAGTTAAAATTATAAAAGTGTGACTTGAGATAAAAACTAAAACGGCTTGATTTTTAACAGATGGAATATGACAGAAGCTGATACAAAAATAAGTGTATTTGTCACTGCCAATATTTTTATATTAATAGAGACATATATACATGCTTATTTATTTTCTTCTGTATGCCTACTATTTGAAAATAATAAAATAGTGACACGAGAAAAGTAAGAGGACTTTGTTGTGCATCACCAGTGATGAAGATACATCTGCCTAGGGGCCGTAATGCGCACTATACCACAGCCTATCTAAAACGTCCTAAGGTTGGTCGGTATAAGTCATTATAGCGACCTACGGACGGTTGGTATAGGTTTGCTGATAGTGGTGTTAGTATAAACTTATAGCGACCAATGGTATTTTTATACTTTTATATCGACCCATGTCCGATGCTAATTTTGGGCTGTGGTGTAGTGGTGGCCCATCACATTTGAGTTGTCATTAGTACAAAATTCCCATCACTGTCGTCGTCCATCTCTTTTCACTAGATGAAAATGTCCAAACAACATTTATCCACTCTACTCCCATCGATCTCCTGCATTGTCGCTGGCGAAGCAGTTTTTGCCATCAACACATGCTGCCACCATCGACGAGTTCTACAAGTATCGGTATTCTCGTGTCCTTGTCACCAATGCGTCATCGCCACCATCATCCTCATTTTGGAGCACGGAACCCATCCCAAGATTGGCTTAACAATGGAACACAGAACACCACTATGCTCCTCTCCGTGTTGCCATCGAGGAGTCAGCCTCTTCCTCCCTAATGCCACCACACCACCTAGTCTTCTTGATACGACAATGCAAGCCGCCTTCTCAAAACCTAGCTATCACTGGCGTTATGATGTATATGTGTTTGGTACATTGAGCTCTTATTATGTTCTAGTTGCCAGGCAAAATGCCTATTTTGTAGAAAAAAAAAGTTGCCCCCTACATAAACCAAATCTTGCTTCCATTTAATAGACTTGAGCATTTTTAGCCCCATGGCCATCTATCCCACTCCTACGTCGAGCCATCATTTTTGGGATGCGCCCATAGGTGGGCTGCAGTTTTCTAGTATGAATATATCAGGCCTGGTTTGGGGCAAGAGTTTTGTTCTAGGTTTATATTTCGCTGTCCTGGCCCTGTCCACTACATGTGTTGTCAGCCGGGCCGGGATTAAATGCTAATCCTACACAACACTTGGATTGTTGCTACCACTCAACCTTGGATTGCAACGTCGCTCTCCTCTTGTTCATCTTGATATCATCATTTGCAAGAACTGTTGTGGCTCTTGAGCCTCAAAGAAATTTGAAGGGAAAGCAATGATCAGCTGAAACAGACGAAAGTAATTTAGTTACTATCTAGTTGGTTTTCTGAAATACAACAATATATTTAACTGAAGAATTTTCTCGACCTAGCAAATTCTATGCTACCCTATCCATGTGTGTGAGGCTTCTGTCCAAAAGACTTTAGCCATCTGATATCTATGATAACATGTGGCAAGTAAAAATCTTAGAAAAATAATGTAGACATGGAAGGGATGACCAAGAATAAATGCATAGACGTGGATGTCGTTTTTCTATCGATTGTGGTATCCTGCTTTTAAATGGTACTAATTGACTCATTCAAGATAAGTTCTTGGTCATCTCCTTTTGTTCAGGCAGTGTCATCATCTACGTATGTTTCTAATAAAGTCAATATATATTTAGATCTAGCGCAAGAGAGGCAGAATCCGGGTTAACTAGGGGGGCTAGTGTCTACAATTATTGATAAATTTGGATCTTAGGGCAGTCCCAATGGAACGTTTGTAGACGTAGTTTCCAAGAGAGAAAGAGGACAATTAATATCTAGTAGAAACTATCTCACTCAACCCATGGTTTCTACAGTAGAGTTAATACAAATGATAAATTAAATACAACATAAAAAGAGAGTAGATCAATTGTGACAATCAGCCACGTTGCCCACGGTGTTTTCTGAATACACTTTCATCACACGACAGCAAACAATGACAATATTTTTGTAGCCAGTAAACATGTTGACTCTACTGGATAAATAAAAGTAGCACAAACTTTATACTAACACATATCATATTATGACTCTACTGCATAGGTCTACTCACAAGGATTCCAAAACATATTCATTTGCTATTTTACGATTTTTCTACGAATTACTATGAATTAAACAAGATTCAGTCGATTTATATACAAACAGGAAAACAAAAGAAAAACGCTTTTTCATCGGGAACCCTGGAGTTTCTATAAATCAACCAAGCCCAGATTAAGAAACACCTCTCTCACACACTCTTACAAAGTGAACACAGTAAAGAGTTTCTATTCGCATCTGTGCCCTTTTTCTTCCTCAACGATCGCAGCACGCGGGGAAGCGACGGCTTCAGGCGACGGGGTCGCCGGCGGTGGCCACGACGGGGCCATGCGGCCGACCAGCAGCTGTGCGCGACAGGCTTGGGCTCGTCCCAGGACTCGCCGAGTCACCCGCGACCGGCATAGCGCGCTGGCGGCAGCATGAGGGCGGCAACGGCGCTGAAGAAGCGGAGGCCGAGCGCGCCGGAGCGGGCCGGCCGCGGCAGCGCACACGATCCGTGTCAATACCCATAGAAACGAGTCGTTTCTCCCCAGTGGCTTTTCCGTCATTTCTTCGTGCCTCGTTGCTAGCGTCGACGTCGTTCCGTGGGGGAGAAACGGTTTCTTCATTTTACACTCTCTGTCTTCATTAATTCTATTGCCACATCAGCAAAATAATGAATTGTCAAGATAATTAATAGAGATAGAAACTATCATTATTACGCCATTGGGACTGCCCTTAGGAAACCATAGATGTGACGGGCATAGATGTATGTCAGTATTGACAAAGTCCAGAAGTGATGGGCATTATTTAGCGCCCTTCTTTTTTGAGTATTCAAAAATGATGTGCTTCATTCTACGCCTGTCACTATCAGTGCTAAACTAATGCGCAAATGCCCATCAATTTTGGCAATATAATTCATTGGTGACGTCTTAGGGGTGACCACATTATAGCATTTTATTGGCTTTGAATGTTCAACTTTCCTTGCATTGACCACTTCACATGATGAATTAAGTCCTCACTTTTCCGCTGAGTCTTGTACTCCCAGATTCATGCATCTCCTTCCAAACTTGCGAGGAAATGAACATTTTGTGAGAGATGTCAGAGATTTCTTCGGGACGCCTACAGTTGGCTTGTGAAAAGGTAGCTAGCTCCTGTACGGATATAGAATCTACACCATGCATGCTCACAATGTGGAGGCTCTTGGAGACCACATCTTTCGATCATCTCTAGTTCAGTGATGTTTTTTTTTGTTTAACTATTGTGCTCTACCGTGAGTCAGAAACTTAAACCCTTTTTCTCAAAGATCGGTTAGCTTCTCCTTTAATTTGGTCGCAGTCCTGTTTGTTCTCCAGGTTTATAAGATGATGCGCTAGTTACTATAAGCCTGAGTGCGTCGCTCTTAAGATGCCACAAATGGGATGTTCAAATAAGCTGATCATAGACGGGTTTATTTCTATAGTTGAACACAAGGATCCGGCTGTGAGCTCCAGTCTGTGGCCCATCCCGATGCACTGCTCTCTGGAGTCAGGCCAGGCTCTTCAATCCAGCGAATACTACTAGCCGTCATTAACTCTGGCGCTCGCTTTCACTGTGCATGATTGTTTTCAAAACCCAAAAACACGGATGGTAGTCAGTCCAATGGTGTACTGATCACCTGTGACAATCACCCCATGCAAGTTTTGGTTTCCCGATGCATCCCAATCTCATGCATGCTCTTTGTAGTAGTGTGTCTTTTAACTTTGCCTACGTACAGAGGATCAAGCAAGCAATTCAGAAGGATTCTTCACCACACTTATATATGACCCCCTCGCTCGTTCGCAAGCCACGTTACCGAGAGGCATGTGCATCCCTGGAACTGGAACCAGCTTTTTATTACAGCACGGTGCTTCTATTATTACCACAAACCTGCGCATACCAGAGAAAATATTATGACGGAGAGTTAATACTAATAACACCATAATATCTTCATTCAGGGTTCAGAGCTACCAGTTTTACTCCAACAGTATACGTATGTTAATTTACGGAGAACTGACGGTCCCAATAAACTTTTGGCCAGGGTTCATCCTAGCTAGCTCACTATATATTACGAAACGATGTGAAGTAGCATCCACACTCCTATATTACGATGATTGCGTACCTTATCTTGTTTCACATAGTGATTTTTCTTGTGTTAGTTGCGGCAAATGTTTTCCTCAAGCAAGCGAGACAGTAAAATAACATCACAGCAAGAGACTTAGCTTAACCAAGAACTAGGCATCTCATTATTACTAACTAGATGGTCCACATAATCGGTGTTAGCCTAGACAAAGGCATTCTAAATCAAGATTATACAAGTGTCTGAGTAAAACAAATATAAATCTTTGATTCGAGACAACATTTTAAGAGCTGTATTCAGAAAAAAGTCACGTATATATATATAATATGCAACTACAATGTTCGAACCGTCATGCACCCACCAGGCCACCACAACATACTCCATCTATTCTTTTATACATGCTTTGTTCTAAGTTAAATATAATCTTTGAGCATCAATTTGTGAAACCTATGTAGTTTCACAACATGTACATTATATATTACTAGTAAATGTGTTAGTGCATTGTGACATAATTCAATACGTACAGTGTCAGAGGCCGGTTGGGAGGGGGGCCTCTAGGGTGCTGCTACTAGGGTTAGGGGAGGGTGTGGGTGACGGCAGGTGGGAGGGGACGGCAGCGCTAGGGAGAGGCACGGGAGAAGACCAAGGCTTAGAAGAGAGAGGAGGGGATAGAAGGCCCTTGACCTATTCTACTCTTGCTTAAGATTAAAATGTTACATCGTCCCTGTATTTATAATCTTGGGAGACTTAGCCCCTAAGCAATCTAATCTTGTCCTCCAAGCAAGCAGATCCTATCCTCCTGGATCTGGATGTTGACGGCGTGGCGGGAGGCTGCCCCTCTGCTGGTCGCGCCCCCTCCTGATGGCGTGGTCAGCCCAGACCTAGCCGGCCTGGCCCCCCTCCTGGGCCCTCTCCCGGGCCCTCCATATTAGACGCATGACATACAAGGAATCAGACTTTGTATCATCGCTAGACACGACTTGTTCTAACTGGTAGGGATGGGCAATCGATGCCAATGAGAGGTTTGGTTCGGTTTCATTGACACTGAGAAAACTTCAGTGTCATTCGAACTAAAAACCGAGGGTGCAAGCTAATCAAGGAAACCAACCATTTCAGTGTTGGTTTCTTAGGTGCGGTTTCTGGTTTTCCACATAAGTTTATCTTGTTTGTTCCAAATCTTTCAATAGTGGAGATGGACGGACAGAAAGGCAAAGAATCAAGGAAGAAAGTCATGGAGAAATCAAATCACTAGCTATTTTATGTTCGAGTCCGGCAGTACAGACGATTAGTTGTTTGCATAATGTGCTATTTTTTGTTGTTTTGGATACCAACCAATGTTGGAGAGATGACCATATCAATTTTTTTGAGGAAACAGGGATAACCACACCATTGCAGTGTGTGTGGAACCTAACGTGTGAAAACTGAAATTTAACATAGGAATTGCATGTTTCATCAAACTGCAAAGAAAATAAATCAGCAGAATAGTCTTTGTCCTCCAGTCGGGCAACATGAACACTTCCCCGTACTATATATGTATACATCATATATACTCCTAGCGACACCAAAGTACTATCTGTCATTCTGTCATGTTTTGAGTTTAACACCTACTCTTTGTAAGTACCCACTGTAAAAGTGAAGCAAGTGATCGATGCCTGTCAACTCAAGGACGAAGAAACTTAGAGTTGAAAGTGTTTTCACATTGTCACACCACAATTAACCGAAGTCAGAATTTATTAGATAATTTCTGTTTTAATCCTCTTTTGATAAAGGAATGATTATATTAATTTATAATCATTACATCGAGTTGATATAGTAATTGTAAACCTACTTCGGACACATGCATAAAGGATCACAGCCTAGATAGAACAAAAGAAGAGCATGGCACTCTAATGATCATCAATCCTAAGACTAGATCACCAACTAAGTGTCTGGGAGAAAAATACCGTGACCATTTGCGCCTTTTGTTATGATGTCGCTGTATATGTGAGATTTGAGTGCTACCCCTATATAAGTGCTCTTCGATCCTATTGTACTCAACACTTCTAGAGAGGATACTGAAGCTTTTGGAGAGCCACCCAAGCCAAAAAGAAATATATGAGTGTTAGCCATGAGTGCTAAATTATATCCTTGCTTGGTTTTTCTTGAGCTAGAAGCTTGACACGACTTGTTACTTCTGGTGTTTGCCAGCACCTAGATGGCCTAATGGATAACATGGTGACCTTCCTCTGTGGAGTCATTGTAGAGCAGACTTGTCACATTTGGCCCAATTTGGAATCTGGCCAGTAGTGGCCCATTTGCATGTTAATGAGATATTGTGGGGGGTTTAGTCCCACCTTGGTTGTTAAAGGTGGATTAGACCCAACATATAAGGCTTCTAGAGTCCATCCCACCAACCCCGGGTTAATCCCCGAGTGGGGACTTTTATGATGAATTGCAAGCGTCACGATGAGTAACTTTAGGTCCTGCAGGTACACGTCGGATGGAGAAGGGTCCCACGGGTACATGTTGGATGGAGAAAGGACCGAGCGAAGACTTTATGACGTAATGCAAGCGTCACAGATGAGTAACTGCAAGTCTCACAGATACACGTCGGATGGAGAAAAGACTGTGTGGAGCTTTATAATGAAGTGTCATTTGTTACAGATCGAAAACTTCATCACAGATGTGTAATTAGTTCAATGACGAAGCCCTGGTCGTCACACTCTAAAGAGAATCGTCACAGATGAGCAGGAACAGTCACGTGAGTTTTTTTTACGAACCTTGTGCTGTTCTATGACGTTTTGTGTGATGATGCCTGATTTCGTCGTAGATAGGGAGGGTTGGAGGATCAACACCTCTAATCTATGACAAAACAGAAATATCCATCATAAAAAGCGATCTTCTATGACAGTTTCTGATTCGTCGTTAAGATTTTCGTCATAGAAGTGCATATTTCTACTAGTGGTAAGTGGAATGGTGGTAGGTGTGGTTCACTCAGTGTGTAGAATAGATCTGAGCCGTTTGGACTATGGGGCGTTACAAGACTCTAGATAGAAGCTTGTACATGGTATTGAAACACACTTTGCCGGATTGGCAAAAGGATATTCACTATGGAGCTTGTCTTTTTTTACTTGGTGCTCTAACATGGAGTGGGAGTTGTAGCAACAACGCGAGACCACAGGAAAAAATTATGCTTTTTTTTTGCCTTGCTCTTTCATATATACTTTGCTTTCATTGTTTGAAAGTCTCTTTGAATTGAAACTAGGATTCATAGTAGTGTGTTTAGCATTGGTTTCATTCTTGCTCGCTAAGGACGTATCTTAGTTTGCTAAGGACATGCTTACTGTGTTTGCCCTAAGGACTCATTAGACTGCTTTTAAGAAGAATAGGGGCCAAGGTGCTTGAAGGGTTTCAAATTTGCATAGGCTAAGATTTGTCAAATTAAAATTAGACCCAATTGAACCCTCCTCTTGGGCCATTCGGTCCTTACAAGTGGTTGTTGGGGTGGTGAACGCTTGGGGCAGCTCACAAGCTTTCTTTTAGTGGACTGGTGACAAAACTAGGGTGCTAAAGTGAGGCAGGTATCTGTCTCAACCTAGCATTTAAGGGAGAACAAAGGGCACGTAGTATGGTAGAGTAGCCCAAGAACCTCACGAGAGGGTCAAAGCTCTCTCGAGGTGCTTGTTCTGCCTGTTGGGCACCCCATGGATCCCATAACATCCCGTATTTAGGAACATTCTTCTAGTGCAATTTGCCAACAAAGACAAGCGGCATGGAGGGATGCCCATGCAAGGCCTTCTCCTAGAAGGGTACTCCTACCATAGGTTGCCTAGGAGAAAGTCCCCTTGATGTCACTGGGAAAAATAAAGCCCCACCTCGACCTTGGCTAGAAGACTACCATTTTATGAGTTGCTTGTGGCTCCGATGATGTGAGCCCCTTACCATGGCCATATTTATGGGTTGAGCAACCAACCATGACCCAAAGATTTGACAACCAGCACTACCTCATGTAGGTTGATAGATACAACAGTCTCCATTCACCTCTTTCTCTAGTGGAATCTACACATGGGCACCTAGTGTCCAAAGACAAGGAAGTCCACGCCACCATGGTAGCAGAGCTCTTCATAGTCAATGTCTCATGAATAGTGCATGAGCCTCGTGAAGCACCCTCATGATTCTAGAGGCAAACCAAGAACCTCCATGAGCACCCTTAGTTTGTGAGGTTGTACCAAAACCCATGAGTGCCGCAGTTTAGGCCAATGACCTAGGAATACGTCTCGCAGCGAGTGTCATATGAAATTTAGAATACAATGGATTTACCCTCCAACTAGTTCTCCAAATCACTTGGAGCTCAGGGCTAGACCTACTAGGTCTACTCATGCAAACCTGCTGAAAATATGGTTATGAGAAGACACCTCTACCCTTTGAATATGACAAAACATCCCCACAATTCTCTGTATCATGCACACAGAGGCTGAGCTGCTAAGTACTACTAGTACCATGTGTATTCTCATCGGTTAGGTAGTGAAGCTACAATCGATGTCTAGTCCTTGCCCAACTATGCCTATTTGACCAGTGATTCAGCGGACTACACCCATCGGGTGTGCTCGTGCTCTCTCGATGGACTTTTACTCAGAGAATGGGGCTCGATGGCCAATCGAAAAGCGCCCTAGCTGACTCATGAGTTTGCCCGACCAAGCAACTGTCCAAATTAGGATGTCTCCTCTCTAGACCTCTGAGATTGAATTAGGGAGTCCAGTTGACCACGAGCACACCAACACCGCTCGGGCTTCGCAGAGGGGCCCACACGAGTTGGAGGGCGATTGGACAAGCTCGGACCACTCCGCAACAAGGGTCAAAGTGATGTACAACACAATGATGGCAATGGAAACCCCAAGGCCCCTAGCATGGTGGCTTCACTCAATACGACGAACAAGACCTAGTAGGCTACATAACACACTAGTCCAATGTGGAACATGAGATGTGACAAGTGCTACCAACACATGTGGCAATGTTGTTCCATCAACATCAGCATGTTTGAGTGTGGCAGCCCCACATGTCCTCCACCATAGCCCAGGATGGGGTGATGAATAGTGTAGGAGGATAGGGCCAGACAATGTTAGCAGCAGGCCCTAACAAGACCGACCAACATGAAGGACTCAAGCATCTTTTTTGTAACCTTGCCCATGGCTCAAGGAGACAAGATTCTCACAATGTTGATGGCGGTGCTCATTATATTGCGGCAATGCTCAACAAGAGATGACATAGAAATAATAGGATTGAGAAGCCGGTGCCCAAGATCTAATGCCTGTGGATTATATAATAATGACCTTAGCACGTGCGACGACGGCAAGCTTGGAGGCACGATGTCGAACTAGATTGGGCATGTACACGCAACCACAACCAAAACTTATACTTATCCTAGGAAGGTGGGATTCGTTCGAACTAGATTGGGCATGTACACGCAACCACAACCAAAACTTTATACTTATCCTAGGAGGTGGGATTCTCCTAGTGTTTTAGTATTCAAAATTTAGTATAAACTTTCCTACAAATGTCTCCTAGTGAGGATTCCCATGTGCTATGACTACTGGCAGTGTTTTACTACTACTTAGAAACACTTGGAGAATTCCATCATTTTTGTAGGGAATGGATGTAGTTGGACGTGCATTAGGTACTTGCTACTCTCCTTTTGCATCCCATGCCCAAAGGATCCAATCGTTGTTGCCGCATGATCAACTAATTGGGTAGATTGATCTATTTGATGACCTAAGTCTTCACCATGCTCGCCATCATGAATGCTCTATCTCGCGAGGAGGAGCCGTGGGCCAGTGATTATATTATATATATCATGTGTAAGGACAGCAGACGTGCCTTTATTGTACATTACTATTGGCTCCCACGTACTGTAAGCTCTGCACCATCATTGCATGAAGAAATCCATTCAGTTTCCTTTTTATTGTAGCGATAGTTTTTTTTTTGCGACGATTAGTGTAGCGATAGTTAGAGTGGTCAATTAAGTAACAATGCACAAGCTCAAATGTTTTCTTTTTACTGTAGCGATAGCAGCTATAGTGCCCACTCTAATCTGTCTTATGTTCTACTATACATTAAGACCTTTTCGTAACTGCCCCCTATGCTCGCCATCATGAATCGATCTAGGTAGTCTTTATTTAGATTTAAAACAAGTGATCGATGCAGATCAACTTGAATTATTAGAAGAAACTTAAGAGTTGAAAGTGTCTGCGAGCATATTAGCGCTCCAATTGGCCCTGGCTAAAAAAATGATTAGAAAAATTCCGTTTTGTGCCCCAAAACACTCCTTTTTGATAGTTGGTTTTACATGTTCATGAAACTCGACATGGTAATCGAAAGGAGCATTTCTCCAAACTATTGGTTCGATGTAGTCAAACCATGCTTTGTTACTTGGAAGTGATTACAGGAGATGAGTTACTGTACGTGCATCATGCTATGGATATCATCCTCTGCTCATTTGTCTCTTATCCTCTACACTTATATACTCTGCTCATTTAGCCGGAAAATAGCAGTGCAGAGCACCTAAGCTTTTTAGGCTCCGACAAGCATGATGACATCATGTCCTGTTGCAATAGAGGACACAAAACAGCCAATTAAAGTGGGGACTAGTTACTATCCTCATGCATCCCACGCCCATATGATGATCTCACAGCTAGCAGACCAAGAATGGCCACCAATAGGGCACAAACCGCACTCTCATAATTTTGTTTCTATAGTGAGACTGGACCTTTTTCTCTACTTCTTGAAGACCCCTGTCACGAACATACAAGGATTCCGACAGATAAATAGAGGAAGCATGGAAATCAGGAAGAGAAAATAGAATTTGGAGCAGGAACAACAGGGAAAGAATGGTTTAGAGGAAGGAAACGAGAAGGGAACCGGAATCACAGTTTAGTTATCGATGCCGGTTGCAGGGACAGCCTTGCATACGTTTATATCCCCGCACCGACTCCCTACTCAGGCCTAAATGACCATCTGTTATTTGCAGCGAGCATGATAATCAGCTACTCCTCAGTAGACTGTTTTCTCTTTCGGCAGAAGTGTTTGTGAACTTCTGTTTGTACATGCATACTCGTCGTTTCAGCAGCACCAACAATAGGCTTATATGTTGCTAGTGTGTAATAAAAGTGATATTATATAGCGTCCAGACACCCGCGTCTGCTGTTCCAGCCCGCGTCCTATGTTGCTGCGCCACACGCACGCCTGCGCCTACTTCACGTGGGGCCTGTGCTGCTCCTTTTTCCACGCCTACGCACGTCCACACAGAGGCCACGTCTCGTTCTGAGCCCGCACTACTACACAACTTATAATCACCACCGCCACTTTCACCGCCGGTTCGTATTACGAGCCATTGGTGAAATGATTTTCACCGCTGGTTCGTGTTACGAACCGTTGGTGAAAATTTGGGCAGTTATCACCGATGGTGGTAATACGAACCAGTGGTGATAACCTATCATTACAGCCGGTTTGTGTTACCAACCGATAGTGATAGTCGATCCATTTTTTTTACCGCCAGTTTGCGGTACCAACCGGTGGTGAAAATCATTTCACTAACGGTTCGTAATACGAACCGGCGGTGATGAGTTATGCTCCAGCACAATAAAATTCATAACTTTTTCGAACAAAGTCGGATGAAAACAAACTTTATATCAATTTTGTAGTTGATGATTTTTTATTTGAAATTGTTTATGGTCCCAGAATTATGTTGAATCTCTATATTTAAAATTTAATTTTTTCGAATTGTACAAACAACCTTAGATAAAAAAAATGATCAAAAGCAAAGATATAGATCTCACTATAATCTATAACTTTGTAGTTGATAACTTTTTCATTAGAAATCATTAAGGTCTTAATTTGTATCTGAAGTTCTAAAATTTTGAAATTCAAATTTTACAAATGACCTCGGATGGAAAATCGATCACAACCAAAGTTGCAGAACTTGATGAGGACTACAATTTTGTAGTTGATGACTTTTTCATATAAAATCATTTAATGTCCTAACAGTGTGGCAGAAATTTTGACACCTCGATCAGAACAACAACTTTGTAGTTTATGACTTTTTTATCTAAAGTTGTTTAGGGTTCTAAATATTTATTTTAAAATTCTGAGAACTTAATGCTAAAGGAATATACATGTTGTATAGACACAAGTGACTTAGGGATGGGGCGGTTAGGGGAGTTACACATGGGGATAGAGGTCTCAGATTCGAATCCTAGCACCGTGTAGCGCACGGATTTTCACATGAAACACGTGACCGTGCGGCTACTGGAACCTTGCCTGGATTAAATCAAAAAATTTTGCTATTTCTTTGATCCGATTTTGGAATTTCTAGAAATCCTTATCACCACCTACTGGTACTGGTGGGGCCTTCCTGGGATTAAATCAAAAAGTTTTGCTATTTTATTGACTAGATTTTGAAATTTCTGAAAAATCTTTATCACCATCGGCTAGTAACACAAACCGGTCGTGATAACTTTACATCACCGCCGGTTTCCTAACCGGCGGTAATGACCATGGACGGGTCTAGAGCCGACAGTGATTACCCAATCTGTAGTAGTGCCGCTCCGTTTCCTGCGCCAGCCGCTCATGCCACCTCCACTGCCACGTGCATGCACGTGGGCCTAGCAGCTGTAGCATGCAGCTATGGCAAGTGGGTCCCACTGCAATATCTGCATCACTAGATCTAGTTTTGCAATATCTAGATGAAATACTTTGCAACATATGTCTAAAACAGTTAAAACATTTGCAACATTTGAAACACCAGGGAAACATATTTGTAACCATTGCAAAACATATGCAACATCCGGATAAAACACATGCAACATACATGTGAAACACCTGAAACACTTGAAATATACGCTTTAAACATGCATATCTATGCAACATCCAGATGAATCACTTGCAAGATACATCTAAACAGATGAAAATTTGGAACATACACATGAAAACACCATTGCAACATGTGCAGTATCCTGATCTACTCTTGCAACATCGATATAAAACACTTTCAACATACCTCTAAAACATTTGAAACAAACGCTTTCAACATATAGTTTCAGCGCAACATCTCCTTGCTACATGGGAGTATGAATTCTCGTTGGCGTGTGGAGTTCCATCCCGGCCGTCACGGGCTGCACGTGGGCGAGTTCCTCCCCGTCCACGGCGAACTGGGTAGACGTGCACAAGATGTGCGTGGACGGGCTCCGCCCGGGCTGCCGTGAGCTGCACGCGGGCGAGCTCCACACCCGGCCGCAGCGAGCTGGGCAGGCGAAGGCGGAGGTCTTCCAGGTTGCGACCAGGCATCCGGCCCCTGTGCTGGAGGTGGCAGCGGTCTCCCCGACCACGGGAGGGTGGCGCAGTGTGGCTGGTGGAGCTCGTGCGTACACAGCTAGCGGTGGCGCTCGACGCTCGTACATATGCGGATGGTAGCGACGCTCGTGCGGATGCGGATGCTAGCAAAGCTCGTGCGTACGCGACCGTCGAGCGGGTGGTGCGGTGGAGCCGATGCGAATAGGGAAGATAAGATGTCGCTCTCGTTTCTTTTTTTTTTGGAGAAACCGTGTATGCTGTTAAGAGGAGCGGGCCTGTGGACGGGTCCGCAGCCCAACTAGCCACATCCGGACTGACTGACGCAGGACGGTCGACCGTGGTGGAGCATTAGCTTTATATAATTCTAGGAACCCGTGGCTCCCATATCCCAGCCTGATGAGAACAACTCGTTTTGCTATGCATGTGTAGTCATAGTGGGTGTCTTCCATTATTACAGTACTTCCACTTGAGTACTGAAATAAATAGAGGTAGTAAACATGGACATGTTTTAGCGAAAGTAGTTGAATTTTTAAATAAAATATAATGTTGGCTAAGATGATCGCAACTCACTGGATATACTTTCCCCAGCTCGTTGGACAATGAGCCATGAAGGCAAATATGATGCAAATTGAAAATGTGAATTTCACGTTAAATCGGCATCATGTTCAACGTGCACTGTGCTAGCTAGACATGATTTGTTTCCTCGGTCAAAGATTGACTTGGCTTTGTACGTCGCGCCGCCGGAGCCCCATATATGGAGCTGACGCCGTACGTGGCATCTCCAGTACATTTCGTTGCACTACATCCAGAAGGGCTTCCTTCTGCCCAACAATATCTAGACAACAACATGAAGGAGCGGACTCGTCGATGACCTTGCTTCGTCGTTCGCGCATGCCCTGGGCCGCTTATATCCGCCGGCCGGCCGCTTCGTCATCACGGAGACGATGGCCTAGTTCATCCATGTGGTGGCGCCGGAGGTTTCCATGAGCGACATCACCTCCCTGCGCTACTTCCGGCTGGTGCTGCGGTCCTTTTTGGCGTAGGGAGGCGGAACCCCAATTTGCAGCTCCGCCGGCTCCGGCTCCGGCTCCGGTGACGAAGCAGTACAGGTGGAGCCCCACCAAACATGTCCTTAGCCGTTGCATTTAATCGCCTAAATCCACATTTCGAATCACTGATGAATCCCAGTCCCATACTCTCATGTGTGGTGGTACATGTAGTTGTGCAAAACAAAAGACGATGATTGGTTAGTTGTTTGCCATTGCTACTTGATGCCTCTACCAGCCTGTAGTGCTGCACATACCGAGCCAGTGTTATATATCAGACGCTACGCTAGTTGGGTGACTCATGATCGACCTGAGTAGCTGCAGTTTACTGCTTCTTAAAGGAAGATAACATTGAGGTGTAATTGGAATTTATCTACTGTTAGAGTATTGATTCACAAATCAATGGACAATAGTACTCCAAAATAACCATGCACCATGAAGTGGAGCAATCACTAGGTCGGTCATAGTTTATTTCCTATGGTCCTATCTGATCAGTGTTCTGAAATGTCTTTTTTAGTTTTCTACTATGCCAAATTTATCTAATTTTGACCAATGTCCTAATTTTGGTTTTGACTTATTAGGACAATGGGAAAGTGAACGTGGAGTAAAATACTAAATAAATCCAGTATCCAGACATATCTAATGGTGGACTTGAATAAATCAATTTTATGTTGTAGAGGTTTGTATTCCTATGAACTTAGTCAAAATTATGTAAGTATGACCAAAGATAGAAACTAAAACGGCTTGATTTTTAACCTATGGATACTTATTTATTTTTGCCTGCATGCGCACTATGTGAAAACCAGAAAATACTGATGACGTGAGAAAGTACGAGGGACTTTTCGTTGCGAGACCCAATATAGACATAGACACTCAAATACACAAGCGCACACTCACCCATATGAAGGAACGCATGCACACCATACAACTATAGGCACCTCGCTGTCGAGGGGCACGTTGCCTGCCCTTGAAAGATTTGTCGTTAAATCCTGGAATAAATCTAGAAAAATATGAGCGTCCATCTCAAATCATGGAGTTCGACCCTGGTGGGGAAGTTCCACCATAAGAAACCCAACCAGCTGAGCTATGCTCAGTTCACGTGGTAGAACTCTGTGGTGCGTCACTAGTGTAGTATAGAGGCCATAAAGTGGCCCATCATATTTGAGTTAACGATGCATCACTAATAACAATAGTGATGGGCTGTACCATCCTCCGTCACTTTCCACTAGAAGAAAATTTCCAAACAACATTTATCCAATCCACTCTCATCCCCAACATATATAGTCTCTCTAGTGAAACAGTTTTTCAATCAACACGTGACGCCACCATCGACGAGTTCTGTCACACCCTAAAATTTTCACTTTTGGGTTGTGCTTAGAAAACACTAAATAAAATAAATGATTTCAATATTTGAGTAAATTTATTAGATAAGTTAAGTTGTTGCTAATTTAAATATAGAAAATTGTGGTTTTAAACTTTTTCATATTAATTTAATAATGTGGTGTTTGTGTGATGTTTGTCTTTGGTGTTGGTGAGTGCTATTATTTTCAAAATACCATAGGACGACGTTTACTTCTCATCGGAAAACTTTTTGGTATTTTCTGGATTCAAAATTCCAATTTCGGTGAGCTTAATCTTTTTCCTTGATCTCTTCATCCATCTTTTCATAAGCTCCAAATACTTTATTTGGGTTCCTCATGTTCCATAATGTCTCTGGAAAATTCCCTCGAATTTTCGGAGCTTTCGGAGTATTTTTCGCGGCTTAAATAATAATTCTGGACTTTTCTAGAATTATTTTATCCACGAAATTAATTAATTCCGAAAATAATAAATATCTTATTTTCCACCAAAGCTTGTGTGCAATAATCCTAAATGTCCATTCATTTATTTACTAATGGGCTTTAATAATTAATTAGGCCTATTAGTAAAGATGGAGGGTGCAACGGCAATTAGCACCATATCGCTAGTTGACGTGAAGGTGGAGAGTCTTCCTCCCTATATATATGTCCGGCTTGCCTGCTAGCCCTGTTTTCCGCCGCTGTTGCCGCCGCCGCCGTTGTTGTCGCCGCCGCCGCTATTGCCACCGCCGCCGCTGTTGTCGCCGGCGCCGCCACGACCGTCCAAAAGGTCTCGGCACGTTCAAGCGGCGCGGGCGCCGGTGGTGCCGCCGTTTCTACCCAACGAAGTGATCTTCGAACACATTCTGACGCGCGTCCCGGCCGCTGCCGCCCTTCGCCACGCTCACCTCCGATCACTTCGTCCGGGCGCACCAAGCCGTCAGAGCCGCCGCCGGAGATCGTTTTCTTCGCGCCCGCCGCCGCAGGCTCAACCACCACGTCCTTCTACTGTTGGAGGCTGCTTACATTAACCTCACAGCGGAACGGCTCGTCGGCCCGCGAGCTCGTGACCGTCGGCGACATGCGCGCCGGCGATCTCGTCTTGTCGGGCACCAAGCCCTGCCGCGGGCTCACCCTCCTCTTCCAGCTCAGCGTGTCCGCGTACCACGTCTGCAACCTCTCCACCGGAGAGCACGTCTCCCTGCCCCCCTGCCCATGGGCTCGGAGAGTGACCGCTGACGGTCCCTACGTGCTCTCGAGCACCGGGCTCGGCTTCGACCGGGCGGCCAACGAGCACAAGGTGGTCAGGCTCTTCGAGGACTGGAATAAGCAGCCGCACTGCGAGGTGTACGGCCTGAGGTCCGGCGGATGGCGCCCCTGCGCCGGAGACGTGCCGCCGCACGCACCCAAGGGTCTCTGTAGCCGCCCCCCGGTGTTTGTGGACGGGTACTTCTACTGGCACATGAACACTGAGATGAACTTTCATGGCCGGGAAGCCAGGTTCTTCAGAACGCCGGAGCCCATCCTGTCGCTCTCCGTGGATACCAAGGAGTTCGGGTGGATACACCCGCCGGAAGAACGGGCGTGCTACGCCTTCCATCTCGCCGACCTCGACGGCTTTCTGTGCGCCGTGGTGGACACTCGCCTCACCGTGGGACAGTACGAGCTCTGGACTTTGACGGCTGCAGCTGCAAGCTCGACGTCGTCGCCGTGGTCGTTGCGCTGCCGCATCAGCTTGGCGAGCCTGCCCCAGCCGATGAGGGACGCCTTGCGCACTGGGTTCCGCATGCTCCCGCTCGGCTCCTCGCCCGGAGGAAACATCCTTCTCGCCACGAGCCGCCATGAGGTGTACGCCTACGACCCTGAGAGGCACTCACAAGCAACCAGATTGTTCAGGCAGCAGAATGCTTTAATCATGTGCGGTTTGACATCCCGTTCACTGAGCATGTTACGTCATAATGGTGACATTAGCAGATTTGCAAGCCCTGGCGTGGAGTTGATGAGGTCCATGTTCTCCACTGTAGCGGCTGATTCGATCAAAGATATTGGAAGAGGTGGTCCGATGGTGGAATATGAGAGGAGAATAGCATCAGGAGAGCTAGTAGATGGTGATAGCTTTCAGGTTGATACAATTCAACAATTACAAAGGCTCTATGAGGAGTTGATTGAGAATGAAGAGGACTGCCAGCTGGATAGATATAAATCATCTGAGAAATCAGGACGGAGTCGATGGCTATGGTCCCGTCTCATTACTCAGCCTTCTACCTATGCTCCAGTTAAGGGCCTTTACCTCTATGGCGGTGTTGGTACAGGGAAGACGATGCTTATGGACTTGTTCTATGAACAGCTGCGGATTCGAGCGCGACTATGATGAGAAAGATCAAGCCGTTGCCTTCCAGTTCATCTCCGGCAGGGCAGGCCGTAGGTCGTTCCCGTTGTTGTCGTTTACTTGCTAGTTTGATGACCTCATCATCATGTCATGCAGGTATTATGGCCGTTTTTCTTTAGTAAAATAAATCTCGAAATACAATAGAAATACGTATACACATACAATCTTGTTTAGGCCATATCTTCCACGTTTTAACTCCGATTTGACCCGTTCAAGTTGCGTTAGGTTTGTATTTGCAAGCCCTATATGTTAGTGTAGCTGTACAGTAGGTTTGAAAAGTTTAATTTTCGAGTTTATATTAAAGTAATTATTTATCTATAGGAAATCTTAGAAAATTCATAACTTTCACGTTTTAAATCCAAATTTCGTGATCTTTACGTCTGTGTGATCGTAGCAACGTGTAGAATAGTTTTGTAAGCTTTCCTAAATGTTTTTCTACTGTTGGTGTACTGTTCTAATTGTATCTTTTGTTTGCTTCGTGTATGTTTGCTCGGAATGTTTGTATGTTGATGCTTGGTGATCGAATTTAGACGGTGAGCAGTACTACGACGATTAGGAGTATTATTTTGAGCCGGACCAGCAGTATCTATCGGAGAACTTTGATCAAGGCAAGTATAACATGGGACTATCCTTGTTACCTATTCACAGAAATTATCATACATATGCATGTGTCCTCCTTGACAACCATAGAGATTATAACTTAGCTATTGATATCTTGTTTCCTTGTCACCTATGGGTTATGCATTTGGGTAGCTATTGCTAGTGCTTAATTATGAACAATGATCTTGTAATTTGACTAATGGATTATGCAATCAACCAATTAAGAAGATTTTATTACTGTTGAAAGGGGGCTAGAGCATGTGGGTTATTTTGATGCTCTGGTTTCTCTCCATAAGGACTTATCTATAAGCATTAACCTGGATTGACAGTACAACTGTGAGGGCTATATGGCTCTGGCTTTAGTTGTTCAAGAGACCTTTTCTAGCTTGTTAGTGGTTACCTTAAATGGCGTAAGAATGGCTTGACACGTTGGGTGTAGTGCGAGCCCCTGGCCTAGTGTGTATAGGCTGCGGTTGTTGTGCCACAGGGAAGGGGGGTTCTACATCTACCTGCTGAGTGAATCTAATGGCCCTAACTTGTTAGACGAACTTTTGAATGGCTTTATATGGTTTCCGATGTTTTGGGCCTTGCAAACCCATGCATTTGGAAATCATGACTCACAGTGAAAGTGTACACCTCTACGCAGAGTTTAATAAACTGGTATACTAGCCATGCTCACGGATACGAGCGGCCTTGGGTATTCTTACAGAATAAATGATCACCATTGATATATCATGCTTAATATTGTTGTTGTTATTATCATGCCATGTTAATGCTATTCATTATCCTTATTACAAATGATCATTGGTTCATTAATGGGAATTGGATACCTTGATGCTGCTCAATTGCTAATTACATGATGAATAAAAGCTAAATGCAGTCAAACAGTGTCTAGCCTTTTGTGCCTCATGAACCCTGTGTTATACTTGTTGAGTTCGACATGGACTCACTCTTGCTATTGCCCCCACACTCCAGTGTGTAGTAAGATGCTACTCGGAAGAAGGACAAAGGTGTAGTGGAGTTTCCAGAAGACTAGTAGAAGTGCTAGGCATATGTTACCCCCAGTCAGCCGTCCCTGAGAAGAATGGAGCCTGAAGTTTAGTCACCGTTCCGCGATACTCTGATGTAAGTGTTAATGTAGCTATGTATACGTTATATAATAACATTGTTTCTGATACTTTTTCATTCTGGCATATGTGTGGACTTCCTGGGCACACATATGCTTAGCCTGGTTTTGTTCTTTAGAAAACCGGGTGTGACAAGTTCCACAAGTACAGGCATTCTCGTGTCCTTGTCACTGATGTGCTGTCGCCACCATCATCCCTCATGCAGGAGCGTGTGACCCATCCCATGGTTGGCATGATGATGATTCGATGAAACACTATTCTGCTCCTCCATGTGCCATCGAGGAGTTGACCCCTTCCTCCCCGATGACACCACACCGCCTAGTCTTCCTAATCCGTCCAACCTACTATCCCAAAAAGGCGATTTTCCAAAGACATGAATCCAGGTACGGTATATGATCAATGGATGGATTAATGCGGTTAATGCTTGGATGGATTTAACAATGTAGTAGATGAATAGAATGTCAAAATGTTTTGATGAATGATGGATGTATTATGGTTTAGATGGACAGCTAATTAAATGTGTTATGATTTAGATGAATTGATGTTATTTTCTCCCTGATTTACATTGTGCTCTTATATGTACCATTCATATATGCCATATTTTATTATCGTTTTTCTCTTGTACTGCAACTCACATGTAGTACCCCAAACATGATCAGCAACACTAGCTCGTTCCTCTAGATACCAATAGCCTTGCTACTTTATCATGGTCTAGAAAAAGGAACAAATTAGAAGCAATGTTAATGTTTTTGTATGCACTTACTACTTATTAGATAATGTGGCTAAAGCCTTAAATTAATAGGATGTTAAGTTGTCACCAATATAAAGTTGTATAAATAAATGTTAGTGTTTACAGACCAAACAGTCATCCAGATATCCTCTCGATTGGCTTGTATTCATCTACCTTTTTCTTTTTTAAGATAATAATTAGTGTACGTATGAAGAATATTATTCAACCGAAATTCATAGGATGAACTCTTGATGGACCACATGATTTAGTATCAGAAGATTTCATAACCCAAACATCTTATTAACTTGTTTTAATAGTTCTTCATGTGAGTGAGACAAAGCCATGGTGAAATCAAACACTGGGATAAACTAAGATGGTTTTTCAGCTTTGAAATACCACGAAACTGTCTTGGAATTTTTCTTTTAGAAAATAAAAGAAAAAGGAAAAAGAACCAGCTCAACACAACTTCAAATCTTAGACCAAAGACCTTTGCTGCTGCTTATATTGAAAGCATTGGGAGTTAAGCAAGGATTTTGTATTAACAGAGACATATATAACTAATTTATTTTCGTCTGTATGCTCACTATGTGAAAACCAGAAAATAGTGATGCAAGAAAAGTGATACGACTCTGTTGTGCATCACTAGTGACGAAAGGTGGCCAATCACATTTGAGTTTTCAGAAGAAAAAGTCCCGTCCCCAGTAAGAACAGCGATGAGCTGTAGCATCGTCTGTCACTTTTCACTGAAGCAGTTTTTGCCATCAACACGTGATGCCACCATCAGTGAGTTCAACAAGTACAGGTATTCTCTTGTCCTTGTCACCGATGTGTTGTCGCCACCGCCATCCTCGTGCAGTGAGTGTGTGACCCATCCTAAGGTTGGCACGATGATGAAACACTACTCTTCTTCTCCGCGTGCCATAGAGCAGTCAGCCTATTCCTCACTGATGCCACTACACAGCTCTCGGTCTTCCTGATCCGGCAACCTCATCTCCCAAATAAAACGGTGACTTTCCCAAGACACGAGCCTAGGCATGGGGCATGATGAATGGATTTATTAATGCATAGATGGGATGGATGAATGCTTGGATGGATTATTTGACAAGTAGATGAATAGATAGTTGAAAAGGACGAGGCTCCAGACATTGATGAGATCACATGATTTGAAGCCCTGGGTCCGCCAGTAGTTTTGATGAATGATGGACGTAGTATGGTTTCGATGGACGGTTAATTAAATGTGTTACAATTTAGATGAATTAATGGATGTTATTTCACCTCGATTTAATTACAATGCGCTCTTATATATATCATCTCCATGCTATGTTGATTATATAGTGCACCCAAACATGATCGGGTGTTTCAACACTAGCTCTAGATACCAACAGCCTCTACTTTATCATGCTCTAGAAAAAGAAGAGTAATGTTAATGTCTCGTAGGCATTTATAACCTCTATTAGATAATCTGGGCAAAAGCCTAGACTGTCACACCCAAAATTTTCTATTTTGGGTTGTGCTTAGAAAACACTAAATAAAATAAATGATTTCAATGTTTGAATAAATTTATTAGATAAGTTAAGTTGCTGCTAATTTAAATATAGAAAATTGTGGTTTTAAACTTTTTCATATTAATTTAATAATGTGGTGTTTGTGTGATGCTTGTCTTTGGTGTTGGTGAGCGCTATTATTTTTCAAAATACCGTAGGACGACGTTTACTTTTCATCGGAAAACTTTTTGGTATTTTTTGGATCCAAAATTCCAATTTCCGTGAGCTTAATCTTTTTCCTTGATCTCTTCATCCATCTTTTCATAAGCTCCAAATACTTTATTTGGGTTCCTCATGTTCTATAATGTCTCTAGAAAATTCCCTCGAATTTTCGGAGCTTTCGGAGTATTTTTCGCGGCTTAAATAATAATTCTGGACTTTTCTAGAATTATTTTATCCACGAAATTAATTAATTCCGAAAATAATAAATATCTCATTTTCCACCAAAGCTTGTGTGCAATAATCCTAAATGTCCATTCATTTATTTACTAATGGGCTTTAATAATTAATTAGGCCTATTAGTAAAGATGGAGGGTGCAACGTCAATTAGCACTATATCGCTAGTTGACGTGAAGGTGGAGAGTTTTCCTCCCTATATATATGTCTGGCCTGCCTGCTAGCCCTGTTTTCTGCCGCTATTGCCGCCGTCGCCGCCGCTATCGCCGCCGCCGCGATCTGTTCATATGTCCATCCCGTGCGGCCGTGCCGTTGCCATGTCGACGTACTCCGAATTCTCCATCACGCCTGCATTTGTCACCGTGATGTTCCTCGCCAACCAACCTCGAATTCATTAGTCCATGTTGCCACTGGATAAAAGCGACCGCAGTGCGTGGCAATTCCTAGGCGTGTCGTCGATGCAGCCGTCGATTCATAATTTAGGGCTGCGGAATTCTACGTGAAAGCTGTCTCATGCAAAGGCGACGTCGTCGTCGCTGTGCGTGTGTGCATAGCGCTGTTTTCTGCTGTGATGCGGATGCGATCAATTTTTCTGACGCTGGTTAAATTGACATTTGCATCGTCCGCCTCCTCCCAGGTCAGCCACCTCCTCATTACGATCGAGCACGTCATGATCCTAATGAACTGATTGATTGACAAGCATTAGTACTAATAGTACAGCGGTACAGCTAGAGCTCTGAGACTACAGATTATTGTGTTTAAAGCCTCTTTATATATGTTTATTAGCTATGCAAATATATAAAGATTCGTTCTCCGCACAGTCACAGATTGACGAGGTTTAGAATAATACTCGATCGGGTAGGCTAATACTCCACACGACCACACGTACACCAGATTAGGTGAAACATTTGGACCTGAATACCTGATAATGTTCCAAAGCTCGTTAGTTAACAGATGGCAATGGGTATTAGGTTTGCAACCTTTGTTAGGTGTAGCAGATGAAGTCTCTCTCGATCGTACTCAGTATGTACTGTATCTTTCAGTAGAAAACGATGTGCTCTTTAATTTGATTGCTGGACGCCGTCCATTGGGCGCATGGCCCTGATCTAGCTATCTTCATGCCCTGTCTTTGTTTAGATGGACGTATGCATGCACGAACAAGTAGGTAAAAACGACAAGCTTTCTAATCTGCAGGTCGCCATACAAGTACGTTATCTAAGAGGTGCGTGCCAACTGCCTGCCAGTAATGATACATGCTGCACACGCAGTGATAAACATACCGCCTGTCGTCGCTGCTGAGGGGTGGATGGAGCGACGGAGGATGGAAACATAGAGACAACACTTCGGGCCGCCGTCGCCATCACGGTGTCCCTTTACCCCGGCGTGGCTGGACCCCGTGAACTTGCCTTCGGGGAAGTCCAGCTACTACGGTTTCTGTGGCGAGCCTCTGCAGTTCGTCCTCCAGATATATGCACCAATTGAAGATAATGTAGCAGCCGATCAGGCCATAGCCATTAGGTATATTTTTCCCTCGATTGTTTTTAACCCAAATTAATTATTCCTGACTTCTAGAATCTAGTACACGGATACGGTACTCATGTAGTTCTATACTTTTTCTTCTAATTTTGGTGTTAGATTAGAATCATGATGCCTACAAAATATTTGTGAGGGGCTCAGAAAAGAAAATAGAAAAGACTACAAGATCAATCTGCTCCATGCGTGCCTAGTTTTCCTTAGCTAGCTTGATGACGTCGTCATGACATCGCCCATGCTTTATTGCCGTTTTCCTTAAGAAAAACAAATCCCGAAATACAATAGAAATACATATATACATACAATTTTGTTTAGGCCATATCTTCCATGTTTTAACTCCGATTTGACCCGTTCAAGTTGCGTTAGGTTCGTATTTGCGAGCTCTACATGTTAGTGTAGCTGTACAGTAGGTTTAGAAAATTTAATTTTCGAGTTTATATTAAAGTAATTATTTATCTATAGGAAATCTTAGAAAATTCATAACTTTCACGTTTTAAGTCCGATTTTTGTGATCTTTACGTCTGTGTGATCGTAACAACGTGTAGAATAGTTTTGTAAGCTTTCCTAAATGTTTTTCTACTGTTGGTGTACTGTTCTAATTGTATCTTTTGTTTGCTTCGTGTATGTTTGCTCGGAATGTTTGTACGTTGATGCTTGGTGATCGAATTTAGACGGTGAGCAGTACTACGACAATTAGGAGTATTATTTTGAGCCGGACCAGAAGTATCTATCGGAGAACTTGATCAAGACAAGTATAACATAGGACTATCCTTGTTACCTATTCACTATAATCAATATCATATGCATGTGTCTACCTTGACAACCTTAGAGATTATAACTTAGCTATTGATATCTTGTTTCGTTGTCACCTATGGGTTATGCATTTGGGTAGCTATTGCTAGTGCTTAATTATGAACAATGATCTTGTAATTTGACTAATGGATTATGCAATCAACCAATTAAGAAGATTTTATTACTGTTGAAAGGGGGCTAGAGCATGTGGGTTATATTGTTGCTCTGGTTTCTCTCCATAAGGACTTATCTGTACGTGATCATCCGGGACATACAGTACAGCTGTGAGGGCTATATGGCTCTGGCTTTAGTTGCTTAAAGGACCTTTTCTAGCTTGTTAGTGGTTACCTTAAATGGCGTAAGAATGGCTTGCCACGTTGGGTGTAGTGCGAGCCCCTGGCCTAGTGTGTATAGGTTGCGGTTGTTGTGCCACAGGGAAGGGGGGTTCTACATCTGCCTGCCGAGTGAATCTAATGGCCCTAACTTGTTAGACGAACTTTTAAGTGGCTTTATATGGTTTCCGGTGTTTTGGGCCTAGCTAACCCATGCATTTGGAAGTCATGACTCACAGTGAAAGTGTACACCTCTGCGCAGAGTTAAAAACTGGTATACTAGCCGTGCTCACGGATACGAGCGGCCTTGGAACATTTACAGATAGATGATCACCATTGTTATATCATGTTTAATTACTGTTGTTATTATTATGCTCATGTTAATGCTATTCATTATCGTAATTGCAATTGATCATTGATTCATTAATGGGAATTGGAATACCTTGATGCTACTCAATTACAGTAATCGTAAGGACTTATCTGTCAGCAAAATCTAGGACTTACAGTACAATCATGAGTGCTACATGACTCTGGCTTTAGTTCAGTAGAAGGACCTCTTCTAGCTTGTTAGTTGCCACCCGAAAGGGTGCAACAGGGGCTTACCGAGCTGAGTATAGTTCGGCTTCTGTTCCAAAGAGTCCTTCTGCTGCGTGAGTGTGCCTTTTGAAAGGGAGGCTCTATATCTCCTTGCCAATTGGAAACCTATAACGGGTACTAACTTGTTAGACAAACCTTTGAAAGACTTTATAGTGAACCCTGCCGACCTTCCTTGGTAGTGGGTCAAGAGGCTGATCATCTCGGGCGAAAGGGTAAATCACGGCTCATGGGTAAAGATATACAACCTCTATAGAGTCTAAAACAGTTATAACAGTCATGCTCACGAACACGGGCGGCTTGGAAAACTCACAGAATTATAGATTCTAATTGTACTATGCTGTTGGTGCTCATGTTTAATCATTATTGTCATATTGCCATTTTTTTAGAATTCTAGGGCGTAGCCCCTGTCTTAGCATTAGCAAAGACACCATCATCATTTTAACAGCTCTCAGGTGGACACACCCATCCATACAGTTCATCAAAGAGCTCAAAACATAAACTGGCAAAACATAACAGCTAACAGTGTAAAATTTCTAAGATAGCAAAGCTATTCTAAGCTTCTTCACTGCTCCCCAGATTTCATATTGATTAGACTCTTCCAAGTCTTCTCAGAACTTTCATCGCCAGCCACCGGAGTGTTTGAAAGCTTCAGCAAAGCTTCTTCTGGTAGATCTTGAGCTTCCCAATTATGTGCTTGCTGGAACATGTATAAGTCCCACTTGCTGTTCACTTGACTCGGCCACCAATCCTTGGGAGACTTGTTGCAATATCCTTCAACTTCTTGAGTCGTATTGAAAACTCCTACTTCTTCTCTTGGGGACATAGGATCACCCAAGTCTGCAGCTTAGCCGCAATTCTTCAGTCTGCACCTTAGGTCCAACCATTTTTGTCCCTGAAAACACATTCCATTTCTTAGCTTCCATAGCCCCCATAGGGCTGCAGCACAGAAGGAATTGCAAACTAAAAATCTCTTATTACTTAACCACATCTGTCCTATTGACAAAAAACCTTGACCTACATCTCTATCACAAGCCTCAGATAAGTACACCCACATTTGCTTAGCTACTACACACTCAAAAAAGAGATGTTGCACTGACTCATTTTCAGAACAAAACAAACAGGTCATATCATCAAGCTTCTTACGTATGCTCAAGTTATCTCTAGTCAAAGTCTTATTCTTAGATAATAACCAAAGAAAAAAATTGAACTCTAGGAGGGACCTTCAAGTTCCACACTGCTGGGACATGAATTGGAGATATTCCTCTAAAATTAATAACTTTGTACAGGGATTGAGAAGAATAGATCCCAGAGGAGTTAAATTGCCAAATTAAAGTATCGTCTTCCTCTGTCAGGATGATAGTTGATGCTAATTGAAAAATCTCAATCCACAGATTATAAAGTCTCTGATTAAAACACCTTCTAAAAGTACATTTCAAATCAATACCATCCCACAACTCAGCTACTGTCCAGCTTGTTCCTGTACCAGAACATACACCTACCAATATTTGATAGCTAAACTAGAGTAACCTAGCCAATTGTCCTCCCAGAACATGACTTTTTTCCCATCACCTATTTTCCATCTAAAACCTATCTTTGATGCAGAAGCCGCCCACATGATGCCCCTAAAAAACTGAGAGGCTCCATTAGTCCTACTATAAAAGATGTTTGGCCTATTTGTATTGTACTTAGAATCTATAACTTGCTTCCACAGTTTATTCTTGTCAATATTATATCTTTTGATCCAAGACGCTAACAAACAAATATTCAAATCTCTCAGGTGTGGAATCCCTAATCCTCCATAGTCTTTCATCATGGACACACTATCCCAATTAACTAAATGGATCTTGTGACTCTCTGGATTATCATTCTGGAGGCAGTTAGCTAAATGGGTATTAAGAATTTTGATGGCCCATTTTGGAAATTTGATGAAAGACATGAGGTAGATTGGTATACTAGTTAAACATGCCTTGATCAAAACCACCCTTGCTGCATAAGAGAGGAGTCTACCTCTCCACCCAGCAATCCTCCTAAGCATCTTATCAACTATGGGTTGTATGTCCTCTTTCTCAGATTTTCATAGTGTAAAGGCACACCTAAATATTTGATTGGGAAAACTCCTAAAGGGCAAGCAAACAAATGAGTGATTTCATGAGCTGTCTCATTTGACAGATTCATGGCAATTATTTCACTCTTGTGAAAATTAATTCTCATACCTGATATCTGTTCAAACCACATTAAAATGCCCTTGAAGTTAAATAGATGATCAAACTCTACATCAGAGAATAAGATTGTATCATCTGCGTACTATAAAGAGACTACCCCACCTTTTCTAACATTAGAACCTAGCCCTTTAATTAGACCCATATTGGCACTTTTCATCAACATTCTAGTTAGAACGTCGCCTACAAGATTAAAAAGTAAAGGGGATAACGGATCTCCTTGTCTTAACCCCTTCCCAGTTTTGAAAAACTTACTCTCCCCTAGATAGATTCTTTTGATCCATTGGATCCAAATAGAACTAAAACCCCTAGATTCTAAGATTTCAAAAAGAAACTCCCAACTAACTTTGTCATAAGCTTTTTCATAATCTAGCTTAATGACACATCTTGGTCCTGCATTTTTTAAATACCATGTACTAATTCATGAGCAACCACAACACTTTCTAGAATATATCGTCCCTGGATAAAAGCACTTTGTTGTGGTGCTATTAACCTATCAATGATTTTTCCTAGTCTCAGAGTTAAAGTGACATATTGCCATTGTTTATGATTATATGGGAACTAGAGCTTAAGCATAAATTAGCAACTCATATTCTAATGGTAAAACTTGATCTACTAAAATTGCTTACCGTAGTTCAGCCGTGTCAAGCCTTGTGAGCCTACATCCCCTCATATTATGCTTGTTAAGTGGTGCTTTACTTACGCTTGCTTTACTTTCAATTACTTTGGAAAAATCCCGGATGGGTACCAGATGGTGGAGCTAGTGAGTTTTCTGAGAAGTGCTATACCCCCAGTCAACCATCCCGGTGGTGTTTGGAGGCTTCACTTGAAGATTAGAAAGTGTATTTCCGCTACTCTGATAAATACTTTGTCTCTATGTAATACTATTGATCATTATAATAAAGCATTGTCTCTTGATACTATTGTAATTTGTCATCATATGTGTGTGATTGATTCCTGGGCACACATATGGTGTACATCCGGTTTTGTTCGTAAAACTAGGTGTGACATGACCTCTCTTTCTAACAGTAGAAGGCAGCACATAGTGTTTGCTACGTTGAGCTCTTATGTGAAATATCAAGTTGCCCGGCAAAAAATACCCATTTTGTAATAAAAAAAAGGTCATCCTCTACAGCAACGAATTATGTTTCTTCCCTTGACTATTTTTAGGCTTTGACCATCCCACGGATTTCATCTATCTGTTATTTTCAGGTTGCTACATGCTAGTTTTTTAGTATGAAAATAATTCAAATCGATATATCGGGCTAGGTATTTTTATTCTAGCTAGGTTTATGGTACACAACACTTGTTCATACAAAAATTGGCAACATGAAGAAGACTATTGCTACCACTCAACCTCAGACTGCAACAATCTCTCTCCTCATGTTCATGTTGATGCCACTATGTGGAAGAAATAATATTGTGGCTCATGAGCACTCAAGAAAATTGAAGGGAAAGCAATAATCAGTTGAAACACCGACAAAAGTAATTTACTTACTAGATATTTGACTGAAGAGTTTTCTCAACCTAGCAAATTCTATGCTACCCTATCGACACGTATGAGGCTTCTGTAGGAAAGGTTTACCATTTGATATCTAAGATATAATGTGGCAAGAAAAAAATCGACAAATATTGTAGTCAAGGAAGGGATGACCAAGAATATTTGCACAGACGTGCGTGTGTGGTATATGCTTTTAAATGGTACATGACTCACTTAGGATAAGCTCCTAGCCAAATCATTTTGTTCAGGGCGGTGTCAACATCTAGATGTGCTTTTAAAGTTGATCTTTAGATCTTGCGCAAGAGAGGCATGATTCGGGCTATTCGAGGGGCCTAGGTACCTACAATTGAAACTGTGGTGTGTGGTGTGTGTTGTAAAGGGTTCTAAACCCATCTTTCTTCTTAATATAATATGAAGCGTAGCTCTCCTGCGTTTTTTTGAGAAAAAGGTACATACAATTAATAAACTTGGATTTTTAAGAAATTGTAGGACATGATAAAGAATAGTAAAACTATTGCTCTCTAGAGGAGGAAGGTTAATTAGTGACAGGCATAGAGAGATGTATGTCACTATGGACTAAGCCAACAGTAACGGGCATTCTTTTTGGATATTCAAAGATGATGTGTTTCATTCTATGCCCATCACTTTCAGTGCTAAAACTCAAAGTGATGTGCAAATGCCCATCACTTTTGACAAGTCATTTGTAACATTTCACAGGAGACCACATTATAGAATTTAACACCTTTGAATATTTAAATTTCCTTATATATTGTCAACTTAACATGAATTAGCAGTCCTCTCTTTTCACCTCAGGGAAACATTATGTTCTCAGCTTCTGTACACAATGTCTCGTGAACGAATGAATTTGTACGATTCAGTGCCCATATCATCATAGAATGGAAAAGATTTTGCAAAACTTACATTCCCAGATTCATGCATCTCCTTCCCAACTTGCAAGGAAATGAGCATTTTGAGAGAGATATCAGAGATTTCTTCGGGACGCCTACAGTTGGCTTGTAAAAAGGTAGTTAGCTCTTGTACGGAAATATAATCTCTGCACCATGCTCACAATGCGGAGGCTCTTGGAGACCACATCTTTCGATCATGTTTTTTTTATCAACTATTGCGATACGCGTGCTACCATTGAGTCAGAAACTTAACCGTTTTTCTCCAAGATCGGTTAGCTTCTCCTTTACTCGCCTGTTCGGGGGCTTAGGAGGGCTCCATGCTTCGAGCAGCCATCCTGATCCACTGCTCTGAAGTCAGGCCATTGCACACCTGAATCCTGCCAATACCGCCTGGGGCACTGACTAAAATCTCAAGGATTCCTCCATTATCGATCTTGCAAGCAACCGCAATGTTATGGCCGCTGTACCCTAGAGGTGAAATATCTGTTCAATACGGTGGTCTCTGATGGGTGACATCACAATGCAAGATTGTTTTGATAACTCAAGAACACGGATTGCAGTCAATCAACACCCGATCGACATGATCAGCCATCAGATGCAAGCTCGCGTTTCCCGATGCATCCCAATCTCATGCAACCACTCTTATATATGACCCCTCGCTCGTTCGCGAGAGGCATGTGCATCCCTGGAATACTGCAGCACACACGGTGCTCCTATTTACCACAAACCTCCGCAGAACAGAGAAAACATTATGACGGAGAGTTAATATTAATAACACCAGAAATAGTTCTTTTTCATATTCTTCCATTCCATGTTGGTAATACTATGCCTGATCCTTATCAAATAGAGTATATGTACATTAACTATCTTCATTGAGGATGGATACTGAAACCAGATGAGTTAAAAGCAAAGGCATCCGAGGCTCGGGAGCTACCAGTTTTACTCCAACCGTAAGCGTACGTTAATATATGGAGAACTGACGATCCCTATGAACTTTTGGCCAGGGTTCAACCTAGAGAGCCCACTATATAAAACGAAACGATGGGAAGTTGCATCCACACTTGGTAGCTCCACTAGGTTGGCCGATGGGTACCTCCACTAGTGTCCAAGAGTTTCCAATCTCAATTTTTTGGCAAGATTGAAAAAAATGCTCAATAACAATTCCCTATCTCAACTCCTAATCTTTGCAAACTGGCTCAATCACGCGGAAATATACGTGCGCCTATCCATCGGCCAATCTGGAGGTGGAAGGACGTGGAAAAGAATAAGAAGTATGACAAGGTTCCCAATGTAAATATGCAAAGAGAGAAAGAAAGTATCAAATTAATTAGGGGATTTAGAAATAGTCTAGGATTCCTAATGCAAAGTAGTCTTCTATATTTTAGGAGCGAGGTTTGAGAAATTGTTTGAGAAACCCAACAAACATGTTCTCAACTTTTTTTTTTAGCCATGTAGAAAACTCATTAATTTACCAATTATATTTTTGTGAACTATTGGAGATGCTCTAAGAGATTTATAGGATCCAAATAAGTGTTAGCCTAGACAAAGACAATTGTCAATCTTCCGACTAGTGTCTAGACATTATAGAGAGAGATTATACAAGTGTCTGCAGAAAAAAAACATAAATGTTTGATTCAACACAATATTTTAAGAGTTGTATTAAAAAAACAGAAAACTTTTGCTATATACTTAAATATACACTATGTTTAGATATATAGCAAAATCAACGCATCTAAAAAGCAAAAACTAGTTGTGGTAGTTAATGTCGGATGCTACACCTCTAGTTGTATGGGTTTTAGGCCTGGTTTTCCCTTAAAACTGGGCCATGACTTTTGTTTCTTCTTCTAAGAAAAATAGCAACAAAGCTTTTTCCGTCCTCTAAAAAACAAAACGTCTTATAATTTCGAACGGATGGAGTAGTATACATAAAATTTTCTGAAATTGACATGTCTTTCAGGAAGCCCGTCTGGTCAATGTCAATAATCTTTTGAATCTGTCGCCAGAAGCGTGTCGTAAGAAGCTGATCATAAACAAGTTTCCTTAGATGAATCCTCCCAAAAAAAAAAGTTTCTTTATTTGAACACTACACAAGGATCCGGCTGTAAGCTCCGGCCCGTGGCCCATCCCGATGCACTGCTCTCTGGAGTTTGGGCACGCTTAAATCCCCTGCTAATACTGGAGCTGAGGCTGACTGAAATCTCTGGGATTTCCCCCTTCTGATGCGAGCAACCTGCAATGTTATGGCGGCGGCGCCCCTCGAGGTGTCATCTCTGTTCACTACGGTGACAGGGTCGCTTTGAATTTTGTCGAAGGAGTTCACTACGCATGATTGTTATGAGAACCCAAGAACACAGACTGTACTCAGTCCAATGGTGTGCTAATCACCCAACATGATGACCTGATGCAAGTTTGGCTTTCCCCGTGCATCCCAATCCCATGCTCTTGTATACTACTACTAGTCATTCACTTCGCCCTGTATAGTTTGTGCATGGATGTTCTTGTACGATTGGGTCTACTATAAAGTGTGAACGACAAATAGAGGATCAAGCAATGCAAACGGTTGAGAAGGATTCACCACTCTTATATATGATGATATGATCCCTCGCTCGTTTGCCAGACGGGCGAGGCATGTGCATCACTCTGGAATAGGCTTTTACTGCAGCACGGTGCTTCTATTTACCGCAAATCTGAGTCTTTTTCATATTCTTCCATGCTGATAATACATTAATACTATTCCCTATTCCTATAAAATAGTAGAGTAAATTATATCTTCATTGAGGTGTGGATACTGAAACCAGATGAATTAAAAGCAAAGGCATTGGAGGCTCCGGAGCTACAACATTTTAAGAGTTGTATTCAGAAAAAAGTCATGTATTCATATAACATGCAAGTACAACATTCAAATCATCACAACCACCAGGCCAACACTACATACTTCATCTGTTCTTTTTTAATGTCGTATTAGCTTTGTTCTAAGTTAGATATTTTAATCTTTGACCATCAATTTTGTGAAATTTATCTAGTTTCACAACATTATATTATATATTATGAAAGCACGTGTTATAGTGAATCTAAATACAATAAATCTTATTTTGTTAATATATATATGTTTTAAAGTTGATGGTTATCAAAATTAGAAATGTTTGAGTTAAACCTAACACGACATGTAAGAAAGAACATAGAGAGTACAAAGAATAGGCATGTGCAGTCCACCAGGCCCAGGCCCATGGCGTTCTGCGAGGTAACTGAAAAGGTGGCCCAGCTCAACAGAACCCCACTAGCACCACCACATCACCAGTTGCCGCCTCCTCTCCCTCCCCTCTCTCATGGCGCAACTCCCAGCCCCCCCCCCCCCCCAATGTAGCGACCGGGAAAGAAGAGACTGCCGCCTAGGAGGACACACTGGACTTGGATGACTATAACACGTGCTTTCATAATATTTTTTAACTAAATTCTTATGAAGTTTGTACAAGAGTTGTTTAAAAAGGTGAACCAGTAACATTGTTTATTCATATTTTTTTCTTCACATTTCTATCTATTGTACGTTTATCAGAAATGTCATTCAATCTCTTCTCTCCATTTTATTTCACATTTCTTTATTTGAAATTTACTCTCAATTTCTCCTACAACATACTATGGTATCATTATATATTACTATGAATGGTAAATATAGATTACCCATCCAAGATTACTTCTCACCATGTGTGGCGCTACAAACTTCCGCAGCAACACGCGAGCTATCATCTAGTTCATATAACATGCAAGTACAACATTTGAACCGTCACACAACCATCAGGCCACCACAACATAATTCATCCGTTCTTTTTTACATGTTGTATTATCTTCATTCTAAATTAATTATTTTAATCACCAATCATCAATTTTTGTGACATCTATGTAATTTCACAACATGTGTATATTATATGTTATGAAAGTAGGTGTCATAGTGAATCTAAAATAAATAAATAATTTAAATCACTAATCATCAATTTTCTGATATTACGGCTGGACTTAAACAAACATGTTTTAACGTCATCTGTTACCCATGTAATCGAATCACGTTACAAATACATCGACCAAACAACACGGTGGAGGCTCTTGGAGACCACATGCTTTGATCATCTCTAGTTCAGTAAATTTTTTTGTTTAACCATTATTGCGTGCCCTATCATGAGTTAACCATTTTTCTCCAAGATCGGTTAGCTTCTCCTTTGCCCGCCTGTCATTTGTCAGATCTAAAACGTGATGATGAGCTAGTTAATATGGCACAAATGGCATGTTTAAATAAGCTGATCATGGAGATATATGCTAACAGTTCAACAACAAGGATCGGTCTGTAAGTCAGGACATTTCTCTGAGGTCTGGCCATTGCACGCCGGAATCCTGCCAATACCGCCTGGGACACTGACCAAAATGTCTACGATTCCTCCATTATTCTCGATCTTGCAAGCAATGGCAACTTTAAGGCCGTTGCGCCCCTCAAGGTGAAATCTCAGTTCAGTACAGTGACGGGGTCTCAGCTGGGCGACGTCACTATGCAGGATTGTTTTGATAACATGGTGTACTCCTAATCACCCGACATGATCAGCGATTGGAAGCAAGCTCGTGTTCCCCGATGCATCCCAATCTCATGCATGCTCTTGTAGTAGTACTAGTCTCTTAACTTTGCCTCTAGTTTAATTTTGTGCAGGAACGTAACGTTCTTGTGCGATTGAGTCTACAGAGGATCAAGCAAGCAATTGAGAAGGATTCTTCACCACTCTTATATATGACCACCCCGGCCTCACTCGTTCGCCGGCCAACGAGAGGCATGTTCATCTCCCTAGAACTGGAACCAGGTTTTTACTTTTTACTGCAGCACAGTGCTCTTATTTACCACAAACCTGCGCAGACCAGAGAAAATATTATGACGGAGAGTTAATACTAATAACACCAGAAGGTCCAGAATATTTCTTTTTCATATTCTTCCATTCCATGCTGATAATACTATGCCTGATCCTTATCAAATAGAGTGTGTACATTATCTTTATTGAGTGTGGATACTGAAACCCGATGAATTAAAAGCAAAGGCTTCGGAGGCTCAGGAGCTACCAGTTTTACTCCAACTGGATGCGTACGTTACCATACGGTGAACTGATGATCCCAATAAACTTTTGGCCTGGGTTCACCGTAGCCCACTATATAACTCGATTATCACTCCATTACTCTCTGTTTAGTGCACTGGAAGTATTTAGAACAAGGAAACGCGAGATCAGCTTACAAGTTCAGCTAAGAACGAACACCGCCGCCACCACCGGACGTGGCTAGCCAGCGCCTTCCTCTCTCTCACGTACCCACTGCTGCTCTCCCCCTTTCCTGTATATACAAGTCTCTCTCTCTCTCTCTCTCTCTCTCTCTCTCTCAGCAGGTTGGGTTCTCTTCACATGGAGCCAGTCTGGACCGAAGTACTTCGTGTTGGGCCTTCCTTCTCTTCTGGGACATCGATTGCTTCGACCGCCTTTAGAGTCTCCGGCTTCTTCAGTCGTACGACGTTTAGCTTCTTCAGATGTACTGACGCCCGGTTTCTTCAAAGCCACACATGACACATAGGAACAATAGCGTGGAGAAACCGTTGCCCCCCGAATATGTGCTTGTGTAGACTATAGAGCAACAACCTAAGCACGCGTGATGACATCAAATTTGGAAGTGCGATGTCGATGTCCATTGGACATGCACATGCAATGGATGTAGTTGGATGCATTCAAGGTAGTCGCTACTCCTAATGCATCCTACGCCCACTGGATCCGTTGTTGTTGCCCAGCATGATCAACTAATTTGCTAGATTGATCTGTTTTGTGTGATCTAAGTCTTCATTATGCTCAACATCACGCGCAAGCTTTATATTTTTAGTGAATGTGATATATGCATCATGTTGATGACTTATTAGTGCAATCATATGGTGCTTGGTGAATCTGAATAATATATGTGTAGCATATACATATATATGTTTTTTGACAATTTGTATTCAGATTTTGAATTTAAAATTTGGTAGAAAAATGGATTGTAGCGGTGGCTGAGCTGCCACTGAAAAGCACCTTTGTAGGGCAGGCTAGAACCTCCATGCCACCATATCTCCAGCCACCCCTACTGATGAGGACATCACTCCTTTACATACACACAATGATCCACTGTTGGATATTCAAGGTCCAATCACTAGAGCTCGCGCGCGTCAATTAAATTTAGAGGTGAGCTCGTTCCTAAGTAACTCTTTATATGATTCTGAGAATAGATTGCTACCTAATGATTATATTGTGCTTAGGTATGAAGGAGAGGTCCAGGAGACACATGGAGGAGGGCTTGGAAGCGTGGAGGACCAGCGAGGGCGCCCGGATAAAGATGGAGGACCAAACCAAATCAAGTTCGAGTCCACCTCGGAATCCAGGACCAGTCTGCCTTAAACTGGTCACCCAGGACGCATCCGGACTCCGTTTTCGATGATCCATATATGGATGGAAAGCTTATTTGATAAGGAAGCTAATGTGACTGTAGCTGCTAATATTCTTGCACCTAACAATTCCTGCATGGATTCTACAGTTAGTAATTCTGAAATACCTGTTGATGGAGATGACACTATGGTGATGGTTAATTATTTGGGTAAAGGTTGTGAAAGTTACCACAATGAGTCCAAATTTGTGAAGAATGATGCGAATATCCCTACTCTTGCTGCTGCTAGTGAGTCTGCGATTTGCTGCAAGAAGCCAATTAAATCATCAATCCAATTTGGTTCTATCTCCAATAATATTTTTGGGAACAATGTGGCGATGAGAAAAGGCACTCTTGCTGCAAAGAAGGTTTCCGAGCTCAATGCTCAACTTAGTAAGCCATCAGAGCATGATATAACCATCAAGGGGAATTCTTCTGGCATTATTAATTCTTTGGGTGAAGCTTCTGATAGTCATGGTAAGGAGTGGGAAAATGTAGATGTTGTTGCTAATAAATCTCCCATACAGTTTGGCTCTCTGTCTAATTTGGTGCAACACAAAGACAACAAGAAAGATGGAAATATAGTTGTTACAAAGATAGAGAAGCCTGTTGAGATTATGCCAAAGCCGAGGACGGCTTTGTTTCAAGAGAGAGAGGATGATGAGCCCATGGCTTGTCGAGTTATTCAGTTTGGCTCATTTTCTATTGATCGAAAACAAATCAAGATGACGCATGAAGGAGAATTGGATTCTACTCTTGCATTGTCAAGTAGAATATTTGTTGGAAATAATTTGGCCAAGAAGTATTGGAAGGCAAGGAAGGCGTCAAATATATCTGTGCAGATTGTCTCTATGCGTGAGGGGCCAACTTGATTTGCATTGTGGCCGGATATTTTACTATATATTTGGATAGTTGCCGGTATTAATATTAATTAGCTATATTTTAATTCATGGGCTGGACTGAATCACGGCATTAGTATTAATTAGTTAATTAGTTATATTTTGATTCATATGGGTTGGGCTGAGTCACGTACGTGTTAGGCTCTGGCTATGTTGTGGTCGAGTCCAAGTTGCGTCATGTGCCTGCGTGCACTTATATGGCCTAAGCTGGCTGTATAGAGGGCAGATTAGATTTTATTGTGGAGTTATTTCCTCGTCGAGCCGCCGCTCGTGAAACCCTAGTTGGTTGTTGCCGGATCCTCGTAGATTTGTGTGGAGTTGCGTGATCGAGCTGCTACAGCTTGAGCGCGTCGCTTGGAATTCTTGGAGTTCCCCATCCTCTGATCGTGGTTCGTCGTGGCTGCGGGTGGAAGAACATTGCTAGAGTTTGGATTATAATTATTTGTAAGCCGAGCTCTTATTTATCTTAGTTCAACACTTGTTGATTTATCTGCTGCTAGTTGGTCGTGACATTGGAGATAATATTATATCAATTTGTGTCGTCGAATATTTGCTGGCTCTCTTTGTGATATTTGACTGTGCTGGAGCCCCTGTGGGTTGCGGGACTCCCTCTGATATAATATTGGCTGTCGTTGATTATCTAGTTAATCTATATCAGTACGAATTTGCATCTACTATTTTATTCTTGGTGAATGAAGAAGTGCTTGAATTCTAGTTGAAGCGTGAAAGTGAACTTGCACCTGGATATTTGATTTATTGCCGTGAAAATTAAGATTACTATTGTTGCTGAGCTGCTGTCCGGTACTAGCTATTTTTATTCTAGCTAGAGGAACTGATCTGAATTTTGATTAAGTGGTGTTAGAAATTCAGAAGAGGATTATTTAATTCGTCTGTACCGTGAAAGATCGGACACATTCTTGGACATTGTAGGCGTGTCCTTATCAGAAGCCAACCCAAGTGGTCTCACGTCAAAAGCTATTCGGAATCAACGGGAATCGTCGAAACAAGTCACCGTCCAGAATCTGTCAGGGTGCTGCGTCGCCGTCTTTTGGGCCGTTTGGGCCTTGTAACGTTTTGGCACTTCCCAGGGACGCGAATAGGGGTCCTTGGACGTCCCTTAGGCTATATAATAAGTAGTCGCCGCCTACATTAGGGTTGGGTTTTGCTTAGATTATTCTGTTGATAACAGTTTCGCCGCCGTCATCGGTTTGTGAGACCCCAACTTTGTGAGATTAATCATTCATCTGCAATTTGGTTGCATTCCTTTGTGTTCTTGCGTGTGTTCTCGATTCGCAGGCAAGGATTTAGCCTTCTTGGCGAGGTCGACCGTGCAACGCCGGTCGATAACCAGAGGAGTCGTGGTGCTGCGATTGCGGGGTTCAGAGCCGAGTTGTTCAGAAGCCGGATCGAATTGTGTCGTGACTCCACCAAATCGAGAGTTATCAGAACCTTTCGGAAGATCGGGAACCCTAGTTCACATCAATTGGTAATCAGAGCTTCAGGTATACCGTCAGGTTCAATTTTACCCTAGTTTAGTTTGATTTCACCTTCGTCCTAGAGTCCAAAAAAAAGCCAAAAAAAATAGTGTTAGGTTTTTCCCCTATCCCAGAAACCACGTTTAGCCTTTTGCATAATTCTTTTCAGATTCCGTCGTGTTGAGTTTGTGTCCTAATCAAGGTCTTGTTGCTGGTTAGGTTGTGTTAGAGTCCAGTTCGTGTGTTTTTCCCCATCGTTTCCTTGAAACCCTAGCCACCGTGACCACTTTTGTATGCATTGTTCCAGTTTTGTCCTCTGTTTCGGAGTCCAAACTTGAAACTGGTCCAGTTTTCGCGTACGAACTCGGATTTCGACGTTCCAGATATCAAAATCGATCAGAAAAAAATTTCGGATCCGACCATCCCCGCTTCGCCGGGGTTCGAAAATTTTATTTTGATCAAAAACTGGTCACAAGATCCTCTTTTCGTGGTCACAAGTTTTTCCTCAGGCCACGTCTTTCACTTGTTTCAGCTCAAATTTTTTGTGGTTACTTCTTGTGTGCTCCTAAGTGAATAAAAAATATCAAAAAAATAAAAAGAAAAAGTCAAAGATCCCCAAAAAAACAACGACAGCCCAAAAAATAGAAAAATTGAGAGGGGCAAAAGAGGAACAATATTTAGAGGAGCACATAGAGGAGACAGTTTGCTATAATTGTGGGCGTGTGCTATCTTGTGATTGTTTCTTATCACTCTTGCTATCCATCATATTTGTTTCTCCATTTTGTTATCACACATCTGGTATTTGGAACACGTTAGACCAGCAACGAGAGCAAGTATTTGGGACTATAATTCAGCATTACTTTCTGTTTTTGAATTGTGTTCCACTCACATATTTGGCCTGCCTGCCTTAACTCCACATACTTCTTCTGGACAGTATAAGTTTTGATCCCTGTAATCGCAGTACTACGTCTTCCAGGTATCCTTGACCTTGCTGGTAAGAACCTTGTAAGAGCTTGAGAAGGGGTCTCCTTTTTGCTGCGATCTTGAGAGGCCCTACTCCACCTACGTAGTAGATTATTAGGGATAACTTTCACTGTTTGTTCCTGTTTTGTGTCTACAATGCCAGGTGATGGAGAGGATACGGCGCCCAAAGACTGGTCGGAGTACGTCAGCCAAGACCAACTACAATCTGTTGTAGATAATGCTCAGAGGGAGATGACTGAGGCAATAGCCAAAGCTGTCACCGACGCGCTCATTGATCTCAAGCTCGGCAACACCCTTGAGAGATTGGACAAACGTTTGTCCGCACTAACCGACAGGGTAGCTGCCTTGGAAGCGCAGCCGCCACCCGTCCAAGAAGTCCATGATGGCAGCAACACCGGAGGACACGATGATGTAGTATATGACACCGATGGTAATGTTGATCAAGCAGCAACAAGACAAAACAGATTACGCCATCGTCTACGCACAAACGTCACAGGTATGGGTGGCGCTCAACACTTCAACCGCCACCAAGGTAATCGTAATCGTGCTCCCGATGATCCTTATGCTAAGGTTAAATTTAAAATACCCTCCTTTTCGGGCCATTATGATGCTGAGGGATACCTTGATTGGGAGATGATAGTCGAGCAGAAATTTAGTTCCCACCTAGTGCCTGAGGAACATAGAGTTAGACAAGCCACTAGTGAGTTTACAGATTTTGCTATCATTTGGTGGACTGGTTTAGCTGCAGACAATGCGACACCTAGTACCTGGGAAGAGCTTAAGGTTGCTATGCGTGATAGATTTGTGCCACCATCATATCATAGAGACCTCCGTAAGAAACTGATGCGTTTAGAACAGGGAGATAAAGCTGTGCAGGATTACTATGGTGACCTTCAAAAAGGATTGATGCGTTGTGGCATAGTGGAGGGGCCTGAGGATTCTATTGTTCGTTTTTATTCGGGTTTGAGGCGTGAAATTCAAGACATAGTTGATTATAAGAAATTTAACACTGTCAACCAGTTGTTTCAGTTTGCTATGCTTGCAGAGAAGGAGTTGCAGGGGCGTGACTTGCAGGGCAAGAACAAGGTTGGCACCACATACACACCGCGATCTTCGGGGCTTCCCAAGGCATCTTCCTATCGGATGCAACCAACCGCGAGCAAGGATAAGTCTGGAGTCAAATCATCTTCTCCACGACCTTCCGGTTCAGGTAAAAATTCTGTGCAGGAACCTTTAAAGAGTGCATCCTCTGTCGCCTCAACGGGACGCACTCCTGGCGTTCAGTGCCATGGATTTGGGCATATGCAGCGAGAGTGCCCTAGTCAGCGAGCATACATTGCTACAGACGATGGGTACATCAGCACCTCTGACATTGAAGATGATGAGGATCAAGAACAAGCTGTTCAGGAGGATGGCGAAGTCTTTGGTAGCGATGACACGGCCGCCTACATGAACATCATTGTGCAGCGAGTGCTTAGCTCACAGGTACAACAACCTGAGAAGCTGCAACGCCACAATTTATTCCAGATTTTCTTCGTAATCAACAATCGACGAGCACGTGTCATCATTGATGGAGGTAGCTGCAATAACTTGGTGAGTACAGATTTGGTCAAGAAGCTTGGCTTGACCACTCGACCACACCCCCATCCGTACCATATTCAGTGGTTGAATGATTCAGGTAAAGCTAAGGTAACACAAACTTGCAGAGTCTCTTTTTCTATTGGTACCTATGTTGATTATGTTGATTGTGATGTAGTACCTATGGAAGCTTGTTCACTTTTATTGGGTCGTCCTTGGGAATTTGATAAAGATGCTATACACCATGGTAGAAGTAATACATACACTTTTGTGCATAAAGGAAAGAAAATTACTTTGGTTCCCTTGACCCCAGCTGAAATTGTACAACATGATAAAACACGAACTGCTAGTTTGCATGAGGTTAAATCTGAAAATCAGCAAGTAGCAAATTCTATTTACCCACCTAAACAGGAGAAGTTAGCACCTAATGTTCAGGCTAAGGGAATTAAATTGAAGGGTGCTGTTATGCTTGCAAGAAAAAGTGACCTTGCTGAAATTTCTGATGACGATGTATGCTATACTTTGGTTTGCAAACGAACCTTGTTTTCTCTTGATGATGATGTTAGCTCGGTACCGCCTGCTGTCGCTAACCTTTTGCAGGAGTATGAGGACATTTTTCTAGCTGAGATACCCCCGGGGCTTCCACCTATGAGAGGGATAGAGCATCAAATTGATTTGATTCCGGGAGCATCATTGCCAAACCGCGCTGCTTATCGAACCAACCCCGACGAGACTAAGAAAATTCAGCGGCAAGTACAAGAGCTTTTGGACCGTGGGTACGTACGTGAAAGCCTTAGCCCTTGCGCTGTTCCTGTAATTTTGGTTCCTAAGAAAGATGGTTCTTGGCGTATGTGTGTTGATTGTAGAGCCATTAATAATATTACCATTCGATATCGTCACCCTATTCCTAGGCTTGATGACATGCTTGATGAATTATGTGGTTCTGTAATTTTTTCAAAGATTGACTTGCGTAGTGGCTACCACCAAATTAGAATGAAACTTGGAGATGAATGGAAAACAGCTTTCAAAACTAAATTCGGATTGTATGAATGGTTAGTAATGCCTTTTGGGTTGACTAATGCACCTAGTACATTCATGCGCCTAATGAATGAGGTTTTAAGAGCTTTCATTGGTCGATTTGTGGTAGTTTACTTTGATGATATCTTAATTTATAGCAAGTCTTTGGATGAACATATGGATCACTTACGTGCTGTTTTTAATGCTTTACGCGAGGCACGATTATTTGGTAACCTTGAGAAGTGCATCTTTTGCACGGATCGAGTCTCTTTTCTTGGCTATGTTGTTACTCCACAGGGAATTGAGGTGGATGAGGCAAAGATTGAAGCCATTAAGAGCTGGCCGGTTCCCCAATCCATCACACAGGTGAGGAGTTTTCTTGGTCTTGCAGGATTTTACCGCCGCTTCGTCAAGGATTTCAGCACCATTGCTGCCCCTTTACACGAGTTGACAAAGAAGGGTGTGGTGTTTCATTGGGGAAGGGCACAAGAGGCGTCCTTAGACACTTTGAAGGACAAGCTTACACACGCACCATTGCTGCAACTTCCAAATTTTGGTAAGACTTTTGAGCTAGAATGTGATGCTAGTGGAGTTGGCATTGGAGGTGTTTTGATGCAAGATGGTAAGCCCATTGCATACTTTAGCGAAAAATTACATAGCCCTGTTTTGAATTACTCCACGTATGATAAGGAATTGTATGCTCTTGTACGTTCTTTAGAGACGTGGCGTCATTATTTGTGGCCTAAAGAGTTTGTTATTCATTCGGATCATGAATCGCTTAAGTATCTTCGTTCACAACATAATCTGAATCGTAGACATGCTAAGTGGGTTGAATTTATTGAATCTTTTCCTTATGTTTTCAAACACAAGAAAGGGAAGGATAATGTGATTGCAGATGCTTTGTCTAGGCGATACACTTTGCTGTCCCAACTTGAATGTAGAATTTTTGGACTTGAAACAATAAAAGAACAATATGCGCTTGATCCTGATTTTAAAGATGTGTTGCTGAATTGCAAAGGGGGACGTTCATGGAACAAGTTTGTGGTCAATGATGGTTTTGTATTTAGAGCTAACCGCCTATGCATTCCAGTAGGATCCGTTCGTCTTTTGTTGATGCAGGAAGCGCATGGAGGAGGGTTGATGGGACATTTTGGTGCTAAGAAGACGGAGGATGTTTTGGCCACACACTTCTTTTGGCCAAAGATGAAGAGAGATGTTGAGCGATTCGTGGCACGCTGTACCACATGTCAAAAAGCTAAGTCTCGCTTGAATCCACATGGTTTGTATATGCCTCTTCCTGTTCCTTCTATTCCTTGGGCAGATATTTCTATGGATTTTGTTTTGGGATTGCCTAAGACTAAGAGGGGGAGGGATAGCATTTTTGTTGTGGTGGATCGATTTTCTAAGATGGCACACTTTATACCATGTCATAAAAGTGATGATGCTATTCATATTGCTGACCTCTTTTTCAAAGAGATTGTTCATTTGCATGGTATGCCTTCTACTATTGTTTCAGATCGCGACGCTAAATTTTTGAGTCACTTTTGGCGCACTCTATGGAATAAGTTGGGTACAAAACTGTTGTTTTCTACAACTTGTCACCCACAAACCGATGGGCAAACAGAGGTAGTTAACCGCACTTTGGGTGCCATGTTGAGAGCTATTCTGAAGAAAAATTTAAAGATGTGGGAAGAATGTTTGCCTCATGTGGAGTTTGCTTACAATCGGGCAACACATTCTACCACCAAGGTAAGTCCTTTTCAGGTAGTGTATGGATTCAATCCCCGTGCTCCAATTGATATTTTGCCTCTACCTACTAGTGATAGAATTCATGTTGATGCTAAGGAACGTGCTGATTTTATTTTGCGAATGCATGAAACAACTAAGCATAACATTGAAAAAATGACTGAAAAGTATAGAATTGCTGGTAGTAAAGGTAGACAAGAAGTGAAGCTTGAACCGGGTGATTTGGTTTGGTTGCACTTGAGAAAGGATAGATTTCCAGATTTGAGAAAGTCTAAGTTGATGCCTAGAGCTGATGGTCCATTTAAAATTGTTGAGAAGATTAATGATAATGCATATAAGCTTGAGTTACCCCCGAATTTGGAGTTAGTTCCACTTTTAACATTTCAGATTTGAAGCCATACTTGGGAGACGAAGATGAGTTGGTGTCGAGGACGACTCCAATTCAAGAGGGGGAGGATGATGAAGACATCACTCCTTTACATACACACAATGATCCACTGTTGGACATTCAAGGTCCAATCACTAGAGCTCGCGCGCGTCAATTAAATTTAGAGGTGAGCTCGTTCCTAAGTAACTCTTTATATGATTCTGAGAATAGATTGCTACCTAATGATTATATTGTGCTTAGGTATGAAGGAGAGGTCCAGGAGACACATGGAGGAGGGCTTGGAGGCGTGGAGGACCAGCGAGGGCGCCCGGATAAAGATGGAGGACCAAACCAAATCAAGTTCGAGTCCACCTCGGAATCCAGGACCAGTCTGCCTTAAACTGGTCACCCAGGACGCATCCGGACTCCGTTTTCGATGATCCATATATGGATGGAAAGCTTATTTGATAAGGAAGCCAACCCAAGTGGTCTCACATCAAAAGCTATTCGGAATCAACGGGAATCGTCGAAACAAGTCACCGTCCAGAATCTGTCAGGGTGCTGTGTCGCCGTCTTTTGGGCCGTTTGGGCCTTGTAACGTTTTGGCACTTCCCAGGGACGCGAATAGGGGTCCTTGGACGTCCCTTAGGCTATATAATAAGTAGTCGCCGCCTACATTAGGGTTGGGTTTTGCTTAGATTATTCTGTTGATAACAGTTTCGCCGCCGTCATCGGTTTGTGAGACCCCAACTTTGTGAGATTAATCATTCATCTGCAATTTGGTTGCATTCCTTTGTGTTCTTGCGTGTGTTCTCGATTCGAAGGCAAGGATTTAGCCTTCTTGGCGAGGTCGACCGTGCAACGCCGGTCGATAACCAGAGGAGTCGTGGTGCTGCGATTGCGGGGTTCAGAGCCGAGTTGTTCAGAAGCTGGATCGAATTGTGTCGTGACTCCACCAAATCGAGAGTTATCAGAACCTTTCGGAAGATCGGGAACCCTAGTTCACATCACCTACAAAGCTGTTTTTAGATACGGTTAGGCAGCCGCCTTCTAGAGACGGTTTGGTAGGGTAGGCTGGCCCAACCGCCCTTATAGTGGCTCACTAGCCACCGCTAAATATCCTGGTCGTAATGCCTTTTTGCATTTTACCCATTGGCCTCGGCAACCGTTTACCAACACGGCTGAGTGAGAATTGGAGAGGAGGCCGTTGATTCAGTTGCGCCAGGTTAGTGGAAAGTTTCGGATATCCATGATCTTCAATAAGCTATCCTAGGAGACTGAATCGAAGGCTTTAGCAAAGTCTAATTTCAGCACAAGAGTGGTAGCTCTTCTAGCATGGCAACGTTGTACAAGTTCATTAGTACTCCCTCCGTTCCAAATTATAAGACGTTTTGACTTTTCTAGACACATAGCTTTTACTATATACTTAGATATATGATTATGTCTAGATGCATAGCAAAATCAACGCATATATAAAAAAAGCAAAAACTAGTTGTGGTAGTTAATGTCAGATGCTACACCTCTGGTTGTAAGGTTTTTGGGCCTAGTTTTTGCTTAAAAACTGGACCATGACTTAAAATTATATGCAAAGCTTTTGCTGTCCTTTTAAAAGAAATCAAAACGTCTTATAATTTGGAACCGATGGAGTTTGTGGTCAATGTCAATAATCGACATGTCTTTCAGGAAGCACGTCTGGTCAATGTCAATAATCTTCTGAATCTGTCGCCCGAAGTGTGTCGTAAGAAGCTGATTAGACAAGTTTCTCTTAGTTGAACACAAGGATCAGGCTGTAAGCTCCGCTCTATGGCCCATCCCGATGCACTGCTCTCTGGAGTTAGGGCATGCTTAAATCCTGCCAATACTGCTTCTGCCACTACCTGAAATCTCTAGGATTTCCCATTTCTCTTGGGAGCAACCTGCAACGTTAAGGCCGTGGCGCCCCTCGAGGTGTGATCTCTGTTCAGTACGGTGACAGGGTCGCTTGCAACTTTGTCACATGAGTTGACTGTGCAGGATTGTTGTGTGAACCCGAGAACACGGAGTTTAGTCAGTCCGATGGTGTGCTAATCACCCAACATGATGACCCCATGCAAGTTTGGCTTTCCCCGTGCATCCCAATCTCATGCTTTTTTGTATACTACTACTAGTCATTCACTTCGCCTGTATAGTTTTGTTCATGGATGTTCTTATTCCATTGGGTGGGTCTACTATATACTATCAAGTGTGGACGACGACAGAGGATCAAGCAATTCAAGCAATTTAGAAAGATTCATCACTCTTGTATATATAAGATGATATGATCCCTCGCTCATTTGCAAGCCAACGAAGCATGTGCATCTCTAGAACAGGTTTTTACTGCAGCATGGTGCTCCTATTTACCACAAATCCTGCAGACCAGAGAAAATATTATGACGGAGAGTTAACACCAGAATTTCTTTTTCGTATTCTTCCATGCTGATAATACTATTCACCACGTAGAGTCCATTAATTGTCCTTATTTGAGGGTAGATACTGAAACCCAATGAATTAAAAGCAAAGGCATCCGGAGCTCGCTAGCAGTTTTATTCCAACTGTATAGATACTTGAATATGTGGAGAACTGATCCCAATAAATTGGCCAGAGTTCACCCTAGCTCACTATACAATACGAAACGATGTGAAGCAGCATCGATCCAAACTTCTCCGTATACCTTGAAGGGTTCAACTTACGGACCTGGTTTCAATAGCGATTTTTCTTGTGCCTGTTCCGGCAAACATTTTCCTCAAGCAAGCAATCGACACTATAACCTCACAACAATAGAGATAGTTTAACAAGAACTACACATCCCACTATTACTAATTCGAGGGTCCAAATAAGAATTGTCATTAGTCCTAATGAGATGAGACACGCTAAGAGAAGATCGATGTAAATTCTTCAAATTTTCACAAAGAACAAAAAACATTATTCAACCATCAGTTTGGTACATTCTAACAATGTTAGTACTTTTACAAAAATTAACTTCAAATCTCTAATTTTCTTATAAACTACTCACTTTGATATTACTAAAAATAACTTAGAGCAAACACTGCATTTAAATTTCACCTATATTGCACAATAAAAAGGTCATATTATGCAGTCTAGAAATGGCATGGCAAATCCTAGCTCTATCTTAACCCTCGCTTCTTGAGGACCAAGTTGCATTGTTATGACTCACTATGTTGTACAATTATGCCCTCGTGGGTGACAGAATGCTCCAATACATGACTATAGTCCTCGAAAGACCCATAAGCGACACTCTAGTCATTCTATAGCCAACTAGTCTTCCATTGGAGTAGTGCCGGAGCATGATCCATCTGAAAAGGGGGCCAAGTGCTCTATGCTAACAACTATGCCCATATTAAGTTCTAGGGTAGAAAAAAAATCAAGGCTAAGGAACTACCGAGCTTGCAATGTTTCTCCAATTGTAAAACGTGAATCACCAACAAGATAGGCCGTTTGTGGACTTTTTTAATCATTTTTAGCGAGAAAATAATGCAGGCCTACAAACATTATAGATACTATTAAGTATGAGAGAATGAGATCAAGGGCCATTCCTCTGTCTAATTATTGCTAACTTAGCTGATCTAATGATGGCCAACATGTCCTACTATATCATATTCTACTGTGCAAAACAAAAGATGATGATTGGTTAGTTGTTTTGCAATTTGTACGTTGATGCCTCTACCAGCATGTAGTGCTGCACATACCGAGCCAGTGCTATATATCAGACGCTATGCTAGTTGGGTGACTCATGTGCTGAGTGGCTGACCTACTGCAGTTTACTGTTTCTTAAATGAAGATAACATTGAGGTGTATTTGGAATTTATCTACAGCTAGAGTATTAATTCACAAATCAATCGACAATAGTACTCCAAATAACCGTGCACCATGAAGAGTGGAGCAAATGGCTTAGGTCGGTAGTAGACTACCAACCTCGTCTGTGTTCTGAAATAATGTCTGGTTTTCTACTAAGCCAAATTCCTCTAATTTTGACCTACGTTCTAGTTTTGGTTTTGACTTAGGAGGACGGCAACCATAATTTAACTTAGGACAAAGACAAAGTGAATGCTGGGAGTAAAATACTAAATAAATGTAGCACCCGGTTTTAAGGACAAAACTAGATACACTCCATTTGTGAGCCCAGGAGGTCAAATCACACATATGGCTATAAATAAGGGGTAATATCAAAAGACAATGCTTAATATAACGTATTATTACAAGAGATATAACCATAGACTGCATACAGCCGAAAGACACTCCGTTTTTCATCAGGCGAAGACTCCAATTCCACAGGGACAACTGACTGGTTGATCACAAGCCTAACTCCACTAGACTAGCAATCTGGTACCCATCCGGGATTTTTATCCAAAATACTGAAAAGTAAAGCAAGCGTAAGTACATGTCATACTCAACAAATATAACATGGGGTTCATGAGACCCAAAAGTTTGACACGGGTTTGACTGCATTTAGCTTGTAGTTGTCACAATTTTAGCATTTGAGTAGCATCAAGTTGTCATATACCCTTTGTAAACACATGATTAGGTAAACATGAATAATAAATAGCATAAACAAATAGTCAATAATGATCATCTATTCCGTAAATGTTCCAAGGCCGCTCGTGTCCATGAGCATGGCTGATATACCAGTTTTACACTCTGCAGAGGTTATACACTTTCACTGTGAGTCGTGGTGCCCATATGCCCAGGTTTATAACTCCCAAAACACTTCCAAGGTGAGCAGGCATGGTCACTATGAAGTCTTTCAAAGGTTCGTCTAACAAGTTAGGGTTGCTAGGTTTCCAATTGGCAAACAGATGTAGAGCTCCCCTTCCAAATGGCACATTCCGCGCAGGCTATACACACAAGGACAAATGCCGCACTATACCCGATTCGGCAAGCCCCTTTTGCGCCATAAAGGTAACCACTAACGAGTTAGAAAAGGTCCTCATACTTGACTAAAGCCAGAGCCATGTGGCCCTCACAGTTGTACCGTAAGTCCCGGATGATCACTTACAGATAAGCCCTTATGGAGAGAAATCTAGAGCACCATAAAACCCAATGCTCTAGCCCTCTTAAGCCAAGTTGCTAAAAAACATATTTTTAATGTTTATTGCATACCATTAGTCAAGTTACACGATCACGGTTTAAGTGGAGCACTAGCTTCATATTACCCAATGCATTAACCCAAAGGTGTCAAGGTATAAGTTCAAAACTAGGTGATCCTTAGTGGTAACAAGGAAACACATGCAGTATGAATTTAAGTGATTAAAGTGAATAGGACAACAAGGAAACAAGGATGATCCTATGCTATACTTGCCTTAAACTTTGATCCTTCTTCTAGTCCAAAGCTTCAAAGGAAATCCTTCTTGATCAGCACTTAAAGCTCACCAACTGGACAAGATCATAAAGCACCACACAAGCATTCATACAGACATGCATAACATACAAATTAATAGGTCTAAATTAGAATAGTACACCAATCAACAAAAAGGTTTGAAAACTAATCTACACATTGCTACAAGCACACAAACGCGAAAAGCACTCTAATCGGAGCTACGATGAAAGAGAAACGGCTACCGGAAGGTATTTTATAGAGCCAAAAAGGAAAACTATAAGCTTTGTTTATTTTAATTACATAAAACATGTATAAGATACTTCAGAGAAATATTTAGATCGAATTAAATCAAATTATATTTGGTTTAAAAATCCAAGATAGATCTCATCTCATTTTATTTAGAATAGATACAAGCAAAATGTCTAAGTTGTTTTTAATTGGAAAACTAATTGCATATAGATTAATCAAATTAACATTTTATTTGAAAACATAGAGCATGTTAAATAATGCTACTATAACGTAGATTATGTCATTACGAATTTAACGCAACTTGAACCGGTCAAAACGGAGTTAAAACAGAGATTTTATGCAGAAAACAATGTCAGTGGCATTTTTGTAAATAAACAGAACTTATTTTCAAATTAAAATAAATCAAAATCAGGTTCTTAAGACGATCCAGGGATGGCGGATAGAATTATCAAGAACCCGAGGGGTTCTTTAGCAAAATTACCAAACAAAGGGGTATCGGCCGATCTGGTCCGTTGGATTGGATCTGAACGATTCACATTAGAAGGGAGAGGGAGAGTGTTGCCGACGATGAGCTGGGACGGCGGCGCCGTCACCGGAAAAACAGGGGACCTCGCCAGCATTCGTCGTTCTTGACGTTCCGGGCATCATCGATCGCGGGGAAAACACAAGGAGGGACATCGGAGCACGGCGAGCTCGGCTAGGGGATAGGGAGAGGCCGCGAGGGCACGGAGACGGCTCGTGGCTCGCTCGAGCGGCTTGGCCTCATGGTGATGCTCCAGCGAGCACGTACGCAATGCAGAGAGCGAGAGGGAGAAGTAGCACGGTACCATCCACTTGCTTACCAACTAGCGAAGCTCAGCGGATAACTTGTATCGACGGCGAAGCGGCGGCGAGTGAGATCAAATGCGACGGCCGTGGCTAGGGTTTCGGCATGGACGAAGCCAGGAAAAAATTTAGGAGGGGCTGAACAACGGCATCGGCGTGCCCGCCCACCGCGCCTGGCTGCCCGCTCACTGCTCGCCAAGCACGCCTGGCGCTGCCTAGCCGCTCGGTAGCTCACCACTCGCCCGAGACCCTGCACGGCCGCGTGATTGTAGGAGTCGCGCGCCCACGCCTAAAGCCACCGCTCAATGGGTTGGGGACAGGCACGGTGGATTAGGAACTTGAGACAGGGTTTCTTTCACTTATTGGACTTTAGATTAGGCCTTGCCTGGATAATCCTCTACCTCTGTAGATCTGGCCCAATTAGCAAGAAAAGAGGTCCAACAAATCTCAGCTCCTACCTGTACATCTATGACTGAAAGTTCAGGCGGCAGCTCTAGGGGGCTTCGCTTGCTCGCGAGCGGTAGGGGGGGGGGCTGGAGCCCCCCAGCCCCACCGCTAGCTCCGTGCCTGTATACTCTTCCACGTCATTAGGTAATAACTAGATTAGCTTCAACAATTTACTAATTTACTACATAGATATAATGCTGGATAGCCATTGTAAATATATTATTCTTGATGAGTTGTTTCCATTCATACTAATTATTAAGGCGGCCTTGGATATCTAGTCACCGAGGACAAGGCATTAAACTGGTGGAAAAAAATTTGCCATTTTAGTGCAAAATTGGCCACCAATCAACCACTCAAGATGACCAGCAGGCCGAGCAAGAAACACCAAGGCAATGCGACTCGATCGCTACCTCTGAGGCCTTATATAAACCCTACATTGCATGATCATCAGGCTGCTGAGTGTTGAACACTTGGCCGCCGCCGTGGTACTGCTCAACTTTTGAGCTTTTCGAGCAGTGACGGAACCAGCAAAATGAGAAAGGGGGTGCCAGTGTGGCGATCTGCGCATCTGGCGATGGCCGATGGGGAACTGGAGCGACGCAAGTGGACGAGTCCGCAAGTGGCAACTGGCGGCGACACGTGATGCGAGGCGCGAGTAACGAGTCTTCGACTCTTCATACAAGACCTTTCCCCTTCCGTTGCTAGGCTGGGCCGTCATCGCTGAGGGGGGGTCAGCCCCCCCCCCCCCCCAAGTTCCATCTCTGCTTCTGGGTTGGCCACAACCGTTCCACGCTCCTCCGCCGTCGTCGAGGCCCGAGAGCGAGGTGAGGTCTCGATTGAATATATATATATATATATATATATATATATATATATATATATATATATATATATATATATATATATATGGGAGAGTATACTCTATAGCTGGCTACAAAATAACTTATTTTGTAGCCACCTCTATTTACGATAATTTTATATACTAATTTACGACAATGTCAGTATATATTTACAATAGTTGAATTACTATAACACATGAGGATATTTACCATAATGTTATAGTAAATCACATTGTAAGGAGTTACTATATAAATCAATTTGGCATTGTAATGTTATAGTGATGGACTTAAATAAATCAATTTGGTATTGTAGAGGTCTGTGTCTTTTTCTATGAACTTAGTCAAAAAAATCATACAAGTATGACTTAAGATCAAAACTAAAGCGGCTTGATTGTTAACCTATGGAATATGAAAGAACCCAATAGAAGAATAATAACTATCTACAATATTTTGTGATCACCAACATTTTCGATTAACAGAGACATATATAACTAATTTATTTTTGCCTGTATATGCCCGCTATGTGAAAACCAGAAAAGTGATATGACTATGTTGTGCGTCACTAGTGATGAATATACCTCTGCATAGGGCCACAAAGTGGCCCAACACATTTGAGTTATTAGTAGAAAAAGCCTGCACCACATTGACAAGAGCGACGGCTGGCGGGTTGTAGCATCGTCCGTCAACGGATGAAATTTTCCAAACACCATTTATCCACTCCACTCCGGTCTCCTATATGGTCGCTGGCGGAGCAGTTTTTGCCATCAACGCGTGATGCCACCATCGATGAGTTCCACAAGTACAGGTATTCTCATGTCCGTGTCACCATGGTGCCACTATGCCAAAAACACACAAAGAAGACACTACATCGGAGACGAAACAACATCACCTGTGTGTGATATGATATTAGAGATGGGCTTAGTTGAAACACGTCTGCGATGTGTTAGCCCCAGCAAAACATGTATCGGGGAACATATTTCACATACAGCTCTCAAAGAAAACACTTCTGTGGTATATAGTTGTGGCCTGTAAAATAAAGAAATATATCATAGACAGGGTTCATAGAACACATGTCTGTGCTCCATAGACCCGAAAAATTATTGATTTCGGTGCACCAGTGACTCAAATCTGTAGTTCGATCGGCACCCTGGTCACCTACCTCATTTCTCCTGTCGTCTCCCCTTCTCGTCTCCTCAGCCATCTCCCTTAGGCTCTCTTGCCCTCCTCCTCCCCATGCTGCCCATATGGCACGGAAGCATCACATATAGTGCCTCAACACTAGCTCGCTCCTCTATATACCAATAGCCTGGCTACTTTATCATGCCCTAGAAAAAAAAGGAAACAGTGTTAATGTCTCGTGGGCATTTATGACCTATTAGATGAATAGGATGTTAAGTTGTGAGTGATATGATATAAAGTTGTATAAAAGATATCATTTACAAAAGATTTCTAATCGGATCAAGAAGTATGTCAACACTCTTCCATAATGAGCCGGGTATTGTCTTAAAACAGATACAACAATCAATGGAGGTTGGTTTCCATAATGATAAAGTAGTAAAGCTATTGCTATCTAGAGGAGGAAGGTTAATTAGTGATGGGCATAGAGAGATGCACGTCGCTATTTAGTAAGTCAAAACATGACGGGCATTCTTTTTGGATGTTCAATGATGATGTGCTTCACTCTACTCCGATCACTTTCAGTGCTAAATCTAAAAGTGATGCGCAAATACTTATCACTTTTGACAAGTCATTTGTGCTTCACATGATTTAGCTAATATTCTCTTTTCACCTGAGAACTGATTATGTTCTCAGCTTCTGTACACATGTATCATGAACGAACGAATCTGTACGATTCAGTGCCCATATCATAGAATGGAAAAGAGTATGCAAACCTTACACTCTGAAATTCATGCATGCATCTCCTTCCAAACTTGCAAGGAAATGAGCATTTTGAGAGAGATATCAGAGATTTATTTGCGACGCCTACAGTTAGCTTGTGAAAAGGTAGCTAGATCTTGTACGGATATATAATCTGCACCATGCTCACAATGTGGAGGCTCTTGGAGACCACATCTTTCGATCATCTCTAGTAGGAGTACTAGAGATGCAAGCTCGCGTTTCCGATGCATCCCAATCTCATGCATGCTCTTGTAGTAATACTAGTCTTTTAACTTTGACTCTAGTTTTGTGTAGGAAACGTAACCTTCTTGTGCGATTGAGCCTACAAAGGATCAAGCGAGCAATTCAGAAGGATTCTTCACCACTCTTACATATGACCCCTCACTCGTTCGCCAGCCAACGTTAACGAGAGGAATGTGCATCCCTGGAAATATTATGACGGAGAGAGTTAATATTAATAACACCAGAATATTAATAAACTTTTGGCCTGGGTTCACCCTAGCTCACTATATAATACGAAACAATGTGAAGCAGCATCCACACTTGGCCATACACGTACACGAAGGCTTCAACATACGAACCTGGTTTCACATACTGATTTTTTTGTGTGTGTGTTAGTTGCAGCAAACATTTTCCATAAGCAAGCGACACAATAACCTCTCACCGCAAGAGACTTAGCTTTTTTTTTGACACACAAGAGACTTAACTTAGACAACAACTAGCTATCTCACTTTTATTAATTAGAGGGTCCAAAGTAAGCAATGTTAGCTTAGATGATAGTAGATGCAATACTGTCTTCAATCTTCTGACTAGTGTCTAGACATTCTAGACCAAGACTATACTAGTGTCTACAGGTAGAAAAAAAACATAAATCATAGATTTGAGACAATATTTTAAGAGTTGTATTCAGAAAAAAAACTCATGTATTCGTATGACAAGCAAGTACAACATTCGAACCATCTTTTCAAAAAAAAAACATTCGAACCATCATACAACCACCCGGCCATCACAACAGACTCCATCTGTTCTTTTTTACATGTCGTATTAGTTTTGTTCTAAGTTAAATATTTTAATCACTAATCATCAATTTTGTGAAATCTATTTAATTTCACAACATGCATATTATATATTATGAAAATATGTGCCATGGTGAATCTAAAAACATATATCTTATTTTGTTAATATGTACACTTTTTTTAAACTTGATGGTCATCAAAATTAGAAATGGCAGAGCTAGCGCCCGGGCGTCCGGACGGTCGTGGCTGCACATTGTTTCCTGCGCGCGCCAGCACTCCGCCCCCACACCAGCATGCCTCCACCCGTGCTAGCACGCCCCCGCCGCGCCTGCGTTTCGCGCGCCCACACAGGGCCCATGCCACCCAGACATCGCCTATGCTACTAGACAACACGCGGGGACCGCTCGTGCCCTCTCCACCGTCTACACCCGCTTGGTGGTGCCCCAATGGCTGCGGATGGTGAGTCCCGTTGCAACATGTGCAATACCCGATCTACTTTTGAAGTATTTGAAACATGTCTGAAGGAAGATGAAACATTTGAAACATGCATCTGAAGCACTTGTAAAAATATATGAAAAACACTTGAAAACCATTGCAAACATACATAACATCTGGATAAAACGCTAGCAACATGTATGAAAACATATGCAACATCCAGATAACTATACTTACAACATAGGTCCGAAAAACATATGAAACATTGAAAACAGAAGCTTGCAGCATACGTGTACCACCTTTGCAACATATGAAACATCCCGATCTACTGTTGCAACATATGTATGAAACACTTTCAACGTACCTCTAAAACACTTGAAACATACGCTTGCAAAATGTGTTTTTCACCCTTCTTCTTCCAGACAAATCAGAGCAGAGCGGCGAACGGCCGGTTCCGGCCAGCCGGCGGCCGAGGATGGTGGCATGACCTAGCAGCGACCAGCTGCGCCTGCGCCTGGCCTAAGCCCGACCAGCAACGGCCCCCTCTCAAGCTAATAATAAGTGTAGGTATGAAGAATATTATTCAATCATAATTCATAGGATGAATTCTTGATGGATGGACCACATGATTTAGTGTCAGGTGATTTCTTAACCCAAACGTCTTATTAATTTATTTTGATACTTCTTCCTGTGAGTGACACAAATCCACAGTGAAACCAAACACCGGGATGAAACTAGGCTGATTTTTTTAGCTTTGGAATACCACAAAACTATCATGGAAGTTTTCTTTTATATAAAAAAAAGAACCAGATCAACACAACTTCGTAGTCTTTCTACCGAGAAAGGAAATCTTAGACCAAAGACCTTTGATGCTGCTTATATTGAAAGCATTAGGAGTTAAGCTAGGGATGTTAGCACCAGTACAAGGTTTAAGGCTCTAAATGGAACAAAACTTTTTTTTCGAGTTGCCAACAATCACTAGTAGAGAACAGACCTTCGGTTTTTACCTTTAGTCTCAGCCAGAGTTGAGCCTGAGACTAAAGGGAGAATTAGTCCCCGTTGAGCCACTAACCGGGACAGAAGTGTGAATGGTCAAGACCTCAAATGACATAGGTCAACATATTTTGCAGGTGCAACAGACTTAGACATTGCATTTAATAGCCTAGATCCGCATTTTAAATCACTAATGACTCCCAGTCCCATATTCTCATGTGTGGTGTTGTTATATGTAATTGCGCAAAACAAAAGACGATGATTGGTTAGTTGTTTTGCCATTGCTACGTTTATATCAGACGCTGCGCTAGTTGGGTGACTTATGAGCTGAGTAGCCGGCCTGCTGCAGTTTACTGCTTCTTAAATGAAGATAACATGGAGGTGTATTTGGATTTTTCTACTGCTAGAGTATTAATTTGACAAATAAATCGACAAAATAGTACTCCAAATAACCGTGCACCATGAAGAGTGGAGCAAATGGCTAGGTCGGTAGTATATTTCCAACCTCATCCGTGTTCTGAAACAATGTCTGTTTTGGTTTTCTACTAAACCAAATTTCTCTAATTTTCAGCTATGTTCTAATTTTGGTTTTACTTAGGACAATGTCAACCATAATTTAACTTAGGACAAAGGCAAAGTTACCACTGGGAGTAAAATACTAAATAAATCCAGTACTAAGACATCTAGTGATGGACTTAAATAAATCAATTTGGTGTTGTAGAGGTTTGTGTATTTTTCTATGAACTTAGTCAATAACTATTGAAGTATGACTTAGATAAAACCAAAACGGCTTGATTCTTAACCTATAGAATATGACAGAACCCAATAGAAGAAGAACAATTATCTACATTATTTTGTGATCACCAACATTTTAATTTTATATTAACAGAGACATATATAACTAATTTATTTTCTCTGTATGCCTGCTATGTGAAAACCCGAAAAGTGATATGGCTATGTTGTGCGTCACTAGTGATGAATATACCTCTGGGTAGGGCCATAAAGTGGCCCAACACATTTGAGTTATTACTAGAAAAAGCCCGTCACCAGTGACAACAGCGACGGCTGGGTTGTAGCACCGTCCGTCAATTTTCACTGGACGAAAATTTCCAAACACCATTTATCCACTCCACTCCGGTCTCCTATAGGGTCGCTGGCGAAGCAGTTTTTGCCATCAACACGTGATGCCACCATCGACGAGTTCCAGAAGCACAAGTATTATCATGTCGGTGCGCCACTATGCCAAAAACACACAATGAAGACACTACATCGGAGACGAAACAACAGCGCTTGCCTGTGATATGATATTAGAGACACGGGCTTAGTTGAAACACATCTGTGAGGTGTTAGCCCCAGCAACAGGCCAATCCTGTATCGGGGAACATATATCACATACAGCTCTCAAGAAAACACGTCGATCTGTGGTATATAGTTGTCGCCTGTCTGTAAAATAAAGAAATATATCATAGACAGGGTTCACAGAACACACGTCTGTGCTCTAAGTCCAAAGACCCCAAAAAATTATTGATTTCGGTGCACCAGTGACTCGTAGTTCGATCGGCACCCTGGTCACCTCCCCCATTTCTCCCGTCCTCGCCTTTCTCATCTCCTCACCCATCTCCCTCAGGCTCGCTTGCGCTCCTCCCGCATGCTGCCCATATGGCACGGAAGCATCACATATAGTGCCACACTAGTTCGCTTCTTTAGACACCAATATATAGCCTGGCTACTTTATCATGCTTTAGAGAAAAAAAAGGAAGCAATGTTAATGTCTCGTAGGCATTTATGAACTATTAGATAATCTGGATCGTTAGATGAATAGGATGTTAAGTTGTCAGTGATATAAAGTCGTATAAATGATATCATTTACGAAAGATTTCTAATCGGATCAAGAAGTATGTCAAACACTCTTCAAATAATGAGCCGGGTATTGTCTTAAAGCAAATACAACAATCAATGGAGATTGGTTTCCACAATGATAAAGTAGTAAAGCTATTGCTACCTAGAGGAGAAAGGTTATTTATTAGTGATGTGCATAGAGAGATGTACGTCACTATTTAGTAAATCAAAACATGACGGGCATTTTTTTTATTTGGATATTCAATGATGATGTGCTTCACTCTACTCCCATCACTTTCAGTGCTAAATCTACGCAAATACCCATCACTTTTGACAAGTCATTTGTGAGTCGTCTCACAGGTGGCCTCATTATAGCATTTTAACGGCTTTGAATGTTCAACTTTAAATACATAGTGACCACTTCACATGAATTAGGTAGTCTTCTCTTTTCACCTGAGAACTGATTATGTTTTCAACTTCTGTACACAATGTCTCGTGATTCGTGAACGAACGAATCTGTACGATTCAGTGCCCATATCATAGAATGGAAAAGAGTCTCCAAACCTTGCACTCCCATATCCATGCATCTCCTTCCTAACCTGCAAGGAAATAGGCATTTTGAGAGATACCAGGGACGCTTACAGTTGGCTTGTGAACATCTTTCGATCATGAATTTTTTTTGGATTAACCATTGCGATATACGTGTGCTACCGTGAGTCAGAAACTTAACCGTTTTTCTCCAAGATCGGTTAGCTTCTCCTTTGCTCGCCTGTTCGCCTGTAGCGGGGGCTTAATATATAGGAGGGCTCCATGCTTCGAGCAGCCGTCTAGATCAACTGCTCTGAAGTCAGGCCATTGCACGCCTGAATCCTGCCAATACCGCCTAGGGCACTGACTAAAATCTCTATAATTCCTCTATTCTCTTGTGAGCAACCGGAATGTTACGGCCGCTGCGCCCTTCGAGGTGAAATCTCTGTTCACTACGGTGACGGGGTTTCTGCTAGGCGACTTCACTATGCAGTATTGTTTTTGATAACCCGAGAACACGGACTGCAGTCAGTCCAATGGTTTACTCCTAATCACCGGACACGATCAACGCTAGGCTGCAAGCTCACGGTCCCCGATGCATCCCAATCTCCTGCATGCTCTTGAAGTGATCGAACTAGTCTCTTAACTTTTGCCTCTAGTTTTGTTTAGTTTAGTTTTGTGCAGGAACGTAACGTTCCTGTGCGATTGAGTCTACATAGGATCAACCAAGCAATTTAGAAGGATTCTTCAGCACCCTTTTATAATAGTATCTCTCAACCACAAGTTTTTTTTTAGCTAGCCAGTGCCTATGTGACTGTTCAGCACTGTTTATAACGTGATGTCCGACACGGTTTATGGCACGACATCGACATTCACTGTTACTTTCTTTTTCTCAGACAAATTTAAAATATTTTCTCCACTGTTCATCATGAGCACGGCGGCAGCGCGGCCAACCGTGCTAGTATGTATAACCCCTCGCTCGTTTGCCAGCCAACGAGAGGCACGTCCATCCCTGGAACTGGTACAGGTTTTAATTTTACTGCAGCACGGCACGGTGCTCCTATTTACCACAAACCTGTGCACAGACCACAGAAAATATTATGACGGAGAGTTCATTTAATAACAGCAGAATAATTTCTTTTTCATATTCTTCCGTTCCATGCTGATAATACTATCACTACTACAGTAAACTTAACCGAGGTGGGCCAAATTGATTAACGGGGGCAGGCAAACCATCCGTCTCTGTCCAAAGATCATGGTTAATGACGGAGCCAAGGAGGTAGTTGGTTTGCCTGCCTCGCTTAAACGATTAAAAATAAAAAAATCCACAAGCCCACCAGCGAGCCTGTTCTCGAGCCCACTGGCGAGCCCATTCACAGCCCACCAGCCAGATCTCGGCGCATGCCGGAGGAGGAGCAGGACGTCGCCATCTCCAGATCCGGGCGTGGCCGGCCTCCTCACCGGATCTGGGCGCGGCGGGCCTCCTCGGCACCGGATCCCGGTGCGGCCAGCCTCCTCCATGCCTCTATCTGGCCCTACACGCACCGAAGAAGGAGATCCCGCGCCGCCGCTGCTAGATCCCACGTGGCGTGCCTTCACCATGTCCTGCAGCGGCCAGATCCACCGTGTCCCGCCATGCCGGGATGCCACCGGGGCCACGACGAGCCCGCGCATCCGCGCAGCCGACGTGCGGTCGTCCGCCAGCGAGCACCGCCTCTGGGGCGCGAGTGAGAGAGGAAGAGAGCAAGGCCGTGCGGGCACCCACCGAAGCACCGCCTTCGAGCCCCACTGCGAGCACCGCCTCTAGAGTGCCTCCACCGGATGCGTGTGTGAGGAGAGAGAGAGAGAGGGGGGCACTGGCTGTGGGGAGGGGTGCCGTCAGAAGGGAGAGGGAGATGGGCGGGCTCGGGAGGAAGGGAGAAGGGGCGCCATCAGTTGGGAGAGAGAGAGGGGGAGGAAGAGAAATGAACTAAGAAACCCTAAAGTCTTGCTTATATGTGAGTCTAGTGGAAGAATAGATATCGGATACGCCAGTATTTTTTGAGGCGGGCCTTTTATAGTGTAGGCGGGCAACAAAAGGTGCCCGCCACGGTTAATTTCAATTAACCGAGGCGGTTAAATGACCACCTCAGTTTATATATTAACGAAGGAGGTTGCATTAGGACAATCGTCTCGGTTAATTGATATTAACCGAGGCGAGCGTTTAAGGTTGCCCACCTCTGTTAATGCCTCCGTTAATGATTAACCGAGGTGGACGCTGGCCGGCTACCCTACCACCGAATAACGGAGGCGGGCTACCAGCTCATGCCCGCCTCAGAGCTTCAAAGCCAAACGCTGTGTGCAGTGGCGGAACCAGGGGGCAGGCAGGGCCGTGCCCCCCCTCCCCTCTCCCCCTCCCAAGCACAGTAGATTCCATATAATACCTATATAAATATTTGAATTTATAGCACAAAAAATATCAATTTTCACTCATTTTGTATTAAAATATTATGATTTTGGTTATAAACAGTGTAAAAGTTTTTAAAAAGTTGTTGAAACATATAATTATGTATATTTTATCACACTAAAAAATGTGATCATATTTGTCTGCCTCTCCTTAATCAAAATCGTTAGTTCCGCCTCTGACCCCGTGAAAGTTTTTCTGTAGCAGTGTATGTCCGATCCTTATCAAATAGAGTATATGTACATTATCTTCATTGAGGTTGGATACTGAAAACCAATGAATTAAAAGCAAAGGCATCTGCTCTGAGGCTCGCTACCAGTTTTACTCTTACTGTACTATACGTACGTGAATATAGGGAGAACTGACCCCAATAAACTTTTGGCCAGGGCTCACTCTGGCTCACTGTATATATAATACGAAATGATGTGAACCAGCATCCAAACTTCACCACACACCTTGAAGGCTAGCTTCAACTTACGAACCTGATTTCACCTAGGCTCTATTTGGTTCTCAGGAATTGAGAGAAATCAGAAAATAATCCAGTAATGAAATGAGAAACACCTTTTAGATGTTGTTTTCAATTCATAGGATCCAAACAGGCCCATAGTAATTTTTCTTAAAATAACTCCCTAAATCCCACATCTAAATTACTCACTTTGCCATTATAAAAAATATCATAAAGCAAACACTATGTTTGCATTTAAACTACACCTATATGCCATAATAAAAGGTCATATTGGGCCGTCTAGAAATGACACGGAAATTCCAAGGTTTGTCTTAACCCTCGCTTCATGAGGGCCAAGTTGCATTATTATGGCTTGCTATATATATATATAGTACTTCTCCAATACCTTTCTACGTGGTATCAAAGACTCGGGCCTAGATCATGTTGTTCCAGCCCAACCTAACCATAGCGCATCACCGAGCCTCGGTCGTGCCGTCCCTCTTGCTACCGTGTCTCCCGCCTCCCGGTTTGCGTCTCCCTTCCCTTCCCCACCCTCTCCACAACCTAGCCAGCGGCACCGGCACTCTGCCACGCTGCCGCCATCTCCCCCATCTCCAGGATGATGGCAGCTAGAGGTGGGACTTGGGCCGTGTCGTGCCGGCATGGCACGGCCCTCTCGTGCTTCGTACTGCTTCGGGTCGTGCCCTTTAGGCACAGGAGGCACATCGGGCCGTGCCGATATGGCACGGTGAATCTTTTCTTCATCCCAAGCACGGCCCGTGGCGCGCTGGCACGCCTTCGGGTTGTGCCGACCGAAGCACGGCCCTTAAAATATCTTGGCTAGTTTTCTTTTTCCACTTGTGATATGAAATATATATATATCTTGTGTGTACTATTTTAATAAAAGTTTAATAATTTTCATAATCTATTCAAGAATTAGATAAGAAGTAGTAGTATTTTTTTCTTTCTTGTGGGCTGGCTCTTGTGGAAAGAACGCAACGCCAGGACGTTCGACGTTGTGGCCACCCCTGCTGCTCGGTTGGTGTCTTTGATCAAGGATGAGGCGGACAGCTGGTGCGCAGCGGGGTACAGGAGTCTAGGGCTGTTGCTGGAGCGGCTGTAGGTGTGCTTAGTCGCTCTTTAGTCGCAAATTAGTTCAAGTGTAATTACAACCTCGTGTTTTCTTGGTGGGGGAGGCTCCGGTAACCTTTGGCTACCGTTCTTTTGTAAGACTCGTTCTATTCCTCTTAATGAAAAACGCGCCGAAGCGTGATCGCAAAAAAAAAGATAAGAAGTAGTATAGTAAATGCTAGAAATTGTATTGTATAGTTGTAGAAGTGTCTACGTGCCATTTTCGTACCGTGCCGGCCCAAGCACGGCCCAAGATGCGGGCCGGGCCATGTAGCCCGCCGTGCCGAGATTCTGGGCACGGCACGGCCCTCGTGTTCGTGTCGTGCTGGCACGGCCCAAAATATTTCATGCCGTACCGTGCTTCGGGTCGTGCCAAAAGACTGTGTCATGACCCACCCTCAAATGGCACGGCCCAAGTCTAGCTCTAATGGCAGCATCGACCTCTAGCGCCACGTCTCTGCCACCCTCACCAATTCCTCCTCTAGATCGGATCGACTGGTTGCTTGCTCATGCCTGCTTGAAATCTCTTTCTAATAGCAGTGTCAATTGCTGGACAAGCATTGGCAACATGGCCTTTAAGACTACTAGTGCCAGACTTGATAACCAATTTCAGTTGATAGTCCTTGCAAACAACTTTTAGCACAGCATCCACATCAACCAACTCTTTCCTGAAATGCTCCGAAACACCGCGTACGACGTGGCATCAAAGATGTATGACCCTCCTCATTCCCATGAGTCCCAGAACCCAGGGACGAAGCTAGGAAATAATCAAGGGGGGCTGAAAGGTCATCTTCTACCTCTAGCAACCCCTCTTACACCTTCATCCATGGCTAACAAATCAAGGGGGGCTGAGAGGGGGGCTCCATGTGTTCGGCAGCCGTAGGAGGGGCTTGAGCCCGGGTTGCCCCCCTGCTAGCTACGTCCCTGCCAGAACCCTCTGGTGTATGGATGACATGTTTTCACCTAAAGACACAGAGAAATAGTGAGTCAGATCCGAGTTTTATATCATAAACTGAAACTGAAAGATACATAGACTAGCTGATAAATATGGACAAGAAGTTTAAGGTAGTGGATCGAGTACATTTGTAGATCATTATTAACAGCTAGTCATGACTGAATTAGTTATAAATATGGGCAAGATGAATTAATATAGCCATAACTGAATTAATTAGATTTAGCCCATAGCATGCATGGTTAGTTATCCGTAGTAGAGAGCAGTGTCACATGCATGCATCTGGACATCTGGTACAGCAGCAAGCAAACCTGGTACAGCAGCAAGCAAACATTGCAGAAGCGACACCATCACAAGTGCTGCTGCTACTGCTGTCCAGTGATAAGGCGAACCGCACCGCGTCCAGTAAATATTTACTAAAGGAAGATATAGAGTACGAAGGACCTGCACCGGGTACTGTAAAAGGAACGCTAAAGTAACGTTGCGCCCGCTCAACGCTAAATCTAGCGCAATACCGGATGAACGCTATGCGTGCGCGCCGTCTGCGCGCGGACAGAGAGAGTGTGCAGTGGCGGGCCCCATGTTTTCAACTCCCTAAAAAATGTTATAACTCACAGACAAAAACCTAAATTAAATTCCGATAACATCATTAAATTCATTTCAATAAATCCTTCAAAAAAGATGTCACATGGATATATTTAGATAAAATTTATTTACGAACATGTGGGCCCCACTCGATATAGAGTAGAGATATAGAGGATGGATGAGTGCGGGAGAAAGTGATATAGAGGAGAGAATCTCGATGACCAGGATAGAATATTCCTTTTAGAGGATGGATATAGAGTATGACGAGTGCGGATAGCCTAAGTATGATAAAGCTTATTGCTAGCATTACTACTACTGTGTAAATTCATTAGAAAAATATTTAGAACAATTTCATATCATGCAAGGGTCAACCATTGTTTCAGATTAAAGCAACATGTGTGATAAGCTTTCAGGTTAACGAGGCTTACTGCACCGGGTTCAGGATACACCAGTCACATCAAATAAGTTGTTGGATTCTGCTCCCTGAATACCAAAATCAGTGAGCTTTAGAGCAAGGCCAATAGTTGAGACAAGCTTTAGTCTATAAGACAAGCACCAAATAGCTAACTCATACAACAACTGTAGCTTCTTTGTCTCTAATTAAATTTCCAAATAGTTCTTTAATCTTCAATGTGCCCACCTCCTCCGCCTGTCAGTATCTGCTTGGAGCAAAAGAGCAAAATAATATATAATAAACATTGAATGCTTTGATTGTTGTGTTGGAGTGTGTGAAGCTCCGATCGACGACTGCTGCAACAAGCTCGGTTGTCTGGTGCGCTCTCTCTCCTCCAGATCACCACTACTGCTGACGTGCTAGGCTATACGACAAGCCGCTGTACTTGCTCGTATGATCTGAACACAAAGACACATGAGTAACCCAGGTAACAAGTTGCAGAATCCAACAACTCAATCTCTGTTCAGTACAGTTGACCTCAATCCGAGAACAAGGACTGCAGTCAATCCAATGGTGTACTAATCACCCGACCCGATCAGAGCCATCAGACGCAAGCTCGTGTTTCCCGATGCATCCCAATCTCATGCATGCACTTGTAGTAGTATTCAGAAGGGGTAGTCTCTTAACTTTGCCTCTAGTTTTGTGCAGGAACATTGTTCTTGTGCGATTGAGTCTACAAAGGATGAAGCAAGCAATTCAGAAGGATTCTTCACCACTCTTGTATATATGATGAGCCCTTGCTCGTTCTCCAGCCAACGAGAGGCATGTGCATCCCTTGAACTGGAACAGGTTACCACAAATCCGTGCAGACCAGAGAAAATATTATGACGGAAAGTTAATACGAGTAACACCAGAATATCTTCATTGAGGGTGGATACTGAAACCCGATGAATTAAAAAGCAAAGGCATCCGAGCCTCAGACCACATTTACTCCAACCGATGATCCCAATAAACTTTTGGCTAGGGTTCATCACCCTAGCCCACTATATAATACGAAACGATGTGAAGCAGCATCCACACTTGGCCATATATGTACATTGAAGGCTTCAACTAACAAACCTGGTTTCATATAGTGATTTTTCTTGTGTTAGTTGTGGCAAACATTTTCCTCAAGCAAGCGAGAGACAATGACCTCACAGCCAGAGACTTTGCTTAACCAAGAAGTGTCTCATTATTACTAATTAGAGGGTTCGAATAACCAATGTTATCCTAGACGAAGACAATCGTCAATCTTCTTACTAGCGTCTAGATAGACATTCTAGACCAAGATTATACAAACTGTCTGCAGGAAAGAAAAAACATAAATCTTTGATTCAAGCAGTATTTTAAGAGCTGTATTCAAAAAAGTCATGTGTATAAGACTAACCCTCATTAAATCTCTGGCCTCTCGCGCCTCAGCGACTGTAGCAGCCACTGTGCATCCAAAATTTAAATATTCCATGCCTATGCAAACAGTGTGCATCCCAAATTAAAATATTTGGATTGCTGTGGTAACACTATTTACCCAAATTTTAAATGCTTGCTGTACAAACATTGGTCAGCCAAATTTTAAATATTTTGACCATGGCAGCACCGTGCCTAGTCGTGCTAGTATACATAACATGCAAGTACAACATTCGAACCGTCACGCACCCATCAGGCCACCAAAACATACTCCATCCGTTTTTTTTTGCTTACATGTCGTGTTAGTTTTGTTTTAAATATTTTTATTTTTTACTATCAATTTTGTGAAATCCATGTAGTTTCATGTACATTATATATTATGAAAATACTTGTCATAGTGAATTTAAAAACATAAACATTATTTTATTAACATGTATGTTTTTTAAAGTTGATGGTCATCAAAATTAAAAAATATTTAAATTAGATCTAATATAAAATACGACATGGAAAACTCCAGGAAAAAGTCTACTTTTCCTTCCTCAACTTTCACGAAAGTCCACTTTTCCTCCCTCAACTCCAAAACCGGGCAAATCACCTCCCTCAACTTTTCAAACCGTGCATTTTACTTCCCTGGAGCGGTTTCGAAGGTGGTTTTGCTACAGTAAACGGAGGTTTTGCTGCAGTGAGGCGGTTTTGTCTTTTTCTTTTTTTATTTATTTCGGCTGAATCTTTGAAAATTCATAGTAAATCACAGAAAAATCATAAAATGAAAAATCCAATTTTGTTGCACTCCACATGAGTAGATCTACACATTGAACATATAATATGGTATGCTTTAGTACAAAGTTTTTGCTATGAAGGTTTTGCCTTTTTCTTTTTTATTTATTTCGGCTAAATCTTTGAAAAATCATAGTAAATTACAAAAAAATCATAAAATGGAAAATCTAATTTTGTTGGACTCCACATGAGCATATCTACACAGTGAATATATAATATGGTATGCTTTAGTACAAAATTTTTATTGTAGCTTTAGATCTATGCTTTTCTGTAATTAATTGAAATAATTCATAGCTGCAACTTCTATAATTATTTTGTTGGACTAAAGCATACCGTATTATATGTTCACTGTGTAGATCTACTCATGTGGAGTCCAAAAAAATTAGACTTTCTATTTTATGATTTTTCTGTGATTTACTATGATTTTTCAAAGATTCAGCCAAATAAATAAAAAAGAAAAAGACAAAACCTTGGTAGCAAAAATTTTGTATTAAAGCATACCATATTATATATTCACTGTGTAGATATGCTCATGTGGAGTCCAACAAAATTAGATTTTCCATTTTATGATTTTTCTGTAATTTACTATGATTTTTCAAAGATTTAGCCGAAATAAATAAAAAAGAAAAAGGCAAAACCTTCATAGCAAAAACTTTGTACTAAAGCATACCATATTATATGTTCAATGTGTGGATCTACTCATGTGGAGTGCAACAAAATTGGATTTTTCTGTGATTTACTATGATTTTTCAAAGATTCAGCCGAAATAAATAAAAAAAGAAAAAGACAAAACGCCTCACTGCAGCAAAACCACCGTTTACTGTAACAAAACCGCCTTCGAAACCGCTCCAGGAGGTAAAATGCACGGTTTGAAAAGTTGAGGGAGGTGATTTGCCTGGTTTTAGAGTTGAGGGAGGAAAAACGGACTTTCGTGAAAGTTGGAGGAGGAAAAGTAGACTTTTTCCAAAAAAAAACATAGAGAGTACAAAGAATGGGCCTGTGCAGTGCACCGAGCCCAGGCCCACGGCGATCTGCGAGGTAGCCGAAAAGGTGGCCAGCTGAACGAAACCCCACTAGCACCACCACATCGCCAGTTGCCGCCTCCTCTCCCTCCCCCTCTCATGGCGCAACTCCCAGTCCCCACCGCCGCCGCCGCCGCGGCTGGAAAAGAAGAGACTGCCGCCTGGGAGGACGCGCTGGATCTGGATGACTCCGACATCCGCTTCGATCCCCTCCCCCACTCTTTCGACGCCACCGCCTCCCAGCCCCAGCAGGACGACAAACCCCCGCACCCCTCCCACCACCACCACCACCGCATCCCCCGGCCCGCCACCGCCGTCCAGAACACGGTCCTCCCCCGCTCCGCCACCCGCCCGCCTCTCTCATCGGGACGCGGGGACGCGCGCGCCACGGACGCCGACTTCCTGCTGCCCCCGTGGCTCTGCGCCCTCAAGTTCCTTGGTGAGGGGTAATTCAGAGCTTGTCAGGATGGTCTTTCTTCGCGTTTCGTGGCGAGGTTCTCTCCGTGTGATTTGTTTGTCCGCCTATGTTGCCTTGGATTGCAGGGAAGGACCGCGCGTGGGAGCGGCCGGGGATCAGGGCCATTAAGGACGACGAGGACTTGCTTCGAGCACCTTTGGTGCGTGTTCCGCACCTGCCAAGCTTTTAGTTTTTCATTCATGGCCATTTCGTCCGATCCTAGCGGGGATATTTTGGGGTTCTGTGTTGACATCACTGTATTGTATTGTATTGTCGTCAGGTGGCTGGGGTGGTGACCTCGTGCAAGCCAAACGGGCTCGGAGATCTCTTCTTGGTTCTAAAGGTTCGCGCTGAGCAGTCATTTAGCTCTCTGTGCTGTCTTGTTTCGTTTTTGTTATTTTTTTCCCCAGCGAAAACAATCAGGGGAGCTGTATGTCATTTCATTAAGCGTGCCACTGAATGAACAAAACAAGAAGCAACCTAAAAACTGTGACACCAGTCCTTAGAAAATGTTTTGTTAGGTCTTTAGCCCCAGCTGCACACCATAAGGCACTCTCTTCCACTGCCCTCACAACCAAGTTTGTACTTGGAAAAGCTTCGTCGAACATGCATTCATTGCAATGTGTTTCCACAACTCTCGTACCACCAGGATAACCAAAAGTATCCAAGCCTTCCATCTCTATGCTGCTTGTTCACACCCTTTTGATTGCAAAGCACCACCATGTAGAAAGACTAGCCAAGCCTTGCTTGTTCACACCCTTTTGATTGCAGAGCACCACCATGTAGAAAGACTAGCCAAGCCTTTGTCAGGAACTAGAGCTTGTAAACCCAGCTTCTGTGACAAGATGAACCACACCTTTGCAACTACACAGGAAACCAAAATGTCATTGATGTGCTAAGCTGCTTGATTGCACAAAAAGCAAGAAGCAGGGTGAGGCTACCCTAGCTTAACAACCTGTCAGCTGTCCAACAGTGTTACAGTCATTTAGGACAGCTTACCACAAGAAGAACTAACCCCTCAATGGAGCTCAAGACTTCCAAATTTATTTCCAAGGTGTAAATCCGGTGGATTCCACGAACAAAGAGTTGTAAGCAGATTTGCTTGAATATAATCTTGACCCTGTCAATTTCCGAAGGTACTGGCTTTGAAATCCATCCTGAGAGAGACATTTTGTAGCAAGTCACATAGTTGGAGATATTCCATTATTGCGTTTAAAGTGAGAGCACCTCTGATATCTTTTTACCCATCCTCTATTTACCACAGCCTCCTTCACCATTCTCCATTTAATTGGTTGCCATGGACAAGGATAATAAGGTTGGTAGTAACTTCTCATATGGTCTTTCCTTTCAGCCATAGATTAGTTTAGAATTTAGTAGTGAACCCATCCCCTACATTTGTTATCTTATCATAGCCATATCAAAAACAGCTTACGGTTGGATGCACCTGAATTTATGACCCTGTCCATGGTTGACCAGAGTCTGTTTTCTCAAAGCCATAGCCATCTTACTTATGGCGCCCAACCAAGAAGGGTCCGATCATGAATACCAAGCCCACAAAATCGAAGCTGCTGTTGAACTCGCTGCCAATAAACAAGACAATTACCACCATTGTCCTCTTGGCCTTTCCAGAGAAAGCCTTATTTTTTTTATCAATTGCCTTGATCATCAATTTTGGAAGGCTCATAACGGTCATAAGATATGTCAGAAACACACGTACCAAAATTAATCTATCAGCTTCTGTTCATTAAAGGAGCCCTCCAGCTTGGCAAATAATCAGCCACCTTATCAACAAAGGCTACAGTTTGGTTTTGGTGAGCTTCATGGACAAAGGAAGCCTAGATAAGTACCTGGAAAGTTCTTGATTTCACGTGTGAGATGATCATGTAAATTTCCAGCTCTTTGCACTGGATTAGTGTGGCAGAGGTCTTGCGGTTTTGCGAATATTGGCTTTGAGGCCTGAAGCTTCTCAAAAAATGTGTAATGCTTGCTTGATTCTTAACTAAAAAGCCACATAGTTCCTTCTAGGTTTTTCAAGTTTTTTGGGCCAAACCGACTTTTGGGTGCCTTCACTCGACCTTTCAAGCAATACCCTCAGGATGTTTCTCCCCTTGGATCTAGTTTTTATATAAAGAATACAGGACATAGCTTTGCGATTGTGGGCTTCAAAGAGGCTAAGCCAAAACAAAGCATTAGCGCTTTTGCGTAACGAATCCTCCATTGATATGTTGAGCTGAATATCAACCGCTTACTCTTGATAGGATCCAACCGACTCAATCGGCGCTTCAGTTCACAAGAAAGTTCTTTTGGAGGAGAATAATGGCCATGATATCTCAATTGGGTGTGCTGTTGTTTTTAGTAAGGTGAGTACATAAGTTGTGACTTATTTTGTTGTCAAACTAGTCTACTGTGGTGGCTGGTGGCAAGTGATTGGTTCAACTGTTGAATATGCTGTTTTCAAGTCCAGGTAGCTATTTTCCGTCCGTTTCGCAGCAAGTTGTGCTACCTCAATGTTACCAAAGGAAAAGTGATCAAGGTATTGTTCATAGTTTCATACTGATTTAGATTGCTACTAATTACTGTAATCTGTTCTGATATACATGATGATGCTTTCCCAGTTTAATTGTTGTTGAAATCAAAGTTAATATAATTTACTACTGAAGTAAAAAGAAATAAATCAAAGTAAACTACTCTGGTATTTGTACAAAAAATATTCTTGTCCTGCTTAGCCATTTTTGAAATCTGATTATACCAGTATCAACTGCAACTTTGTGCATTGAATCTGCATTAATGAGGTACAAACTATTATCTTAAGGCAACATATCAAGTGCAATCACATTGTCAGGTACAATTTTGTAGTCAACTATTGGTTTGGGATTGACTTAACGTATCACATCTGAAATTTTAATGATTCAGTGATTCTATGAATACACTGCAAAAACATGGAACTAGGTATCTCCCTTAAATTCAATTGCCTTCCAAATCTCAGGAGTCAGGACTCGGGACTTGAAGTTTATAACCATCTTTCCTCAGCAGTTTCACGATGGCCTTTTCTATTACAATGCTCTCAAACACATCACATCATAATATTATTTATTGTACAAGAATCCTCTTAGGACACTTGGGTATATGATGCAAATATTTGCAGGTTTTTGGTAAGGACTGTGCTGCCCCAGCTAAGCAAGTGATTTCATCAAGTACTACTCAAAGAAGTCAAGGTGAAAATTCTACCAGCGATATAATGATGAGACTTTTAGGTCATGAAGACATGATGCCCAGTAACAACGAGATGACAGTTACTGAGGTTTCTCATGAACACAGTGCAACACATGATTCAACCAATAGCACTTCAACATGGGATATTTATGGTGGGTTTAGTTTAGGAAGTAACCAGGAAGGTAAATTGCTGGTAGGAGATCCACACAACAAGCATACATCAAGCTGCAGTACTGATGGGCATCCCCAGCAAAATTTGACCATTCCAAGCACTACAGGTTGCTTCTCAACCCCAAAAGGAAATGTTGATACCAGCAGTGAATCACTTCTCAAACGCAAAAGGGCTGTATCAGAATGGACAGAGGAGCAGCTTTCTGAACTGTTTGCTGACTACTAGCATTGTATTATATATCTGATAAACAAGTTAGATTTTTAGTAGTCAATGTATTGCAGCTATATTAATGATGTGAGCTTGTAAGAACTTGACAAGTTTTGTACAGTGGCACTTGTAGCATCTAGAGCTGTATATGGTGGTTGTCCAGGAGCTTACTTTTCTGAAACGGTTGTCATGCCAGTCTTTCATTGTACACAATTTTATGATTCTGCCTTCTGATAATTGAACTACACATTTTCATAAGATACACTTTCATTTCTAAGCATTTTCAGGATTCTTTACAGAATGTTGGATTGTCTTACGAAATTATGAATTGACCTGGACATGTTACTCTGGTTTTACCTTTAATTTTAAGAATAAACGGCAGGTGGTTAAAAGGCATAAAAACACATGTTTATGGTACAATAATATCTGCCTGCTAAGTTTCACCAGATGCACGTTAAAGTACACTTTGCTTTCTATATAAAACTTGTGCATGATAGGTTGGTAACATTTGTTGCATAAACCACCATTCGCAAGATAAAAAGAGATGATCAGAACAACATAGAAAAAAACTCGGCCTGCGGTGGGCTGACAGCCCCCGCGACTTTGCACTTAAGGAAGAAGACCTTCTCACGCAAGCCGAGAAACCCCCGAACCCCATGCCCGCTCTCACACAGAGGCCCGTTACCTCGTGAGTGGACTGATCCACTTATCTGTGCTTTTGGAAACGCGGGATAGGTGATGGAGTTTTTTTACCACCGTTGACCGAAATTCGCCCATCACGAGACTGTCCCAACTGGGACTCGAACTCTGGTCATGGGGCACGCGGCCAGAAGCACAGACCAGCTGGTCTAGCAACCTTTAGCTCAGAAGCCTAGGCCCTGAGACATTTATTGGAGCTAATTACAATACATTATATTGCCGGGAACAAAAACGCATACCAAAGCCTTACTGAATGGTCAAGTTTAAACCAATCCATAGACAAGTTCCCTTCGATTATGAAAACTAACCATCACATCTGCCCCAAGATTAAGGTATATCAAGATATTTTAATGTCTATCACACGCTAGGTTACAATATTACATTTAGAATTGAAGATTAAGGTATATCAAGATATTTTAATGCCTATCACACGCTAGGTTACAATATTTACATGAAGAATTGAAGACGTCATTACTTCATATTTCATTATAGACAGCAGAGCACCCTATCGGACATGAAGATGCCATTACTGCCTTCATCTTCAAATATAAGGTATATCCTAAAAATTTTATTACAGATTATGGTGTCAAACAAATTACACATGCAGCCCCTCTTAACTATAGAGAGATCTTGTTCTTAACTTATCATATTTTAAACCTGGTAGACATTAATGGTAGGTACATATGTGATTAATGCTTCAGAGAGTTAATTCATCAAAAATACCCCAGTACCTTAAGGACTGAGGGGATATCACATTCCATTATAAACCAATTGGGCACCCTGTCGGACATGAAGATGCCATTATATCCCGTTTCATTATCAACAGCAGGTCAACCCTGTTTCAAGCAACACCGTCTAATTTATTATTATCCAAAAAATTTAGCAGTTTGCATCTAAACAGCATGAGAATACGATATTCAAACCTTGCTTACATGAATGCACAAACGCATAGTTAGAATACTACTACTGCACGAGTTCTGTTCGTAATTATCACTTCCTGCTGCTACAATCTGTGTCCTTCCCAGCTGCAGTGTTGACTTGCCGGTTGAGATATGCTTCATAGATCTCCACAACAAGCCTTGGGTCCTTCTCAACAAGCTCCTTGTATTCCTCGCGATCCGCTAGCGTAGACATGCTGTCCATGAGCACAGAAAGCGAGGCCTCCAGCAGCTGCTTTGCACTGTGACGGTGCGCGAAGGCATAGTGGGTAATAGCATTCTCGTTGTTCACTTTGGATGTTATGAACTTCTCACAGTATGCCTTCAGGTGCTTTACTTCGTACTTCTCAGCCAACACCAAGAGGTCAGATGCCATCTGCTCATCTAGAAGAGCTTCTGCAGTGTACATGTAATGGACGAAAGCACGAAGGATGTCATAAGACACATCATAGATTTTGATGACGCCACTCCTACTCTCTTCCATCTCATTCTCGAGCATCGCTCTGAAAACAGGAGATCTGCTGGCCTGTTTGAAAGAAAAAGTCAGTTTAACATATAATGCAGTTCCACTGCAACAAAAACACACAACTAAGACTGATAAAATTAACACACAAATGAAAAATATCTTGTATAAACCACCTACAAACTAATTGAGGTGAACTGCAAACGTAAAAATTAGAGAAGAATGCTGGCATGATCTGCAAAAAAGTTAAAGTTACCAACTGAAATGAGCACAATTAGCTAGCCTATGACTAAAATGTGACGCAAACTGAAAAGTAATAAAGAGTAAAGCACTTTAACCAAATAGTTAATAGATCAAAGATTCCAATCCCATGCGAAAAATGTGTGGCCATGTAAAGAATGAATATATTTTTACCATGTGAACAAAATCCCACCCTGGAGTTTTTATAAAAAAATAATAAAATAAATAAATAAATTCCCACCCTAGAGCAACATTGAAAGTTTGTGTAATTATGCATTTAGAATCAGCACAATTAAGCACTGATACAAGCAAGATTAAAATTTTACATATGCATGTGATTCAGTGATTGTTCCATGTAGTTAATCAGCACTAACATGTTCCAGTAGGTGGTGATGCTTATTCTCGGCATCTCTCATCACATTGTATCTTATGTTATACTCAAGGGAAGAGTATCACATGAAAAAAGATGTTAAGAGAGAATGCCCCACCATACTCGTAGATACAAGTACTCGAATCATCAACATTTAGGTTAGTTTTAACACATCAAGAAAGTTTTAATCGGTGCAGGGATATCTGAACTGTAGCTCTAATGCTGATTCAAGCCATAAATAAGCTCCATGCTTCATGGGGGAAAAACTGTATGTTGCATCAGATACCTTGGGCCCTTTTGTGCTCAATCCATTTCACCTCATCATCTAGATGATACAGGAAGCACTTAGATACGGTTGTTGGAATGTAGCTTTAGAATTTCCTTCAAGCATTTTGACATTTTACATTGGCCACCACATCATGTCTCAATAAAGAAAGCAAGATCTATTACCCACTACCTATCTATTCTACAAGCATTTGATTCCAGCACAATCATTTCACATGAGGATTATAAATGAGAACTTATACACGAATTCATGAATAACAGCATCATGCAAAGAATGCTCATTGGTCAGGCAACTCAATATCACTCCATCAGGAACACCAGTGAGTATCACATTAGAGGATTGATCAGTAGGACGGTAAGCTACTAGAACTGTTCAATCCACTACCAGGAATCAGGCATATGCATGGAATGGAAAATAAACAAATTGACCACCTTCCTTTTCACATTCTAGGATTCACAAATTGACTACCTTCCTTTTTACATTCTAGGATTAGGTTTAGTTCTAAGACTAGTCGATCTAGATGTCTGTCAAGAACTGAACCATCCCTCCATCAATAAGGGCACAAACTAAGTAACCAAACCTGAATCGCACAAAGGAATCATGTAAACAGCGCAAGGAAAAGTTTGAGAAGGAAAGGAGGACCCACGAGGATGACGCGGTGGGCGGGGACGGCGGGTGTGTCAGGGGTGCGCCCAGCATCGCCGTCGCCTCCCGCGCCGGAGGATGAGCAGGAGGGGATGGCGTGGAGGAGGAGGTCGCAGTTGGGGGTGGATGCGGCGTCGAGGGTGGGGGAGGGGAGGCGGAGGAAGAGGAGGCGGGAGCGGAGCTCGTCGATCTCGCGCTTGAGCTCCTCCTCCGTCTCGCTGGCCTCGTCGTAGCACTCCTTGCAGGTACCGGCGTCCTCCTCGTCGTACCCTTCCTTGCACGAATGGCACCACATCTTCGGAGCTCCTCCAAACGCCGGCCGACCTCGCCGCCGCGCTACGAGGGCTCTCTTTTCGGAGCGGTGGTGGCGGCGCGGACGGGTGGTGGCTTCGAGGGCTGCGAGTGGGAGTGGGAGGGGATCACGTGGGCTTGTCTGACGGCTCTTGGCGAGTTCGTATGTGGGCCTAAACTCACTGTTCCCATGGTAGCCCGGCCCACTGACGAACATCGTTTCTCACATTTCCATGAGAAATTTGTAAGGCCCTTTGCGTCACGGGAAACGAAATGAAAAACATAGGAATCGTTCTTTTCCTTCGCCTACTTTTCTCTGACGCGCTTCCCCCTCTCCAGCCTCCTCATATGTGACGCATGGCGTTGATCTGCCGCCCTCCGCTTCTCCCTGCCTCTCTCCCTCGCGCCTCCACATGCCTCCAGCGCCCACTCCGCACCTGCCTCCGTTGGGTGTGTGTTCATCGAAGCCCGCCCGCCCTCCCTCTCTCCCACCCCCTCCCCACCCCAGTCGGCCGTGGCTAGATCCGTCCGCCACCCGCCTCCCCTCAGCTCCGTCACCTCCTGCCTTCAGTGCCCCCTCAGCATCCCCCTCCCCTTGCTCCGTGGCCCCGCTCCTGGCGTCGGTCTGCGCTTCTCCAACCCCCTTCGCTTCGTCGCGTCTTCCTCCTTCCCCTTGCGTCGGGGCCAGCCCTGGTGGCGGAGCTGCTCATCGCGCCAACGCGGAGGCTGGCCCTGGTGGCGGAAAGATGAGGGGGACAACGGGCGTCTGCGCTGGCACACCTGAAGGCGGAGGCATGGAGAAGAGGCGCGAGGAAGCGGCGCGCGTGGAGCAGAGGAAGAAGGCATGGCCGTTGTTGCTCCGTCGCACAAGGGAGCCACGTTGTGGTGCCGTCGAAGCAAGCGGCAGGGAGATTTGCCTCGGACTTCGGTCAATCCATGAGCTCGAACCGAATGTTTTCTTTCCTGTGGTCTTGTGAGAGAACGAATCCTTTCCTGCGGAATTGATCTTGTGTTTTCCTTCATTCCCAAAGGGGGGCTGACGTCAACGAAACCATCGATTCCTATGTTTTCCTTTGATTCTCCCATGAGCCAAAGGGGGCCTAAATGTTGCTCAAAAAATGAGAAATTTGTAAATTGAAAATCCCCTAAAAATATACATACATAACATAAAAATCGGGTTAAACTTCTATGACAAAATCTTGTTCAATTTAAGGCCTCTTTGGCTCACGAGAGAAAGGAAAACCATAGGAATCGATTCTTATGGTTTCACTGACGTCAACCCCCTTTGGGAATGAAGGAAAACACAGGATCAATTCCAGAGGAAAGGATTCGTTCTATCACAGGACCACAGGAAAGAAAACATTCGGTTCGAGCTCATGGATTGACCAAAGTCTGAGGCAAATCTCCCTACCGCTTGCTTCAATGGCACCACAGCGTGGCTCACCTGCGTGACAGAGCAACAGTGGCCGTGCCTTCTTCCTCTGCTCCACGTGTGCTGCTTCCTCACGCCTCTTCTCCATGCCTCCCCCTCAGGCGTGTCGGCGCAGACGCCCATCATCCCCCCTCCTCTTTCCGCTGCCAAGGCCAGCTAGCGAGCAAATCCGCCACCAGCCCACCAGGGCCAGCCTCCGCGTCGGCGCGGTGAGCAGCTCCGCCACCAGGGCCGGCCCTAGCTCAAGGGGAAGGAAGGAGACGCGACGAAGCGGAGGGGGTTGGAGAAGCGCAGGCCGACGTCAGGAGCAGGGCCACGGAGCAAGGGGAGGGGGATGCTGAGGGGGCACTGAAGGCGGGAGGCGACGGAGCTGAGGGGAGGCGGGGGGGAGAGGGAGGGCGGGCGGGCTTCGACGAACACACCCAGCGGAGGCAGGTGCGGAGCGGGCACTGGAGGCATGGGGAGGCGCAAGGGAGAGGGGCAGGGAGAAGCGGAGGGCGGCGGATTGACGCCGCGCGTCACATATGAGGAGGCAGGAGAGGGGAAAGACGCGTCGGAGAAAAGTAGGCGAAGGAAAGGAACGATTCCAGAGGAATAGACGGGTGCTTCCTTTCCTACGATGTTGGATTCCTATGTTTTTCCGTTCGTTTCCCCGTGAGCCAAAGGGGGCCTAAGACTTTAGCAAATATATGTCCGAATGTTGGAATAGGAGACAAATTACCATACGTTCGTAGTCTCCTAGATCAATAAAAATATGGCCTAAGCACAGGCCTCACCCAACGCACATTTTGTTGCTTCTCAACACCCTCTCTAGTCTCCAATGGCAAGCGTGAGATTTGCACTTTATATCACAACAGATCCCAACCCTATCGTATGGCACACTTGTTCAACCACATCATCTGCGCTAACAAACATGGTTGACACGGGACCTAGGGTGACACGGGCTAGATTTCTTTTTCGAGAGTTTGTGGATCTAATGGCATAGGGCCAGAAGTTTAAGGGTACGGTAATGCTGGGAAGCAAACGTCCGTTCACCCGGACGCTTCCCTTGATGGGCCTTGATGTTTGCCCGAATAGTCCAACATCTCCAATCTCGAACCCATCCACCACAAATTGCGCCACCACACCCGCACAGCTGCAGCGTGCTGCACCACGACCGTGTCACCGCGCCCGTACCACCGCAGCGTGCTCCCATGTGCCCGCATAGCCGCTGCTGCCTCGCCTCACGAGGCCGCACCTGTCCGACCGCCGCTACCGCCTCCACTACGGGTGCCACTCGCCGGGAGCAGCGCACCCGCCTGCGTGCTGCCATCCTCCTTCTCTACCGTGATCGCACAGCCGGATACTGCTGTGCAATGCTCCGTACGCCCGCCAACCAGGTTTTGTTGAAAGCGCATGTTGCAAGCGTATATTTCAAATGTTTCAGATGTCTTAGAGGTATGTTGCAAGTGTGTCATACTGATGTTGCAGAAGTAGATCGGGATGTTGCATATGTTGCAATGGTTATACACGTATGTTGCAAGCGCCTGTTCCAAATGTTTCATCTGTTTTTTTCAGAAGTATGTTGCAAGTATGTTTATTTAGATGTTGCATATGTTTCACACATATGTTGTAAGTGTTTTATCTGTATGTTGCATATGTTTTGCAATGGCTTTTCAAGTATTTTGAGTTTTTTTCAACTATTTCAAATGCATGTTTCAAGTGTTTCATCTGTCTTCAGAAGTATGTTGCAAATGTTTCATCTATATGTTTCAAAAGTAGATCAAGTGTTGCACATGTTGTAATGGTGCCAGTGGCTGGCGGACAGCGGTCTGCCGCAGGATTTCAACTCCTACCTTGTGCCTTCCTCCCTCCCCTCCCTTCCCTTCCCTCCATCTCGCTGAAGCAGCTTGAGCTTGGTGGGGAAACGGAGTGGCACATACGGCCCCACGTGTGGGTGGATGGCATGGGCGGGGCGAGTCGTCCGGGTAGCACCGAATCCAAGCGGCCCGTGCGCATTGCACGGAACAAGAGCAGGAAACGGAGAGCACCCACAGGCGTCCGGACGCGCATGTCTGACTAGACATTCGTTGCGCTAGCACTTCCGTTAAGGGTATCCAGTTTTTGTAAGGAGGTGAGCATCTACTTCTTGTTATATATGTACGCGGCTATATATGCGGCTAGGGTGAGCTAGGAAGCTCATTGTGATGCATCCAGATGGTTTACTTCTTGTTTCTTGTTTGTGCATCGTTCTAAGCATAGCAAAGTTTTGATCATTAGTAAATACTCCCTCCATTTTATATTATGTCACTTGCGCCCTGTTCGCTTGAACTTATCAGCCTGGCTTATGACCCATGGTACAATGTTTTTTTCTCACAATAAATCAGCCAACAATACTTTCAGCCATGGTTTATCAGCCAAGCGAACAGGGCGTTGGACTTTTCTAGGTACATAATTTTTGCTATATATGTATCTGGACATAGTGTATATCTAGGCGTATAGCAAAACTATATACTTAGAAAATTAAAACGACTTACAATTTGAAATAGAAGGTGTAGTTCACAACATAGACACAAACTAAGACAACATCGAAGTCATTCTAGATTAAAGATTGGCTTTCTTTTAACAAACATGCTTCTGAAGATAGTGATTGAACTCCATGTTGCTCCTCAGTCCTCACCAGTTATCTTCACACCCACTCTCTAAGTGTCAATCCTAGTTGTACTATTCCTTCTAATCGTTATAAATATAGGGTAAACAACGTGTAAAGTGTGTTTAATACTTTAGTTTTAATGTATGTAACATTGTTACTAACCATTGTGTACAGTGACTTTTAAAACGGTGAAATAATAGAGGGTTATGATATGTAAAAATTGGTGGTATGTGTAAGAAAAAATTGGCGAGAGAAATATTGTATAGACTTGATTCATGCTTTGATTCTATTCTAAAGCTGCTCCTGAAGTACAATGTGTCATTTCTGTTTCTCTGTATATGGCCCTAGCAATAGCAACCATAAAATATAAGCATTTGTGAAAGCATGCCTGCAAACATGGGACACTGGGACTAAACAAGCTGATCCTTCTTTTCCTTTTTTTCTCTCCAAATGAACAACAAAAGCTTTGTCGCAAGTTTTATTAGAAGGAACCACAAGTCCCCGCTCTGTTTTTCGAATGGAACCAGGCCAAGAAAACCACACGACTAGTATATACAACCACCAAACTAGTCCAGTACTAAGACCTACCCACTAAAACTAAACACAACTTCTTATCTAGGAGGCAACCAGAAACTTGCTCAATGAACTATTATGCCTAAACTACTACCAGACAAAAAAGCGTGAAAACAGAGTCCAATCAGTACTAGCCTACTAGGTAAGCACCAACTTGCTTCTGTGATAGAGTCCATCTCCACCTTGAACAGTGCCAAGCTAGATGCCATTGTAGGATACATGCTCCTTCTTTTCCTCGTTGTTGCAATCATCCGCAACCTTTGATTTGTCGGTCTCAATGGCCTGCAGCTCACCGCAAGACACGAACTTGATGGTCTCGTTCCGTAGCGTGAGGTAGATCACAGCACAAACGTAGAGCAGCATAAGAGGGAACACGATGATGCCAATGAGAATGTTAGCATAAATTGGCAGTGAGCTGTGGAGGATCCAGCCAACAAATTTTGAGTTGAGGAAGTAGATGTTTATCCCAATGATAACAGACCCGAGCATCCACGAGAATCCAACGATCTGCATGTGATTAATATATGCATAGGTAGTTAAAGGAAGGAAACTAATTTGTGCTTTCAAGCAAAAAAAACTGTTAGTTGCAACTGACTTTCGTACATACATAGATGGAGTTTTTATGTTGGCCCATCGTGTTGCTACTACTGCTGAACTTGAGAAGTGGGATGAGAGCAAATGGTAGCTCAAAAGACAGTATCATCTGCACCAAATGTACGCAGCAAGTCAACCAAACCAATCAGCAGAAGAATTTTCTTTATACAATGAGAAGTTTAAGTCAATGGCCTTGTTATTAATTCATACAATTAAACTTCTAATAAGTTGTATTTACAGATTCTGTAAATGGTGTTTATGTAAACAGACAGATGGTGGAAGAAACAATTGTACCGATGCAATGATGATGAGACGGCCAGCACCACTGGACCCACCGATGATGGCAACGATTAAGCTTGGTACAATGGCAATACTGCGGGTCATCAGGTTCCTCAGCCACTGTTTCATCTTGATGTCCAAGAAACCCTGAGCAAAGAGCCAAAGACATGCAAACTGTGCTTCAAGTACATGCATGATTAATTGTAGGTTTAGCACCTGAAATGTGATGCCTAAGTATAACAATTTTTGTAGAAGTATGTAAATGCTGGAAAGAATATGATATTATATGTCAGTTTAACAATGATAACTGAAACAAGGCTAATTATCAGTTAATCGAGGCGAAGAAGATACTAGCTCTGATCCAGTTTGATTGCTGGTTAGGACAAATACAGATCCTCTATGCATCTTCAATCGTTATGTTTTCCAAGCATATATTAATAAAAACAAATATGTGCAGATGAAGAATTTTCTAATACTATTCTCACGTGATTTCTGAATGTTGCATATATTAAAATTACTGTCGAACTATTAGTAGTTTCATTGCAAACATCCTGTGATGACATACATTCGCACCAGAAGTGGTACCTGCATGATGTATTGCCCAGCGTAAGTACCAGTGATGGAAGAGCTTATTCCACAAGCCAAGAGTGCCACACCATACACAACCGCGCTGTTATTGCCCAGCACATTCTGAAATAAAAATAAACAATCAAGTAAAACAAGTGAATGAGTAGTGAACCTGCAATCAGTAATCAGTAATCAGAGACCAAAAGCTAATGAGTAGTAACCAGGCAGTAATCAGAAATACCCTGAGGAGGAAGGACGAGGAGTCCAAGGTGATATCACTGCATTTTGCAGAGTCAACCGGTGAGAGGTTGCTCGAGTTACAGACAGTTCCAGAGACAGAGATGATACATATGTTGATCAGAAGTGCCACGAACATCGCTATACCACTTTCGAAAAGGAAGAACCTGCAAGCATCCTGAAGTGCAAACAAGCGAACAGATATGTCAATTAATTGTAGCCATTTTTCTTAACTGTGGAACACCAGAATGTAAGTTGAATTGTTTCTGAATTCTGAATCCATTCAATTATATCTATTCACCTTAATTCCTCTTACTGATGAGGGAGTGTTCCTTGACAGTACCAGGGCAGAGTGCAAGAATAGATTGTGCCTGTAATTAAATTAGGAAAAAGATTATTTATACTGAAAAGGAGCTACACTATTTGACAAAATACCTAGACTATAAAATAGTGATATGATAAGAACTACAATCATAGAGTAATGGAGTTTTAAAGCATAAACTTAAGACCGTATGTAGCTATAAAAATCTCCTAGAAAGTAAAAAAAAAAAGATACACCGCATATATGCAGATTTTTTTAGATTAAGATATACACAGATGAACAAACAAATATTTTGAATGTTAGATTTCTTACGGCATCACAAGAGCCCCAAGAAGGGCTATAGTGTCTCCAGTAGCGCCCGGCCCACTCAGACTGGGGATGAATAGCCCATAGATGACCTCTTTTGCAGGAGGCTTCACTATGCTCATCTCTATGAAGAAGCATGCTGCCATAACGAACACCAATAGCCCAACCAAAAGTTCCAGCTTCCTAACCTAGATAAATGTACAAAACAAAGGCTACATGTCAGGCTATATGCATGAAAAATATCTTATATAAATGGTTTATAAATGGTGAATATTAGTACTACACAGAGTTAATGTTGGAAGTAGTTTATGATGAGTTTGGTTTGAGGAGTGGTATGGTACATCATCTGACTCCTGACGTGAGCACTACATTCCTCATAGGCACTTCTAGTGTAAACATGAAGGACAGAGTCATCCCACAGAAATTCTCGTGATGGATCATTTCATCTAGGCCAACTCCTCAAACCAAACAACATTAGAGAATACTTCTGTACATGAGTGTTTGTGAGAACATCAGTAAAAACATTTTTGATATGCAGAGTCTGTCAATAAAATGATTACCCCATATTTTTGCATTCCAAGGAGAAGAAGTGTGCTTGAGCCAGTGATGAGAACCCCCACCCACAAAGGTATGTGGAACAAGAGGTTGAAAGCAAAAGCTGTCCCTATAACTGGAAAAGATAACATTTGTAAGAAGAAAACGGTCAAATGAATAAGAAAATCGATTGAGTTCTCTATATTGGCAAAAAAATTGTCCAGTAAATTGCATTCCTTAGTTTTATAGGAATAAACAGTGGACGAATTGAATTGAAAATTAGCAAGAAGAATAAATCTGTCATTTTAGCTTTGTCATTAAGAATTAGTGTAGAACAACACTTAATCTCTTTTATTGTATCCATCTATGTTCATCAGTATTATACACGATCAACCAAAAATCAATCATAGCAGTTGAACAATATTTTTTCTATGTAAGATTATCAGGAGATGATCTTAACCTTCAGGGATATCTGCAGCAATCACAGCTAACTCTGCTAGCAGCCATAGGCAGATTCTCACCCATGCTGGATATTCTGTCTTGCATAGTTCAGCAAGATGCCGCCCTAAGTGAGTGAACAGCCATCAGTTCCAATTGACATAAGAGTGTACTCATACGCATGAATGCATGATATACTAGCTTTCTATAAAATACCTGTCACTACTCCGAGATTAGCAGATAGTGACTGAATAATTAGCGCGAAGACGAGGCCAATCAAGGTCACCCAAAGGAGCTATAGATGAGCAAATTAAAAATAAATGACAAAAGGAGCAAGGTAGTTAGTTTTGGCTTGTATTATGCAGGAATGTTGTTTGCTAGTGTCATTTAACAAAGATTTGAAATTGTACCTCATATCTGTGATCTGCACCAGCTTGCAAATCTGTTCCCACTGTTCAAATTTGACAAGTATCATCAATAGTGTGCGATACATGGAGAAAAAGAGATAGAGAAAGAATGGTGCGGGGCGTACAGTTTCCAGGATCAAGGTAGGCCAAACAGACCATAAAGCCTGGTCCAACGTGGTACAAGAACCTTTTCCATGCTGGGCCCTGTGTTACACAGCACCATGGAATTAGCAAGGATACTTATTGGCCAGTAATCAAAAGCATGAGACAACCTAAAAGACAAAGGGTAGTACATTTTTTATCTAACCCACAGGACAGCAATGTATCATTTGAATAGTAGTAGAAGAAAAGAACAAAACACACAAATGTTTAAGATCTTTGATGTCTACGTTGTCATACGAAGATCATGTGACCAGTGCAGAAAGAATGCAATTGAGATTTGTTATTTTTAGTTTCCGGGATCAAGGTAGGCCAAATAAGACCAAAAAGGCAAGAACTTTGACTGAAACAGGAACAGTGAAGCAGAAAAGGCCGAAAAGGCAAGTGAGCAATCGGTACAATCTGGACAATCAGACAAAAAGAAAGTTGAAGTTTAAGTTGGGGATGGGCGTAAGCATAATGGCAAGATGTCCACCTCCGCAATAGAAATGAATAAATGACCCAGATGGAAACCAAAATTAATTACATGCAAAAAGCATAACCAGAACAGATTAAGAAAGGCTAAAACATGCACCCTGCCACCCTGCAATCGAAATCCTGCCACTATATGCATTGCTCGTAGGCATTTCCACAAACATGCGGGGCGCACGTGAAAAGGTCCCGGTTTTGCTGAATGCTGGCCACGGCAGGCACTAGGCAATGTGTGTGCGGATTGAAAAACTACTAGTGTTGCTGGTGAGAACGAACGTACCAATGCACTGAAGCTGACGGACTGACGCGTCGTTTATTTACCTTAGGCGGCGCAGCGGGGGCCTCGCTCCCTACGGGTCCGGCGAGCGCCTCGACGTCGAGCATCACTCCCGCAGCCGCAGGCACCTGCGCGGCGTCCATCGGTTGATCACCTCACGGCAGGGGGGCAGGGAACGAAGAAGAACACGGCAATGGAGCAGCTAGCCTCGTACGACGATCGGAGCGTGGCCGGGGGTGTGTAGCTAACTCTCCGACGCTGGCTGAGAGCGAGATCGATCTCTGCGACTCCGCGCTCCATCTCCAGAATCTCGAAGTAAATAGCCTGCAGGTTGCCGCGGCCCGCGGCCGCGCCCTACGGTGGCGGCGCGTCGCGTGCATAGAGCAGCGCGCGCGCGCCCGCCCCGCCGTCGTGTGACCCTGAGGCGGGAGCGCGCGCTGCACGCGCTCCCGCGGCTGATGTGGATGGACAGGCGTAAATGTGATCACCTCTTAGGATGCGAGTGGCACAGCGGTGGCTCGTGCGCAGAGGTCGGCATGGACCGACGGTAGCGGCATCGTGGTGAGTGACATGGAGGCAAGACGGGTGGAGCTACATGCTGGGGCGTGGGCTGGGCGAGGTCAAGGCAGACGCGAGTGGTGTGCTTGGCAAGGCTATGGCTATGTGGCAGCTTACATTTGCGCGCACAGGCGAGGCCAGTGGCGCGGTGGTGGGCAACGGGCAGTGTGTTGGATGGGCAAGGATGGCCGGAGCTGAAAACAGGAAAGGAAGAGGACGACGTCGGGTGGGTGTGACTGCATGAGGGAGAATATAGGGGCCATAGGCAGGCATTGTGCGATGGATTTGATAAATGAATGGCAATGGTGCATAGAGCCACGGGAAGAACCTAATGGTGGTGATGGACTTCGCTAGAACACATCAATTGCGCCGAAAATGCGCTAGAGTTTCACTAGAAAACCTAGAAGTTCGGTGATGGATGAGAGAGAAGGCTCTTCCTCCGCGCGTGTGCGTTCTGACAGACTTCGGCGCACGTGCGTTCACAACTTTCTTGGCGCGCGTGCACGAGAAGCGCTAGCAGCGCGCACCCCTTACCTGTAGTCTGTAGACCGATTTCTTTCTTCTTTCTCTTGTCTACTTTATTTTGGGCCGACCCATTAGTGTTTCCCGTGTCTAGATTCTAGGCCAACAGGCTGATTTAGATTCTACAAGCTATTTTTCTCTCTTTCGGGATAGCGGGGTTGTGGGAGATGAAAAGGGCGGGGAGATGGCTCGAAATCCAAATAGATGTAGAAGTACTATTTTCAAAAATCATATATCCTATGTTCCATGATATTTTATACAGGATTAACAATTCAACTGATACATAACAAAAATAAAAAAACAGTTATAAAGTTTAAAAGAAAACTAGAAAAAATAAGAACATCTTATTTGCTAAGATGCAATTGCTAATATAAAAACACATGTGACTTCCGTTCTTCGGTACCTAAATAGTTGTCACTAATATTCTGAAAAAACAAGACAAGGTAAATAGATTAAAAAATACATGAAGTTATAAACTTTATACTAAATTCAAAACTTTGTACTGTTTGAAACGAAACTTTGAACTAACACATTATAAACTTTGCACTACTAGGTTCAGAACTTTACACTCAGAATTTATAGACTTTGAATTGTGATATTGCAAACTTTATACTTCTAGGTACAAAACTTTGAACTATGACATTTTAAACTTTAGGCTCCTAGGTTCAAAACTTTACACTCAGAATTTATAAACTTTTAACTATGCCACTATAAACTTTGTACTACTAGGTTCAAAACTTTACACTAACAATTTGTAAACTTTGAATTATGACATTACAAATTTTGTATTGATAGGTTCAAAAGTTTAAATTATCACATTACAAATTTTGTGATGTTAGGATCAAAACATTACACTCAGAATTTATAAACTTTGAACAATGACATTACAAGTTTTGTACTATTAAGTTTAAAACTTTGAACTATCACATTATAAGTTTGTCTGCTAGGATCAAAATTTTACACTTAGAATTTATAAACTCTAAACAATGATATTACAAACTTTGTACTGTTAGGCTCAAAAACTTTGAACTATCACATTATAAACTTTGTGTTGTCATGTTTAAAACTTCACACTCAAAATTTATAAAACTTTAAACTATCATATTACAAACTTTGTACTGCTAGATTCAATACTTTGATCTATCACATTATAAACTTTTGTATTACAAGGTTTAAAATTTTACACTCAGAATTTATAAACTTTAAACTATGACATTACAAACTTTGTACTGCTAGCTTCAAAACTTTGAAGTATCACATTATAAACTTTGTACCGCTAGGTTCAAACCTTTACACTTAGAATTTATAATTTTTGAACTATCACATTACAAACTTTGTACTAATAGGTTTAAAACTTTGATCTATCATATTATAAATTTTGCATTATTAGGTTTAAAACTTTACACTCAGAATTTTTTAACTTTGAATTTTTCACCCTTAGGTTCAAAACTTTACATTCAGAATTTACAAAATTTGAACTATCATATTACAAACTTTGTACTGTTTAAGTTCAAAAATTTGAACTATTAGATTATAAGTTTTGTACTACTAGGTTCAAAATTTTGCACTTAAAATTTATAAACTTTGAACTATCATATTCCAAACTTTGTTCTGATAGGTTCAAAACTTTACACTCAAGAAATTATTATAACTTTGAACTAACACAATAAACTTTGTACTATTAGCTTCAAAAATTTACACTCACAATTTATAAACTCTGAAGTATCACGTTACAAACTTTGTACTGCTAGATTCAAAACTTTGAACTATCACGTTATAAACTTTGCACTACACAACACAAACCCTCTACATTTCAGGCGAAATAACATGTAAAAATAAGTCAACCATACACCAACAATGGGACAATGCATACCTTTGCAAGGAGCTGCTCGATATTTGCCACCATTCTAACAATTTTAGTTTTCATCCTATGAAAAAAAATCACAGGTACTTAGCAGTACGCATTACAACTATAACAAATAATAGCACTTGTACCACCGATGAAATAAATTTATTTTTAGCTCTGATGGTTGACTGCATTCTAGCAACATGGTTAAAAAACATTAGCCTAACAATATCCTTTTAACCCTTGCACTGATCAACCGAAACAAGACAAGAAAGAATAAAAGGTTTCAGTAAGGATTCTGGCCACTAGCATGCGATCAGAAGAAAATAAATGCAACTCAACTGCCAAGGAATGATATCCTGACATTGAGAAATTCACATGCAGATTAACTCATCCATTAGCATTCAGAGCAACGTGCTGCTACATATCACCATATATGCATTCATCTAAAATGATACAAAGCCTGAAACCAATACCAATTTAGTACTAATTCAATTGAGCTCAATACCAAGACCTGAATCACAAGAGGGCTATGCTTGAACGTGTAGGGCTGGGGTAGTGCCCCGGTGGTCCTCATCGCCGTCGAGCAGCCTCTGCCCCCGCTTCTTGGCATAGTACTGCTGGTCGAAGTCTTCACCTGCGGATTAACCAATTCAACCAATTGCAACAAAAAAGAGAGCATGAAATTCACATAACTGTGTAGGGCGGAAGCGCGGACTATGGTGAGGTGGACCAAAGGGTGCTTACCTACGTGCAGGTTAAAAAGTACATGCCGGAAAATCGACATATGAGCAACTTATAATGAAGCATAGGAATATTATATACCAGATAAAAAGGAAAAGTTGTAATTTCTGTTAGATAATAAATCTGGATATAGGATAACTAAACTTTTGGAGCAGCATATAAAAACTTTAAACCAGAAAAATTTAATTAAAGACATTACATTACATTACATTACATATTAAAAAAAACTAGATGTATAATCATGTAAAATTTTTGGGGCATCATGTTTATGGGTGTATGCCATAAAGCTGAACTACATCTTGGAGAGTAAAACTTATAGATGACAAGGAAATGTACGCACTGCAAAACTGTTTTGATACCATGAAATTCATAAAATGATGCCAGCTGAGTTGCATTGCCTGCCACCATAAACATCATCCTATACATGAATGCAAATTAAGTTATGGATTCTTGATGTATGGTATGATAGAGGCATCAGCTAGCAGTGTAGAGCCATTGTCGACAAAGGAGCCATAACCACCCCTCTTATGGAACACAGGTAGCATCAGCCTATCTTCCTCCACATCAGATTGTCAAACTAAAATGGAGTAACCTAATGGTGGAAAAAATACTCGTGGATTCAAGATTTTTGGGAGAACAATGTACATGTACATGTACTAGGATTCAACCACTTAAAGAGGGAACAATGAAACTAAGAGTCTAGTTGAAAATTACGGCACAAACAGACTCATACTCCAAACAATTAATAAACTGTTTAAGAGAAGGAAGTCTCACTCACTAGTTCTGTATCTCTTGCTTTGAGGATTTAGCTGGCTTCTCCGTATTTCAGCAACCTGTGCCTCTACAACTGTTAAAGCCACCTTCTTAGGCACCATCGGGAAATCTCCCACCTCCTCTGCGACCAAACCTTCTTCCTCGAGTTGTTTCTAGGTTGCTTCTTGTCATGCAATTATGTAGTTGTTTGACTTCGTCAGTTATCACCTGTGTGACATTCGTTGAAACTACAGGATCATGTGGTTGTATGCAAACAGATAATATGCTTAAATAAATCTTGCAGAACAACACTTTGATAGTGTAAACTGCTCTTATATGAATTGACATGAGAGAAGGAATTTTATATGGGTACAGGACAATGAAAATACTTTCAAGCTGATATTCATACAAGAAATAAACTTTAAGCCCCATACGCACAGGCAACATAATAGTTCCACCTTTGAATTTCGAAGTAAAACAAACAAGTCAGCATAGTTGAAATGTTATTACCATCATGTCACTAAGTTGATTGCTTCCGAAATTCTTTCATGATCTTTATCTCTTTGATCAGATCTATTTTGTGAATGTGCACTGAAATACAGAAGCTCACTCAGAAGAAAGACAAAAATTGTTAAACAAAAATTTTGCCAACATGACTTTGCTTCCCCTTTCATTCCATAAGAGATGGAAATGCCTACATGTTGGCACCTATAAAGGGAATCGAAGTCAATCAAGGAAAAAATGGTAGACCAGATATATTCACAAATCCATGCTGTTGTTTCGACTTTTGAGAATCAAAGAATAATTCTAGCCAATTTTCAAAAATAGTAGCTGCCGAGGAATCAAAGAATGCCATATGAAATAGATAGATAAATGGACAAAATAAACTGAAGTTAAAGAAAAATACCTGAAGTTTTAAGCTCGATCCAGTATTCAAAGAAAAAGATTATGGTCGCATGCTAAGAACTGACGACAGTCGTATGAAATATAGAGTATGCCGTGCCATCCAAGCTACCCTTTTATGTTTTTGACCACATATAAGAAAACAAGAAGCATGAATTAATTAGTGTGAGATTTTATCAAGCCAGTGAAGCACTACGTAAATCACAAAAGAATCATGCAGCAGCTCATTGGGTCCTAGGTTGCTCTATCAGTGTGCTGTGCACCTAAACTGCAGGGGAAAGTATGTTCATGCTTCAGTGTCAAAGTTGACATCATTGCACCTTAACTAATATCAGGGTTATAGATGGAACTTTAAACACAACCGATAAGGTTTCAGTTGTAACATAAAACAAACATAAGTTACTCTAGCTCCTGAATTTTGGATAGCGCTTGCTACCATCCTCTACTGGTTTGATTAGTGCCATGATGTCCCTAATACACTTGTTCAGCACAATATGTCATGAACAAAATCAACTATGCTAAAATTCAACAGCCATCAAGTAACATGTATTTAACCAAAAAAACAAGGAACATAAATGGATCCTCCTAATAACACTAATCTAGCAGAAACTTTGCTCACCTCCCAAAATTAGGCAACCAGAGTTGCCCTCACGCTCGCGTGCAGGCCTCGGGAGCCGTGGTTGCCTCTGATGCAGCAGGCCATCGGAGCAGCCCTCGAGGTGCTCGCATAGGTCACGGGAGCCGTCTCGCCATGCTCGAGGGGGTTACCGGATGTGCCCTGTACGTTGCTCGAGACAACACAATGAATCAAGTGAAACGGGGCGAATCGAGGAAAGCGCGTCCTCCAGGAGCAGGGAGGGGAACCTCTTACCCGGAGCGGAGGAGGAGATGGACCACGCGAGCTCAAGGCCTCTGCCTGCACGAGCAGCGGCGGCGGGATTTGGCGTCGGTTGCCGAAACCCCAAACCCTAACCAATCTCCACGTCGGCGGCGACAAGCTGCGTGAGTGTTGGCGGAGCGCATCGGCGGTGACCGGAGGAGGAGCGGTGAAGGCGGATGGCGTAGCGTGGGTGCCGGGATCCGGTGGCGGAGGTGCCTCCAGCGGCGGCGTGTCATGGGGGCTTTCCTTGACTCGTTTTTTTTGAAAGGCTGACACGGGGATTTGCGAGGGGGATGAGTCATAGGGACTAAAACGGAAAGTGCCAGACGAAAGGAAAGATAGCAGCCTTATAGGAGAAGCGCGCGTTGCCATCGGCCGTAGTGCACGCACGCTAAATAATGTTTGGGGGTGTGGAGGGACTTCAAGACGCCAATCAACCATATTTTTTTGGTTTTTTAAAATAAATCTTTGCCAAGTGCCTTGCCCATGACACTCGGTAAAGACCCCGAGAAATGCAATTTTTTTATTTTTTACATTCCATTGTAATAGACATATATATATATATATATATATATATATATATATATATATATATATATATATATATATATATATATATATATATATCAATGATCACATCTATATCACCAACATGCATTATATATCACAATCACACGCATATTTCATAAATCCATCGGAAATCCATCACAAATCCACCAAAGTTCAACATCACAAGTTTATTATTACAAGTTCAAAATCAAACAGTTCAACATCCCTACTGCGGCGGCGGAGACTGCAGGTGTGGCCCCTCGGACTGCGGTGAAGGACCGGACTCTGTCGTAGGGTTGACGCGATCAGCCGCCTGTGACACGGTAGTGGGATTGTTTGAACCCGCCGACGGAGGCTGCACAAAAGAGAAGAAATTGCATGTGTTAGACTCAAAATTGAAAATTTCGGCAGCACCTCCCCTGCACGGGGAGGTTTCCAATCTGCAAGAAACAACGGCACGAAGGCTGACAATCCCAACGGTACGAAGGCCGACAATCACAACGGCACGAAGGCCGACAATCACAACGGCACGAAGGCCGACAACTTTCATACTCACAGGAGTGTAGTGTCGAACCGGAGCTGGAGCTGGCAACTGCACGTGGACACCCGATGCTTGACCGATGCTTTAGATGATCTAATACATGTCTGTCATCTACTTCTTCGTGGCCTCTAGCTCTGCAGTCAGGTGCGCTTGCGTCTCCTTTGTCTCTGCCAGCTCGGCCTGTAGTGTTTCAATCACATGTTTTAGTATTGCAAATCTGATCAATGTGTGTAACGTTCAATGAACGACGAGTGAAACCTGAATTACGTGAAGTTCATCGACCCGCGACAGTGTTGGAGTAGGCCATGCACGTATGGGAAGGCTTCTAGCCGTGCTCCATGCCCTCACGTCAGAGAGAGAGGGTGCAGAGTTCGAGGAGTCGGCGCCGTCTGCAATCCACAACCGCCCGTGCTTCCCGCCTTGCCCCAGCCTCATGATCACATCTATCTCAAGGGGCTCAGTGCTCAGATTGTGATCTGAGCCATAGAGCGCCCTAACTGCCTCTGCGTAGTCTCTGACCTTAGCGTGGATGCTCGGGTCAGAGTAAGCCTGGACAGGGGCATCCAGGTTGAAGACGACATCGGATTTCACCGGGCCCATGTGGGACACAGCCCGTGCCCCAAACTCCGACACCGGCACGTCCGGGTGTGCCACCTCCTGCGAGAAAGACGGCAAGATGATTAAAAATCAGACAAAATTGAGCGTTAGAATAGATAAATGACATCTCGTACAAAGTGCCCGCTTGAATGTGAGGAGGTTGTGGCTGCCTTGGTGGTGAGTTGGACCGGTCCTCAGTGCCCGCTTTCGCTTGCCTTGCTCGTGCTTTGTGATGTACGCCAGGTCAAGGTACATGCACCATGAGGCCGGCACCTACACATCATCTAGTGTTGGACATATAAGAAGATCAATTCTGGACCTACTAAATCTCAAAATGAATCAATATTATTCACCTACCTGAAGGTACTGCTCCTTGGTTAGCGCCACCTTTCTTGCGGCGGCCTTGTTGAGGGGCTCTTTCTTGATGGACCTGTAGTAGTCGACGTGGGCCTGGAGTCGCGCCTCGTGAATCATGTCGCCGACATTGTAACGAGGGGGTGGATTATGCTTGCTAGGAAGGTTCGGCTTGTAGTAGGATGTCGTGAAGTTTGAAACCTCCTCCCGAATGCTTGCCTCTGCAATGGAAGACTCAATTCTGGCTTTATTTGTACATTTCTTGCGAATAGTCTTTAAAAATCTCTCGATTGGATAGCACCAACGGGCCTGCACACCCCCCCCCACCGTGCCTCGTTCGGGAGGTGCACAATCAGATGCTGCATCGGCAAGAAGAAACCAGGTGGAAAGATCTTCTCCAGCTCACAGACCAACTCAGGTGCCATTTTTCCAACTCTGTAATGACGGTCTTAGATAGCTCCTTGGCACAAAGCTGGCAGACAAAGGCCAAAAACAAGGTTCTTTTTTTAAAAAAAAATTTGCTGAGCGCATATGTGTGGCACTCGGCAAAGTAATTTAAAAAAAAAATAAAAAAAGTTTTGCCAAGTGCCGGCCGTTAGGCACTCGGCAAAATCTGACAGCAAGTGGCTGCCGTCACGGGCCGGCCACCTTTTGCCGAGTGGCTACTTTGCCGAGTGCAATATTTTGCCGAGTGCGACACTCGGCAAAATATTGCTTTGCTGAGTGCCCCGATAAAAAACACTCGGTAAAGTCTTAAACACTCGGCAAAGTCCTGGTTTCCAGTAGTGTGGATTGAATCCGAGGACCTATACCTAGGCAAGAAAATAGACCGCATGTGAGCTCCTCCGACGAAAGACACGTGTGTAGCGGGTTCCACTACATGGTAAAAATTGGAGAAGCTGAGAATATGAAAATGAACAACGGTGCCCAATGTGGAGTCGGTTGTTTCCTTGAGCTACAATAGATGGGACGACACAGTTTCTCCATGAAGAAACGACTTATTCATTTCTCCATTTCTCTCCCCAATAAATCTCATGCCATATCAGTTAAATGTCTACAAGGCAGAGTATTAAGACACGTAGAAACCATCCTAGGTGGAGCATTGGTAGTGCCCTAAGACATAATTGACTAGAGATCTAATGAGGATTGATTAAAAGTTATCAAACTTTTCTACCAAACATTTATCTTAAAGGTGTGTTAGGTTTGACGATGAGATTGAGTGGGAGATGGTGGTTAAAGTTTTTATAGTATATTTTGTTTGGGGAAGGGTCGATGGAGTTGCCCATGTAAGGGAATATTTAACTAGCTACTAGGTGCTAGATGAGCTTTGTCGAGTGAAAAGTGGCCAGACGAAGCCATTCACCTTTGGTAACCTTGATCGCCAAAACCATGGTACATTCCATCTCATCCAAGTTAGTCTTACAAATGAAACCAAACCCGTAAGTCCCCTGGAACTCCCTAAAATTTTATAAATTTTTTTTGACACTGTGGGACCTCCCACACAGTTTTTGCCGTCCAAAAAAAAACCAAACCCACTTTATGTACCAACTGGTACAGGAATTAGCATATCTTATGAATAAATTAAGGCACTCCTTTATTTTTCTCTAGTTCAAAGAACTAAAGAACTATATATACAGTGACTTCAACACAAGACTGGTCTTGTAACAATTGACGTCATGTCTGTTTAGGCTTTTGCATTCCAAAACTTGGCTTTTGTGGGATGTAGAAAATCGGTTTGTGGATTATTGGCTTACATGTTGCGATATACCTCAAAACAGTATGCCACATATATAAGACTTCTTTTGCCTCCTACTCCTGCAACTACAGCTTTCGACTTTCGTAAGTCACTTCTAAAAACAGAAGGTTAGACAAAGCTTTTGGCTTTTGTTCATAAGCCAAATTAAAGAAAAAGTTAAAACGACTGCCAAAAGAATGCTTGGCATAGTAGAGAGCTAAATTAGTTACAGTCGTTACGCTATGACTGTGCTTACACGATACGATTCTCATCCACACATCTACGAGAGGTCCCTCGAACACCTACACACAAAAAAAAAAGAAAAGTAGTCAGCAACTGGTTCACGCAGATTAAAATGATACTCTATTCACCAAAAGCCCTTTCTAATTAGTAGTATATATATAAATATATTAGGCAAAAGAGCTGGTTTTCGTGGTCATGGCAAGCTGTCTTTCCTCAAGATAAACCTAGGTTCTGTGACAGTGACTTGTGATAAACAAACTTGAGTAGTAAAAAGGAAGCAGGTACATCGGTCATGTTTGTTGTGCGTAAGAGATGCCATATGGAGCTTTCTTGTGTCTGTATATTTATGTCAGCAGGCAATTAAAACTTGGCCCACAATTTTTTAGTTTGTGAACGGTGCCCACACCATACGGCAGCACACTTGCATGGGGTGTATATAAGATGGCCAGGGGGGTGGCAAGAGGAGGACACCGCTCCACTCTGCTAATAAGCAACATCGTTGAGAGAGTTCAGAGTTGACACACAACTAACTGTAGGCAGTTAGGCATGGAGATTGAGAGGGAAGCTCCGGGTAACGACAAGGCGAGGAGCTGGAGAGCTAATGTAGAGGAAGACTCTAAGATGAAGCTTGACGGCGGTGATCAGTCGATGAAGGTTACTTAATTGATTGTCTAGCTATTTCGTTGAGATTTCTGTTTGACAAGACTAGCTAAAACAGTGGACGAGAAGAGAAGATGATGCTCATTTCACTTGTTTCAAACTTTTCCCTTTTGTTCCCTTCTGATTCAGGAGCCTGCATGGAAAAGGTTCGTGGCTCATGTTGGACCAGGGTTTATGGTGTCATTGGCATACTTGGATCCTGGGAACTGTTAGTACCTCTGGCTCCCTTCTCTTTCTCTTCTCTCTTCTCTGTTTCCTCACAATCTTTTCCCAAACTGAAACAGTGGAAACGGATCTGCAAGCTGGAGCGAATCACCGATACGAGGTACATTTTCAATGCATTCCAAAAGCACACAAGATTTTGTTGCTTACGTTTATGATTCTGCACTTTTTCGTTTTGCCCCCATGACCCATGTACTCTAGCTATCATATCTTCAAGACTTTTATTCCAGAAGATCTCCGATCCCAAAAAAAGCAGAACCAAGCTGACTTTTCAGGGCAAGAACCTAACTGAATGTTTGCCTTATTTTTTGCAATTTGCTTGGTGTCCATCTTTTGCAGCTCCTCTGGGTGATTCTCATTGGTCTCATCTTCGCACTCATCATTCAATCACTAGCAGCTAATCTTGGAGTGGTGACAGGTAATTCATTAACATAACTTGAAGGAAACAACACCGTGCCGTCTACGGATTAAAAGATATTACTAATTGGCACTAATGTCCAGTATTCATTTCACTGTAATGCAGGGAGGCATCTTGCTGAGATATGCAAGAGTGAGTATCCAAAATTTGTGAGGATCTGCCTATGGATCCTCGCCGAGGTAGCTGTGATCGCTGCAGATATCCCTGAAGGTTAGAAGCAACATGACAAACCGGAAACATAATTAACATTTCTGGTGAAATTAAAGGGCATATTTTGACCTGGTGGTTGTACGTTAGTTTGACTTAGTTAAGCTGAATGACAAGGAGAGAATGGTTTCATCAAAAAAACGAGAGAATGAACATTAGGTATTTGTTCTATTGTTAATAAAAACTGAAGGTGTACCGAAAGTCTTTAATTTGGCTCTAATATATTTGCTAAAGTCAAGACCGTCTTAGGATAGATTGGTACGTATGAATTGTAGTAGCATACAAAATGTGTAATTAATCTTACATTATATTGACGTACATGTTGGATTGTCTTATCATGTGAACAATAGCGGCAGTGGAGGAATTTGCAAGGACCTAGTAAAGAATATACTCTAATCTATCGCTTTGTCTGATACTGAAATTTTGCTCATACATTTTTGTTGCAGTTATAGGGACAGCCTTCGCTTTCAACCTCTTATTCCACATCCCCGTGTGGGTCGGGGTTCTCATCACCGGCTCCAGCACTCTCCTGCTCCTGGGCCTACAAAGATATGGGGTATTTAATTGCCGTCCAGTTAATTTTTTTTAGAAAAAAAACATGTATGTCTAAAATGTGTTATCTACAGTAATTAGGTAGCCCTAGAGTAATATAGTTGGCTAGCTGGTTGCTTAATGCGTGTGTTGTTTCTTCTTGCTTGAATGGATCGGAGCTAGGTGCGGAAGCTGGAGTTCCTGATCTCGATGCTGGTGTTCGTCATGGCGGCGTGCTTCTTCGGAGAGCTGAGCATCGTGAAGCCGCCGGCGGTGGAGGTGATCAAGGGGCTCTTCATCCCCAGGCTCAAGGGCGACGGCGCCACCGCAGACGCCATCGCCCTCCTTGGAGCTCTTGTCATGCCGTAAGCAATCCAGCATTATATTCTAGCATTCAGGCTTAATCGAGTAACTAATTCTGATTATTATTATATATTGGCCATGGCTGGCAGTGCTGCCAGGTCATGGATTAAGAAAAAGGGAAACTGCGTCGTCAGAGCTCCACATGCATGTATATCACTATCAGTAGCAGTTGCCAATAACTTTGTTTTGTTATTCATTTCTACCTAACTTGCTAGCTCTGATGACGATGTAGACTAAATTAAAGATTAAACTAGGTTTTCTTATCGATCATATCGTTTCAGCAAGTCAAATTAGTAAACTTAATTGGACTCGATGAGATGATCAACAATTAATTTCTGCAGGCACAACCTGTTCCTGCACTCCGCTCTGGTGCTGTCTCGGAAGACGCCGTCGTCGGTGAGAGGGATCAAGGACGCGTGCCGGTTCTTCCTTTACGAGAGCGGCTTCGCGCTGTTCGTGGCGCTGCTCATCAACATCGCCGTCATCGCCGTCTCTGGGACCGTCTGCTTCTCCGGCAACCTCTCGGCGGAGGACGCCGACAAATGCAGCGACCTCTCGCTCGACTCCTCCTCATTTCTACTCAAGGCAGGCAGTTGCCATTTCATTACACATCACAATCAAATAGGAGTAGTATATATGCTACGAAGTTCTGTTGGGATTAACCATGCATTCATTGAATTTGTTTCTTTTTGTTTTGTTTTGTGTGCATCAGAACGTGCTGGGCAGGTCGAGCTCGATCGTCTACGGCGTGGCGCTGTTGGCGTCTGGGCAGAGCTCCACCATAACAGGCACCTATTCCGGCCAGTACATCATGCAGGTATCTACTAGTATATATTAGGGTGCGTTTGGTATCCTGCACGAGGGCTGGGTCAGGCCCCTCAGATGCATGCGCTCGCGTTTGGTTGGCTGGACGGATCATTGGGCCAGGCTCGCACGGTACTCAAAGCATGAAAGATGCTGCATACAGAGAAACGCCAGAATCGGCCGTATCCAGTGAGCCAGGCTCGCACGGTGCATGATTAGCACAGCTAATGACGTCATTAGTGTATAATTAGTGAATATTAAGTGATTTCAAATCAAATTAAGATTGGATTAGGTAAATTAAAATTTATTATGGCACAATACCATAAATAATTAATATTTTAGTATTTATTTTGACATATTCGTGTTACATGATTTATACTCATGCGGACAACCAAACGACTTCTCTTCCGAACCAGGCTACCTGTATGCAAGGAACCAAATATAAGAGCCTGCATGCGCTCAGCCTAGCTGGGGTGAGCCAGGCCCATGGATACAGGCCAGTCTAGCTACACGCGAGCAACCAAACAGGCCCTTAGTTGCTTTGAACTTGCAGTTTGACTTGTTGGCATGTCTAAAAAACTGAAGATAGATCACTAGTTTATTTTTTTTGGCAGCATGCTAGCTAGCTGATAGTAACTACAAAATTAAGCATGAATTCTCAGGATCATGCATATATATGAAATTACTATGTCGAATATATATGTTACTGCTTCTCAGGATCACACACTCTAATAAGTGACGGTTCAAATTTGCATGCTGTAATTTATCTAGAGTAACGACGGTGCAGTCTGTTCTGAATTCTGATATAAGAAAATTAAACAAGCCAATAAGCAGATGTCGTCCCTTTATTTGCCCTTTTGTCAGAAAACCAAGAACTGTCACATTCTTTACGCTTTTCAAACTCCCAAGTCAACTGTGCTAATCCTAGTAGGATTTCACTGGAAGCCTTAATAAAATGTTTGCCTTGTTGCTATTTCCTGTTACGCTCGCACAGGGTTTTCTGGACATCAGGATGAAGAAGTGGCTGAGGAACCTGATGACACGCTGCATCGCCATTGCGCCCAGCCTAGTCGTCTCCATCATCGGTGGCTCCAGTGGCGCCGGCCGTCTCATCATCATCGCTTCGGTGCGTCATACCCCACCTCGCTCACACATCGTCAGTGGCCTGTCCACCTATACCAATATCAACTAGCTTACCATATATATGCACATGCTCAATTTTAGCTAGCTAGCTGTGGGTTAAAAGGCAGCCTTTTATGGATCACCTAACAAAATGGGCATTAACATCATGACTACCTATATATAATACTTATGTGATCTAAAAGTGCACAATAATTTATACTCCCTTCTGGACCTTCTATATATACTACTAGTATATAGTAAATAAAGAAAGGGAACCATGCATATCAAGTAGCTTAGCTTAGCATGCACATGGTTAATTTTAGCTGTGGACTAAAAGGCAGCCTTTTATCGATCACCTAACAAAATGGCGGCACGATAATTTATACTCCCTTCTGGACCTTCTATATACGAGTAGTACATAAAGCATAAAGCAAGGTAACCAAGGATCGGTAATTTTGGCTTGTACGCAAGTAATTTCCAGTGTATGCAGATGATCCTGTCCTTTGAGCTGCCGTTCGCCCTCATCCCGCTCCTCAAGTTCAGCAGCAGCAGCAGCAAGATGGGACCCCACAAGAACTCCATCTATGTAAGCACTCACTCACTCACTGCATCACAGAAAGCTACTTGTCCGACGTCCTTGTTGTTTGCTTGCTCCGATCCATCAATTGCACGCATATTGCTTGTCTGCACTTTTTGTAGGCTTTTGAGATGCCCGACACATTGCCTTGCACAAAATAATGCATCTTCTCCTGATCAGCGCATATCCGTGCATGGCATCCCATGTTCTGGTTCATCATCAATAATATACGGGCTCATCATCACATGCGCATCCAGGCTGACTGCTGGCTGAACAAAACAAACTAGCTGCATGCACGAACCAGATCTAGCAAATATATATATGCAAATATAATATCTATATATGCTCATATTTAATTTGCAGATTATCGTGTTCTCGTGGCTGCTGGGGCTGATGATCATCGGCATCAACATGTACTTCCTGAGCACCAGCTTCGTCGGCTGGCTCATCCACAACTCCCTCCCCAAGTACGCCAACGTGCTCGTCAGCCTCGTCGTCTTTCCCCTCATGCTCATCTACGTCGTCGCCGTCATCTACCTCACCTTCAGAAAGGACACCGTCATCACCTTCGTCGCCGACTCTACCCAGGTTGATGCCGAGAAGGCCAAGGCGACCGGCGAGGAGGAGGAGGACGACCAACCAGTGCCGTTCCGGCAGGACCTCGCAGACATCCCACTGCCGGAGTAGAGCTAGCGCTAGCTACAAATACTCTTTGTGATCACGAAAGGGCATGTAGCCTAGTGGATATAAGAGCCTCAGTAGCACCTTAGGTCCTAAGTTCGACTTCCTCAAGATATAAAGGCATTGTGCTTTCAGTGGTAGGCGATGTTCCCGTCAACAACGAGGCGCCATAGGGGTAGGGTTTGTGTGCGGTGTTCATAGGAGTGAGTATGTATGCGTTCTGAATGTCTACGTTGTACCGTGTAATCACAGAAAAAAAAACACACTCTTTGTGATCTTTGAGTATATATAGCCAGCTGTGCTTCATATTTGGACGACGATTCTGATTGCTCGTAGATGGCTGGTCCAACTACCATTTTGCAATCCGATGCATGCATGTACGGTCCTCATATCAGTGTATATGTATTTAATTTCGTGAAGGGTACGGTTTATTTTATTAGATGTTAAGAGTGAATAGTATATCGCCGAATGTGAATTATTAATTGGTAAATTCCTTTCCTGTAATTTAATTTTACCGTTAATCTTGGTGGCAACCTTTTTGTCACACGTCACAGTCAGGATGGTGTCCAAGAACTCAAACGGTGTTTGCTTCACCCACTGGTTGTCTGGTTACGTACGTGAACACGGTTTGGGAAATTCATTGTAGGCATGGGGCGACCCAGGGCCCGGCGACCCGGCCTGGGCGCCTGCCCGGGCTCCGACGCGCGTTCATCAGTACGAGGTCTGCTGCTGCAGCACAAAATTAGACAAGCATGCTGTGCTGAGCCTGAGCAAGTGAGCGGAGCTAGGTGACAAAACGTAGGACACTCGCACTACACGTCAATTTCCAGTAAAGCATGCAAGCCTCAGCTGGCATGCAAGCAAAGGTAGAACACTACCATGCTGTCAAACCGTGAACGTATTGCATGTATTTTTTTTGGGGGGGCTCCTGAACATATCAATTAATTATATAACTGTACAATTATTTAGCCTAGCACACACACTATACAAAACTAGAGGAGTTTGAATTATGCAGCAATTGATAGGTGCAAACGAACTCATTATCTCTTGACATCGATCAGTACAGATACATGATACTCATTTTATATCTAGGCTTTTTTCTCCTTGGTGGTTGCCCGGTTGTCTTGGGTGGTCGACTGTGCGCGCTTCAGCCGTTTTCTTTTTAGGTCCGGAGTTGTTCTTAGCTTCCTCTTGTGCTTTGGAGTTTCTTTTGATCCAGGCTGAAGCGCTTTATTTACTTGTTTTTCTTTTGGCTTTCAGTGTATAACTCTCTTTTTTTCCTTTTCCATCGTCTAATACTAAAAATAACAGCAAAGCTCTTGTCATCGGCTAGCATTAAAATACATGGCTTGTGCAGTAGCAACCCTATGCAATTATACTACGATGAACGAGAAAACTTTCTTCGCTCAGCCTCGATTCAATTTCTGGGTCCGCAACTGTTGTACAGAACTAGCAGTGGAATTAGTGGACAGATGTATAATGCTGCAGTTGGCAGTGACGTGTCGGCCCTTGTGTCCATTTGTTGACGTACTCCCTCCGTGTCCCCAAAGATGAAATTCTCATTTAATAGTGTTATACTCGACCAAAGTCTTACACTATTGGTTGCCGAACAAATATTAGCAAAGGAATGAACGAAAGACGATCTGGGGAAGCAAATGAATAGGCCTCCTCCTCTTCTTTATTCATGGGAGACACTATTTATAGTGCCTCTTTTTTTGCGACCGGGGAATATAGCCCTGTTGAGGGATTAACACCCCCCTGGCGATGGAGGTAACGCGACAGCGGGGTTTACGCCCTAGACTACTGTCATGGCGCCACCGCGATGGAGCCTCCGGCAACTCCAGGGCAGAGGTATCAGACGGAGATATAGGGAGTTCCGCCCGCTAACCCTGACTCGGAGATTCTTGTTCGTTTGTGCCGGTCTGCAGGATGCGCGGAAGTGAAGCCTGAGCAAGAACCTTACCTCCACCTCCGAAGGCCGGAGGTTAAACCTGCACCGTGCGGGCGGATGTTCTAGGAGCTGCTCGGTGCCCTGGAGTGCCGCTCGCGGGAATGTGCCGGATGAAACCAACAGGCGGGCAACGTTCAAATCCTGAGGCAGAGGCAAAACCTCCGCCATTCGAGAGCAGAGGTCTGAAACATGCTCCAACACCAGCACTGAGACCCCCGGTGGCCTGATGGGCCGCAAGTGCCCGCCCACCGAGAGGCAGCCGTCATCACTGGAGAATAACCGGCTAGCCTTGAGAGAATGGCCTAGGAAAGGTACCTATGAAGAATATACCACCGCCGTCACGGGACAGGAATGTAATTGCGATTTGTAACAATCGGTGCCCTATAAATAAGGGGTTATAAATGCTTCAGAGAGAGGTTGGTGAATACAGTAATGAAACCCTAGCTTCCCTAGGTCCCACCTGAGTTCTCCCTAAGCTCACTCTTCCATAACCTCCGCCCACATCCTGGCGGAGGTTCCATTCTGCAGCACTAACCCCCCGCAGGGAACAGTTTCCCAACATTGGCGCCCACAGTGGAGCAACCGAAACAAACCAGCAATGGCAGGAAAAAGAAAAGCCCCACCAAGGCACCCGACGACCTCCGCCGAAGATGCAAGGCCGACGCGCAACGTTTGCAGCTACTACGCTGCTCCACGGTCAGACGACGAACACCCTGAAGTGCAAGACTAGCAGCCAGCATCGGAGGTCCAGCAGGCGCCAGGCCTCAACGCCGAGCAAGAGCTCCAGCAGCTCCAAGCTCAATTACAAGCCATACAACAAGAAAGAGACAGAGTTACAGCCGTATACGTAGCAAACCAACAAGCAGCTCAGACATTAGCTCAGGCAGTGGAGATCAGGCAACAACTTGCCCTTCTGCAAGCAGAGATCCAAAGCTTGCAACCTTCGCAACAACCAGTTATTGCTCCCAGCCAGACACCTTTGGCCAACCAAACTTTTACTAACATTGCGCCACCAACGTCAACCCTAGTAGTGCCAGTACCTCCGGCACAAACCTCTGCCACAAGAACAGTGGACCCCAAGTCCCCACTCTCCGAAGGTATTCAAACTTTACCCTGGCCAGTCACATATAAGTCGATCACCCTGCCAAAGTACAATGGCAAGACAGACCCCTGCCAGTTTGTCATGAGCTTTGAGGCAGCAGTAGCCTCCACTGGAGGCAATGACAGTGTCCTCGCTAAATCCTTCATCATCGCCGCCGGAGGAGACGCCTTAGCATGGTATTCAATGCTCAAGCCAAGCACAATATACTCATGGGAGAACCTCCGCGATAAGATCCTGGCCAATTTTAAGGGTTTCTCAAGTGAATCCCTAACCTCCACGGACTTGTTTCAGTGCAAACAAAACCAGAGGAAGCACTGAAAGACTATTTCCAGAGGTTTGTACAAGTCAAGGCCCAAGCACCCGAAGTCCCAGACGACGTAGCCATAGAAGCAGCCATCAAAGGCCTCTGCATCGGACCCTTTGCCGCCCACCTAGCCAGAGAGAAGCCAACAACAATGCAAGAACTATACTCAGAGTTTGAGAAGTATTGCAGATCAGACAACGATTACCGCAAAAGGCCGAAGGAGCAAAATCAAGGCAAACAAGGGAGTGCTAGGAACGGGCGGAGGTATGGCAACGGACAGGGCCAGTAGCAACAAAAGCAGGGATAGGACCAGCAAGTATTCAACATTGAGCACCATGTCTCAAGCCAGCAGAACTAGCCTCCCCCGCAGTCCGGAGGTCAGGCCTCAACTCAGAGGCATTACCAAGGCAAGGGCAATGACCTAGGAAGAAACTGGAACAAGAACACGAGACAAAGGCAGTGGAAGCAGTACTGTTTCTTCCATGGGGAGGCAAAAGGGCATGTCACCAAAGATTGCCCAGACGCAAAGGAAACCCAAGAAAGAATCAAGACCAGAACGACACAGCTTCCGCCACAGCTCCCAACAAGGGACGTAAACCACACCTTCACCATGCCCACACACCACCAATACTACCCAACCTACCCAAATTATAACCATAGCCAAGCTCATCCTCCCAACCTAGCCTCCACTTACTACCCCAATTTTCTACCAGCCTGGCGACCAACCAGCCAGCCACCCATCCACCTAAGCTCGCAAAGAGTGAAATACAACAATCAAAGACCTCCGCAGATCACGTATGTAGAAGGCAACCAACCTCCACAAGTTACCCACAGACCACACGAAATATTGCCTCCACCGCCGCCACCACAACACCTTCCGCCACCCAAAAATGAACCCAACCTAGAAAACCAAGTGAGCCCTCACACACCACTACCAATGATTGGCATGATACTGCCAATAGCAGGAGGCTCTTCCATGGAGTTCCTTACAAAGCGGCAGAAGAAAGACAACCTCCGGATGGTGAACAATGTTGCAGTTAAAGGCCCAATACGGTGCACAGATTGGTCAAAGACCTCCATCACCTTCTCAGAACAAGACCTCAAGCTAGAAAGCTATCCTCATACAGATGCCCATGGTAATCAAAGCAAACATAGTAGGCTAGGGAATCAGCAGGGTCCTGGTTGATTCAGGAAGCTCTGCAGACATACCAATGCCTTCGACCAGATGAACTCAGTAGAAGTCAACTGCAACTGTCGGACACCCCATTAATTGGGTTCGGAGGCAAGCAAGTTCACGCCTTGGGAAAAATTTCACTACCAGTATCCTTCGGCGACTAGGAGAACGCGAGAACTAAATATGTCACCTTTGACATCGTAGACCTATACTACCTTTACAATGTGATCTTCGGTAGAGGTTTCGCAAACAAGTTCAACACAGCACTACACATGGGGTACTTGTGCATGAAGATGCCCGCACTCCACGACATCATCACAGTGCATGGCAGTCAAAAGGAAGAAAGGAATATTGAGAAAGCAATATACAGATCTCAGAGAAACATCGACTCCATAGACATAGAACCTCCGGACATGCCAAAGGGCGCAACTAGCCTTAAAGATCAAGAAGACACTAAGCTGGTACCACTAGAGGAAGCAGTACTAGACATGAAAGTAACAATTGGCACAAATCTGTCAGCCAAAGAAGAAGAAGAGCTCATTGACACCCTCGCCAAAAACAAAGATATCTTCGCCTAGACAGCATCTGACTTGCAAGGAGTCAGCAAAGACATAATAGATCATGCCCTAGACATCAACCCTAATATGAGACCAAAGAAGCAACGACAGAGAAAAATGTTGGAGGATAGGATTCTCGCAGCAAAAGCAGAGGTTCAAAGGCTCCTCAAGGCTAATGTTATTAGAGAAGTAAAATACTCAGAATGGCTAGCCAACATTGTCCTTGTGCCCAAGAAAAATAGCAAAATGAGAATGTGCATAGACTTCATAGATCTCAACAAAGCTTGCAAAAAGGACCCTTTTCCACTACCAAGGATAGACGCCTCAATTGATAAGGCGGCAACATGCAGAAGATTTTTGTTGCTAGACTATTTCTCTGGCTACCATCAGATTTGGCTAAAGAAAGAAGATCAAGAGAAGACAAGTTTCACAACACCCTTCAACACCTACTGCTATATAAGGATGCCTGAAGGTTTAAAGAATGCATGCTCAACCTTCGCTAGGATGACAGCGGTAGTATTGGGAAAATAGTTCCTTAGGAACATCATAGCTTATGTAGATGATATAGTGGTGATGAGCAGGATAGAGGAAGACCACATTGAGGATCTAAAGGAGACCTTCACTAACCTCTAACAAGTTGGGCTGAAACTCAACCCTGACAAATGTGTCTTCGCAGTTAGTAAAGGCAAAATGCTCGGTTACATCATTAGCTCAGACGGTATATGTGCCAACCCAGACGAAACAAAGGCAATCATGTCGATGGTAGAACCTTCGAACAAGAAAGAGGTCCAGAGGTTAACAGGTAGGGTAGCAGCACTCAACCGGTTCATCTCTAAATGTGTAGAGCGTAGCCCACCCTTCTTCAAGGTGCTCAAGGGCAGAGGCAACGTGCAATGGGGCCAAGAGCAGTCGGAGGCCTTCCAGAAGCTAAAGAATTATTTAGCAGAAGAATTGTTGGTGTCAGCACTAGAACCAGAGGCCCCGCTCCTACTGTATGTTACAACCTCCGACCATGCTGTAAGCAGTGCCTCGATCCAAGAAAAGCAAAAAGGTCCTGAGGTTTTCCAATGGCCAGTCTACTATATCTCAGAAGCCTTAGCCGGCGCCAAGTTAAACTAATCAAAGCTAGAAAAAATTGCATATGCAGTCCTGATCTCCTCCATGAAGTTGAAGCATTACTTCCAAGCCCATGAGATCACTGTTCCAACTTCACAGCCATTGGGAGAAATCTTGAGAGACAAAGAAGCCTCCAACAGAATAGGCAAATGGGCCACAGAGTTATCTCAGTTCACCATCACCTACGTCCCAAGAACAGCAATCAAGTCGCAAGCACTAGTGGACTTCGTGGCAGATTGGACACCTCCGGCGGCAGCACCAGCACTACTACAGCATGATCAATCAACGACTTGGATAGTGTACACCAACGGAGCCTAGGGTAACCTTGGCACATGAGCATCCGCAATAATCCATGCACCCTCAGGCCTTCGATCCAAGTATGCAACAAGACTAGAGTTCCAAGCAACCAACAATATTGCAGAATACGAGGGGCTCATCTTAGGGCTCAACAAGGCAAAAGCTCTTGGGGCCAAAAACCTCATCATTAAAATAGACTCCCAGATCGTAGCCGGACAAGTAGAGAAAGAATACACCATGAGGGAGCCCGAGCTCAGCAGATACTTAGAGGTGGTCAGGGGTCTAGAGCGGAGGTTCAAAGGTTTTACCCTAAAGTACATACCCCAAGCCAAGAATAGAGAGGCAGATGAACTAGCGAAGGTTGCATCCAATAACTCACCATTACTAGCGGACATCTTCTATCAAGTCCTCCACACACCAGCGACAAAAGGGCTGACAAAGGCATTCCTAGAAGTACTACTCACAAAGTTTGAAGACTGGAGGCAGCCAATCATTGATTCGCTAAACAACGTTCACCTCATGGATGATGAAGCAACTGCAGCCAGAATGGCCACTAGGGCTAGAAGCTACGCAATAGTCGAAGGTCAACTCTATAAGAAAGGGGTTGTGCAGCCTCTCCTTAGATGCATATCTCAAGCAGAAGGCAAAGCATTGCTGGCATAGATCCATTCCGGAGTCTGTGGTTCACACATGGGCCAAAGAGCACTGTCATCAAAAGCCATAAGACAAGGTTTCTACTGGCCTACACATGTCAGAGATGCTGAGCAGGTTACAAAGCGTGTGAAGCCTGTCAAAACTTTTCACCACACCAAGTAAAACCTTCGACAGCAATACAACCGATACCTCTAACATGGCCACTCCAAAGATGGGGCATCGACCTTGTTGGCCCCAGCCACCTTTGCAAGGGGAACAAATTCGCAGTCGTCGCAATTGAATACTTCACAAGATGGATTGAGGCAAAACCACTAGCATCCATCACCTCCGATTCAGTGAAGAAATTTTTCTGGCAAAGCATTGTATGCAGATTTGGAATGCCAAGAACACTAACAGTTGACAATGGCAAGCAGTTCGATTCAGACAAGTTTAGAGACTTTTGCACCAGCATTGGGACTAAGCTAGCCTTCGCCTCAGTGTACCATCCAAAGTCCAATGGAGCAGTAGAACGGGCAAACAGGGCAGTGTTCTCTGCCATATCCAAAACTCTATTTAACCTCCGCAAAGGCAAGTGGGTTGAAGAATTACTGAAGGTTGTTTGGTCACACAATACCACAGCCTCTAGAGCAACAAGCTTCACCCCCTTCAAGCTACTCTATGGAGAAGAAGCCATGCTACCAGAAGAGATCAAGCATGAAAGCCTCCGGGCAATACAGCAGACCGTGGCAGAGGATGAGGAATATTCTAAGGAAATGATCAAAGGATCAGGTTAGAGGCCGTTGACAACATACTCAAGTACCAAGACCAAACCAAGAAATGGAGGGACAAAGCAATAGTAAGAACGGACATAAAAGGAGATATGATCCTCTGAAGAAAAGCAAATGCAGCAATAGCTGGAAAGCTACAGCCAAAGTGGGAGGGGCCATACACGGCAATAGCAGCAGGTAGACCGGGGTCATTCTTCCTAACCAACTGTGAAGGAAAAACCACACTTCACACGTGGAACATCAGCAACCTTCGTAGATTTTACATCTAAAAACATTGTTAAAGTAGCCTCTGCGCAAGTTATAAGCGAAGGTTAGCTCACATCTCCCTTCCTTTTCTACTTTTCTCAGCCAGGTCTAGAATTTGTTTTCCTTAAGTTTCTTTTCTTTCAACTTTTTGGGTCTGCACTCTTTTCCTCACAAGGGGAACTCCTTGCGGAGATGAGGTTTTTAACGAGGCAGAACCCATGTAAAACCCTCCAAATCTATGAAGAGGTTTTCCCCTAAAAGAAATATCCTCATTTTGTGCAAGTCAAAAATGGCCATCAGCGAGGCCACAAAATTCGACAAAACAAAAATGAAACAAAAGAGGACCTCCGTTACCAGGAGCCAGAGGCGCCCTGATAACGGATGACCTCCATGCCCCAAAAAGGCCTAGGCTGTGAAAAAAGACCTACCAATCCATAGGCATCACGGAGATAAATACCAATTGGCAAAAAAGCCACGCAAAGTGCGAACGCACATATCTCCGCCTAAGGCGTCGGAGGTCAACAAACCTGGAAGAAGTCCTGACATGATTCAGGCACCAGGAATATTAATTGCTAGAGATATGAATAACATTAATGTAGATTTGCCAAATCACCAAAAATTTATATCATATCACCGACAAATCAGCGGCCATTTACTAGAGCATTTAACAATACGACGCATCCTAGACTATAAAACCCGACAGCACCCCGCAATCTTCACTCAATGAGAAAAGGAAAATGGGGAGAGCATAAAGCCTAGCACCAGCTACGCCTAAACACCGCCCCAAAGGTCGTGGAGGCAGGTGTATCCTTACCCAACATAAGCATGGAAGGAACCGTGCGAAGACTCGTAAAAGAGAGAGCAACCACAACCCAGAACCTACTACAAGAATCCGGATTGCCTCCGCATGTTGATACCAGCAGCCATGAGCTAACCGCCATTAGGGGGATCACACGAAGACTCGTAAGATCCCCCACAAACCAATTCAGCAAGCGGGCGTAGACCGGCATCACACATGTTCCAAGGGTGTGCGCACAACCGTCAACCTCCACCCGTGAAAAAGAAGGAGCTCAGCAACAATCAAAGGATGTGTGCAAGAAAGACTTCTTCAACCTCCGACAAAAGATCAGACCGTGCGGAGATCCAAAAGCAACCGACAATCGCTCAAGTTGCACCAAAGCCTTCGCAACAACTGCAAGATCAAGCACGAGCACCGCCTCGACTTCTCCATACACCACCACAAAGAAACAAATAGCCGCAAGAAATCATAGAGACGGAGGTTGCAGCTATGAACAAACCTCTGCAGCATGCTACGGGGATTGACCAACACCGACCCCACGCGCGAGATATGCAAAACCAAGAACCTTCAGAGGAACAAGAGGAGGCCACCCACGCAAGCAAATCTATTATAAATCAAGGCACAACCAACCTCTTTGAACATAACGCACAGGTTCATCCCCACATGCTACAAAGGGAGAATAAGGCAGAGGAACGACTCCCAAAGAAGGCACGAGCCAGCTCCCCACGGCATCCAGAGATGGAACATATTGCAAAAACATAAAAACAGTTATAAGATGAAATCGTCAATAAAAAATAATAATACATTCGACATTTCTTTAGACGATCGGTAGCATCGCATAACACCTCTGGCAACAATTAATAAAAAATAGTCTAAAACAAATCAAAATTGCAACTAAGAGGGCGGAGGTTCCCGCCAAGCTAAAGAGCACGTAAACTCGGCTCATTCATCATCAACATCCCGCTCCACATCCTCAAACATAGCGGCAGCAGTGGAGCCTAGAAAAGACCTCCGCCAGTACCCCCAGAGTTCACCACTCACAAAATGCCACTCAAATAGAATGTCAACGGAGCAACATCCTGCGCGGGCCCTCGATTGGAAACTAGTGCAGGATTCAAATATACAAAAAAAACCGTACGGTTTATATTACAAAGTGTAGCAAAATGCTATACAAAGGCCTCTCTCCTAGCAACACAAATCCTCTACACCTCAGGATCTTTCGGAGCCGCTGTGGATGTTGTACCGGCACCTGGAACTGATCCACCTTCGCCTAAAAAAGAACCATCCCCAGATGTGGTAGTAGTGGTCGAGCCTCCGGCAGTCCCCTTCTCCTTGGAAGTCTCCGTAGCACTGGTCGAGCCTCCGGCAGCCTCTTTCTCCTTGGAAGCCTCCGCAGCATGGGCAAGGATGAGCAATGGCACTGCAACAGCTACAGGCGTAGCACCAGGAGCCAGAGCAGGAGCGGGCGAAGACATAGGCCGACTAGAGGAAACCTTCCTGACCTTCTGTAATTCCTAAAAAGCAAACACAATCAAAAGAGTAGATCAAAACCAATGAGTATAAACGGGAAAGTGCAACCAAACTAAAATACCTTAGCACGACGCTCCTCCACCATCTGCCTGGCAGATGCTCTACCAAAAAGGGTCCGGAACGACCCAATAAAGTTGCACACAAATTTTCACAACGCATCGGAGGCCTCACTGTTGACGGTCCTTAAGTATCAATTATAACTATCAAATAAATAGAGAAAAGGATCCAAGTGAAACCAACACCTAGACTTAGGGTTTTATCTGACAGAATTCCACGAGTTTTGCTGTTTATCTATTTCTGCAGGGGGTTATCAGGAAATACGGAGGAAAGGCCCACATGTCGGGTTAATGACGGGATATTAACCTAGCACGCAAATATCTTGCATCTAGAAGACTCCAGAAGCCACGGGAACGAACGGGAGGCGTAACAGGGCCGGAGACAGGGCGCCTGCCCTAGTCCCCAGGGCGCCCGCCCCCTCCTGTGGACCAATCAGGCTCCGCCTCGAGGATTATGCTCCACCGACCTAGAGGATCAAGGAAAACCGCACGATCAATGTCGGTTTGATCCAACGGCCCAGATTCATCCGAAAGGGCTATATAAGCAAGGCCCCTGCCCCTGGAGGAGGGGCCCTCGTCTCATACTTCAAACCCTAATTCAGGAGGAGAGCCTCTGATCAAGCCCTAGAGCCACCACATCAACTAGATCTCTAGTTAGCATAGCTACATAGGATTAGAACTAGAAGGAGTCGATCTTCGATTGGTTCCCGGATGTGTCAAGAGGATTCTTGGTAATTCCTCTATTGTTCTTCAATTGTTCATCATTGTTCTTCAATATTATGAATATGACTTTGTTCTATTTCAATATATTGGTTATGACTTTGCTCTACTTGATTATATTTGCAATTATATTGTTCTTAGTTTATCATAGTTATATGCTTGGCTTAGTTAGATTGGAATTATATACATGCCTAGGATCGTATAGCGTTTATCCATGTGTACAGTGGGTGAATGATAACTATTGTGTAGACGTGGTGTCTATACCGTATTTATCTGCGATTGCACCCTATATGCCGGATTGTGGGGTAGTTTGCGATAGTGACAGCTTCGTTGATTCTTATATAGTCCCCCTCTCGTGTATAGGGCAGGCAGAGCAACACTATTACAGGGGAGTGATTGCTATGTTCTTCATCTTCCTTGCTAATATTCACTATGCATGGATATAGTCTTTTCTCACCATGATTGCCAAGTATAATTGCACTAACTATGATATGCTAGACTTTATAGTTAATAATAACTTAGGGAATATCTCTGTAGTTCATCCTAATTCCATGCTAATGACTTGCTAGAATATCTATTGAGGTGCTTATCATTATTATATGTGGCTAGCTGATCAGATTAATTATCTTTGTCACCATTATCACTTTACCTTTACTTAATGTGACATTTATACCTGTATAAAGAGATTGATAAATACTCTCGGTTATACATGCAATGATGTGTACTCAGTTCCATATTCTCATTCCATTATCAACCATGATACTTAGAAATCCCTTCCCAGTGGTAAAAATATAAATAACGATACCTGGAATACTTCCCGGTTAAAATGCTACATCGGTATTAATCTATGCGCTTGCAGATCCCTTTTATTATTTATCTTGATGAGCAAATGCATATTTCAATACCGCGTCTCTCATGTCATGCTGGGGATGACAACTTGGCTTAAGTGGCATGAGGGATAGGTTTGGCATTTTTGGCGCCGTTATCAGAATTAGAAAACTAAGTCTACTTTTGGTAGTGACGTTAAGAATGCCCAACAAGCATTTTTGGCGCCGTTGCCGGGGAAGGTTGATTACTAAGTAGGAATGAATATGGAACTTTGAGTCATCATTTGCATCACTAATCTGATCGAGCTTATCAATTCTCTTATACAGTTTTACCCCTGTATTTTCCATTTTGATTATTTATTGCAGGGTGATGCATGAATAGAAGACATCTTCCAGACAACTTTGTTGACGATCCCGAAGCCTTATTCAGAAGAACAAGAGCCAAGCTCAAGAAGACATCGTCAACACTTCAGCACAAAGCTTCATCCAAATCCGAAGACCGCCGAAGTTTCATCCGGAATTTGTCGACTGAATTCGAAGCCATGGCGAACAAGTCGATCCGTGAGTTCTCAGCTCCCACTACGGACAACATCCGCACTGGACCTGCTGGGGAGATCGACCGCAACTTCGAGCTCAAGCCTGGGCTCATCAACATGGTGCAAGCTAACCAGTTCTGTGGGAAGCCACACGAAGATGCTAGTGCTCATCTTCAACACTTCCTGGAGATCTGCAGCACTTTCACCATGGCTGAAGTCCCCAGAGACGCCATACTACTTCGCCTTTTCCCATTCTCACTGTTGGGGAGAGTGAAGCAGTGGTTCTACGCTACAAAGGAGAAGAACACTACGTGAGCACTTTGCTCTACGAACTTTCTGGCCAAATTCTTTCCCATGGGCAAGACCAATGCTCTCCGTGGGAAGATTACAAGTTTTCAGCAACAACATGATGAATCCGTTCCAGAAGCATGGGAGCGTTTCCAAGACTACATCCTAGAATGTCCCCATCATGGAATGGAAAGCTGGCTACTGATGCAGACATTTTATCATGGGCTCATTAACAGTGCCCGTGAAACCATGGATGCTGCAGCTGGAGGAGCATTCCTATCACTCACCATACCTCAAGCCACAGCTCTTGTGGAGAAGATGGCATCCAACCAAGGTTGGAATGAAGAAAGAACTCAGACACACAAGAGAGGTGGAGGTATGCACCAGCTCAAGGAGGTAGACATGCTGTCTGCCAAGCTAGACCTACTCATGAAGAAGCTCGATGATCGAGCTGGAGAAAAGAAAGAAGTCATGCACGTCTACGACTCCCACATGACTTGTGAGGAGTGTGGAGGTACTGGACACTCGGGCAATCACTGTCCTGAGTTGCTGGAGGACGTGAACTACATCAACAATAACAACAACTACTACTACAACCGTCCTCAGCAGAATCAAGGTTGGAATCAACAGAGGCCTAACTACTCAGGTAATTACCAAGGTAACAATTCTTTCAATAATAATAATAATTATCCACCTTTGAGAGAGTTAGTATCCAACCAAGGAAAGCTAATGGATAACCTGTCTAAGAAATTGGCATCTAATGATAAAATACTAGAAAATATAAATAATAGAATGGATAATTTCTCTACTGCCATCAAGAACCAGATTAGCTTTAATAAAATGATTGAATCTCAGTTGAATCAAATAGCTGTTGCTGTTCCTGCTACTAACCCCGGTATACCATCACAACCGGAAGGACTAGAATCTGCAAATCTTGTAGACATGTTTGATGCAGGAGATTACTGGAGTAACCCTATCGTGGAAGTAAGTACTGACCGACTGCCGGTCAAGAGAGGCGATCCAGGACGCCCCGTCATCCTGATCTCCATCGGCATGCGAGACTTCCCAGAAGCACTCTGTGACTTTGGCTCCAGCGTCAACATCATGCCCAGGGTACTCTATGAAAAACTCTTTTCACAACCATTATTAGAAACAACCATGTGTTTGCAGCTTGCAGATAGGACACTGAGTTTCCCGAGAGGAATATTGAAGAACATCTGTGTCCGAGTGGGTTCCTCATACGCTCCAGCAGACTTCGTAGTGATAGAGACCGGTTCTGATGAGAGGGCTCCCGTCATCCTAGGGAGACCATTCCTGAACACCGCGGGAGCTGTCATCTATGCTAGTGCTGCCAAGATCAGTTTCTACATCAAGGGGAGGAAGGAAACGTTTTCCTTCAAGAACAAGACCGCACAAATCCCAGAGCAACCCCAATATGAACCAAGGAAGAGGACCAACAGGAGGAACAAGAGCAAGAAGCAAGTATGGACCGAGACAGCTAAGATGGTCACTGCCGTGCACAAAGGTCAAGATCGCCAACTCAAGTCACCGTTCTTGCCTAAGAAGGACGACCCAGGTATGCCAAGCATTTATTGCTCCATTAATGGGTCCCACTTCTACAAGACACTTTGCGACACTGGGTCGGGCGTCAACATAATGGCCAAGGTCACCTATGAACTTATGTTCGGAACCATGCCTTTAAACCCAACATATATTCAGCTCCAGATGGCAGATCAGACATTCCGACAGGTCGAAGGTACAGTAACTGACGTCCCTGTCAAGATAGACGATCACTTTGTCCATACAGACTTTCCGGTTATTGACATGGGAGAAGATGAATACGATCCACCCATCATCCTTGGAAGACCATTCCTTAGTACTGTCAAAGCAATCATTTACATTGGAACTGGAGAAGTCCACATGCACTTCCCCTCTGAGAAGGTACGTCTTTACTTTACTGACCCTAACTATGTATTTGAAGAATCCAAGCAGGTCAGGACAAGAAGAAGGCGACGTAACCATAATCAGAAGCAACAGATCATCAAGGACGGATGGGCAGATTATGAAGGAGAAGTGGTAAGATCTGAAGACATACCACTCAACCAACACTGTCTTGAGGAGACCAAAGCACCGAGACAGGTATGGAAAGAAAAGACAGTTGCACATGAAGAGGAGGCGCCGCCGGAACCACCGACTACGCCATCCACCAAGTCCCAGGACGACTGAACGAATAAGAGTCCCGTTCGGAGGACTTAAAAACACCGAACGCCTTGCCAAGAGGTAACTTGGTAGTTATCCTTTCCTTTTAATTATTTACTTTATCTTAAATAGTTTGCTTAGTTAATCATATTCATACTATCTTAAAAAGAAAATAAAAATGTTAAAAACCCTAAAGCCCCATGTGAGTATGCGAGTGGCATAAAACCCATAAGTACATTCACTGTGGTGGCATAAAAAATATATATATATATAATAAATACATAAATATTTTCTTCTGCTTTATAAAAAAAACAACATAAAAAAATCAAGGAGGCTCAGCATGATAAAGGCTAGATATTTATGCTAACACTTAATCAGTTCCACAAAGCTTTGTTGTCTATTTGAGCTTCACAGAATTCAAGGAGACTAGCAGACGGAGGACATTCTAATCGCTGTCAGGGTGCTGCCGACTTTCAAATACACCTCCGCCATCTGCTAGCTACATCAGAAGAGATTATGTCAAGATCCAGCTTGGGGGAGAGCACCTCCATTATCTTGCTAAGTATTTCTATCTTTATCTTTATATTTATATATACTTCTACCTTATAAAAATAAATATATACATAACTATGAAAAAACCAAATAAAGATTTTGTGCTTACATATATATACCTATATCTTTTGCTTAGTGTGTTTTAATAAATAAATAAAGTGGCTATGCTAAACTGAATCTAGATAATAATAAAACTCTAGCATGGATATGATGAATAGTTGCTTTGCCTAACTTTCAAATTTGAAGTCCTCTCTCTAAGTTTAGACATAACTGTTATCATTTAAAGCTTGCTCTAAACCTGAACTTGTGGGAAGAGAACTTGATCTAAAGTCTAAGTTGTTAACGGATATGATATGGGAAGGTTGAGCTGCTGTTTATCTATTCCTAGAGATGCTAGAATTCTGGAGAATTTTATCTTTGAAAATCTTAAAATGCTACATGATGAGTTCCTGTATGATGAGAGTTTAAGTTCCTACCACAACCATACATACATGCTTGCTAGACTTTAAGCCATACATTTACTTTTTACTGCTTATGAGCATTGAGTGTAGTCAAGCTGTGTAGACCCTTAGGAGCTTGTCATGCGGTTAAAATCAAGATTCACTTGCACGATCACTCATACATGCTGCTTCTACTCCGGAAGTACGCATCCACATATATCCACTCATTCTCATCTCCAGATCCACATAAAATTATTCTACTCCTAATCCGGGAGAGAATAGCCAAAAATATTTTCCCATTCTTGTTATCCCCTGTGAAATAAATGCTCAAGCTATTTTGGTTACTACCACTTGCTATATTGTTCTAAGGAGATGAGTGCTCTATACGAGGAAATAAAAAGGGGCAAGTGCCCGGAACCTCGAAAAGAAAAAGATACGAGGAAATAAAAAGGAGCAAGTGCTCGGAACCTCGATGAAAAAAAAAGAAAAAGTGTGAGAAGAGAGGTAAAAGTGGACAAGTGTCCGACAGTAGAATTAGGGGTACAAGATACCCACCTGAGAGGAAAAAAAAGAAAAGAAAATATAGAGCACCTCATTCTCCTCAAGAGCTTTAAAAGCAAGAAAGGTACGTATCCCCTCAAAAAGAGCAGAAGTAGAATTAGACTTTCATCATTGTTATCATCACTACCACCATACACCATTTACTCGCCACACATGCACATCTTGATTTGACTTATTGGCTTGTTTCTCTGGATCCATGGTTTGACTATGCAATAAATGTCTTGTAAGTATGTATACTTTACCTCCCACCGATGAGCTCCAGATATCAAAAGCCTTATTAGAATAGGATGAGAGAGAAGGCAATGTCACTCTGCCTTATACCACAAATACTACATACTTTGCTTTGAGAGAAGGCAGACATCATTACTGCCTTGGTGAGGATCCAGAAATACCACAAAAGAGAGACCTGAGAGAGTCATACAAGGAATCTCTGAGTTTTATTTGAAAATATGCAAAAAAACTCCAAGAGCTATAGCTAATCAAGAATAAGAGACATGGCGCTTGACTAGACTGTTCTATCTTTTAACCGCTCAAGACAAAGGTGACGGTTGCAAGCCCCATGGTGAAAGGTATAATGAGTAAGTTTTAAGTCTTGACAGTTTACTTTAACTCAGAGATGAGACTCTATTTGAAAGCATGTGTACCGTCAAAATTCAAAGGCATTTCAGCAACTTCTCATCCATCGCTGAGTCTATCCTTGCTCAGGGACGAGCAAGAGGTAAGCTTGGGGGAGTTTGTTGACGGTCCTTAAGTATCAATTATAACTATCAAATAAATAGAGAAAAGGATCCAAGTGAAACCAACACCTAGACTTAGGGTTTTATCTGACAGAATTCCACGAGTTTTGCTGTTTATCTATTTCTGCGGGGGGTTATCGGGAAATACGGAGGAAAGGCCCACATGTCGGGTTAATGATGGGATATTAACCTAGCACGCAAATATCTTGCATCTAGAAGACTCCAGAAGCCACGGGAACGAACGGGAGGCGTAACGGGGCTGGAGACAGGGCGCCCGCCCTAGTCCCCAGGGCGCCCGCCCCCTCCTGTGGACCAATCAGGCTCCGCCTCGAGGATTATGCTCCACCGACCTAGAGGATCAAGGAAAACCGCACGATCAATGTCGGTTTGATCCGACGGCCCAGATTCATCCGAAAGGGCTATATAAGCAAGGCCCCTGCCCCTGGAGGAGGGGCCCTCGTCTCATACTTCAAACCCTAATTCAGGAGGAGAGCCTCTGATCAAGCCCTAGAGCCACCACATCAACTAGATCTCTAGTTAGCATAGCTACATAGGATTAGAACTAGAAGGAGTCAATCTTCGATTGGTTCCCGGATCTGTCAAAAGGATTCTTGGTAATTCCTCTATTGTTCTTCAATTGTTCATCATTGTTCTTCAATATTATGAATATGACTTTGTTCTATTTCAATATATTGGTTATGACTTTGCTCTACTTGATTATATTTGCAATTATATTATTCTTAGTTTATCATAGTTATATGCTTGGCTTAGTTAGATTGGAATTATATACATGCCTAGGATCGTATAGCGTTTATCCATGTGTACAGTGGGTGAATGATAACTATTGTGTAGACGTGGTGTCTATACCGTATTTATCTGCGATTGCACCCTATATACCGGATTGTGGGGTAGTTCACGATAGTGACAGCTTCGTTGATTCTTATATAGTCCCCCTCTCGTGTATAGGGCAGGCAGAGCAACACTATTACAGGGGAGTGATTGCTATGTTCTTCATCTTCCTTGCTAATATTCACTATGCATGGATATAGTCTTTTCTCACCATGATTGCCAAGTATAATTGCACTAACTATGATATGCTAGACTTTATAGTTAATAATAACTTAGGGAATATCTCTGTAGTTCATCCTAATTCCATGCTAATGACTTGCTAGAATATCTGTTGAGGTGCTTATCATTATTATATGTGGCTAGCTGATCAGATTAATTATCTTTGTCACCATTATCACTTTACCTTTACTTAATGTGACATTTATACCTGTATAAAGAGATTGATAAATACTCTCGGTTATACATGCAATGATGTGTACTCAGTTCCATATTCTCATTCCATTATCAACCATGATACTTAGAAATCCCTTCCCAGTGGTAAAAATATAAATAACGATACCTGGAATACTTCCCGGTTAAAATGCTACATCGGTATTAATCTGTGCGCTTGCAGATCCCTTTTATTATTTATCTTGATGAGCAAATGCATATTTCAATACCGCGTCTCTCATGTCATGCTGGGGATGACAACTTGGCTTAAGTGGCATGAGGGATAGGTTTGGCATTTTTGGCGCCGTTATCAGAATTAGAAAACTAAGTCTACTTTTGGTAGTGACGTTAAGAATGCCCAACACTCACCAAGCGAAGAAGCATCAGCTAAAGATTCACGTCCCACCTCGGTAGCGTGGGTGCACCCTTTCCGCATCAACATTTTGCTAAAGTTGGTGGCACTAGCAAGAGCAGCAAAATCTACTGCGCCACCAACAAAGGAAGGCACCTTCTCGACGTGAGATTTCAACCATGTCAACAAGTTGAACGCACTAGCCTCTTCTGGAACGGTGGAGGTTTGACCACCAAACTTCTCCATCGCTGCCTTATAGGTCTCGGCAGTAATTAGGGCAAGCCCTTCCAGTGTCTCCATCTGCTTCCTTAGCAGAGAAACCTGCTCCTGCAGAGCTGCACCTGACTGCTGCTCTTTATCAAGCGCATTACGGAGGTTATTGCAAGTCTTGTTCACTTTGCTCGCGCGCTCCACAGCTAGTACCTCGGATGTTTGGGCCTCTTCCACTTGCCTCTTCAAACAAGCTACCTCACCTTCGACTCACTCCTTGTCATCATGAAAGCTTGCCAACTTTAGGCGAAGGTCCGCAACTTCCGATGCCTCACCAGAGAGCCTAGCCACCTCGGCAGAGAGCTTGGTATTTTTGCCACCCAGACTTCAACCTCACGCTTTAGCATATCGATAGCGTTGTTTCGACCTAGCATCTTTGTTGTCGTGCACTCTTCCATAGCTAAGTCCATGTGGTGACCCTAAAAACAACCACCTCTTTACATAAAAACAAAAAAACCCAAAACAATAGCAAAGCAAATCAAGGAATCCCCGCAAAATAAAGAAGATGCACACTCACCAAGCTCTGGTGCTCCAGCTGCACGCGGAGAAGCTTCCAGTAATCCACCTTCTTCAAGCCCTCTCAGAAATGATCTAAAAGCGACACAAAAACATGAGATCCATGAGCAAACAAGCAACAAGATGAAACAAACGGAAGTAAGATAACCTCCGATATTGGTGTGGACTTTGCCGAGATACTTGATCCAATCGGCAAGAACATCATCGGAGATGGCAGCTAAAAAATTAAAAAATTAGTCAAAAGAAGTTTTAAGGAAACAAAAAACAAACTCAAATACCCTACAACTCATAAATCGGAGCCTCCAAGTTCAGCCTGGTCAGTTGCGGCGAAGGTTCAACCACTGGAGGAGGAGGCGGCATACCAAGTCCCGCATATCCAATCCTTGAGCCAACAGCGAGCTCTTCTTTGCTCGCAAGATTCCCAGTCATAGAACCTACGGAAACAAACAAACACTCAGGCAAAAATAACGTTGGAAAGAAGAAAACATAAACCAAACAACAACAAAAATAATGACTCCCTTACCGAGGTGAAGGGGGAATGTCGCAGACGCAGCAAGCCACACAACATCTGGCGTATCCTCCTCTTCTTCCAACACATGCGCCATTATGCGACGCACGCCTGACCTTGAAGCCTCCACAGCGTGAATCGGAGACTGGCCACCATGGGGGGAAGCCTTCGATGCATCAGGGCTTGAGTCTCCCCCAGCACTTCTGGGAACAAATCCTGCACACCGGCCCCCGCAGCCTCTACGGAGACCATGGTAGCTCCCATCAAGGACTCAGTACCTTCTGCAGCGACCTCCGTAGCCTCCACACCACCGCCTCCAGCAGATGCCAAATTCACTGGAACATCTCCTCCGGCAAATGCGTCTTGAGCTCCACCAGTGTCCTCTATTGAGCCCTCTTCTGAAGCAGAGGCAAAACTTGTGGCAGGGGATGCAGACATGATGGAGGTAGTCTCAATCTTCTGCTTCTTAGAAAATGTCTTCGAACCAGCTTGGCCTTTCCTTTTCTTAGATTCCACCGCAATAGTCGAATTCTTGGTCGCAGCCTTCTGCTTCTTCTCAATTAAGGCCATAACCTTCGGAGGAACAACGTGTTCCTCGTGATGAATCCCCAGCTCTTCAAACACCTAGTTTAGCCAAGGAATAGTGCCCAACTCAGACCTCCGGGCAAGGTACTCCTTGTCACTCATGGCACCAATGATTGCCTGTGCGACTTCCTCAACCCCCGCAACAAAAGCATTGTAGTCCTGATCAGGGGGAAGCACCCACCCAAATCGAGGGAATGGGACCCCCTATGGTGGACCGAACACGAGGACCTAGACCATCTCAATTTGGAAATGATTGTTCCTCCACCCAAGAGGCCAGTAGTTCACCGCAACCATCTCTTCGACCAGGTCTTGACCTCCGAAATATCAGCACGCCAAGGCAAAGGCCTTGTCACACGCCCGCCTCTTTGTGGAGACCCGTGCCGGAGGAGCAACCCGGCATAGCAAAGACATGGCAGACATAACAGAGGCCAGAGGGTAGATTGTCTTCTCTGACCCATCATCGTAGGTGAGGGTCTAGCCAGTCGTCCTCACATAAAACCAATCCTCCATCCACCTAGGATCCCACTTCTCCTTCTGGCAAAAATAGAGCTCCAGTTTGTCGACCCCTTAAAATCTCTTAGCCATGAAAGTGCAGCTCCCGTATTGAGCTACAAGTTCCATACCATCCACTGTTACCTTCTTCGGCTGCTTTTGCAGTTCAAAGTACGCGCAGAAGGTGTCTATGTTTGGGGCGGCCCCGTAAGACTCACATGCCCAGCAAAACTTGCTCAAGGTTAAAAAATGTTGGGGGTCAAATGATGCAGCTAAACATGGAAAGCCTCCAAAATCTCGCCAAGAAAACTAGTGCAGGGAAATCAAAGGCCATAGGAAAAGAAATCCCTAAAAACCACCGCGTATCCTTCCGAAGGGTTCGGGGTAGTCTCACAATCAGGCGGAGGCATGGCACGACCAGCTCTGTGCCATCCATCCTCACGCATCTCTGCAGGGGTCGCCTTAGTAATAGAGTGTCATAGAACCTCCTAATTATGATGGCCCACAAGTACCCGTCATCGTCATAATGACCTCTGACAGCCGTACTTATGTTCCTCATAACTTAAAAGGCTTGCTTTCTTTCGAACAGGATCCAATCACAGAAGTATTGCAATATTACAATAGTTTATTCAAAATATTCAACAGAGTAAAGTAGCGGAAGTCTTACAATAACTTAGGGTTACAAACCAGTTTTCAAACTTCAAACTTTATATAACATTATTACAAACCAGTAGTAGAGAAGTATCGGTAATAACTTTATTACATCACACAAGCGAGATGCCTTGCCCAAAGGCCACACAGTCTACTCGTCGTCACTTTCTTCAACCACGACGGTCATGCAACAAGGCTCGAAGCAGACTTGTTCATGAACCGCACCTGCAACAAGGGGTTCAACAAACCCTGAGTACGAGGGTACTCAACAAGACTTACCCGACTAAGACAAAGACTCCAAGGGCATGCTAGCTTTAGGGAATCAAGGTACGGGTAATCCAGAATCAAATTTTCTTTTGCAGAAAAGCTTACTAAGGTAAGTCCTTATCTTCAACATTTTACTTTTACCATTGATGGTTCATTAACCAATTCTATGTGATCCTAATCTAGATCAAAGTAATTATCATCAAAACACTTCTCATTCTTTCTTTCCATTCCAGTTCTTAACTACGATACAAGTCAGGTGATCAAGTCTCCATAACCGAGGAGCAACGACGATTCAAACCGATTATACCCAGCTGGGGATCTCTAACATCACGACATATGTAGAACCAAAACATGCATATGTCAACCCTCATTTAGATCTCCCAAAACCAGAACGTGTCCATCGCCACCTGAGAGTACAGTACTCCTCGAACCCGGCCCGATTCTAGCCCCGAGGGTACACGCTACTCCCGCCATCTCTCCACTCCTAGTGTGAGGTTAGACGTTCTCGTAATGGAATCACTAACATTTTGGGTTTACCCAAGGCATGAGGCTAGTTGCAAAGTCTCAAAACACAAGCAGGCTTACAACGAACGGTCCTTAACTAACAAGGCGGAAACACTACATTGAGACTCCTTTCCCAATGCATGTTAGCAGTGGCCAAACCACCCGTCCGATCTTTCAAGTTCATTCTCATCTTTCAATATTCATTAAATATGCCGTCATGGCTATGTAAACATTTCATTTAAAAGCTTAACTTCTAAGCATAGCGAAGCATACTACGCATTTTCCGTAAAACAGGTATCAAGGTTGATATCGCAATAATCAAGGATGATAATGCAGCAATTAGGTTATCACTCAACTCCTAATTACTTAATGCAGTAAACCATACTAATAAATAAAGATTTGTAAAACTCAAGGTAGGGTTTAAATGCACCGGGGCTTGCCTTGCTCTGACCCGACGACTGACTCAGACTCGAGGACTCCAACGTCTGGTCCGGAACCCACCGACGATAGCTCTTCTCCGGAAGCTTGCTCGGCAACAGCGACTTCTTCGAAAGCAGAAACTACACGAGTACATAACATGCTTTAACATGATGCTCAATGATAAACATGATGCTTGATGATAACATGCCACGAGTTACGACTTGAGTACAACTTCCCTTCACGGTACAGTCGCAAAACAGAAAACCTACTAACTAGTAGCGACAACTCCAGTGATACCAGCTTTTTATCACTAAATAAGTTACTAACGAGCTCAAACATGGAATTAAGGTGCCAAAGATCACCAAAGAGTAGTGACCTAAGGACATCACTCAATCAAAAGGGAACACAACACTTAAAGTTCTCAAATTAACATTTATTTACTATTTAATTAATTAGGGCATAATTAATAGTTGATCAAACTTTATCTAAACAAGCTCAAACTTTTTCTATGGATTAAGAATGATTTAAAACAGTGTCATAATAAATTTCATAATTTGTGGATTAATAAATTAATTATTAAAATTCCTGGAAGTTGCATTTAATCTTTATTGGAACTAATTAATTCTACTGCACAAAGTACTCAATTTCATGATTTAACATTTTTCCTAGATAGTTTACATATTGAGAGACTCACACAAAAATTTTCATGAATTTTGGAGCTCTACAAAATTTTTAATGAAATAAACAAATAGCATTACTATTCAAAATTTTTGAAAAAGGAAAACAAAAACAAAAACCAAACCGGGCCGATTCCCCTTCTCTTCCTCCAGCTCGGCCCACTGAGCAGCCCGCTCGCGCGCGCCTGCTCGGCGCGCGCTCGCCCGCACTCGCCCGCGCTCGGCCCAGCAACGCGGCCCAGCCCGCTCGCTCGCCCGCGCGCGCTCGCTCTCTCTCCTGCGCTCGCTGACAGGACGACCCCACATGTCATCGCCTTCCTCTGCCTCCCTCGCTCTCTCCCGCGACCCTGCCATGCCCACACGATGGCCGGCCGGCGAGCACGGCTTCGGTCACCCAACCAAGCGACTCTACGGCACCAGCACAACATGGCGAATCCATTTTCCCACCTAGCAGCTACCCTACGGCCTCGGAAGGATCCTCCCGACGGCCATGGCGGCACGGCGGCCACGGTGACCGGCGTCCCGACGATCTACCACGATAGCGTCTAAAGCAAGGGCATGGGAAGCATCAGGAGCTCACAGTGGTTGCAGCGAAGTACTCGGGAAGCTCGGAGCGGCGGTGGAAGATGCTGGCCACATGAGATGGCACAGTCGCCGGAGTTGGGCACGGGGACGGGTGGCTGCGGTGATTCAGACGAAATTAAGCTCACTCGGGTGGTTCACGAGGTGCGCGAGGATGAGGCGGAGCTAATGGTGCAGTTTGCGTGGCCGAAGACGGCTTGGCAGCGGCAGCGACGAGCGGCGGAGCTGCGGTGGCGGCGGTGGCAAAAACGGGGAAGAAAAAGAAAAACACAGCGGCTACAGCGTTGGAAGACGCTCGTCATCGCGCTGGCGATCCTGAGCGCGCCTGGAAGCTGGCCGAAGCCGTCCGGCGTCTCACCGGCGCCCATACCGCGCGGTGGTCGGCGGTGATTGGCTGGCTATTGTAGCTGTCCCCCCCCCCCCAATTTTGAATTTTCAAACTGTTTTCTCAAATTACTTTCAAATTCATGTGGAAACTTGAAAAACTGCCAATACATGAAATCTTCAGAATTTCAAGCTCTACATGTTTTGTATTGAACACTTTTTCAAATTCTAACTAGATTTTGGAATTTGAGTTTAAATTCAAAAGGGGACACATTTTTGGGATTTGGTAATTTAGAAATTACTTTTGATTTCATATTGAAACTTCAAAATCTCCAAACACCAAAGTTGTACATCTTAACAAGACCTGAAACTTTGCTGTTCAAAACATTTTCAAATTCTGCCACCATTTTGAAATCTTAGTTTGGGGACAAAAATGAATAAAATCTGAAATTTGTTTATTTTCAAAATTGCTCCATATTTTATATTAAAACTTTGAAAACTCAAAACACCAAAGTTGTAGCCCTTGAAAAGTTCTACAAACATCGTTTTAAACTTTTTCCCAAATTTTGCTTAGATTTTGAATTATTTCAGAAGGGGTAAAACAAGGTTTTGAATTTTAGGGTTTTCGGAGGAAAAATCAATTGGAATTTGTTGCTACTATGATTAGTGTTTACTTAGTGATCAAACCATCATCCAAGGGCATCATTTGGACCAACATGACATGGTTGACCAAATGCCACTCTTGGTTGACCAATTTAGTTTTTGAAATTCTTTTATATTTTTCCCCAAATTTAAATTTGAATTCGAATCGGAAAACTCGTGACAAGTTTTTGGACTCCAACTCAAACTCAAACTCAAACTTGGAGCTTCATTTTAGTGTTGTACTTGAGCTCATACCCTACACTTGGCACTAGTGTGCAACACAGTCACACACCTCAAATTACGCAGGGTATGGACTAAGTATTTACGGTGGCATTCGAAATTAGGGTTTTCATTTCGGATCACACCACGGAGAAGCACATCCAATCTAGATAAGTAAACTTGTTTTAGTTGATGCATAACAAGGTTGACCTAATCATGGATTCTTTGCGATGCATTATGAAGACATGGCAGATTAATTAGCATTATAACACTCGGGGTGTTACAGCCCTTCCCCCTTAAAGAAATCTCGTCCCGAGATTTAAAGCCTTAAGTAATGGAAAAGGAAACGTGTCAAGCAAACACGTCCAAGACTTGTCTACAAAATAGGTAGGTGTTTTCTACATTACAACGATTTGAAAAGGATAGGTTACAGTTTAAAGAAGAAATTGCAACCTAGATAGAAGCAAAGAACTCCGGGAAATTCTCCAATAGGTAATCTTCCGATTCCCAGGTGGCTTCCTCTTCTGAATGTTGATTCCATTGTATCCTGTACCATTTAGTTGTTCTACTTCGGGTAACACGATCCTTTTGATCCAAAACGTGGACGAGATGTTCAGAATATGTCAAATCTAGTTCAAGTTCAACTCCATCAACATCAACAACTTGATCATGTACTTGCAGACACTTCATTTGTGATACATGAAATACATTGTGCACAGCTGACAGTTGTTCAGGCAACTTTAACTTATATGCCACTTTTCCACATTGTTGAATGATTTGAAATGGACCAATATAACGTGGTGCGAGTTTGCCTTTGACTCCAAATCGGTTAACCCCCTTCATGGGTGATACTTTCAAATAAACATAATCTCCTACTTTGAATACCAAGGGTCTACGCCTCTTATCAGCATAACTCTTTTGTCGGGACTGATCAATTTTCAGATTATTCTGGATCTTCCTAACTTTTTCTTCTGTTTCTTTCACAAGATCAACACCGAAAACCCATCTTTCTCCCGGTTCTGACCAATTCAATGGAGTTCTGCATCTGTGGCCATACAATGCTTCAAACGGTGCCATTTTGATACTCTCTTGATAACTATTATTGTAGGAGAATTCTGCTAAAGGTAACCACTCGTCCCAAGTGTCTGAATAATTAAGTGCACACGACCTTAACATATCTTCTAGAATTTGGTTGACCCTTTCAGTCTGACCACTTGTTTGTGGATGATAAGCGGTACTGTGCAGAAGTTTTGTATCCAGGGACTCATGTAAGTGTCTCCAAAAATTGTTGACAAACTGCGTACCTCTATCAGATACAATGGTCTTTGGTACCCCATGAAGACTCAGGATTCGTGCTATATATATTCTTGCATAAGTTATAGCAAGATAGTCCACCTTAACTAGAATAAAATGAGATGACTTTGTCAGTCGGTCCACAATGACCCAAATTGAATCAAAGCCTCTTGAGGTCTTGGGTAACCCAGTAATGAAATCCATACTGATATCTTCCCATTTCCAGGATGGAATGGGCAAGGGTTGTAACATTCCTGCCGACTTCAAATGTACAGCCTTCACTCTACAACAAGTGTCACATCTGGCAACATACTTGGCGATCTCAATTTTCATTTTGGTCCACCAGAATCTCTGTTTCAAATCTTGATACATCTTATTACTCCCTGGATGAAGAGAAAACCTTGTACTATGTGCTTCATCAAGAATGAGCTGACGTAACTCTGGAACCTTTGGGACCACTAGCCGGTTCTTAAACCACAACACATCTGCATTATCAATACTGAAATCTGTCTGTTGACCGGTTCTAACTTTTTCCTTGATGTGAGCTATTCCGGAATTCTTTTCCTGAGCAGATATAATCTGATCTTTGATTGTTGATTCTACTATGACATTAGTCAACTGACCTTGTTGGACTATTTCAATATTCAACTTTTCCAATTCATAACATAAACTGTAATCCATTGGCTTCACAGTCATGCAATTGCAATGATTCTTTCTACTGAGTGCATCGGCAACAACATTTGCTTTTCCAGGGTGATAATGTACTTCTAAATCATAGTCCTTTATTAATTCAAGCCACCTTCGTTGCCTCATATTCAACTCTGACTGAGTAAAGATATACTTTAAGCTCTTGTGATCTGTATACATGTGGCAAGTATTACCTAACAAGTAATGACGCTAGATTTTTAATGCATGAACCACAGCTGCTAGTTCAAGATCATGTGTCAGATAATGTTCTTTATGGCGCTTCAACTGTCTCAAGGCATAAGCAATGACTCTGCCTTCTTGCATCAATACACAACCAAGGCCAATACCTGAGGCATCACAGTAAACATCAAATGGTTTTTCTATATCTGGTTGTGCCAAGACTGGAGCAGTTGTCAATGACTTCTTTAGAATTCTAAAAGCTTTCTCACATTCTGGAGACCATATGAACTTAGTTTGATTCTTCAACAACTCTGTTATTGGCTTGGCTACCTTTGAAAAGTCAGGTATGAATCGACGGTAATAACCCGCCATTCCCAGAAAACTTCAGACTTCATGAACTGAGATTGGTGGCTCCCAATTCAGAATATCTTCCACCTTGCCAGGATCTAATGCTACTCCTTCGGCTGACAACACATGTCCTAAGAATTGCACTTCTCTTAACCAAAACTCACACTTACTGAACTTGGCATAGAGTTGATGATCTCTCAGACGAGTCAGAACTACTCGAAGGTGCTCAACATGCTCTTCTTCACTTTTGGAGTATACCAGAATATCATCAATAAACACAACCACAAACTTGTCAAGTTCTGGCATGAAAACTGAGTTCATCAGATACATGAAATGTGCCGGTGCATTGGTGAGACCAAAAGACATAACTAGGTACTCATACAGTCCATATCTGGTGGTGAATGCAGTCTTTGGGATATATTCAGGTCGAATCTTGATTTGATGGTACCCTGATCGAAGATCGATCTTTGAAAATACCTTTGCCCCCACAAGCTGATCAAAGAGTAGATCAATGCGAGGCAACAGATATTTGTTCTTAATGGTTACTTCATTCAGCGGTCGATAGTCAACACACATCCTTAAAGTCTGATCCTTTTTCTTAACAAAAAGAGTCGGACATCCCCATGGTGAGGAACTGGGTCTGATAAAACCTTTGTCACGTAACTCTTGCAATTGATCCTTATGTTCTGCCAATTCATTGGGTGGCATTCTGTAAGCTCTCTTGGATATTGGGGCAGTACCCGGTTTTAACTCAATCACAAACTCTATATCTCTGTCCGGTGGCAGACCTGGTAGATCATCTGGAAACACATCTGAAAATTCACAGACTACCGGTATATCACAAATCTCCTGTACTGAAGTTGCACATAACCTTTCAACTGTTCTCTTGGGAATAGGAAGTTGGATAAGAATATGAGATTTATTATCTGGCAAGTTCAACCTTATAGTTCTGTGCAGTGCATCTATAATGGCTCCTCTTTGGTACATCCAATTCATACCCAGGATTACATCTATATCCTGCTTCTGTAATATTATCATTGAGGTAGGGAATATATGCCCACCTAACTCTATAGGTACGTCGCGTACCATTTCCTTAGTACACAGTCGTCCCCCGGGCGACTGGATAAAGAAATCTTCTTGGGTTCCCATAATTGGAATGTCATGCTTAACAACAAATGTGCGATTTATGAATGTATGCGATGCACCTGAATCAAATAACAGTACTGCTGGATGATTAGCAACAGGGAACATACCCATCATAACAGGTTCTCCCTCTGGAATTGCACTTGCTTGAGTGTAGAACACACGTCCGGTCTTCTTCTCACCCTTACCCTTCTGAACATTCAGATTATTATTCTTGCTCTGAGGTTGTTGCTGTTGCGGTACGGGAGCCTTGGGATAATTGGGATTGTACTGCCTTGGATATGGGCAGTCCTTGGAAAAGTAGCCTGGCTTTCCACAATTGTAGTAGGGAAAGTTATGGGTTACTAGAGTCTGGTTTCGAATACCAGGGGCATTCGGCTGTTGTATAAATTGCGGGGTTGCGGCAGGATGGAAAAACGTCTACGGCTGAGCTTGGTATTGTGGTGGACGATAAGTTGGGCGGAAATAGTTCTAAGGGTGGTAGATAAACTTCTGGCGCTTCTTAATGCCGCCAGACGGGCTAGACAACACTTGCTTCTTTTTCTTCGACTCTTTGTGAAGGCAAGATTTTTCTTCAGACGCAATAGCCACATTGACTATCTCATGGTACGTGGCATTATAGCATGTAACCAATGCTTCCTGGATTCTGGTACTCAAACCCCTCATGAAACAACTCTTCTTCTTCGCATCGGTGTTCACATACTCAGCTGCATACTGGGGCAGATGATTGAATTTGTCCACATACTGTAGAACTGTCTGGTTCCCTTGCTTCAGCGAGAGAAACTCTTCTAACTTCATGGCCATAACACCATCTAGAATGTAATGTGCTCTGAAAGCATCCCGAAACTCCTGTCAAGTGACACGGTGGCCAGCAGGCCGTGCGGCGACCAGATTCACCCACCACGCCCCCGCAGCACCTCTGAGTTGCTATGCTGCAAACACGAGTTTCTGGTACTCCGTGCACTGTAGAAGTTCAAACTTTTGCTCCATGGTGCGGAGCCAGTCATCCGCCTCTAGCGGCTCATCTGCCTTTGAAAACACCGATGGACGGGTATCGGTGAAATCCACATAAGTGGTTTCTCCTCCATTATTACGGCCTCGACGACCCTGATTTCCATTCTGATTCTGAGCCAACAAGGTAGTGGCATTGATCAGTGCGGCAATAGCTTCTGCCAAAGTAGGTGGGAATGGTGAGGGATTTGGAGTATTGTCCCCATCCTGGGAAGTTCCAGTACCGTCCATCTGTTGTACACAAACCATGTTTATTTGCATTGCTTTATTGAATTAAAAAGCAGTTAGTACAGTACTTGTACACACATCAAACTTATCTTATATTATTTTCATTACAAACTTGCTCGCAAGCAAGAAACTACCCACTAAGGTTCTTAGAAAGCAGGAAAGACTACTATATTACATAACCATCCATGTCAACACTTCACTCCTCACCATCATCGCTGATCACGATCACCTCATCTTCATTCTCTGGAGCACTTGCACCAGTGACATGACTTGCATCATCCCCACTTTCCATCATGGGTTCACTTTCTTCTGGATCTTCTTCCTCATTGTCCTCTCCACCAGGAACAACCATGGCACCGACATCATCTTCTACTGCCTGGGGCTGATGATTGGGATTCATCAGATCATGTAGCCTATGGACCTCCTCATGCAGAATGGTATTGTAATGCTCCAGGTGTGTCGCATAAAGCTCCAACTCACGAACACGAGCCCTGGCTTCTGTCTCCTTTTCCAGAGACTCGTTCTGGAACTGTTTCCAAAAACGCATGTTGCGCTTCAGTCGCTCTACCTCTGATGTAAGCCTTGCAACCTCTGATTCTGAATCCAGGTTCGGATTGCGGCTACTGCTTGCTCCATCACCTCTAGCGGCCAACTGATGACGTGGCACTCCTTGCGGACCACTTTTCTTGCGAGGAGTCGTCTTCACACGTGCCATCCTAAAGCAAGATAGAATTAGAACGATAAGAACAGATAGGAGGGATCTGAAGGTTAGCATGAATAGGATTGAACCTTACTTAACCCAAACCACTTTAAAAGGGAAGGTAACTTAAGCAGGTTAATTAAACATGATGCATGCATCGTACTTACGATCTAGCAGAAAAGATTAAGTAACACATGCAATATTTATAACATAGGGCACTATAGCATGATACTTCACTACGAAGCTTTCAAATATGAGCTAAGGAAACTATAGAATAGATTAAGATAAGCAAAAGCAATTTGGACCAAAATATCAATATTAAGTTCATTCGACCCAAATCATTTTGAAGTTTTGCAAAGTAATACTACAATAACTCGAGTGATTATGCTCTGGTACCAGCTGTCACAGAACCTCCTAATTATGATGGCCCACAAGTACCCGTCATCGTCATAATGACCTCTGATAGCCGTACTTATGTTCCTCATAACTTAAAATGCATGCTTTCTTCCGAACAGGATCCAATCACAGGAGTATTGCAATATTACAACAGTTTATTCAAAATATTCAACAGAGTAAAGTAGCGGAAGTCTTACAATAACATAGGGTTACAAACCAGTTTTCAAACTTCAAACTTTATATAACATTATTACAAACCAGTAGTAGAGAAGTATCGGTAATAACTTTATTACATCACACAAGCGATATGCCTTGCCCAAAGGCCACACAGTCTACTTGTCGTCACTTTCTTCAACCACGACGGTCATGCAACAAGGCTCGAAGCAGACTTGTTCATGAACCGCACCTGCAACAAAGGGTTCAACAAACCCTGAGTACGAGGGTACTCAACAAGACTTACCCGACTAAGACAAAGACTCCAAGGGCATGCTAGCTTTAGGGAATCAAGGTACGGGTAATCCAGAATCAAATTTTCTTTTGCATAAAAGCTTACTAAGGTAAGTCCTTATCTTCAACATTTTACTTTTACCATTGATGGTTCATTAACCAATTCTATGTGATCCTAATCTAGATCAAAGTAATTATCATCAAAACACTTCTCATTCTTTCTTTCCATTCCAGTTCTTAACTACGATGCAAGTCAGGTGATCAAGTCTCCATAACCGAGGAGCAACGACGATTCGAACCGATTATACCCAGCTGGGGATCTCTAACCTCACGACATATGTAGAACCAAAACTTGCATATGTCAACCCTCATTTAGATCTCCCAAAACCAGAACATGTCCATCGCCACCCGAGAGTACAGTACTCCTCGAACCCGGCCAGATTCTAGCCCCGAGGGTACACGCTACTCCCGCCATCTCTCCACTCCCAGTGCGAGGTTAGACGTTCTCGTAATGGAATCACTAACATTTTGGGCTTACCCAAGGCATGAGGCTAGTTGCAAAGTCTCGAAACACAAGCAGGCTTACAACGAACGGACCTTAACTGACAAGGCGGAAACACTACATTGAGACTCCTTTCCCAATGCATGTTAGCAGTGGCCAAACCACCCGCCCGATCTTTCAAGTTCATTCTCGTCTTTCAATATTCATTAAATATGCCGTCATGGCTATGTAAACATTTCATTTAAAAGCTTAACTTCTAAGCATAGCGAAGCATAGCGAAGCATACTACGCATTTTTCGTAAAACAGGTATCAAGGTTGATATCGCAATAATCAAGGATGATAATGCAGCAATTAGGTTATCACTCAACTCCTAATTACTTAATGCAGTAAACCATACTAATAAATAAAGATTTGTAAAACTCAAGGTAGGGTTTAAATGCACCGGGGCTTGCCTTGCTCTGATCCGACGACTGACTCAGACTCGAGGACTCCAATGTCTGGTCCGGAACCCACCGACGATAGCTCTTCTCCGGAAGCTTGCTCGGCAACAGCGACTTCTTCGAAAGCAGAAACTACACGAGTACATAACATGCTTTAACATAATGCTCGATGATAAACATGATGCTTGATGATAACATGCCATGAGTTATGACTTGAGTACAACTTCCCTTCACGGTACAGTCGTAAAACAGAAAACCTACTAACTAGTAGCGACAACTCCAGCGATACCAGCTTTTTATCACTAAGTAAGTTTCTAACGAGCTCAAACATGGAATTAAGGTGCCAAAGATCACCAAAGAGTAGTGACCTAAGGACATCACTCAATCAAAAGGGCACACAACACTTAAAGTTCTCAAATTAACATTTATTTACTATTTAATTAATTAGGGCACAATCAATAGTTGATCAAACTTTATCTAAACAAGCTCAAACTTTTTCTATGGATTAAGAATGATTTAAAACAGTGTCATAATAAATTTCATAATTTTTGGATTAATAAATTAATTATTAAAATTCCTGGAAGTTGCATTTAATCTTTATTGGAACTAATTAATTCTACTACACAAAGTACTCAATTTCATGATTTAACATTTTTTCCTAGATAGTTTACATATTGAGAGACTCACACAAAAATTTTCATGAATTTTGGAGCTCTACAAAATTTTTAATGAAATAAACAAATAGCATTACTATTCAAAATTTTTGAAAAAGGAAAACAAAAACAAAAACCGAACCGGGCCAATTCCCCTTCTCTTCCTCCGGCTCGGCCCACTGAGCGGCCCGCTCGCGCGCGCCCGCTCCGCGCGCACTCGCCCGCACTCGCCCGCGCTCGGCCCAGCAACGCGGCCCAACCCGCTCGCTCGCCTGCGCGCGCTCGCTCTCTCTCCCGCGCTCGCTGACAGGACGACCCCACATGTCATCGCCTTCCTCTGCCTCCCTCGCTCTCTCCCGCGACCCTGCCATGCCCGCACGGTGGCCGGCCGGCGAGCGCGGCTTCGGTCACCCAACCAAGCGACTCTACAGCACCAGCACAACATGGCGAATCCATTTTCCCACCTAGCAGCTACCCTACGGCCTCGGAAGGATCCTCCCGACGGCCATGGCGGCACGGCGGCCACGGTGACCGGCGTCCCGACGATCTACCACGGTAGCGTCTAAAGCAAGGGCATGGGAAGCATCAGGAGCTCACAGCGGTTGTAGCGAAGTACTCGGGAAGCTCGGAGCGGCGGTGGAAGATGCTGACCACGTGAGGCGGCACGGTCGCCGGAGTTGGGCACGGGGACGGGTGGCTGCGGTGATTCAGACGAAATTAAGCTCGCACGGGTGGTTCACGAGGTGCGCGAGGATGAGGTGGAGCTAATGGTGCGGTTTGCGTGGCCGGAGACGGCTTGGCAGCGGCAGCGGCGAGCGGCGGAGCTGCGGTGGCGGCGGTGGCGAAAACGGGGAAGAAAAAGAAAAACACGGCGGCCTCGGCATATATATAGGCAACTGTTGCGGCTACAGCGTTGGAAGACGCTCGTCATCGCGCTGGCGATCCTGGGCGCGCCTGGAAGCTGGCCGAAGCCGTCCGGCGTCTCGCCGGCGCCCATACCGCGCGGTGGTCGGCGATGATTGGCCGGCTACTGTAGTTGTCCCCCCCAATTTTGAATTTTCAAACTGTTTTCTCAAATTACTTTCAAATTCATGTGGAAACTTGAAAAACTTCCAATACATGAAATATTCAGAATTTCAAGCTCTACAAGTTTTGTGTTGAACACTTTTTCAAATTCTAACTGGATTTTGGAATTTGAGTTTAAATTCAAAAGGGACACATTTTTGGGATTTGGTAATTTAGAAATTACTTTTGATTTCATATTGAAACTTCAAAATCTCCAAACACCAAAGTTGTACATCTTAATAAGACCTGCAACTTTGCTGTTCAAAACATTTTCAAATTCTGCATCCATTTTGAAATCTTAGTTTGGGGACAAAAATGAATAAAATCTGAAATTTGTTTATTTTCAAAATTGCTCCACATTTTATATTAAAACTTTGAAAAATCAAAACACCAAAGTTGTAGCCCTTGAAAAGTTCTACAAACTTGGTTTTAAACTTTTTCCCAAATTTTGCTTATATTTTGAATTATTTTAAAAGGGGTAAAACAGGGTTTTGAAATTTAGGGTTTTCGGAGGAATTTTCAATTGGAATTTGTTGCTACTATGATTAGTGTTTACTTAGTGATCAAACCATCATCCAAGGGCATCATTTGGACCAACATGACATGGTTGACCAAATGCCACTCTTGGTTGACCAATTTAGCTTTTGAAATTCTTTTACATTTTCCCCAAATTTGAATTTGAATTCGAATCGGAAAACTCGTGACAAGTGTTTGGACTCCAACTCAAACTCAAACTTGGAGCTTCATTTTAGTGTTGTACTTGAGCTCATACCCTACACTTGGCACTAGTGTGCAACACAGTCACACACCTCAAATTACGCAGGGTATGGACTAAGTATTTGCGGTGGCATTCGAAATTAGGGTTTTCGTTTTGGATCACACCACGGAGAAGCACATCCAATCTAGATAAGTAAACTTGTTTTAGTTGATGCATAACAAGGTTGAACTAATCATGGATGCTTTGCGATGCATTATGATGACATGGCAGATTAATTAGCACTATAACACTCAGGGTGTTACATAGAGGAAGGACCAATGTACCAGGTCTTACCCGCCATAGCATCAAACTCTTCTAAACAAAGCTCGTCATCGAAGGTTTCCAATCCTTCGAACTCTTCCTCCAACTTGCGAGCAAGCAAGCTCTCAGTCAAGCACTCCTCAAAACACGCGCTCCACCCAGACGCCCTCACGCCAAGAAGATGGCGATACGGGCCAAAGAAAGTGGAACGGTGAGGAGCGGAGGTCGAGGTGGAAGCCACCACTGAAGACCAAAAGATTAGAGTGAAAACAAGAGCGCAAGATAGGCCAAGAGCGATCAGGGGAGGCTAAGAGCGGCGGCGGCAAATGCGGTAGGGATACCCCATGGACAGGGGACCCCCCTTATATAATGTTCACCGCAATCGTTCGCCTCCCAAAGGGAACGGTTGCGATCCCCAACGCACCAATGGCTACATGTCTCATGAATCACCTTCACAACGGTCAAATCCAGATAGGCCAGGGGAGACACGACCTTCGCCTCTTGGGCATCGCGTAGGCACAATGACACAAGATGGCAACCTCCGTCGCAAGGTGACAGAGACTAGTTTAGAATTCATGGCCTGCCGAATCTGACCGCGATCCCTAAAGGGGAACTGGTGGGGGATTAACACCCCCCTGGCGACAGAGGTAACGCGATAGCGGGGTTTATGCTCTAGACTGTGGTCATGAAGCCTCCGGCAACTCTAGGGCAGAGGTATCAAGAAGAGATATAGGGAGTTCCACGTGCTAACCCTGACTCAGAGATTCTTGTTCGTTTGTGCCGGTGTGTAGGATGCGTGGAAGTGAAGCCTGAGCAAGAACCTTACCTCTGCCTCTGAAGGCCAGAGGTTAAACCTGCATCATGCGGGCAGAGGTTCCGGGAGCTGCTCGGCGCCCTGGAGTGCCGCTCACGGGAATGTGCCGAGTGAAGCCAACAGGCGGGCAACGTTCAAATCCTGAGGCAGAGGCAAAACCTCCTCCATCCGAGGGCGGAGGTCTGAAACATGCTCCAACACCAGCACTGAGACCCCTAGTGACCTGATGGGCTGCAAGTGCTGACCCGCCGAGAGGCAGCCATCATCAGTGGAGAATGACCGGCTACCCTTGAGAGACTGGCCTAGGAAAGGTACCTACAAAGAATATATCACCGCCGTCACGGGGCAGGAATGTAATTGCAATTTGTATCAATCGGTGCCCTATAAATAAGGGGTTGTAAATGCTCCAGAGAGAGGTTGGTGAATACAGTAATGAAACCCTAGCTTCCCTGGGTGCCACCTGAGTTCTCCCTAAGCTCAATCCCGGCGGAGGTTCCATTCTGCCGCACTAACCCCCCGCTGGGAACAATTTCCCAACAAACCCGTTTATCATTAAGAAGAGAGAATTACACGATGCAGCTATGAGAGAACCCTCATAGTACAGATTACACACCACCAAGCTAGTGGTGAGTGACCTGGAAAAAAACTTGAACAAGAACAAGAAGAAAAAAAAGAGTGACTGCCCTCAACACATAAAACCTACGAACTGAGCCTACAAGAAAAGGATACAACACACAATGGATGCTCATAGAAAAGACAATGCCTCAACATCAACTACGACAAAGCATCCGCCAACGAAGCCATGGCGGCCAAGCATCCACCAAGAAGAGGGCCAGCACGCTCTTGGCAGCAAAGCATCTACTAGAGAGGGGACCAAAGAGCCGATTCCATCAGTGGCCAAGCATCCGTCAGGGAAGAAGTGAAGACGCCCACTATGACAAAGCATCTGCAATGGCGAAGGGCCAAGTCACTCTCGGTAGCAAATGTGCCAAAGATGAGACCAACGACGACGGTGGTAAAGCATCCACCAGTCAAACCATTGACGGCCAAGCATCCGTCAACAGAGAAAGCGATAGCGGTGAAGTGACCGCTACGAGAGCCAACGATGGCAATCCAACGATGGAGGCAAGGTCAAAAGCTGCAGGACAAACCATTGTGAGTGGAACTTAAGCACACACAGGCACAGCGAGGGACTCCACCGGGAGCCGACAACACAGCAGGATTGTGGATGTCGGCGACAACACACTAGAGTGCCTCTTTTACAAATGATGGACTGTAATGCCCCTATATTCACCCAAGATTCTGAGAATATACCTATCCTCACAAGGGCATCATGGTCCATTTTGCTTCATATGAGTCAGATTTCACCGCCGGGGGAGTGGTCCCTCACCCACTACACACTTTGTCATGATGGGTTTAGCGTGCAGATACTTTATGGATCTACATTTCAACATCGCCAAAAGGTACGGTCAACTTCAATTTAGGATTTGATGATGATCAACACAAAAGGCGAGGTTCTTAATTAACTCTGTTTTAGGTCTGTGTGAGAAGCCGAGTATTCTATCATCCATTCTTCTTTGTACAAAATGTCTATTCGCCCCCAAACCCACACATCCCCTCTAAACATCTAGGTCCTTTCACTAAAGTTGCTAACTGTAACACCCAAAATTTTCTTGAACTCAAAATAGGAGGAATTGAACTAATATGGTACTGATTGTGCATAATAATCATAGACAAATAATAATTTTGTTTGAATTAAAATACAATATAAGGTTAGTAACATGCTGATGCATTCATGCTAGTGCATTCAGTTTGTTGTACTGTGTGGTTTTGACAGAAATTTAAATGGATTCAAAACTCATTTGAAAATTGATTTAGAGAATAGAGAAAAAATTAAAAAGGAAAAAAAACTTTACCTTTTCCCTTTTCGGCCTGGAAGCCCAGTAGCCAAGGCCGGCCTGTTTTCTGCTCCGCAGGCCCAAGCCGCCAGCTTGGCCACGCCGCGTGCGCCTCTCCCCGTCTCACTGCAGTGCGGACCCCGCTCCTTGAGCCACCAACGCCTGGGGCCCGCGTGTTGGCTACCTCCATCCCCATCCTCGCGCAGCGACCAAGTCAGGGTCGAGTTCACCGACCCGAACTCAAACCCAATCTTGAATCCATGGGATTTCTTTCCTTGCCTAGCACGCATAGCCCCTATAAGAGCCGTTGTTTCCCTTCTTGCTGCCCTTTTCCAACCCTGAGTCGCTACAGCCTCGCATCAAGCCCTCGCAGCACCACCTAAACCCTAAGCGCCGCCGTCGGAGTCAATTCCGCCAATCCTCTCCTTCATTGTCTTCGTAGGTTTGTTCTTGGGTTTTGTTTTGAACTCTAGAACGTTTCGGTGTCCTCAATTTGATTCGTTTTGCTCACTTCACGCCATATCCATGAACAGGGATGCCGTCGTCTGCCCCTCTTCGTAATCCGCCATCGCCGGTCCTCCTTTGCTTTCAATTTCGAGCTAGGTGAGTTCGCACCCAGCTTCTCGTTTGATTGCATCTATTCGCGTGTCAAATGGTGGCCAGGACAACTTGATTGAGTTGCGCCGCCGCGAATTGCTTGCCGCCGGCCATGGCGCCACTGCTCAGTTCACCGCCGGTGCCCCCCTTTCATCTGATCTAATCTTTGTTCTCCAATCTCGATCCAACGGCCGAGATAAGACCATACCCCTTCAACTGTACCTTTTATAAAAAAGGACCCTGCATTTTTGTTAAAGAGGCCCCGTGTTTTGGCTTAATGAAACCTGCCGTCCATTGTGTATTTTGAGAATACGTCTTCTGCACTGGAAGGCATAAACTGTATCTGCTTAAACCAAAAATATGTTTTTAATTATTTAAAGAATTGTCTTCCATTTCGTTTTGCTTATAAAATCTCCATTTTAACTCCGATTGGACCTGTACAAGTTGTGTTAGGTTCGTATTCGTGAGCTCTACATGTGAGTGCTACTGTACAGTAGGTTTCCAAATATTAAATTTTGAGCTTATATTAATGTATATATTCATCTATAGGAAATCTTAGAAAAATTCATATCTTTCACTTTTTAGCTCCGTTTTTTATGATCTTTATGTCTGTGTGATCGTAGCAACGTGTAGAATAGTTTTATAAACTTTTTATACTATTTTGCTATTGTTGGTGTTCTGTTCTAATTGTATCTTCTTGTTTGCTTCGTGTATGATTGTTCGAATGCCTGTGTGTTGATGCTTAGTGATCGAGTATAGACGGTGAGCAGTACTTCGATGATCAGGAGTATTATTTTGAGTCGGACCAGCAGTACCAACAGGAAAGCTTTGATTAAGGCAAGTATAACATGGGACCATCCTTGCTGTCTATTCACAGAAAATATTATTCATATGCATGTGTCTTCCTTAGCAACCGTAGAGATTATAACTTAGTAATTGATATCATAATTCCTTGTTACCTGTGGGTTGTGTATTTGGGTAGCTTGGCTAGTGCGTGATCTATGAATAATGATCTTGTAATATGGCTAATGAATTGTGCAACCAACCATTAAGATGATTTTATTACTGTTGAAAAGGGGCTAGAGCATGTGGGTTATTTTGATGCTCTAGTTTCTCTCCATAAGGACTTATCTGTACGTGATTTATCTAGGACATAAAGTACAGCTGTGAGGGCTATATGGCTCTGGCTTTAGTTGTTCAAGAGACCTTTTCTAGCTTGTTAGTGGTTACCTTAATTGGTCTAAGAATGACTTGACATGTTAGGTGTAGGACAGTTTCTAGTCTATGAGTATAGCCAAGAAGGAAGTGTGTCATCTGAAAAGGGGTTCCTACATCTGCCTGCTGAGTAAATCTAATGGCCCTAACTTATTAGACAAACTCTTGAATGGATTTATATGGTTTTTAGTGTTTTGAAATTAATTACCCCAATGCAACTGAAAACCATGACTCACAGTGAAAGTGTACACCTCTGCGCAGATTTTAATAAACTGGTATACTAGTCGTGCCCACGGATATGGGCGGCCTTGGTACATTTACAGATAGATGATCACCATTGTTATATCATGTTTTAATTACTGTTGATATTTTTATGCCATGATAATGCTATTTCATTATTCTTATTACAATTGATCATTGATTCATTAATGAGATTTGGATTACCTTGATGCTACTCAATTGCCAATTATATAATGAATAAAAGCTATATGCAATCAAACAGTGTCTAGCCTTTTGTGCCACATGAACCCTGTGTTATACTTGTTGAGTATGACATGTGCTCACTCTTGCTATTTTCACCACAACAGATGGAGATTGGGATGATGATTATCGTAACGAGTACTAGTCTTGGTGTCAACCACGTCCCTGTGTTTGGAGTTTCTGCCAGCGATTTGTTATTAGTAGCTACTCTTTTATGTATGAGACTATGTGATAAATATTCATTCACTATGTAATAAGCACTGTGATGATACTTTGTAATTTGTCAACTTATGTGTGCGACTGATTCCTGGGGCGCACATGAGTCTTTTATGCATCCTATTTTTGTCCTTAAAATGGGTGTGACACTAACATTGTGCACATGATAATTATTCAACACATTACGAACTTATTAAATTCACTAAGTTGGCTTTGACTACATATTTTTAGTAGGAACTAGGATAGAAGCATAACCTCTGTTCTTCATTGGATAGGGAGTGAAACATCATTTTTTATCTGTTTTATTTGAAACTAGGTGCGAAGTTCTTGCACTATAAATTAGTCCTCACAACATAAGTGGGAAGACTCCTAAATCCTAACCATTCACAAACCGGTGTTTCCTTGTTGCACAAGCCAATACCGCTGCCCGTTATAGTCATAATCCTTATCCATGACCATGTGTGGACCATTTCATCATATTGCTCATCCCTATTTGCACGTGCACCGTCTTCACTCCTCCTTGTTGATAACCATAGGCCATGCCTCCTCTTTGTCATAAATCCCTTCCTCGACTGCATGCATGGCCCCTCCGTCTATTACCTATGTCCCTGACCCCAACCACAAGCATCGCCAACCCTTGTCCTTATTGTCGATCCTATTTCCTAACTAGGTATCATTGTCGTTGTCATCCCTAACCTTGATAAAAGCACATGCTAGCATTCCTCGTCTTTGTTGTCTCCTTCTCCAGCTCGATGCCATGACCCTTCATCCTTATCACAAATCCACCTCCCTGACCCAGACTCCTCCCCATAGCGATGAAGTTTTTGACTTCATCCTCCCTAGATGAATGGATGAATGCTTGGATAGATTAGGGTTTAGATAATGCATGGACAAATGAAATGTACTTAGAAATTTGTAGTTTTTTGAGATATGTATTTCTTGATGTAAAGTCTCAATGTGTTTGAGGATATCACTTTGATTATATTGATCTTTTAGAATTTTGTAATAATATCCAAGTGTAACACCGAAAATTTTGGAAAAGTCTCATTAGCTTTGTTTGGGTATTCTAAATTTGGTAGGAAAATAAAATATTTTTTCATTAAATTAAATATGGATCATAATATAAGGATACAAAACATGTTTGTTGCATTCATGCTAGCTAGTGCATTGGTCTTTGTTTGATTTCTTGTGGGAGAGTTGGTTTCAAAATCACTTGAATTTGAATTAGTTTACAAGCCCTAGAAAATAATGCAGAGCAGTTTTTTTTTCTTTTCCTCTTTCCCTCTCTTCTTGGCCAATTTTCTGTTTCGAACCACATCAGCCCATAGCCCCATGCATACATTAAGGTCCATAAGATGACAAGAGTATAAGAGTGCAAGATCATAAGTCATAACACAACAAGCTAACCACCAATCTACCAAGGATATATAGGGCTAAAACGGGATATCCTATGCGGATAAAAATAGGATATCTAGGCAAAAAACGGAAAAGGCAAAAATGGTAAAAAAAAACAGCTATATTGTATTCGTTCTGTTTTTAGATTTACTAAAAATAGAAAAATAATGGAAACGGTCAGAATGACCAGTAAATGTAGAAATCAGGATAGAACAGAACATGATTTGTCTTTACCGTTTTGACCCCTACATGCATACCACCCTTCATCGCCCCCAAACCCACCCTCTGTTCTTTAAAGTAAACCCACCCTCAGTCGTTTGATGTGGGATGCCAAGAGAGAGGGGATGGGATTATTCTAGATGAAATTAGGTGCACACTCTTTCAGAAGATTTGAAACTTAACTTGAAACGTATTTATTAAACCGACATTAGGGCTATAGGTTTCATTTCATTCAACTGCATCCAATCCATGTGCATCGCAATTATTAATTATTGTGGCCAGCCTATGAACGATAAAATGACATTATGCATTGGTGGATTGTTTCCTTCATCAACTCAAAGCACTCTACATGACCTGACAATGGAAAGGACAAAATGGAACCTTCAATTGGGTTGATGTAATAGTTGCTGAACGGAGATGCCAAATAACACTTATCTGAATAACGGTGGGGGCATACAGAATAAAGTGATAACAATTTTTTTCCTTCAAAGAAAATGATAACAAGCTAGCCGCCTATAAATACATAATTCTTCATTTTATTAAGATGGCGGTCCATTGTTAAACATGGGCACGGAAATGTGCTTTAATTTAGTTCGTCAACGAATTATGTATACCTGTGCGCGCATTCATGTGTAGTTTATTTTCTGAAATAGTTAGGGCCTGTTTGGTACAGCTCAGCTTTACTAGTGAATCAGTTTTTGTTGGCTTTGGCTTTAAAAACAGTTTTACCAGCGGTAGAGTTAAATATATTTTCGTAAACGTTTGGTAAACAACTTTTTAGGAAATTAAAGATAGCAGAGAGAGAAAGCTAGGAAAAGCTATTATTTTCAGTTTCACCTAGAAAACTGTGCATGTGAGAGGGAGCTGAGAAATAGCTTTTACGGAAAAGTTGTTTCATTCGGACCCGTTTATTTGGTTGGAGAAGCTGAAAACAGCTTTGTGAAGCTGGTAGAGAAGCTCTACCAAATACTCCCTTAAACTTGTTTGATATGAGAAGTCTAGAGTTAACAATGACACCTCATTGGACCAACACATTACTATTGTTATTAGATTATTTGTGCATATAATTGCTTGCTCCAAGAGTCTAGTATGTGCATATTATTATCGCAGTCACACATTGTTTTAATATACGCGCTCGACAGGATGTGCCCTCCAAGAATTGGTAGAGTAAAATATCCCGTACCTGCTGCCGTGCATGCATGCATGATTATATTCATGCTGCTCAAAGCTCCTCTAACAGCCACAGTACTCTCTTTTGATGCTGACTAGTACAATTCCCAGCATAGGCCAGTCACTACTACAAGATTGATTTCCAACAACGGAGACATTTTTTCTGTAGAGGCAGTCCCTATGATTAGCCGCCTCTACACATGTGCAAATTAAAGCAACTACTTGTTTCCACATGTATGTATATTTGTGGCTATGATGCGCATATGCTTTCTCTCTCAAATATTTAAACTTAATTAATCCATATGGTCAGCGTTAATGGCGACATCTCATTCCATCTTCTCCATTAGGTTATTCTTGCACCCATATAATTGCTACTAGTCCTAAGAGTTCTGTCTATGATCACATCATTCTGTGTATATTATCTTGGCTCACACATTGTTTTAATATGTAAACTCAACAGGATGTGACCTACACTAGTATAGTGGCCAGTTGCTGCATTCACATCTTCTTCCCGGTTATCCTACTGTGCAAATTAAGCTTGACTCTGAAGCATATCTCATCAATGTTTGCAGATTAGTTATATATATGCAGAAGTCAATGTTGATGATCCAACCTTGTGGATCCGAGGCAGAGCCGGCCACGTCTCTTTGGGTGAACATCATATTCTCAGCTAATAGTAGAGATGTGAAATGACACTATTTTTAACCATTGTGGATATTAGGTCAAAATGATAACAAACCTTTGTTTTCAAAGAAAATGATAACAAAAGAATAACAATTGGTGAAATCTTAAACTTTTTAGCATGAAAAGGACAAACAACTTTTATCAAGCCACCTATAAATACTTAACTCGGTCTCTGTTCTATTGAGATGCAAGTTATTGGTCCTTTGTTAAATATACGAGTTAAATAAATCAAGTCAGCACATAATACAAGTACTAGCATGAAAATATCAATGTATGGATCTACTCAAATAGCATTAATTTAAGGTGCTGGTCCTTTGTTAATGGTAGTATAGATATGTGTTTTGGTTTTCAAGGAATCATGCATGTTTTCCCAGTGTCAGTGTGCATATATTTATTCAGTTGCTAGATCGAGAAATATACTAGCTCAAATGCAGGTGTCCATACTCCATAGGAATGTGTGTATGCATTATCTCAGTCACACTGTTTTTTTAGTTTAGAGCATCTCCAGCAGGCTACCTAAACCCACTACCTATCCTATATTTGGGGGTAGTGAAGGCCAGAAATCGCACTCCAGCAAGTTACCTATCAGACTACCTACTTTTGTTGGCCCAACAAATTCTCCCTCCCACTACATACATCTATTGGGCCAACAAACTAGCTACCTATTTTCTCCCACCCACGCACTGCTCTCTCTCTCTCTCCTGCGCGCGCTTGCTCGCACGGGTTCCCTGGCGGCGCGGCTTGCCCGTGCGCGCCCTACCCCGATGGTGCTCATCCGCCATGGGAAGCGGCGCGTGGCCCTCCAGCGGCCGCTCGTCCCTAGCATAGGCGTGGCCTCCGGCTTCCCTCCCTTCCCCGGCAGCGCTCTTCCTCGGCACAGGCACGACCTCCGGCTCCCCTTCCCTCCCCGGCGGCGCTCTTCCCCGGCACAGGCGCAACCTCTGGCAGCTCTCAGTGGATCTCCAGCTCGTGGCCCTCCTTGGCGATTTCCCGGGCGGCCACGGCTCCCCAAGGGCACCCCTCGTCCTCGACCGCCAACTTCCCTCCCGGCGGCAAGCTATGGATGGCCGAGTTTGTCGATGGCAACAATGACACGTGGGTCCCAATGTCATAGACTGCTAAAATGAATTTAGGAGTCATATTTTAGGTAGTACTACTGGAGTTGGAAACAAAACATAGGTAATATAAAAATAGGTGGCCATCTAAATAGAGAAGTAGGCACAGTCTAATTTAGTTAGTACTGCTGGAGATGCTCTTATGCATACGACGACAGGATGTGACCTGCAACAGTTGCTAGATCGAGAAATATACTAGTAGTACCTGCCATAAGTTGCTGCATTCACATCTTCTCCCTGATTAATTACAAGTATCTTATTGTGCAAACTGATCATGATAGTCGTCATCTGCAGCTTAATTATCGCATCGATCATTCGATCTACCATTTTGTATGTAGTTCAGTTATGCAGAAGTCAATGCTGATCCAGCAGCATCTTGCCTTGTGGAGGCCACGGGTGGGCACGTGCTCTGAGCATGAACTCCTGTGGACATCGCATGGTTGCCTGATGCTCGCTACATATTAAGCAAATTAAAGACGCTAATAAACAACACACGACCTTAAAAAAAATGGTGCACGATCGATCTATGGGTACACTGCACTAGTAGCTACTAACGATCCAGTGGCGCGCGGGCGGTTTCATCATTGATCGCGACGAGTCAGGGCCACATTCATTGGGGATATTGGGCCACAGGATATGAACAATGGACATCATCAGTTGGAATTTGGAAATGGGCTAGTGATAGCTACCTTGCAATGGCAAGGCAAAAAGAAACATGGCATACGCTACGCTTGCATCGGCAACATGATAACGACGATGGCTCCGCTAGCACCAGCAGCACTCGGGTCCAAACCGATGAAGTCCTACAAGAGCAAGAGTGAACTGCTAAACTACGCCTATTTGCAAAGTCCAACTTCTGTCATCATCTACACATACTTGCGATAACTGGAATGTCTTGTAATTTCGTTGTCATGGTAATGAAATTCGGTTTTACCGGTGTGGAAAAAAATCTACACATACTTGCTCTATCAGTACATACATAAGCATATGCTCATGAGCACTAATATATATATCTACAAAAATGAATTACATTATTATCAATTAAGTACAATTTATTTAAAGCCTGAATAAATATATATAACCTGTAAAGCACGCTATATATAGTTCAGGTGTCCATTTCAGTATCATAACCTTTTCAATACTTGACAGCAGGAATCATCCAAAGGCACAACGCTATGAACCACTAGATTTTTTTTTTGCAACAGATTTTTTTACATTTTATTTACCATTTATAAAATTAGTCACATTGAACAGTTGGTATGTTTCTTATTCTTAGTACAATTTATTTAAAGCCTGAATAAATATATATAACCTGTAAAGCACGCTATATATAGTTCAGGTGTCCATTTCAGTATCATAACCTTTTCAATACTTGACAGCAGGAATCATCCAAAGGCACAACGCTATGAACCACTAGATTTTTTTTTGCAACAGATTTTTTTACATTTTATTTACCATTTATAAAATTAGTCACATTGAACAGTTGGTATGCTTCTTATTCTTAATTAGAACGTATGGATCTAGTAATGAATATATTAAAACAAAGTAGTGGTGAATCTTAAGACACCATAAACGAATTGAAAGCACACTGTGCAAGATGCAAACGGACAATAACGGAAATATTCTTTCCGGAAGTGTAGATAGGATTCCAAGCAAGGAGACCTATCAACACATGATTGATGAGCTCCGAGCAGCATCCGTACAATATCCACATGATGATATTGCAACCTGATTGCTGTGCAGAGTTCAATCATCCAAAATCGCTATGTGTTTGTCACTGTGTGCCATATGCTTGTGTTTGGACGTAAATGTGCCGGAATATGCTAGGCTGGCCTATGACAGAAATATCTTTCGTTTATTGGTACGAAACGTACGTCCAAAAGTTGTCATTATTAGTGGAATATATATGTGTGGAAACCTTTTTGAAATCATTATGTTGGGCTGAGCCATCCCATCATAAACAAATCAGCAAAAGTAGGAGATCCAAAATTGTCATGCTAGACGAGGTGCCAAGAAATGTGATGATTCACCCCTAGGCCCTAACCTCATCCCTAATGTGTTTGTTACCTGAGCTTGGCTTAGACAGGGCAGGCAAACTTGGTGTCTCCATAGTCTCGTCTTATATTCCAACATTGCAAAACTCAAAAGGTACCACCTTGAGTGTCTGTCATCGGCATGCAGGCCTCCACTTACAATTGTCATTCCCAGTACCGGCATACCAGTTTCTTCAGCTGATTAAGTCAAGTTCTGCCAATTATTCCATCCGTTGTCTACTCTCAATGCGCTTATCAACCTGAATTCCTGATGCCGAATCTTTCTGCTGATTCAGGAACCAAATTGTTGTTCTGCTTTGTCACAATCCTACTGGTCCCAGATGCTGAATTAGGTGAACATACCCCGCATTTTGTCCTTGGAACACTGCTCGTCTACATTTACCATTGCAAATGTGCAACGATGACCTAAGGGCTGCCAATCACTTCTCTATGTTACATACTAATAGTAATTGATTGCAAAAGCCATTAACCTGACCATTCGACTGAGAAAAGAGCAAAGGTTTCCACTAAACTAACCCTTTTTTTTTTCCCTGCACGGCACAGAGCAGACACACTCAGCTTTCATCTAGTCCTCAGGTCATTCTCGTCGTCCCAGAAATCACTATGAAATGCAGCAGCTGAAGCAACCGTTCTCAACGGGCACCTGTGTCACTCATCCATCACTACAAATGACAGCAAAAGGCATTAAACCGAACGTTCCCAGCAAATGATTCTGAAATGGGGGGAAAAAGTGCAAATGTAAGATAACATTCGTTTATCAGTTACACTGCACAGTTTTTGCCCATCAACTTTCTGAGCCTTGGCCCTTGGGTTGGGTGCAAATGAAGCTCCCATGTTGGGCTGAACTTTCATGGGCTGTTGATGTACTGCAAAATATGAAATCTTCAAATCCACAAATTTCAGAATTCAGAACACTCAAGTCCCTTGAGATTAATCAACAAAAAACAGGGGAAACACAACTAACTCATGAAATTACGTAGATGTTAACTCTGTCACCATAATAGTTCAAATAGTTAAAATCCTCGAGAACTCTACAGGAGAAGTAACAAAGACTGAGAGTGATACAGGACTAGCATCATAGTGATCATGCATTTTGGTCAATGTTACAACCACATAACACCTACAGATATACACCATCCTCTGGATGGCAATCTAGAAGCTTAAAGAGCTAACAGTTATTTAATACCCTATTATGTTCTTCAGTATGGAAAGCTGCACAAATTTTGAAGCAAATGAGTATCTGATCTAGCTTTATTAGTTCAAAACTGTGGATGCTCCAAAATGTGTTCAGTTTCTTTTTCAGCTGGTGCATATAAGCACCGATAAAATGCTTCTACAATAGGGATGCCCTAGCGGCCTACCCTTGAAAGAAATGCGATGATGAAAACATTGCAGAAGTCTTGATTCCCTACAACTAGTGCCCCCTAACAAGGTTAACGCAGTATTGTCCTCTAGAGAGTCAGTGGTTTGAGACTAGATTCAGATAAGAGGCTGCCATCTCGGAGGAAGAGACCCCCACTGTGAGGAAGCAAGATTTGCTGTTTCTTGTCTTTTGTGACAATGTTTTGATCTGGTGAAGCTTCTTTCAGTTTCTTCACAAACTCAAAAAATTGTGCAACTTGCAGAGCATACCTATATTAGCAGGAAAGACTATATTAGCACACTTTCTCCAGATATTTGATATATGGAAATACAAAGAAAACAAACTGGGAAAATAACCCTGTCAGAAAATAAGCATTCAAAGTTAAAATGTAATTTACCTGTAGCTTATTATTAGACATCAAAGTTAAGAGTTTTCCAATGGGCAACAACCCACAGCATGGTAATCTTTATGCAAAACAGTAATATTCAATTTTAAAAAAAAAATCATAGTTTTTAAGACCAGGCACAATCTCAGATAACAAGATAACAGTACAACTGTAAAGCAAACAGAAAATAAAGTTTATGATTGGAATTGTAACTGTCAAACTTACTTTCTTTTAGCTTCAACATCCCTGCTAAAATCAATATTTGGTTCGCAATCCAGTACAAGAGCAGGAACCTAAGTTGCTTAAATAAGTCAGTTTCCAAGTCTGAATAACAACTTGTCAAAACAAAGGAAACACATGATGCTTACTTTATGGATACTAGAATGCATATGACTCCCTTCTAGATAAAATACTCTGTCTTCAATGTCAGGGTGCAAGGAGTTGTCTATGCTGCATGGCAACTGGCTTGCTGACAATAGTCTGTGATTCCCATGTTCAGAAGGCAGTAACCAGCATTCATGTTTCTCATGTAAATTACGTAGATACTGCAATGTGACACTTCCTTCTTCAGCTCTACTTCGAAGCATCATTCTCTTGTGACAAGTATCAGGGGTAGCTCTAAGATAGATAAATCCATCAGGGATGAGGCCAGGAAGAGATGACAACACAGGGTCAAACCAAGAATCATAAATGCTGAGTTCCATTCCATTTAACCAATTAGCTTCATGAACAGCACGAACAAACACCTGCAGAAGGGGGGCACATAAAAAAAGTTACTCCATTTGCACATGAGAAAACAGGAAACAAGTACAAAAATCGAAAAACACTCAAAGAGGCAAGGTTTATGACACTACTAAGTACTAACGCTCCAGGACAACTGGATTTTGCATCTCCATTTTTCTTGAAATTATTGGTTATATGGATAACAAAAATACACATCACTATGACCTCAGTGCATAACGTGTAAGACTGTTGATTACAAAGGCCACAGCATAGCAAGGGGTCAAGGAGAAGAAAAATGCATACCATTCGATCACTGAAGATGCTCCGTTCCACCAATCTAAGAGGCTTTATTCCTCCAGAGGACTCCTTTTCTTGCATGAGCCTTGTTACAAACACATAGTTTTGGAAGGTGTAGGCATATCTCTGTGGCTCCGCGTAAAAGGCACCTAAAATGTTGAAATGATCAGGACCAACATCCTGCCATTTTGACACTGGCTCAGGTACAATTTCCACAAGATCACGCAGTTCAACTGTCTCATTGGCAATTTTCTATAGGAAGGTAGACTTCCCCACGCTGATGTTTCCCTCAACACAAAAGGTGATTCTCTTGTCCCTGGTTGATTGTATGACAGGTACCTCACTCTTCTCTTTCAGTTCCCCAACAACACTGTCTTTCACGAAGGATGTTATGCTCTCTGCATGGCTCTTATGAATGATTCCAACAGAACTTTGTAAAAACTGAACCATCTTCTCAGCAGACCCACCCACAGGCTGCAGCATTTTGAGAAAAAAACTGTTAGAGCTCTCAGAGACAAGCATAACAACAGACTTTGTAAGGAATCTATCTATTCAGCCAATCACTTATTTATTCAGAAACATTCCCAAAAGGCCAAAACAAGGATATCAAAGACACCACATACTGAACCCATCATTTATACAGTTTGATCATGTAACATTCTGGAAACACTTCCTGAATATTCCTAGCTTCCTAATTAAGTGAATCAATAGGAACCTAAACTAACTCTGTAATCAACCTCGACTATCTCAGGCAATGAAGTGGCAGAAGTACACACGATGCAACAAGTAATCCTTATGCCCTGCCCAAAGTGTTTGAGATTTAAATTTGCATCCGCAACAGAGAACAGGCACCAAGATTTAATAGGAGGAGGAACTCTCCACGTTATGCATGAAGGATCAGGAAGCTCTAATAACAAACCTTTAAGTGGCAATGTGGCATGCTCCCCTTGTGGCTTCCTCAATGCAACTTTAGGAATCATAAGGAATTAAGGCGAACTGAACTTCCCAAGTGCCACATGTGTCCAGATAAGAGGCAAACAAAGACAATCCCATGAATACAGATATAGATACCAGTTTTGGATTTCGGTGCAACCCCTGACTCAACTATTACCACGGTATTGACTATTGAACATGACGAACAGGAGATAAATGCCAGGTTCTCTTCCCTGACAACGCATGTTACCTTCTCATTATTAGTCATTGCCGAACTAACTCCTTCAGTACAAGATCCAGTCCCACATTGCGTGGTTCTTGGCCGTTCCAAGGATCCGTTTCAAGTTCCTTAGCTAAACAAACCAAGAAAAACGACAGAGGTGCGTATACCTTATCAGTGTACAGCTGCTTCAGGCGCGCGAGATCCCGGAGCCCGCCATCGACGAGCTTCCGCAGGTTCCGCGGCCCGACCCCGGGGATGCCCAGAAGCTCCACGCTCTCCCTCGCCAGAAAGCCGGCCGCCGCCGACGAGGAGGAGAACCGCCGGCGCCCGAACCGCAGGCACCCCGCCCCCGCGGCGGCGCGGGGGTGCAGGAACGGCGGAGACGGTGCGCAGGAAGGGGAGGGAGCCGGGCGGAGGACGGGTGGCATCGCGGCGCGGTCGGAGGAGCTACGGGAGCGGGCGGCGGCGAGGCGGAAGTGGCGGAGGGGGACGGGGACGCGGAGCAAGATGCGGTGGCGCATGGCCGGCGGCGGGAAACGGGGGCATTGGGGGTTCAGGGTTGTGTTGGGGTTTTGGCGGGAAGGGGAAGGAAAAGGGTTGTGGAGGTCGAGGAAACGAGGAGACAGGGCTGCGTGTTGCCCGCCTGCGAGCAGAGCAGGAGTGCAGTGCAGTGCTCTGGTGAGTGCAGTGTGCTGCTGCGAGCAGTTGGAGGCACGCTTCCGTAATTTGTGGATTAGAAAACTTCCACAGCCCAACCAAAAGATGTTTCTTTTCTTTTCCTTTTTTCTTCTTTGCTCTTGGGTTTTTTTGAAACTAATAAAAAACAATACAGAATCCGTCAGTAATCCGCGAGACGAATTATTAAACCTAATTAATCCATCATTAGCACATGTGTTACTGTAGCACCGTATTGTCAAATCATGGACTAATTAGGCTTAAAAGATTCGTCTCGCAAATTAGACACCATCTATGCAATTAGTTATTTTTTAGTCTATATTTAATACTCCATACATATGTCCAAACATCCGATGTGATAGGGTGCAAACTTTTGAGAGATGAACTAAACAAGACCTATGTCTATATACATAGAAAAAAAACGAATCTAAAAAGATCAAAACATCTTGTAATTTAAAATGGAAGCAGTATTCTCAATGAACAATGAGATATTGTCTCGGTCACAAAGTAGCCAACAGAAAAAGACATGACTATGCACAATTATGTTCACTAGAAATCAAAGAGCCGTGCACTCGGCCAACCCCGGATTCAAAACCCGACGCCCACCGTATTTCCGTGCAATTGCATGGAAATGAGAAGCAAAGCTCCCCGGTTCAAAAAAAAAAGGTATCTTAGAAATATTTTCACATTTAATTTTTCCAGGCCTTTGTATAAGGTCTAAAAAATCAAAGAACCACTAAAACAAATCACCTATTTAACTGACACATGTGGTTCTAATTAATGTAAGTCCTTTGTTGCAACATCAACAGATCTTACATATTGAGAGGTTGAAGACTAAGATAGTCACTCTAAGTTATCGATTGTTCCAACCAAGTTCCATGAGACATAATCAATCTACTACTAGGAGACAATTATAGCATTGCCCTATAAATATTAAATTTCTTTCTTGTCAAAAGGAATTAATAAGTTTCTAACTAAAGACCTAGTTATATCTTGAGCTCAAAGTGGTAAACGCTCATAAATGAGACTTTATTTGATAAAGGAACCGAAATACTCTCTTGTCTTGTTTGTATAGGGAGAAGCCCTTAGTCCATACTCGATTCATATCATTAAAGGTTTTCCTACAACTGTAAAGTGATGAAAACTTAAAGAGATGTTACAATTATTTTTATACTCCATCAAATTATTGAAGTCCAAGAGTTTAGACTGGCCGTGATAAGCCAATAACCAGAGTTCAAGTCTCTAGTCTCATAACCAAATAATAGAAGAGGTAATAGTTCCATCTTCTTATAATATCCTAGCGCGCATGGAAAACAAGGCAGCCTCTTTGGACAAATAGAACCCATTCTAAAAATTTAGAGGTTCTAGGGTATTTTACTCAAAATAGAGTTACTTGTTCTTGTTCCATTCTATCACCAAAATCAAATAATTAAGACAATATACAAAATACTAGAGAGGGTAATGCCCCCTCCCTAACACATACGAAACGATACTTCCATATTTAATTAGTATTATTATGAATTATTATTTGTTATACTCTTAAGCTGCTCGCAAAAAAAAAGAATAAACTCTTAAGGGCTCTTGGCCATTGCTTTCACTATCCTGCTACTCCCTCCGTCCCCAAAAGAATGAAATTCTGGAATAGTATTATCGGTGTCTAGATGACCAGGTGTCTAAACAGAGCGACTAGTGAATTTGTATCTGCGCGTCTGGACCCTGATGGTTGTGCAAAACGGACACAAGGATGTATACTGGTTTAGGCATGAATGACCCTACGTCCAGTGGGTTTCGCTGCGGATCATGTTGCCTTGCACCGGGGTGCTCGTAATAGGGGTTACAAGCTTTCGAGAGAGAGAGCAGGTCACAAGTCTCTTGAGCAGTGGTGGTTTCGTCTGAGTTCTAGGTGTTCTCTCCTGGCTGTTGTTGCCTCCTTGCCTCCCCTTTTATAACTTCTAAGAGGAGGGGTCGGGTTACACTAGCGGTAAAGTGGTGAAAACAGAAAAATGAAAGAGAAAGATAAAAAAAAAAGGTGACCTCGGGCGTGGCCGTCCTCCTCCTTATCCGGCGGGAACAGTTTTCCTGTAGCGTGGAGTCGTGCGGGGCGTTGATCTTTTGGCCTCTCTGTTCGCTGGTGCGTCGTTCCAGGGCCATGCCTTGACCTGTACGTCCCTGTGTCATGAAGGTGGGCGATGCGTGCGGCGGGATTTTCGTGGTGAGGGGGTTATGTGGCACAGCTGCCGTCACCCTCGTTGCTGTAGAAGTATGGATGTCGTTGTGGTAGAATGACAGGGGTCATGTCGAGTCAGGGCATGGCTCTGGTGCCCCTGTTGACTGTGCACGGTCACGTCCATTATGTTGATGGAGCGAGCACCGTGCTGAGTCCCTGTGGCTCCCCGTTTCGCTTGAGGGTTCCACGTGCCCCTCGGGCGAGGCAGAAAACGCGCTGTGGGGGTCGGGCGCCTTTGATGATGCTGCAGGGGCTCGGGCGAGGTGGAGAGATGTCGCTCGAGACGCCTATCGTGCCTAAGGCCTCTCCGCAAGGCTCGGGTGAGATAGAGTTTGCAGTTTATGCCTTTGAGCGGCTGACACGCTGTCAGTGCTTTTTAGGCCTCTTATGGTGGGCCTACAAACGTGCAGGGTGCCGTATTTTACCCCCTGTTAAGTATCTCGAGTATTTTGATACCTGACGAGTATCATGTTTTAATATACCAAGTTTGACCAATTATAAATAAAAAAGTATAAATATTTATAATATCAAATAAATATCATTAGATTAATTATGAAATATATTTTTATAATAAATCATAAATATGAATACTATTTACTAAAAATTTAATCAAACGTGAAACACTTTAACTGACACGCATACCTTTTCGGGACAGGTAGTATTTAAGAAGCCTTATAGATGGACATATTACTCAGTGCATCATTGAAAGCGGTAGAGTCCTATCGTCACCGTGCAAGTCAGTACACCACCGCATTCCCCTCACGTGAACCAACAGAGTAAGTAGATCCTATTGGTAGGTAAGATAAAACCTAAAAGTATTTGACTAAAAAATAAAGCACTCCATCCATTTCAAAATAATTGACGTTATATTATTCAAAATTTATTTTAAAATACTTGGGCATCTTACTTTTCAATGTTCATATTTGTCTTCTTTCAATACATTTTTTTCTAATACATCTCTATCTCTCCTTCTCGTTTTTTGTGCACCGCACTTTTTCGGTCCTCTTTAATTCTCGTGTCCAAATCTAACAGCCTGATAGGTCGCCTTGGCTGTTCGCTGCAGCTGCTGCAGTTGCAAGAACTTCCTCTCACAAACTATTATAAAAATAACAGAAATAGCTGCAGAAGTAGCTGCAATGAGCACATGGGTATCACAGGCATCCTACAAGATAAGTCATCTTAAACTAGAACAGGTTCTAAAATGTCAAATATTTTGCGACAGAGCGAGTAACTTGCTCCACTTTATCACCAAATTATTCAACTAATATAAAAAGACAGTATACTTGGGGGGGGGGGGGGGGGGGGGGGGCGGGGCGGCAATGCCTCCCTAGACACAAAATAAAACGACACTCCCATTTTTTGAGACATGTTTGCAAGGTAATATTAAGATATTTTAACTTTTGAATATTAAAAACAATTCATATATTTTTAAACCCATTTTATAGGTATATTTGTACCAAATTATTTCCAAACTTTTGAACACATATTTAAGTTCTTTTTTAAAACTTTATTTTTGGAAGATTTTGAAAACCAATTTTTGAGAAATTACTTCAAAAATGTTTTGAAGCTATTTTAAAAACAAATAAAATATTTTCAAAGCCTTTTCAAATATAGGTTGAAATACTATTAAAATACATTTTCAAGGACTTTGAAAAGTCAATGCATTTGAAAAATAGTTTCTAAAACAAACTTTTAACAACTTATTTTTGGTAAATAGGGAAAAACCTATTCGAGACTTAACGAAAATTTAAAATTCATTTTGCACATAAGAAAATTAACGCAAAATGCATGAAATCCAACAATCAAGTTAATTTATAAGATATAAATATAAATTCACATTTTTCACTCTACTAATTTTTATCTACTCAGATAAATCTTGGTAAATTTTATAAAAATATCAAATTATTTATCTATCTAGTGTTTTCTATTTATATCCTAAAATCAAAGTTTAGGGTGTGACAACTACTACTAAGCCTGGGCACAAAAAACCGAAACCGAGGAACCGAACCGAAAGAACCGGAACCGAAACCGAAAAATTCGGTTCCTTGTTCGGTTCCTAATTTTGAGGAACCGAAATAACCGAAGAAAATTCGGTTCCTACTCTCGGTTAACCGAACTAACCGAAAGAACCGAATTACATGTATCATATTCATCTACTCATATTTTGTAAGATTATTTTTGGTTTATGTGTGATATTTTATATTTCAAAAGCTATATATTTGTGTTAGTACATTGCTATTATTGCCTTATAAATTATTATTAATAAAAATGGATATAGTGTTACATAAATTTGCCTTGGAACATGTATATTTATTCTTGTCTTGACCTATGCTGAAAAATTTCGGTTAGTTCGGTTAGAACCGAAACCGAACCGAAATAACCGAGAACCGAAATTGTCGGTTCCAAGATTTTTTGGGAACCGATCGGTTCCTATTTTCTGAGAACCGAATTTCTTCAGGAACCAAGGAACCGAACCGAACCGAACCGAAGAACCGAATGCCCACACTGAACTACTACTAAGGTTGGGAGCTGAGAAAGTAGCTTCTTCTGATTCACTCCACTATAGAGTCACTATACATAAAGTTTATCTTAAAGAATCATAAAGAAACTTTTCAATCAAAGGATCATTTTTTAGAATCAGCTTCCATAAAGAATGTAGGGTAGAAGAAACTCTACCAGGTTCTGAACCTAAACCGTTAGCCTGGCTAGGAAAGCCCATGGAAATCTAAGTGGGCTTGAAGCCGGAGCAAGATTCGGCCCAACAAATCCCTCACAATTTTCACGGGGCCCAGCCTTCGGAATGGCGGAATTCCGAAATTTGAAGTTGTCGCCTCCTCGCTTTTGTGGCTTTTCATTCCCCACCTCTTCCTTCCACCCAGCGTCCAGCGACGGCGACGCCACCGGCGACGACTCATCGCAGCGGGGGAGGACGGATGGCAGCTACGGGCGGCACTCCGAGCCCCGCTAAGCGGCCCCGCCACTCTGACGTCTCCGCCTCCGGCGGTGGCTCCGATTCTGACTCTGACGGGGACCTCGTCAGGTACGGCCGGCCTCTCCTCAGCGCCTCCCCTCGCTCACGGGCTCGCTCTAGAACATTCCTCTTTTGATTTAAGCTCTTTGGGTTGCGAATGTTCCTTTTCTCCTTCGTTTCCTGGCATGATTCGAGATGTTCAATTTGGTGGTTGCGGCGGCAGTGACCTCAGGGAGATCGTGTGCCTGCTGCGGCTTATCAAGGGCGGGGCCAACAAGGACGGGCAGAAGATCTGTGAGCAGATCGTTGCCAGGTGAGTTGTAAACCTTGAGGACTCCTAATCTCCTCGCGATTCTGCAAACAATTGGGCCAATCGCGTAAATATTTGTTAATATCAATGTTTTCCATGATGCTGATGACTTGCGATTGCACTGACTATTGCCCGATTGCATATTTACATTCGGCAGTTTTTTATATGATTTCACATATTGCTGGTGAAATCTTGCCCTATCTGCAGTCCATGCAATTGTGCTACCTTTTAGGCTTCAATGCAGTTTTAGCAAGGAAACTTGAAAAAGACTCGCGATTTTGTAATGAATGGAAGGGAAATAAGGCAGTATTTTTGACAGTTGTGTAGTCCTGTGTATGGAGATTTATGTTTCTTGGATTAATTTTTGGTTGTTTTGTTGATGTTGCTGTGCACATAGCTTGTGGTCTGAATTTCTTCCTAAAGTAATGTTACTTTTGCAATGCAGCAATAGCCTGTTGGATTTCTCTGTTCCTTGTAGGAAATCAAGATACTTTTCCTTTTATGCAATCAAAGCACATAGTATTATCTTTCCAGTTTCTATTTAAAAAGGCAGCACTTCAAAATTGTAGACAACAGGAGTGTTTCACATGATAGTAGTAGTCTCATAATTATAAGAGTGACTTTATCTATGTGATTGGTCGAATTTTTCTCTCCTGAGTAGGCTAAATGCATGGTCTGACGAAATCTGAAAGTCTTGTTCCTTCATCTGTATCACCAGAATTTGTTGTTAATTGTTTTCTTAACCTGTAGTGTGGCAGCAGATATTCAGACTATGCTGGAAGAAACCCAGCTGAAATTTGAGGAGGAAAGGTATTCAGTATTCCACTTCCACATGATTTTTTCCCCATTAATTTACTTAGAGCATCTGAAGCCAGTTATAACTTACTAATCTGTGTTACTATTTGTGCATGCAGACAGAATTTGCTAAAAGTACTGTCTAACACTTCCAAAGAGGTATTCATAACAATTTGTATTCCAGGGTTTTATTTTGTTCTTAAATGACACGAGATTTGTACTTCAGCAGTGTGAGAGTTCACTGAACGAAGAGTACAGCAAGTTTCAGGAAACATATGACACGTTCTGTAAAGAAAAGGATGCTCACATGCAGACTTTCAGAGGTAGGTCAAACAAGAGCAACCGCCTGTGATGGTTGCTTCTCACCAATTTCTTCACTTACACATGAAGCGTGGCTCTCTTTTTTTTTAATCTTTCTAAAACAAGCTACTAACCAGGATACTTGATTTGTTAATTCATGATTAAATTTAGAGTACACCTTCGAATAAACCTGTGTGCTTTGTTTACTGAAGTTTGCTTTTTGTTGCTAGTTATACAAATGAACTTGAATTATGTGCCTTGAAAAAGCATGGCTTGACAAATATATTAGCCTATCAACTGAATTTTTTGTATATGTTATGTGCAGACCTGTTCTCAAAAGTTGAAGTTGAGAAGAAGAAATTGCTTGAGAAGTACGAACATCATAGTAAGTAGTAGGATGACTTGCCAATTTTTGTGCGATGGACTATTGTTTACCTGACTGACTATCATCATTCTTTCAACCAGGGAAGGCGGAGACCAACACGTTATCTGAACTTGACAAAACATTCTCAGAGAAGGTAACACATGCGGAACAATCTGTCAGAAGGGTGAAGCAGGTACATCTTAACATATATTTACATCTGCTTGCTCCGTTGGCACCGTATCTTCCTCTGACAATCCAAATTTCGGAGTTTGCGTCTTTGAGATTCCAGTACTGATTTCATATTTCAATTTCATTACTTCATTTGTGCAGGATGGCAAGTCATTTATCATCTTTCGCAAGTCTATTGGCTCGTTTCTTGAGTGTGGCTCTGAAGATGATTTTGACCTTGATGAGTGACGCTGCTAATGATAATAATTCATATAAAAGATAAACGGAAGCTCTTCATTCTTTCTTGGCATTTCCTTTTTTTTTAACCTGGTGGGCTTTAGCAGTATACATTTTTTTATTATACTTTAGTAGCTCATTGTATTAGCCTTTTTCCAGATTAGTTTGTTCGCAATCCTGAATTTGGTGTCCATATGGCTGGATATGTACAGATGTTTTGTGTTATTTTTCCACTTTGAAAGCAGAGATTCAAAAATATTATTGCTCTGGAAATTATTATTATCACTCAGGAAACTATTATTATTCAGTGGCATCATTATAAGAAACAAAATAGCATGATTAATGCTTGCTCGCATGTTGCTTGGGAGGGACAGAGAATGCATGGCCAACGGTGCAAATAATGTCGTTTATTGCTCCTTAAAAATTAGCAGCTAAAATTAGTACTAATGGATCCAAACAGACCTGCTAATAAGCTACTAATTATTAGCTAGAGGGTTGCTAACTATTAGTTTCATTAGCAGATTTGTAGTTGCTAATAGTTTATATGTACGTTCAACGCACTGTCCAACCACCTATTAGCAGCTATTAGCAGGTGCATCCAAAACACTCCCCCACTAAAAATTAGCTAGCTAAATTTTAGGATCCAAATAAGCCCTATATAAAGGCAATCGAGGAGTCCAACCCAGCCATTGGTGCATTTCAGCTCCCCTACGACTAAGGTTGAATACGATGGACAAAAGCGTCAAGGCCATGTTCCTTTTCACCATTCTCATTGGATCCCTAGCGTTGCCAACACAGTGTACGTATGGTATATGTGGCCAACCTGTCTTCTCTTATCCTTTATAAGCTTATGCTTTATACGACTCTTATTGACAAATTCACACAAATATTCCATAGGTCGTCACCCTATCGGTGCTGTCAACTCCGCATTATCAGATGAGAAGACAAAGGTTAAGCTGATTTTTTGCGCTGTGGCGACATGCAATTACTTCAATCCTCATTTCGGTAAGTGCTACTGCTGCCCGGATGGAAGTCGGAAGGAATATTGCCAGAGGACGTTGGACGAGTGTAGGGCCAACTGCGCCTCATGCAATCCCAAATGTATGCCACAGCTATATATTTAATTGTTGATGGAAGGTACAGCAATGGATGAAAGTATGAAGAACATGTCAAAAAGTATGGTTTGATCCTATAATAATGTTATAGGTCCGTTCATTTGAGGCTTTGAGCTGAATAATATGCTGCATTGTGACATAGCAATACTTTCGTTGTGATCCTATAATAATTTCATAGCAAAACACAAGAACAGGAAAAAAAATTCCTCCATTCCAAAAGGGACCTAAAGATATAGCAATATTCAGTAATTTGAGCACCCAAAGTTCTCCTTTGCTAAATGCTTGGTACAGTAGTCAAAATTCCATCCATACGGCGCCATCAGCTGATTGTTCAATGCCATGCCGAAAACCAGGGAGCTAGACCTATGTGGTCCAAACTAGGATATGTAAAAAAAACTATGTAACACAGATACTTCGATGCCAACAGACTAAAAATAAAAAGCATTAAAACAGACTTTAATCAGATCCTGACATCATATTCCCAGCTCAATTCCACCAACAGATATGTTCCGAGGTCAAAACAGGGCCATGTACACCTGACACTCTCAATACATTTCATCGAAACGGAAGTTGTAAATGTGAGTGAGGTGATTGAGCCCGCCATTCATAATCACGCTGTCTACAGTCTCAAGCTTCCTGTAATGACAATTCAGATTGTCCTGCTGATGCTTTGCGAGCAGTGCCTCCTCTTGCAGTTCATTCTACAAGGATTCAACGATATAAGCACATTGCCAAATGAAGCAAATTAAAAGGCACATCACATGCAAGGACTGTGACAGGTCACATGACCCAGATAACATTGTTTTGTGCTCAGATTTTACTGCTGTAAAAACTTCTGAAGTGTGAGTTTTAGTGATAAGATTCTATTCTAAAAACTTATTTGAGATAGAATGATAGCTACTATTCAAGTTCATCAAATTTGGAACTGATGACGGTTTAGAAGCCAAGCCACCAACCAAGAACAAGAATTTTACCTTGATTAGTGCTAAGTTCTCCAACTCATGCCTCTTGGACATCAACTTAAACTTTCTGACATTATGACAATCAGGGTCTGTAGGGCCCACCCAATGGAATTCTAACTTCCTTCCAGGTTTCCGTGGACGGTCATTGAACATTTCAGCTGTGGCATGCTTTGCCCTCACAGGCCTTGGCATCCCAGACAGCATGAATGGGAACTCATCTAGTATGTTGACCACGGACTCAGCATCCTTCGCAGTTTCCATTTCTACTAATGCAGATTGGGGAATGTCAAATGGAACTGTATAGTTGGTCAGAAAACTGACACTTTTGACATTACCAAACTGGTTCAAAGCTGTCGTAATGACTGCATCTGTAGCCAGGCGAGACAAGTTGTCAAGGTATACAGTTCTCTTAACCTTCTCCTCAAACTCTTTATACACTTTTGTGGCCTCCAAGAATGCAGTGCTGGTACTTTGTTCCACAGCCAGGCCAACAGAGGTAGGAAGTTTTAGTCCGGAAGTGTTCTGGCTGGTGTCAGTAGCTTGTACTGCAGAGGTATGCATCTTTTTGCTAAATTTCTTGTCATTTGATTGATCAGCAGATCGTCTGATTGGGAAACAGTCATTTGCCTCTCCACACTTCCCTGCAGAGGTATTCAGGTTCTTGCTTGGGTTGTTGATCTTAGCTTCTTCAGTTACTCTCTTCCTTGAGGTGTTGCTGTTTGTCTCATAGAGTAGCTTCTTGCTTAGGATATTTTCACTAGCAGCTTCACAGGGTTTAGTAATGGAGTCGTTCTTTTCCACTTCACCTTGCACTCTTGTGATTGAAAGTTCCATGCTTGGGGTGCTGTCCATGGCTCCTACACATGCTTCCTTCTTTGATGTTTTGCTGCTCTCAGGAGGCAGCCCATTGCTCATAATGTCTGTGTGTCCCTCTTCACATGACCCTTTCCTTACAGGGCAAATGCTTTCTGTGTTATCTTGCATGCCACCAGTGGTTGTCAGATTCAGGTCTGGGACAATGAAATTAGCCTCTTCACACACTCTGTCCTTTGATATGGTTTTGCACAGGCTGTTGCTGTTTGCCTGTTCACATAGTCTGTCTTTAGACATGGTTTTCAAGTTTCCATCTGTTGATAACTTGATACTAGGGGGCTTGGTGCTTACCTTTTCAATCTTCAGTTCAGTGTCAATAAATGTGGTGTTTTCGGTGGTGTCATTAGTATATTCAGGTACTTCCTTAGCAGCGTGTTTTTTCGTATCCTCAGGCAATCCTGTGCTCATGGTCTGAAGGCCTTCAGCCAACCTCTTTCTCAGTGGTAATGGTAAACGAATACGGATTTTGTTCCCAGTTGGGCCAATTTTCCTGACACTTGTGTCCATTCTGGCTTCAACAGCCTGGTTTTCAGAGGCAGACATTTCATTGGCACAGAATATACTCCTGCGGTTTCGAAGTGAAATGGTAGAGTTAATAATAAAAAATATTAATAATATTATTCAGGGCTATATGCAGAAGACAAGAAAATCCCTTTTGATTTATCAAACACACAATGAAGTCAGACTGGCACACTAGATCACCTAACATAAAAATCTTAATGCCTTGCACATATAAGGCACTAAGCATCACAAAAAATCATCTCTGAAACAAAAGAATAATCAACCAAACAAAGCACAGTATTACATGAATTTTCAAAGATACCAACCTGGTTTATTTAAAAATATCATGCTGGTAATAGGACCAAGCCTCTCCTCTACTGAACAAGTAAGCTATTAACAAAAGCGTATCAATATAAGTATCAAAGTGTCTAATCTTTGACCATCAGTACCTCATATACCAATGTATGTTGTACATACAAAGTTTGTCAAAACAAAATCATGTATGTACATACAAAGTTCAGTAAACCTGCATAAATACCGATGTATTTTTTTTTTTCTCAAATAGGTAGGAGAACTGCGTATCATTGCATTATATAATAGAATAAGAGAAACATACAACACACCAGCACACCTCCTTTCCATAATGTTGTGTTAATAAAAAAAAGTAAAATCCATTCTAGATATTAAGAAACAAAACTGACAAGCTTTCAATCTGGTGTTTTTCATGATGTTCTAACAGTACCATTTGTGTTTTCCAATCATAATATCAAAGATGAATGAAATCAATTTTTTGTCAGATTACTTGCTTTATGTACCTTACATACATGATTTTTCATGGAAATTGTTTGAAGCACTGCAACATGTTGGATTATTGTGTTTTTGCTAATGGGAATGCTGGGACCCCTGGCCACTAAACTATTTCCTATATTAGACATTAAAATGATTCTGCAATTTTGCAATGTCATAAGTGCTCCAATCTGGTTCAGGATTTGAGATTTTGACAATTTTGGTTTAGCAGGTTCGACAACTCCAAAGTTATAAATCAGATTGAAGAACAGCTCTTGTGAATCTTAATGAAACATATTTAACATAAACAGTTCATTGTTCCCAATAAGGATCATCTGTTAGCAGCAATTAAGTGACCAACTAATCATATGTATATGATTACTAATTTACTAGGCATGAGTTCCTGAAACATGCCTTCCACGATTAGGACGATTAACATACATGGATTTCATTTGTTGCTTGCAAAGAAATATAGGAGTACACAAACACTATATTTGGCAAGGTGATGGCCCAACGTAACACCAGAATCATGTTTAATTACAGTGCACCCTTAAATCTCACCACCTGGGACCTAAATGAATTTAATATGCAAAGCAAGAAAGCCAAAGGCAATCAACTCAAAAACCTCACCAGTGTGAAACTTTTTTTTGGGGGGCAAAAATCAGGATATAAGGCAGTTTATTTATCTGAACCTAATATTTGGATTTCTAAAACTATTATACTCTATGGCATGATTTCAAGTTAAAACAACTTATTCCCCTCTAGACATATAGTATATAGGACAAGCTCCAGAGTGTCACTTTAAATTAAGGCATCTGCACTTTGCAAAAGTATATTGACAATCATCTAGGTATTACATAATGTGCATTACCCACAGAATAAAAAACAGATCTACAGATGTTAGAGCAAACGCACTTTTGAAAAAAATTGAAAACAAAAAGGGGCAGAAGAGCAAAAAAAAAAAAACATATGTCCATTACCCATTACATAACACATGTCAAGTGCCAACATAGTTAGGACAGCATCTTTTCCAGTTGCCATCTGTAGATAAGTTGATACAAAGTTTTAAATTACTTTGCTGTTCTCATAAACATTCTGAGATAATACTGTATTGTGCAATATGCCAACTGAGTGAACCTGCAATACTCTAACTTAACAGCTAAAACAGCAGAATTTCATAGAATTGGCAAGTATAAATTTGTACTCCTACTACTCCCAACATAGAAGAACATTCATGGTGATTGGTGAGATCATTCTGGAGTTTGTCCTACTACTCCCAACATAGAAGAATAGCAGAAATTAAGGCATCTGCTCCCAAATCGAAGTTAGATAAAATTCGAGTACCAAATAGCTTAGGGTTTGGGTGCTCGGTTTCGCACAACAGAAAGGAAAGAGAGGGCGCTAGCAGACCTAGTGGGTGCTCATCGCCGGCGAAGATCTCGACGAAGGCCTTGGCGCCGGGCGTACGGCGGCGGCGGCGGCGGCGGCGGTCGCCCAGTCGTCGCCACGGCACGGCAGTGAGAGAGCGCACGGGGATGAACAAGATGGAGACACAGAGAGAGAGCGCACGCCGGAGGTGGCCCCGTAAGTGGGCCTGGAGCAGGCCTTGTGCTGCTTGGTTTCTGATCCAGCCCAGGGCGTCAAAAGCAGAAACGGTTTTATCAGAGTAAAGTCCAATTTACCACCCTAAATTTGAAAAACCCACTGAAACTTCAATACCAAATAACAAACGTACCTCAACTTTCAAAACTGGACACAATATCCCCTTTGATAATTTCAAAGTGGTTTCTTCGGTGGTTTTGCTTAAGTGGTAATTGGGCCCACTTGTCAGCTGGTCTCTCTCTTTGTCTTATATAAAATAATCATAACCTTTCCATATGAAGGTCCTGTTTGGATCAAAGGGCTAGAACTAGTTTGAGTTAGTTTGCACTCAACTAGTTCAAAAGTAGCTAAATAAGAGGGCTAGAGCTAGTTTTTTTGTAACTAGCCCACCCAAAAAAAACTATCCCTCTTAAGGGGTGATTATTGGGGCTAGTTAGGGCTAGTTCTGATGGGACCCACAAAAAAATTATTTTTTTCCTCCTCAGCCGCACTTGAGCCGCACCTAGTCCGATGGGCCCACGGAAAAATTAATTAATAATTAGAAAAGTACATTTAATATCAATCTAACCATCTATCTAACCCTTGGATCCAAACGTCTCTTTGGCTAGAGCTAGTTCAGGGCTAGTCCTGGATTAGAAACTAACTCTAACCTCTAGCCGAGCTAGAGTATCCAAACAGGGCCGAAGTCATATAAATAAAAACTTTATATCAAAACTATAGAGCTCTATATCACCTACAACTTTATAGTTGACTAATAAAAATACTCGTGCGTTGCAACGGGGCACATGGTTTATTGCAATGTCACTTATACGACTTTTGGATAGAAATAAACCATGCGTTGCAACGGGGCCAAGCCTCGCCCCTCGGCTGCCGACCTCCGGCCCGCCGCAGCAGCAGCACCACCCCTAGGCTTCGCGCGGCGCCTGCGCCTGTGCTTGCAGGAGCAATGCCGAACAGAGTAGCTAAAATAGAGTAGCCGAGCAGACCAGTAGGGAGCACCACGGATGACTGATCGGCCATCCGCAGTGAGCTTAACACGGCCATGGGTCTGCGTTCCCCGACGATGAGTTCCAGCGGTAGCTCGCCGAACTCCGATGTGATTTGGATGCCGTTAGCTGGATCAAGAACCACCCTTGGTTCACCTACGAGGCTACGACACATGCCACCAGGTCATAGTCACCGAGGAGACCCAGTAGAAGCGCTATGGGCAGGTTCATGCGGACTGACTTCTTAGGCCGAGGGTTCGGCGTGTTCTTTTTCTCTCCCAAACTAAAACCCCTCCTCCATATAGAATTTTCCAGCGTTGTCCAGAACTCGACTCAAATTCTTATTATATATTTATTTTTTATCCTTTCTTTATTCTTTGATCACTGTGGTATCCATAATATAAGGGTGCACACATTTGGTATGGCTCTGTGCCAAGTGCTTGTTATCGGAGTTGGAGCCGGAGTCGAAGGCCTTCAGGCAGAGCCAACGTTTGGCGCTCCGACTCTGGCGACCAAAACAGTTTTGGCTCCATGTATGGGAGGGTAGAAGTGTTCCTTCCTTCGATCCTATTTGATGTGGCTTCGCTTGCTCGGGTGCTAGAGCCGTTAATATTGCCAATAATACAATAGTATTGTATAAGTTAATATTGGCAATGTTGTGACGATGTCATATCAAGTCTATATTATATTAAACTGCAACCTTGATAGATCTTTTTCCTCCATTGTAAGGCATAAAAATATTTACTCGTAAATATATCATTATTTTTTTCATGTGTGCCTTCTCGTGAGATGATGATTTTATATTTGAGATGCTTAAATATTTATTTTAAGTTATCATCTTTGAAAACATCCTAAGATCATTTAGTGGACTAAATATTCATTTTAAATTTTCTAATTTTGAGATTCAAATTTTTGTGAATTTTTCGAACTATCTCGAATGCTGAAATGGTCTACACCAAAATTGCCTCTCAATATATTCTACAACTTTCTAGTTAACCATATTTTTATTTGATGTTATTTAGAGGTCCAGATATTTGTTCGTTTTGGGGTCAAAAATTTGAATTCCAAAATCTACCATTGTTTTTCAAGCATCTATCGACGCGGATGTGAGCCAACTATCAAGCAACTTCAAATGGCACCAACATAAAAAGGGTGTGTGTCGACTATCCATGCAGACTTCAAAGAAAATTGTTGGCGCCCGGACGTCTAGTGGGATAGGATTCCGTTAGACAGTAACTTGGGGTCTTGGGCACACTCCCACCGAACAGTCTAGCAGAACGGCCCATTAGAAAACGCCATTGCATGACTCTGGCTTTGGTTGCCAGCCTGCCCGCCGGCGCCTCTACACGAGCGCATCCATCCCCGTCCGCCTCATCTTGCCCCGCACGCATACCCCATCCCCGTCCGCCTCACCCCGCCCCGTGCCCGCCGCTTCTTCCCCGTGACCCCTCCTCTCTCTCTCCCGGCTTGGGTGGGACCCGAGAGCCAGGATGAGGATGAGCACGCCCCGTCCGCAGGACCTCAGGCGCGTTGCGCGCCCCATACGCCTGCCCCCGTCTCGCCGCGTCCCTTCCCCCAGCGCTTTGGCCGTGCCCACATGACTCTCTAAACATACCTTTGAAACACGAAAATACTTGCAACATAAAACACTTGAATGCAACATACGTCTGAAGAAGATGAAACATTTGGAACATACACTTGCAACATGTGTGTGAAACATATGCAACATCTAAATAAAACACTTGCAACTTGCAACATTAAAACACTTATTGCAACATAAGGCTGAAACAGCTGAAACATTTCGAACATACTCTTGCAACATATGTGTGAAACATGTGCAACATTCAAATAAAAAACGCTTGCAACATACGTCTGAAACAGATGAAACATTTTGAACAAACGCTTGCAACCTCTAAAACACTTGCAACATATGCAACATCCCGATACTTTTGCAACATCCATATGAAACACTTGTAAGATACCTCTGATAACATCTGAAACATACATTTGCAACATAGGGGGAGGGGGTGGCCAGGGCCGGTTGATTCTGACCTCGGAGTGGGAGCCGACGCCGAGCAGCAGCGTGCGAACACCACCAACACGGGTCGTGCTCATGGGTGCCCTTGGCTCAATGGGGACTGACTTGGGGCGCGCGACGGCACCAATAGCACCAGCAGAGGTGGGCGGCGCGCCCGACGGCGCGGGTGGGACTACGGGAGCAAGGAGCGAGAGGCGCGGGTGAGGCGCATGACGGGCAGGAGTGAGGAGCGAGCAACACAGGATGAGGGCGCGTGAGGAGGGTGGGAACGCACGGCGTTGTAAAGCGTGCGATGGGTGAGCGAGTAGAAAGATATTTTTGAGAGAGATGAGAGATACGTACAAAGAAAGAGGCAGGCGGCCAATAGTGCGCTTGCAGGCCCGGGGTATCCACGGACGCCTGACCCTAAGCATTACCGGACTTCAAAAGGGCACCAACACAAAATATGAAATATGTCAGTATCGGCACATGAATAGTTTTGATTATTCCTGTTGGCTCTGTCACTAACTTGCATAGTTGCATGAGCTCATGAGCTTCAGGAATACTTGGACCACAACCGTTCTATTCTTGCTAGTATGGATGGGCCGACGCGGATGAGATGTTCTGCACTACTTATTGCAAATTCCATTAGTTCTTTTTCCACCAAAAAAGAAAGCATATTAAAGGACTAAGGTACTTATGAGCCTGCCAGCCCATATTAATTGCATTTATTTCTATTAATTTGCTGCAAGTCATCTACTATTGTATTTCAAGCAAATATGCAATATAGCTAAGATCAATAGCAATGCCTTGTTACACATTAATATCTCACTCTAGGATAGTCAGTAGATAACTAGATATGCTCATACTGATAATCATAATTAAATGCTACTACACATATATACATATATTTTTGAGGAGATTATGTAGTGCCACATAAGATTAATGTGCTTCCAAAAATAACAAGTTCCAATCCACTATATATAAGACACATTTACCATCCACACAGATCAGACATTCAGCAACTAGCTGCACATTTTTCAACACCATTAATTCTTCAAGCAAGCTAGCCACCTTTTCAACAGGCTAATCAAGATGAGGGCTACCCAAGTTTTCCTGTTGCTTGCCTTCATGGTGCTGCTATCAAGTATATCTCTGCCTATATATTGCAGCTGTATATTAATATTGTGTTACATGCATTAGCATATATCATATCACTGTTGTTTTGATCCTATTTCACAAGTGTTGTTACAGTTGTTCTGATAAAAATTTCTTGTTGAGATTTTTCAGATGAGGTAGGAACAATTGCATCAACAGAAAGTAGCAGCAATGAAGATTGTGAACCAGCGGTTATTAAGTTGGGTGACGATTGTATCCCGAAGGACTGCAACCACAATTGCATTGCCCTCGGAGCTCGCAGTGGAAACTGCATCGGAGGGCCGGCATGCAATTGTGTTTTCTGTGGACCCAGGCATGCACCACCTCCGCTACAATAGGATTCTGTTACATGGGTGCTGCAGCCGCAATGCTGCTGCTGATGTTTAGGAACTTCTGCTCAAGGATAGATTCATAGATGTGTACCAACAGTAACAGCGCTGGAGCAAGTTAAATGGCTGGAATAATTGATAAGTGATGTCTTAAAGAGGAATATGTCTGTGCTTTTATCCAAATAAAAAATTTACAGGAAATAAAAAAGAAGAAGATAATTTGCTAGCGCTATGCTGTATATATAATATGAAATGTATGCAAATAGTAGTTCATCTCATCATCAAAGTGATGATTACCATGGAACGTGCATTGGATGGCACCCTAAGGGTGCATTTCATCCTATCATGTCTTTCCCCTAACATGGAGGCTCGCACTTGGATGATCATATAAGAGCATCTCCAATAATTTCTAAAAAATCAGTTGGTAAATCAATGAGTTTTTCAAGTGACTAAAAAAGTTGGGAGCATATTTGTTGGTTTCCTCCAACAATTTCTAAAATCTCGTTTGAAGACAATTTTGCATCAGGAATCCTGGACTATTTTCAAATCACATCAACTATTTTTATACTTTCTTTCTCTCTTGTACATTAGCATTATCTTGTTTTTATCAGATCCTTAGTCATGGATCTTTGATAGAAAAGGTTAGAGTACCACCACCGTAAACTCACATGGGTCTACCCATCTCCCTTGATGCATTTTCCATCACATTTCGTGATATCCCTTTTGTAAAGGGACTTGCCAAATTTTTGTCTGTTTGAATATAAGTCATAGCTATTACTCTGGAGTTTCTTAATTTCCTGACAAACTTCAAGCATCTTTTAACATGTCTTGTTGACTTCACATTATCCTTAGCATTGTTCACCTTGACAATATAACCGTTTGGTTCTCACAGTTCATAAGGATAGTTGGTATTGGTTTTTTAACCACCGACAAGTCGATCAAGAGCTCATGCATCCATTCCACTTCTGTATTAGTTGTATCCAAAGCAGTAAGTTCTGCTTCTATGGTTAACCTCGTCAAAATGTTATGTTTGCAAGACCTCCATGACACTGCGCCACCACCAAGAGTAAACACGTACCCACTTGTGGCATAGAGTTCATCAACATCATCTATCTAGTTTGAACCACCATATCCATCAAGCACAATTAGATGGCTAGAATAGTGGGTCCCATATATAAGTCATTGTAGCTTTAGGATAACGCAAGACCCTCTCAAGTGCTGAAGTGCATGTCACTGATCATCACTCGGGTTAGACATGAACCCGCTCAATTTTCTCATAGTAGCAGAAGAGATGTCTGGCCTTGTTGCACTAACTAGGTACATGAGTGAACCGATAATGTGAGAGTACACCCCCACCACAGAGATAATACACACACCTATCAACCTCGTTAACGGCAAAGCCCACAAAGGTTAAAGTTCTGTCAAACTTTCCATGCCATTGCTTAGGTGCTTGTTTCAAGCCATACAAATATTTCAATAACTTACACACCTTCTGGTCTTCACCTTTTTACTACAAACCCATTAGGCCGATCCATGTAGATTTCCTCATCCAACTCTCCATCAAGGATAACTGTCTCATAGTTCAAATTGATAGTGAGATAACCAAACTGGCAATGATAGGATTCTAGTAGTGAATATTGAAGCCTCACTATGGAGGCAGTATGAATACTAAGTATATGTATTGGTGAAGTAGCTAGAGGGGACGTGGACTATTTATGCTAGAGCTCCACAAGGGCATTGAGAACAAATGTGAGTCTACTATTCGTGCAGGCTTCAAAAGGGCGTGTGTCGACTATCCATGAATGAATACTTCAAAAGGGCACCAACACAAATACTCCCTCCCTCTTGAAAAGAATGTGACTTAGGGTTTTGTGCAGGTAAAACTTTCTTAAGTTTGACTAGGTTTATAAAAAATATTAGCAAACATTTGTATCTCCAAATAAGCTTATTATAAAAATATATTCAACAATTAATCTAATAGTACTTATTATGTACCATAAATATTAATAATCTCTTGTATATATTTGGTGAAAGTTGAAAATATTTGAATTCTTAGAAAGTGAGAATGACACACTTTGTGGGTGGAGGGAGTATGTCACTATGGGCGCATGAATATTCCTGTTGGCTATGTCACTACGATCCCTCGCTGCCATGTGTGGGCTCATGAACTGGCAGGAATACTTTGATCACAGCAATTCCATTCTTTCTAGTATGGATGGGCCAATGCAGATGACATGTTCTGCACTAATGATTGAAATTCCATTAGGGGCCATTTGGATCCTTTCATTTTGGAGGAATTGGAATCTACTTAATGGATTATGCTATTTTGCTTGGAAATTGAGACTCCACAATTTTTCAAAGTTCACATCTAAGCCTGTCTCAAATTCATAGGGTGGGAGATGGAATTTGATTCTACAGATCATTATGCTATGTTTCTACTCTTCAACTTATAGCACGCTCTTCAACTCGCTTCTCTATAGTAGAAATACAACATATAAGCATCTCCCTTGCGTCGCTAACAATAGTATACAAATATATTCCATATATAACCATATTAGCTCAATTAATATGTGTCTAAATTATAATTTATTAGAATGAATTCGATTCCAAGGATCCAATTAGTTCTTTCCACCAAAAAATCCATTAGCACATTAAAGGACTAAGGTACTTATGATTATTCTATCAGCCCATATTAATTGCATTCATTTCTATTAATTTGCTGCGACTCATCTACTATTATATTTCAAGCAAATATGCAATACAGCTAAAGAGCAATAGCAATGCCTTGTTATATACATTAATTTCTCACTCTAGAATGAGTCAGTAGATATGCTCATACTGATAATCACAATTAATAAATGCTACTATATTTTTTTAGGAGATTATGTAGTGCCACATAAGATTAATGTGCTTCCAAGAATTAAAAGTTCTGAACCCCCTATATATAAGACACAATTACTATCCACACAAGTCAGACATTCAGCAACTAGCTGCACATTTCAACACCACTAATTCTTCAAGTCACCTTTTCAACAGGCTAATCAAGATGAGGACTACCCAAATTTTCCTGTTCCTTGCCTTCATGGTGCTGCTATCAAGTATATCTCTTGCCCTATTGCAGCTATATATTAATAATGTGTTACTACCTCGGTCCCCAAAAGAATGCAATTCTAGCACAGTGTCACGTTTTAGTAACTTAAGTTTGACCAATTATAGATAAAAAAAAGTATCCATGTTTATGATACCAAATAAATACCATCAAATTAATCACGAATGTATTTTCATAATACATTAATTTAAAGACATAACTGTGAATATTATTCATTAAAAACTTAGTCAAACCTGAACCACTTTTCGTGGCACGCAACCCATATTTGCATTCTTTTCAGGACGGAGATAGTGCATGCATTATTAGAATCTATAATATCGCTCATGTTTCGATCCTATTCACAATTGCTGTTATAGTTGTTTTGAGAATATTTTTCTTGTTGAGATTTGCAGATGAGGTAGGAATGGCATCAATAGAAAGTAGCAGTAATGCAAAATGTGTTCCCAAAGTTATTATGTTGGGTGACAATTGTATCTCGAGGAACTGCAAGCACAAATGCATTGCCCTCGGAGGTCGCAGTGGAAACTGCATTGAAGGGCCGGCATGCAACTGCGTTTTCTGTGGACCCAGGCGGTCGCCAACACTGCTACAATAGGACTCTGTTACATGGGTGGCGCTGCCAATGGTTACAAACTTCTGCTCAAGGAATGATTATGTATACTAACAATAACAATCCTGGACTCCTGGTGCAAGTTAAGTGGCTGGAATAAATGATTAGTGATTTCTTAATAGGAATGTTTGTGCTTTTATGCAAAGCAAAAATAAAATTACAAGGAATAAAATATATAGAATTAAATGCACCAACAGCCCTTAAACTAGGTGTGCCATTTAGGTTTATGAACTTCTAAAATGCATTTCTGGGTTCCTTATTTTGATTTTTGGTTCACTGTAGGTCCATACCGATTAGTCACTGATACTTTTCTTATGTGGCATGCCAAAATTGCTGTCATTTTTACATTGAACTCCACCCATTTACTTTTCTCATAGGAAATAGACCCTCCCTTCTCTTTCTCTTCCAGACCCGCTCCGGAGCTCACCCTTGTCCTCTTCCTTCTCCATTGTCACCTCATCTTTTCTATTCCATACACCAACCATGGCCGGGGGTGGTAAACAAGCTCACTGCATCCGCCACAACCACGGAAACATGGGCAAGACATTGGCTCCATGGGGTAGGGGCGCCACCCAAACAACGAGTGTGGGGCTCGGGGCAGCGAGGACGAGGACGGAGACGGCATGCTGCCGATTAGTGTGGAGGAGGGGGCGCACATGACCTACAAACGCGGGGCAATGGATGGCGCACGGCGAGGTAGGTACCGGGTAGCGTGTGTCCGGCGAGGGCAAGGCACAGGCAGAAGCATGCGCAACCTAGGAGTACCGGGAGCGTTGTGCGAATGATGAGCCCGGGGCGGGGCGGTCGCAGTGGCGTACGTGCAACCAGTGAGCATGGGCCGGGGGCGAAGCCGCGAGAGGCTGTGGTGCTGCTACTCAAAGTCCAGCTCCCTCGCACGCTTCCCCCGTGGTTGTACTTGGCTCCTACCTCCACCTCCATGGCCAGCGAGAGGTTCATCTCATGGCGGCGAGATCCATCTACACAAGAACTAGAGGGCTTATGCTAGGTATCCTCGGCCATCGGTGACAGACGGGCACGAGCTTGGCCACCGGCGGACTCTGTCACGAGCGAGTCGTCATGCACGGGCACAAGCTTGGCTACTGGCCCCTCACAGGCATGACATCTCGGCTGCCGGCGCACGTGAGCATGATCTTGACCACCAACAGTGCGCGACATGCGAGCTCGACCACTAAAATCCCTAAGTTTGGTTTTGGTAACTGAATGGCAACTAGTGGACTAATGGTTTCATTGAGTTGTGATTGAACTAGGGTTCTGATGAGGACACCGCGAAGATGGAGTCAAGGACGACTCCAATTCAAGAAGGGAAGGATGATGAGGACATCGCCACGCTGGACACACCGACGCTATGGTCTTCCCCAAGTTGCAATTCGTCCCCAACTCAGCTGCCACGTCACCCTTGGATTCAGCAGACACGTCGTCACTGTTTCGGTCATAACTCTCTCATACGACATCGAAACGGGGCGTTATTGGATGCGTTGGAAAGGAGACGATGACGCCGTCGTTTTAGATCTGGTCCTAGCTCTAGAAGGTCCGTGGATCATTCTGTGTGACCACGGCAAGGTGCTGCGTCACCTATTTGGGCCAACTTGACCATGTATCATGTCGGGCCTTAAGCCCAAGTTGTGGGCGCCCAACCCCTGGCCGTCCTCAACCCTAGGTTGAGTCTAAGACTATAAACACAACCGCCGCCGCCGCCGTTAGACAATTGAGTTTTCTTTAGAGTTTAGTTTTCCATCGAGAAACTGAATCGTTCATTGTAACTGTGGTGACAAATCCTTTTACAGTGATCCAGGGCCCCTGTTCTTGATCTCCTCCACTATGTCGATTAGTCCTTTGGAACCGAGTTCTTGAACCCTCTATTGATATTCGCATTATTCATATTTGTAATTTCAGATTGCGTGTTTTACCTTCTTGCTTGTGTTCTTCGATTCACTTGCAGGAAAAGCCTTCTTGGCGAGGTCAATCAAGTTATGCTTGGTTGATAACCAACGGAGCAGTGGTGTAACGGTTGCAGGGTTCAAATCATGTCTGATTTGAAGCCGGATCGCCAACGTCGAGATCTCCACAAATCGAACTTACCGGCTACCTCTCAGAAGATCGGGCCTGTATCTCATCAGGTTCACATCAAGATGATGAGCAAGGCTAGGAGATGGTTGTGAGGATGGTCAAGCCATATGGAGCAAGCTCACACTTGGAGAGAAGAAGAGAAGATGAAAACAAGCCCAAAGGCAAAGGTATCTGCTACAGGTTTTTATTTCATCGGCCAAGACGGAATAGAGTGTGTGGTTGGGTTTATGATAGATAGTTGTACTATTAAGAGGGTGACTCTAATGCAAAATGGTTGTTTAGTGCCACTAGGTTTGAACTAACTTTGCATATGCATTGCATCTAATGACGCGGTGAGATGCAAGTGAAAACTGTTTTTGAAAAGCTAACTCAGTTCCTAAGGTGAAGGTGTTCATGTTGGAATACTTTGGAGTTACCAGATTTGAATCGCTTGCAACGTTTGTGACTTGGTACTATTTTCAGTTCCTAGCCTAGGGAGTCACTAGAGAATAGGTTGCACCAAACTCTCGGTGTAATCCACATGAGAGAGTCTGGGACCCACCATATTTATCAAGGGGTCCACAAGAGAGGCACCGGAGAAACGCTTAGTCGACCGTTGGAGCTAATGTCTAGTTTGCCTTTGAACCGAGCGACAGGGCATGCTAATGCACTGGTACAGGCATGACCCCCCCACGTGCTATCTTTTGCAGTTCTGTTTCTTGAGCCAGACCAGGCCAGGCTATGGACGTCGAGGCCTATTTCCAACCAGAGTAAAAGAAATGAGAAAAAAATGTGCTTCAACCTGAGCTCTGGCTAAGCCTGATTTGCTTTTGGCCTCCTAACCAGTTGCCTATCTATTGTTTTTAGGCCAAGCCTTGGGTCATGGCAAGCGGTGCCCAAATTACCCAAGTGTAAGGGCTTGTTTGGTTGCTGCCCTGAGAAGTGTGCCTGCACACGCAACCAAAATCCAATGCCTGAGATTGTTGTCTGGCTCAGACAACTTTCTTAGGCTCCAAACTTAATAGGCTCTTAACATTGCCTAATGTTCTTAGGATTGCTTCCATGTTCCATCCTCACAAACAAAATTTATTAGGTACAGTGCTCCAACCACATATTTCATTAGATCTACTATATAGCACAGTAATACGGTTGCACAGGTAAGGCAAAATAACATACAACAACCCAAATCTAAAACAACTGACATGGTAACCCAAATACCATACCATATCACAGCAAGCCGCTGAAGCTACATACATGAAAAGGGAAAATGCGAAAATTTTGGGGTAAAAAAACTCACCAACTTCACACCCCACATGGTGTATATATCTCTCTCCCTCCAGGCGACATTTGAACAATACCATTTTTTTTACAGGAAAAAAAGGTTCGAGGAAAGAAGAGACATTTCAATTTTTACATACAAGCTTCACACGCCATCTCCTAGCTTAGTACGTATCTCATACAAGAAGCATCACAACAACTCCTCCAACGAGTGTGCAGATGAGCCAAGAAGAGTAGCCAAGAGCCCATCTCGCCGCGCCATTGCGGTGGTGGCTCCTAGCATTGTTGTTACGGGGATCGACAACCCCTGCACCGCCCTGCTCCGGCGTGCCGCCGTTGGGGTGCCCGCCGCTGTGGCTGCTGTAGCCGTGCCCATGTCCTGTCCTCACCGTGATCCTCTCGCCGTCAGCTCCTGCTGCTGCAGCTGCACACATCAATTCAGCGGTAAATGTTTGTTAATTGAGATGATGCTGTTCACAGGTCCTGGAAACCATCAAAGTGGATTCTTTCTTCAAGATTTTTTTAACTGTTTTTTTGTGGGTTGATCAGGTCATCAGGTAGCAAGCTACTCCTATATTATAGCTTTTGTTGTTTGGACTTTGGAGTTCTAGTACAATGATGCCGTGTGTGCAGTGAATAAAGTATTGGTGCCGGATCCCTTTCTTGTGTCACTGGGCACCAAGAACGAATAAGTATCCTTAATTAACGTGTGTGTTCTGCATCCTGGAATGCAGGGAATCATATCTTTCACCACACATGGACAGGGCAGACCGACAGAGCATCTGTGATACAGAAGGGGCATCCGATCTGCATTTGGAGTTTGGACACCTCAGCAGGGTCCAAGATATGTTTGTTTATGTTTCACATTTTCTCTTCAGAGCTGCACAAATTTTCTTCAGAGCCATAGGTTGCTTGCCATGGCACACTAAGGCCTCAAATGGAACAACTTTGTTTGGTTGTGAGAAACGACTATATGTTTGTCTGTTAAATTCCTTTTTTATTTCTAGTTTCTAATTTTGAGGTTATACAATTATTTTAGTGATCAATATCAGGTGTTGCAGGTGTTGACTCACTTTCTTTTAACTTGGTATCCAGATTTCATTAGACAGGCATTACAGCATAGAAATACAAACACAGGAGGGAATATACCTATGTAATAGAAGTTCTTGAAGTTTAGAACATGTTAACCTATCATATTACAACCGATACCATAGATGCCTTTGTGCCAAAGTTTCGCAGCATCATATTATGGAGTAATTTACAACACAACAGTTCTCCACAAGACTGCATCCGCATTTCATATTACTTGTTCTTTCATAAAACCAATCATTTCACTGTGATAAACAAAAAGTATATGTGCGTCTATATATATCCTTAGCTAGTTGCAAGCAATTGGCCAAAAGATGTGGGGGCATGATGGTGTCCTAGCATACAAATATATTTATTTTATCAGCTAAACATATGTGCCTTAATTTACAAGGTTATGCTGCTACTTTCCTAGGCCAACCATGCTTTGTACGCACTCCTGAAGAACTGAAAATACTATCCTTAAAGCATTAAGAGTGAGCTAGATATTGTCTCTTTAGAACTATATCTTTCTTTTGTTTCCACAATATATATCAGCATTCTGGGGTTCAATTCAAACCAACTTTCTAGGGTTCAATTCAAACCACCTTTTTGGGTTCAATTCAAACCATCTCTTCTGGTGTTCCAATTCAAGTTTTTTTCCCCTAACTGACCTGAATCATAGAAAGCTAGTGCTGTAGAAACAAAAGTAATACAATACATGGAAGACAAACTAAATACAGCCCAAGTTCTTAGCTTGAGGACGAGCAAAAATCGCATACCTGCTACGTACTTGGCATCTGCAAGCCGAGCTCCATGGGCAGCAGACACCAGGAGCAAGAAGAGAAGCAGGGTGACGCCAAGGCATGGTTTCTTCATCCTCTCCATGGCTGCTGCTCTGAAGAAAACAGAGAAAGCAAACCCGGACCACGAACTGCCACTCACGCTCTACACCGTTGCCTTGCCTTAAAAAGCCCCCCTTGAAAGGGACATAGAACAGGTTCCTCATTCCTTTCCACGTGGTCCCTGAATTTCTGGTGCTGGTCGTCACGCCAACCTCACTGTCTATCCCTTTGTTTGCTTGTTTATAACTTTGTAAAAGCAAGCACTAACGAATGCCTTCCTTGATTTTTAGTCGCCAACGATGTTATCTGTAGCACTTCTTATTAAGCAAAAAGACAGCAGTAGTGGGTATTCAATGGGTTTGCTGTATGTACCATATAGCTTAGATTTTGTAAAATGCACATTTCAAATGTGATATGTAGGCCCGGTTGTTTGTGGATATAATAGTATAGAACAACTTTGCTTAGTGTTTTTTTTATATGTTCAAGGCAGACTGGTTTGAATCTTCTGTGAAGAGACCGGGCCTATCCAATGAAAGGAGGCCAATTTCGATATATAAGGCATTAAGGCCGTGCAGCATGATGTTTAGAACAGATCAGTAGTTTGTGGCCAAAGCATGCCTTTCTTTTTGCTCTTCTGTTCTTGTAGACTACTATATTTTTAGATTTACCTCGCATACTAGCATTTGGCTAATAGTGAGTGAGTAACATAGAGCAAGAAGGGCATGCATTTCCTTGCTACGATTTTGTCTTCTTGACTACGGGGAGTACAACGGCAACACGCTGGGACACTTCTATGTGCTGCCGCTGTACTTTTAGCAACCGAATCACTTCAGGCCAGGCAATCGGATACAACTGAGATAGAATTCAAAATAAAAAGAAAGCAGGGGAAATAGATGCTCGTTGGAAGATGCTAGAATTTTCTACAAGGCAAGGGAAGCAAAGGATTTGGGTACCAGAGAGTAGTCTCCCTATCCCAAAAAGAATGCAATTATCATTTCACGAGAAGTTGATCACCTCTATCGAAAAAGTACTAAAATTTTCTATATCAAATAAGTATCATTAAATTAGTTATGAAATATATTTTTGTAGTAAACGTATATAGAGACATATTTACCTATAAAATAGGTCAAACGATTTGAGAAAGTTTGACTAATCTCAAACGTAGAATTGTATTCTCTCTGTTTGAAAGTGTAAGTCATTCTAGCATTTTTAGATATATAGCTTTTACTATGTATTTGGATATAATGTATATCTAAGTGTATAACAAAATCTATGCACATAATTTTTACTTGTTGATGGCACGAAACATCTATATATAGTTTGTTACTACGGGACAAACCGCTTGTGAGCAGTTTAGCTATCTTTGTTGAGCTTAAATGAGCTCGGTCGAACTTTATAATTTAATTAAATCAAATAAATCTTAACGTTCATAATAATTGTTAGGTGAGGTAAAGGATTGAGCCTTTATGGAAAATTGACTCGGCTCAAATAGATAGCTATTGTGTACACATGTTGTGAAGTTAAAAAATGTGGAAGGTGAGCCAAACACCCGCACGCGTGCCGAGCCATGCTGACTTGCAACATGCTCAGGCTTGAGCCTGGCTGGTTAGGCCACGATATAAATAGTGCGACACTAGAAAACCTTGCAGCTCCAAACTATAATCGATGGCATAGGCCTTGGACCAATGGACCCCGCACAAGGTTAAAGCGAGAAGGGAGTGAGAGACGGCCGGTTGTAGAAGAGGTGAAGAAGGGTGGGAATGACAACAATCAAAATAATACGGCCAAAAGAAGGCGTCGACGTGGGCGAAGGAGGGAGCTGTAAATGGTATATAGGAATAAGGGTATATGGTATATTAACGTACTTTTATTTTGGGTATATGTACTAGAAAATATGCTCTTATACTTGGGGAAAAAGTCTGAGGTTGGTTATTCGAGATGGTGGTGGCAGGTTGTAATAAGAATGGCGCCGAGGGACTTGGTCAGCACCATCATCCTTTTTATTTCTTTCCGAAACGGTCAGCACCGTCATCGAAGGCAGACACCACCAGAAGGAGATGGAAGGAGTCTTCTAGCCCGCAACGGGAGAAACAGCCAAGCAGCGAGGGCGCCCGTCTTCTATACCGGTTTGGTAGGGCTCCGGCTCCTCCAAAAACAGCTCTAGTTCCGGCTCATGTGAAGGAGCAGCTTCTCTTAGGAACTTGAATCTATTTTTGTGGACCATTTAGCAAAACAGTTTCTCTAGGTAGGCAAAAGAGTAAAAAGTCAATAATACCCTTATTTTTTCTTTTCTCAGCGTCCCAGCCCACCATGACCTCCTCCCCTCCCCTTCCTTCTTTTCTCTCTCTCCTCATCCAATCCCCAACCTCTCGCACACACAAACGCGACATGTGAGATCCAGCGGTCCAATGACCTTGTGCCCAGTGGCCCAGTGCCTCGGTGAGCGTGCGCTCAAGCACCCGGCGAGCCATGCCCGGACACTCGCCCCGGCGACTGCAAGCCACTGCCGTGCGCCTGGCAGCCCTCCCAACATGCGCCTCCTTGACGTCAGGGGCAGACTTGACCTCCACGCACTGGGGTCCACCAGTGGTAGATGGGAGCTAGGAGAAGCTCCATTTTTTAGCTCCAGCTACCGCACTGTGCCTGTGAGAGTGTGAAACGCAGAGCTTCACAGGTGAATCACTTGAGAAAAAAGGTGTTTCTGAAAAACCGGCTCCCGGAGCCGCCTGGCAATCATGCCAAACGGCCCGTAAACAGCGAAGAGGAGATCGTCGAAGTGGCTGCACGGCTCCCTTTCTATTATATTACCCGTGTGGTTTGCATAATGCCAGCTTGAAAATTGGCACGGATGCAATGCAAGGTGTCCTGGGCCGGTTTTTAGTTTGTACTGGGCCGTAGTCTTCAGTCTAGCCCGTTTTAGCTGTGCTGGCTAGTGAATAGTGCTTAAATTGGCCTGTGGGCTGATTTCCAAACCGATCTAGGCTAGTTTCCAAAGTGGCCTGTTCGGTTTTTCCTGAAACTTGTCTTTTTGGTCCAATTTCAATGCTTTTTTTTTGAAATGTTTCAATGCTTTTTGCTCATTAATGTTTAATTTCCAAATTTGAAATTGAACTTCTCAATCACTTTTTGCTGTCACAATGTATATAGGAGAGAAAAGGATTACAATCGCTTGCTCAAGAGACAATAAAGACCAGGAAAATATCACAGCCGTCTGACCAAGATTGAAGGAACGGTGTTCGTCAACTGAAATCAAATAGTTTGCCAGAATGTTGGATCGAAGACAGCATTACATTCCGCCTTGCAAAATTCACCTTTGTCAATGGGAAAGTGAGTACAATGTTAGTCGAGATACGAACATTATACGAGTATTATATGTATAAACTAAACATTATAAGTTGCACGCGTAATCAAGATACGAACATTATACGAGTATTAATTATACGTAAAAACTAAACTAATAAGTTGCAAGCGACCAAGAAACGACGGCTCCAGTGATGAGGACGATGGCGCTGGTGGCTGCCGTGAACCCGGACACTACATGAGGCCCCGGTCCTGCTCCTGCCGACAGGACCCAAGGGTTGTTGTTGGAGGAGGGTGCTGCCGGCGTCCCCGGCTTGTCTTTCCCGCTGCTGCCGTCGTGGTGGCCGTGGCTGTGGCTGTGGTTGCGGCCGTGGGAGTCGCCGCCGTTCCCGCTGTCGGCCTGCTGCGCCTCGTTAGTGCCTGCAGCTGCGCGCATGCAAACTTTAGTCAGAAAGAAAAGGGAAACCTGCTTGATTCGTTTCAAAAAAAAAGTCAAAAAGAAACCGGGAGGGATTAGGCGAGAGAGCAGCGGTCGGTCGAGCACTTGCCTATTCCCGTGCTGGTGCTGCTGCCATCAGCCGTGGCAAGGACTCCACAAGAGAGAGAGAACAACAGCGACGAGGAGCAGCATAGAAAGCCATGGGTTCCTGCTGGGTCGGTGATCCATGGTGCCGGTTCGATGGATGGATGGATGTCTCGGCCAAATCAGCCAATCAGCCAGCAGTGTTTTTCTCTCACAAAAAATCAACTTGGTGGTGTAATAATATATACTACAACGCATGCTAGCATATGGAATCGATTCAGAGTTATAAGTCTCTGTCCGGCATCTGATTATGGCAACAGGTCCTCTTTTTTCCATATAAACGCTCGCTGCAACTATATATATCCATGCATGGATTTTGGAAGAAAAAATGGGTGCAGTCTCCTGTTGCACAGGCTCCTCCGTGAAGCTCAGCTCTGATGGAAGCCACGCATCCAAAAAATTCCATCACACGGCCAACTTGTCGTCAATCTAGGAGGCTAGGACAACGTCCTAATTCTTTCATAAACGCTAGCTGCAACGAGTAACTACTATATCGATGCAACGTGCCACGGTTTTGGTGTGTTCGACTGAACACCGGTCCAGCTGGCCTTTATATCTTTCCATCCGCGAAATATAGGATAATAACAGCCTGTTCGCGTGAAATTATCAGCTAGTTATTCAGCAATATTTTTCTCTCACAAAAAAACGATCAGCCAGATTTCAGTCAAGTGAATAGGCTGTAAGATGATGTCTTTCTTTCCAATTTTAGAACTACTAGCGCCCGAACGTCCGAACGCAAATAAATATGAGACATTGTGTTGACCCACCAGCCTCCATGATTAAAATAAATTATATCTCGGCTCGCACGCTTACCATGCCGTGCACCCGTCCTTCTTTCCCATCATGTTCCATGCGCTCGCCTCGCTCGGCCACGGTGGAGCACCCACGCTCAGTGGGGCACAACCGCGCACCAACATACAACCTCATGCTGCACCGCCCAAATATGGCAGAGAAGGAAAGGGAGAGAGATATGGCTACAACATTAAAACAAGTTGTTGCAACATCTTGAATCATCTTATGAAACAACTAGAGAAAACATACTGCAACATTAAAACATAGTTGTTGCAACATCTTAAATCATCTTATGAAACAACTAGACAAAACCTGCAGCAACACATACAATAGAGAATGTTTAAAAAAAACTAGGTTGCTTGTTGCACCATCAAAAAACTTGCAACTACAACATACCCCCTGTTCGGCTGAGCTTATCAGCACGGCTTATCAGCCGTGGAACAGTGTTTTTCTCTCACAGCAAATCAGCCACAGCCGGCTTATAAGCCAAAAAACAGCCTGCCGAACAGGGCCATAGAAAAACACATGTTCATCTCCATCTCAATCTCGACCTCGACCAAACAAACCAACAACATGTAGAGAAAAGTCATTGCTACAAGACCAACTTATTGTTGGGACATATAGGTATAATTGCCGCAACATCCAAAAAATGCAACTTGAACAGAAATGTATCAAAATCCGCTTATTTGCGGTGCAACATCCCGAATGAGTCATCAATGCAATGGCTCCAAAAAGATCAATGCAACATAAACAATCATATATTGCAACATAAACAAGAATGATGGATTCACTGAAACAGATCTTGGCTAGGAGCTCCAGCCCTGGCCACACGCCCATCGCCCTCCGCACCACTGCTCTGCCTCTTGCTCCTTGCCCATAGATGCATCAGAGCCTCATGCTCCTCCAACGCAGCAACAAAGATCCATCCAAGAGGGGGAGGTGGGAGGGCTAATCTCGAAGTCAGCGGGACGTGAGGCTTGGCCTGTGGGCTGGAGCTCGCCGGCACTGGCGCTGCTCCACCCCTGTGTCACAACGTTCACCTCCAGGCTTCACCATGAGGAATTGCTTCATCTTGAGATGGCAAGCATAGCCAAACTTATTTTGTTGTCCGCTTGGCTTGCTGTGAGAGGAGAACGAGAAAGATGTGAAGGGAGGGTGCTGATAGTGAAGACTGGAAGTAGAAGATAAGATAGGAAATGTGAGGCTGAACCTTGGATGAGTGGATAAGATACGAACCATATTTTTCCTCTCACAATAAATCAGTATAAGCATCAACATAAGCTAAATTTTAGCGAAACAAACTATGTCCTGTGTGTAGGAGAGAAAAGGATTACAATTGCTTGCTGAGAGATAAAGAAAAAGAAATTATCACAGCCGTCCGACCAAGATTGAAGGAACGATGTTGGTCAACTGAAATCAAAAAGTTTGCCAGGCTGTCGGATCGAAGACAGCATTATATTCCTTGCAAAATTCATCTTTGTCAATGAGTACAATCGTAATAGAGATACATTGTAGGACTAAACTAGTAAGTTGCAAGCGACCAAGAAATAAACGGCGGCTCCAGTGACGAGGACTATGACGCCGGTGGCTGCCGTGAGTCCGGACACTACTTGGGGCCGCGATGCTGCCCCTGCCGAGATGACCCAAGGGTTGGAGCCGGCGGCTGGCGTCCCCGGCTTGTCTTTCCCGCCGCCGCCGCCGCTGCCGTGGTGGCCGTGGCTATGGCTGTGGTTGCGGCCGTGGCAGTCGCCGCCGTTTCCGCTGTCGGCCTGCTGCGCCTCGTTAGTGCCTGCAGCTGCGCGCATGCATCCGGCAACGAAGAATTGCATACATGCATGTCGATGCAAATTAAACTTTTGTCAGAAAAAAAAACTGGGGGAGCAATTTGTAGAGATGTACTGTAGAGAGCAGCGGTGGATCGATCACTTGCCTATTCCCGTGCTGCCATCCGCCGCCGTGCCATGGACTGCACAAGAGAGGACGAGAACAACAGCGACGAGGAGCAGCATGGAAAGGCACGGGTTCCTCCTGGGTCGGTGATCCATGGTGCCCGATAGATGGATGTTCGGCCATAAATCATCTTGGTGGTGCTAGCATATATGGATTCAAGTCCGGCATATATATGATTTATATGGCAACTTTGTCGTCAATCGAGGACAGCGTCCTAATTCTTCCATAAACGTTCGCTGTAACTACTATATCGATGCAACGTGGCACGAGATTCTCAACGTGTTCCACCATCTGTACAACCAAGATAATGTGAGGCTTGAATTTTTCAATCGATATGTTGAATTTGTCCCGCCATAGCTTTGTCCTACAGTATCAAAGAAACATGTTGGCTATCCAAACAGCACCTACAGTTGGTGTAGGTAAAAAAATATATATACAGTATTTAAAGACAGTACAAGACAAAATATGATACAGGAGAGTGGCTAGCGCTCGGACATCTGGACGCTAGGCCACTAGCCTCCCGCCCGTCTGGACGCCCGCGCCGCTGCCCCCTGTCCCGTGCTCTGTGCCCGCCCGCCCACGTATCGCCTGCTGCACCTACCGACAAGCACATGACGCCTGCCCATGCCAGTGGGGACCACCTCTGCCTTTCCACGCTTGACACCCAGGCGAGACAGCAGAAATGTGAGGAAGTAGATGCAACACTCGATCTAGTTTTGAAAACATCCAGATGCAACAATTGTAACATACGTATGAAAACAAATGAAACATGCATCTAAAACACTTGAAAAAACATTCGAAACCATTGTAAATATACGCAACATCCAGATAAAATGCTTGCATCATATGTGTGAAAACATATGTAACATCTAGATAAATACACTTCCAACATGCAATATGAAAACACTTGCTGCAACAAAAGACTGAAACAGACGAAACAATTTAAAATAGACTGTTGCAACATATGTGTAAAAACATATGCAGCATCTAGACCAAAACGCTTGCAACATACGTCTGGAAACAGATGAAACATTTTAAACAAACGCTTACAACGTGCCTCGGAAACACTAGCAACATATGCAACATGTGCAACATCCTCCGATCTACTTTTTCAACATCCATACAAAACAATTACAACATACTCCTGAAACATCTAAAACAATTGAAACATACATTTGCAACGTAGAGGAAGAAAGGCTTGCACCGGTCGATTCCGGCCGACGGGGTGGAGCCGGCGGTGAGCACCAGCACCAGCGGCGCGCATGAGCACTAGCACCACTAGCGCCACCGTCACCGGGCTTGGCTCGGCGGCAACAGTGGGGGACGGGGAGCGGGGAGCGCCATGGCCGCCGGGCTGAGTGGAGCTCGTTCGTCGGGGTGAGAGAGGGGGCCGCAGGGGTTGGGGAGGGCGCCGCGCCAGGGGTGGGGAGGGTGGCCACTCCCCTGCAACACCGCCGCGTCACCTTCATGGATCTCGCCAAAGGCAAAGGGATCTCGTCGGGGGAGGGGGGAGAGCTACCGGATCTGCGGGCGTTGGGGGCTCCTGGTGGGAGAGGACGCCAGGATGGGGGAGGACGCCGGGCGTTGGTGCGCTGCAGCAGGGGATGAAGAGCACCGAAGGGGTAAGGATGAGGAGGAAGCGAAGGGATAATTTTTTTTAACTAGGGCCATGCCCTAGAGGCTTTAGGCCCACGTCCGTCCCTATTTTTAGTAGTCATATTTACTAAATTCGTTCACTAAATTCTAATGTAATACTCCCTTTGTTCCCCAAAAAAATATATTTTAGTTTTATTCTAAGTAAAATAAGTTTGACTAAATCCATAGAGAAATTTGCTAACTTTTATAACATCAAATAAAAATATTATTAAAATATATTGCATGATAAATCTAATGATACTTATTTGATAATACAAGACATTAGTATTTTAGTTTATAAATTTGGTTAAACTTTAAATAGTTTGATTTAGGACAAAACTTAAACTTATCAACCCGACTTATCAACCATGTTACAGTATTTTTCTCTCACAACGAAACAGCATCAGCGTCTTATCAGCCGAAAAAACCATCAGCCAAACATCTTACAAATATTTTTTAAGATGGATGGGGTATAAGATTCTAGATCGTGATAGCACGAGTCGATGGCTAGTTCCTCTCGATTCCATGGATAAATCCGCAAAGAAATATAATGTAATATATACACACACATGTGCAGTGGTACAACTCTTTTTTTTTTGGTAAAGGATGCAGCGGTATGAGCCTATAGAACAGATCCTGTTCAAGTAAGGTGGTACAACTTTAAAATGAAGAAACAGCAATACACAGTATCTAAGCATTATGTAGTTATGTTTCGTTTATTTTGTACCTACAAATTCACAATTCCACTCTAGATTTTCTGAAGAACAGCAGACATGTTCGCTCGTGGCTTGCACAGAGCTTCCAGTGGGACAGCCTTAGACATGATGGTGCCAGTGGCTGTCGCCATGTCAACTTCTCCATCCCCAACCCTGGTCCAATCGAAGCATTGGAGCAGCACCCCCAGGACCAGCCCCATGGTTCGCATCGCGAGATTCTCACCGGGACACCTGCGCCTCCCCATCCCAAATGGCATCATGAACTTCCCCTCTGCTCTGCCGTGCTCGAACCTCTCCGGCCTGAACTCCTCCGGGTCCTCCCATATCTTCGGATCCCTGTGGATGGCGTACGCGTTGACAAGGATCATCGACCCTGCCGGCACGTCGTACCCGTGGATCTTGCAGTCGGCGGACGCCTCGTGCGGCAGTAGCATCGGCGCGGCCGGGTAGAGGCGAAGCGTCTCGCTGATGATGCAGTGGAGGTACGGCAGACGGGGAAGGTCGTTCTTGTCGAGAAGACGACCCCCTCCGACGTTGGAGTCGATTTCTTCCTGCGCCTTTTTCAGGACATCTGGGTGGTTAAGCAGGAGCGACATTGTCCATTCCATAGTCGTTGAGGTCGTCTCCGTGCCGGCAAAGAGCAGATTCTTGAATACAGAAACGAGGAAAAGGTATTAGCGAAAGAAAGGATGATAATTAGCTGCGCAGAAGTAGAATTATTAATCCAGATACGCACTGGCACAAGAGCGTTGATAAAGGTGTCCGTGTAGACATCAGGCTCTGTTTTCTGCAGTGACAGCATGACACCGATCATGCCCATCTTCTCGTCCGAGTCACTGGCATCGGCCTCGCCTTTCTTGCGTTCCAGCTTCTGCCTCTCTGCATCGATCATCTTGTCGAAGAGCAGGTTCCTTCGCTTAACCACGTCCGCGAGCTTCCTCTTGGCGCCGTACACATCGAGCCACCGCAGCAGGGGCATGTAGTCCCACAGGTTGGCCACACCAACAAGCGGGATGATCTCCTCGATGATCTCCTTCATCTCCCGCGCCTCCTTGGACATGTCCTCGTCCGCGTCGTCGGAGTAGGTGTTCCTGGTCTGCGCCATGATCTCCATGAGGACGCTGTGGGAGAGGTCAAACAGCCTCCGCTTCAGCTCGACCCTGGCGGCGGAGGCGGAGGCGCGGGCAAGGCGGCGCACCATGGCCCGGAGCTCGCGGGCGATTATGGTGTCGGACATGATGTTGACGCGGTGCGCCGAGAGGAGGTGCACGGTGGAGACGCGGCGCATGGTGCGCCAGAGCGCGCCGTAGTTGACGGCGGTGAGCACCGAGTAATCGAAGGTGACCTCACGCGCGGACGGGAAGTGCGGGCGGTTGGCGATCGCGACGTCGAGCTCTCCGGAGAAGCACTCCTTGGCCAGCGCCGCCGAGCCGATGACGACGGCGTGGCGGCCGCCGAGGCGCAGGTGGACAAGCGGGCCGTGGCGCGACACGAGGTCCGCGAGCGAGGTCTGGAGCGGCTTCTTGAGCAAGGGGAGGTGGCCGAGGATGGGGAACGCGAAGCGGGGGGCAGGTGGCAGCCGTTGCTGCTTCTTGCGCCTCATCAAGAGGTGGTGAAGCAAGACGAGGAGCACGGAGGTGACCACGGCGACGTAGTAGAATCTCTCCATGGTTCCTGTGTGGTGAAGCGGCGGTGATGGTGCAGCGTGCGATGAGCTGAAACTTAGGACCGACCAGTTCTAGCTAGCTGTGGGAAGTGCTGTGTATGGTGTTCTTCTCCATTGGCATTATCATATGATACGGATGCTATATGGATGGGCGTGGTCATATTTATACGAGGCCAGAAGGCGGACAGGCTTCGCTCTCAAAGACAAAAATGGCGACCAACTTGTGGCTATGAGATGTTTCGCTGTTGATTGTAGCACGTTTGTCAATGGTTATCGCCTTCTTCTCCACGGATGTTTTGTGCCGTGAGGCGAAAGCCGGAGGCTTTGACCGGGCAGACTAATTGACGAACGCTCATGGGATTCAAGATCAGCGATCGATTTTCAGACATCACAAACTTTCTTTTTCTGGCAAAAAATTACCCACGCTTTCCATTTTTAATAGCGGTGCAGACTCCGCACGCCAGACTTCCCTCCGCTGCTCTCGTGCCCCGACGTCAGCACTGACACAAACTACGAAAAAACAAAACGTTTATTTCAAAATGCTATAACTGCTGAATGGTGTATCCATTTTGAATTCCGTTTGCACTAGTGTGTTCTACGCAACGAGACGAATAAAACTAAACTCTACTTATATATATTTCGAAAAAAATTATAATAGCGAATTATGTGTACTAACTTATACATACTTATTTAAAAAAGTATGTATAATTTATGCGAAAAACTTATAAATTCAAGAGCTATGAAACACAACTTATTTAAAAAAGTTATTAAACACAAAGAAACGAATTAACTTATAACTTATGCCAAAACTTGTAAACACAAAAGATATTAACACACAAAAGAACGAATTAACTTATACCAAAACATAGAAACACAAAAATAATGAAATACAATTTATGTACAAAAGTTATCAAACATTACTTTTGTGCATAAGTTATTCTATACAACTTGTGTATATAAGTTATTAATGCAACTTGTGTGCATAAGTTGTAAGTTATAAGTAATACATATAATTTACAACTAGAAAAAAATTGCTTGCTGAGAGATAAAGAAAAAGAAATTATCACAGCCGTCCGACCAGGATTGAAGGAACGATGTTGGTCAACTGAAATCAAAAAGTTTGCCAGGCTGTTGGATCGAAGACAGCATTATATTCCTTGCAGAATTCATCTTTGTCAATGAGTACAATCGTAATAGAGATACATTGTAGGACGGCCCTGTTTAGGTGCTAAAAAGTCCCAAAAAATTTTGCACAGTACCCATCATATCGAATCTTTAGACGCATTCATGTAGCATTAAATGTAGATAAAAAAATAACTAATTGCACAGTTTATCTGTAAATGTCGAAACGAATTTTTTTGAGCCTAGTTAGTCCATGATTAGACAAATTTTGTCAAATAACAACGAAAGTGCTACAGAAATTTTTCCTAAAAAATTTTAGGATCTAAGACTGGCTGCACTCGCATACTCTATCCCATCCGGCAAACGCATATAGCGTAAAAAACACTTGCAGCGGGGTACTCTATCCCATCCGCTAGCATCATCCATCCACTATTCTCAGCGCAACAGCATCCATCCGCTACCCTGCTGCATGTGCAGGCCCCTGCTGCTGCTCTCGGCGTGACCGCGTGAGAGATGAGAGAGAGAGCACATGCGCGGCCCCGCTGCTATTACTATTTCAACTAATAGCTAAATAATGTTGTAACTCACAAACTAAAAAACCAAATTAAATTTCGTTAACACCATTAAATTTGTTTTGATAAATACTTCAAAACAAGATGTCACATGGATATATTTAGATAAAGTGATAAGTGAGCCCCACAGTGGATAGAGGATGATATAGATGATGAATGGGTGCGGAAGAATTGAGTATAGAGGAGAAAATCTTGATGACCAGACCTTTTAGATGATAAATTTAGAGTACCACGAGTGCGAATAGCCTAAAGACGGCCTAAACTAGTAAGTTGCAAGCGACCAAGAAATAAACGGCGGCTCCAGTGACGAGGACGATGACACCGGTGGCTGCCGTGAGCCCGGACACTACTCGAGGCCGCGGTGCTGCCCCTGCCGAGATGACCCAAGGGTTGGAGGCCGCGGCGGCCGGCGTCCCCGGCTTGTCTTTCCCGCCGCCGTGGTGGCCGTGGCTATGGCTGTGCTTGCGGCCGTGGCAGTCGCCGCCGTTTCCGCTGTCGGCCTGCTGCGCCTCGTTAGTGCCTGCAGCTGCGCGCATGCATCCGGCAACGAAGAATTGCATACATGTATGTCGAGGCAAATTAAACTTTTGTCAGAAAAAAACTGGGGGAGCAATTTGTAGAGATGTACTGTAGAGAGCAGCGGTGGATCGATCACTTGCCTATTCCCGTGCTGCCATCCGCCGCCGTGCCATGGACTGCACAAGAGAGGACGAGAACAACAGCGACGAGAAGCAGCATGGAAAGGCACGGGTTCCTCCTGGGTCGGTGATCCATGGTGCCCGATAGATGGATGTTCGGCCATAAATCATCTTGGTGGTGCTAGCATATATGGATTCAAGTCCGGTATATATATGATTTATATGGCAACTTTGTCGTCAATCGAGGACAGCGTCCTAATTCTTCCATAAACGTTCGCTGTAACTACTATATCGATGCAACGTGGCACGAGATTCTCAACGTGTTCCACCATCTGTACAACCAAGATAATGTGAGGCTTGAATTTTTCAATCGATATGTTGAATTTGTCCCGCCATAGCTTTGTCCTACAGTATCAAAGAAACATGTTGGCTATCCAAACAGCACCTACAGTTGGTGTAGGTAAAAAATATATATACAGTATTTAAAGACAGTACAAGACAAAATATGATACAGGAGAGTGGCTAGCGCTCGGACATCTGGACGCTAGGCCACTAGCCTCCCGTCCGGACGCCCGCGCCGCTGCCCCCTGTCCCGTGCTCTGTGCCCGCCCGCCCACGTATCGCCTGCTGCACCTACCGACAAGCACATGACGCCTGCCCATGCCAGTGGGGACCACCTCTGCCTTTCCACGCTTGACACCCAGGCGAGACAGCAGAAATGTGAGGAAGTAGATGCAACACTCGATCTAGTTTTGAAAACATCCAGATGCAACAATTGTAACATACGTATGAAAATAAATGAAACATGCATCTAAAACACTTGAAAAAACACTCGAAACCATTGTAAATATACGCAACATCCAGATAAAATGCTTGCATCATATGTGTGAAAACAAATGTAACATCTAGATAAACACACTTCCAACATGCAATATGAAAACACTTGCTGCAACAAAAGACTGAAACAGACGAAACAATTTAAAATAGACTGTTGCAACATATGTGTAAAAACATATACAGCATCCAGACCAAAACGCTTGCAACATACGTCTGGAAACAGATGAAACATTTTAAACAAACGCTTACAACGTGCCTCGGAAACACTAGCAACATATGCAACATGTGCAACATCCTCCGATCTACTTTTTCAACATCCATACAAAACAATTACAACATACTCCTGAAACATCTAAAACAATTGAAACATACATTTGCAACGTAGAGGAAGAAAGGCTTGCACCGGTCGATTCCGGCCGACGGGGTGGAGCCGGCGGTGAGCACCAGCACCAGCGGCGCGCATGAGCACTAGCACCACTAGCGCCACCGTCACCGGGCTTGGCTCGGTGGCAACAGTGGGGGACGGGGAGCGGGGAGCGCCATGGCCGCCGGGCTGAGTGGAGCTCGTTCGCCGGGGTGAGAGAGGGGGCCGCAGGGGTTGGGGAGGGCGCCGCGCCAGGGGTGGGGAGGGTGGCCACTCCCCTGCAACACCGCCGCGTCACCTTCATGGATCTCGCCAAAGGCAAAGGGATCTCGTCGGGGGGAGGGGGGAGAGCTACCGGATCAGCGGACGTTGGGGGCTCCTGGTGGGAGAGGACGCCAGGATGGGGGAGGACGCCGGGCGTTGGTGCGCTGCAGCAGGGGATGAAGAGCACCGAAGGGGTAAGGATGAGGAGGAAGCGAAGGGATAATTTTTTTTAACTAGGGCCATGCCCTAGAGGCTTTAGGCCCACGTCCGTCCCTATTTTTAGTAGTCATATTTACTAAATTCGTTCACTAAATTCTAATGTAATACTCCCTTTGTTCCCCAAAAAAATATATTTTAGTTTTATTCTAAGTAAAATAAGTTTGACTAAATCCATAGAGAAATTTGCTAACTTTTATAACATCAAATAAAAATATTATTAAAATATATTGCATGATAAATCTAATGATACTTATTTGATAATACAAGACATTAGTATTTTAGTTTATAAATTTGGTTAAACTTTAAATAGTTTGATTTAGGACAAAACTTAAACTTATCAACCCGACTTATCAACCATGTTACAGTATTTTTCTCTCACAACGAAACAGCATCAGCGTGTTATCAGCCAAAAAAACCATCAGCCAAACATCTTACAAATATTTTTTAAGATGGATGGGGTATAAGATTCTAGATCGTGATAGCACGAGTCGATGGCTAGTTCCTCTCGATTCCATGGATAAATCCGCAAAGAAATATAATGTAATATATACACACACATGTGCAGTGGTACAACTCTTTTTTTTTTTGGTAAAGGATGCAGCGGTATGAGCCTATAGAACAGATCCTGTTCAAGTAAGGTGGTACAACTTTAAAATGAAGAAACAGCAATACACAGTATCTAAGCATTATGTAGTTATGTTTCGTTTATTTTGTACCTACAAATTCACAATTCCACTCTAGATTTTCTGAAGAAGAGCAGACATGTTCGCTCGTGGCTGGCACAGAGCTTCCAGTGGGACAGCCTTAGACATGATGGTGCCAGTGGCTGTCGCCATGTCAACTTCTCCATCCCCAACCCTGGTCCAATCGAAGCATTGGAGCAGCACCCCCAGGACCAGCCCCATGGTTCGCATCGCGAGATTCTCACCGGGACACCTGCGCCTCCCCATCCCAAATGGCATCATGAACTTCCCCTCTGCTCTGCCGAGCTCGAACCTCTCCGGCCTGAACTCCTCCGGGTCCTCCCATATCTTCGGATCCCTGTGGATGGCGTACGCGTTGACAAGGATCATCGACCCTGCCGGCACGTCGTACCCGTGGATCTTGCAGTCGGTGGACGCCTCGTGCGGCAGTAGCATCGGCGCGGCCGGGTAGAGGCGAAGCGTCTCGCTGATGATGCAGTGGAGGTACGGCAGACGGGGAAGGTCGTTCTTGTCGAGAAGACGACCCCCTCCGACGTTGGAGACGATTTCTTCTTGCGCCTTTTTCAGGACATCTGGGTGGTTAAGCAGGAGCGACATTGTCCATTCCATAGTCGTTGAGGTCGTCTCCGTGCCGGCAAAGAGCAGATTCTTGAATACAGAAAACGAGGAAAAGGTATTAGCGAAAGAAAGGATGATAATTAGCTGCGCAGAAGTAGAATTATTAATCCAGATACGCACTGGCACAAGAGCGTTGATAAAGGTGTCCGTGTAGACATCAGGCTCTGTTTTCTGCAGTGACAGCATGACACCGATCATGCCCATCTTCTCGTCCGAGTCACTGGCATCGGCCTCGCCTTTCTTGCGTTCCAGCTTCTGCCTCTCTGCATCGATCATCTTGTCGAAGAACAGGTTCCTTCGCTTAACCACGTCCGCGAGCTTCCTCTTGGCGCCGTACACATCGAGCCACCGCAGCAGGGGCATGTAGTCCCACAGGTTGGCCACACCAACAAGCGGGATGATCTCCTCGATGATCTCCTTCATCTCCCGCGCCTCCTTGGACATGTCCTCGTCCGCGTCGTCGGAGTAGGTGTTCCTGGTCTGCGCCATGATCTCCATGAGGACGCTGTGGGAGAGGTCAAACAGCCTCCGCTTCAGCTCGACCCTGGCGGCGGAGGCGGAGGCGCGGGCAAGGCGGCGCACCATGGCCCGGAGCTCGCGGGCGATTATGGTGTCGGACATGATGTTGACGCGGTGCGCCGAGAGGAGGTGCACGGTGGAGACGCGGCGCATGGTGCGCCAGAGCGCGCCGTAGTTGACGGCGGTGAGCACCGAGTAATCGAAGGTGACCTCACGCGCGGACGGGAAGTGCGGGCGGTTGGCGATCGCGACGTCGAGCTCTCCGGAGAAGCACTCCTTGGCCAGCGCCGCCGAGCCGATGACGACGGCGTGGCGGCCGCCGAGGCGCAGGTGGACAAGCGGGCCGTGGCGCGACACGAGGTCCGCGAGCGAGGTCTGGAGCGGCTTCTTGAGCAAGGGGAGGTGGCCGAGGATGGGGAACGCGAACCGGGGGGCAGGTGGCAGCCGTTGCTGCTTCTTGCGCCTCGTCAAGAGGTGGTGGAGCAAGACGAGGAGCACGGAGGTGACCACGGCGACGTAGTAGAATCTCTCCATGCTTCCTGTGTGGTGATGGTGGAGCGTGCGATGAGCTGAAACTTAGGACCGACCAGTTCTCGCTAGCTGTGGGAAGTGCTGTGTATGATGTTCTTCTCCATTGGCATTATCATATGATACGGATGCTATATGGATGGGCGTGGTCATATTTATACGAGGCCAGAAGGCGGACAGGCTTCGCTCTCAAAGACAAAAATGGCGACGAACTTGTGGCTATGAGATGTTTCGCTGTTGATTGTAGCACGTTTATGTCAATGGTAATCGCCTTCTTCTCCACGGATGTTTTGTGCCGTGAGGCGAAAGCCGGAGGCTTTGACCGGGCAGACTAATTGACGAACGCTCATGGGATTCAAGGTCAGCGATCGATTTTCAGACATCACAAACTTTCTTTTTCTGGCAAAAAAATTCCCACGCTTTCCATTTTTAATAGCGGTGCAGACTCCGCACGCCAGACTTCCCTCCGCTGCTCTCGTGCCCCGACGTCAGCACTGACACAAACTACGAAAAAGCAAAACGTTTATTTCAATTCTCGGAAAGGAAGCAACCGCAGCAGCAGCTCGTGACTCTTGCGGGAGAAAGCGAACTGCGATTCCAATTCGCTCTTTGGAAGGGTCAACAGTAGCCTCCAGAAACAGTCGTACTGGAGTTCTCCGCGGTCTTACGCCTTCTTTATGTACAGGGCCGTAAAATTTTAGGTGTCACATCGAATGTTTTATGAAATATCAGAAGAGATGTTTGGATACTAATAAAAAAAATTAATTACAGAACTCGTCTGCTGTAAGATGAATTTATTAAGACTAATTAATTTATCATTAGTATATATTTACTGTAACATGATATTGTCTAATCACGGACTTACTAGGCTCAAAAAATTCGTCTCGCAAAATATACACAATCTGTACAATTAGTTATATTTTTAACCTACATTTAATATTTCATACATATGTCAAATATCCAATATGTTAAATATCTATTATGATAGGATGTAAAGTCTTAGGAAGGCCTTACTTTCCATGCGGGGACGCCGCACCCGCAAGGAAACTCCTGGCCTCCTTCTTGCTGTGCCGTTGCCAACTTTCTTTTTTTAGCAAAAGAATCATCCTTTATCATCTACCAGATGAAATTTTTTACAGACTATCAAAAGGCAAACTAAGACCTCGTTTAGATGCTGAAAAAATTTCAACCCAATGAATAGTACCACTTTCGTCTTATTTGACAAATATTGTCCAATCGTGGACCAACTAGGCTCAAAAGATTCATCTCGTATTTTCCAACTAAACTGTGTAATTAGTTATTATTTTTACCTACATTTACTACTTCATGTATGGGTCTAAAGATTGATGTGATGGAAAGAGAGTGAAAAAATTCTAACTTTTCATCTGCATCTAAACAAGGCGTAAACAAAATATATCTTCTTATTAACAAATTAACATAGCTCCTAGCTAAACAATGAGCATCAAAATTGGAGCTAACTCCACTCTTGTGAATCCCCACAGGAAGAAAATTATTCAGGACCTGTGTCGGTTCATTTGAAGCCCATACACGATACAAGTATGTGATAGACCCATAAATGCATGCACACACGTGCTTTGCTTAAAGGCAGGCCAGGCTTAAACATCACGCCCACTAGGCTGGACTTTTGTATTGGGCTGTGTCTCCAGGTAGGCCCAAACTAATATCATGGCCTTTAAAAAAAACCATTGGATGTCATCTATTCAGTATTTTTTTTCTTCAAATCATACTCAACTAGCAAACATGCCTGTGCGTTGCAACAGGGCATACAACTTGTATCCTTGGCTACTTGCAATAATTTTAAAAATAAAATTTTTTAAAAAAAACATGTAGCAAAATTAAAAAAAATGTAGCAACACACGGGCATATTATCACCAGCACGCAATGCTGGAGGCGGTCTTCTACTCTTCTTCCTTACCCCTCCGGTGGCCCCTTCTATAGTCCAGTTGCCTCCCTCCTTGCTTGGGCGAAGGTGTTGCCATGCTCGCTACCTCGCCGCTCTGCCACCGTGGTGGTCGTGTCATGGCGGAGCCTGGAGTTCAAGGTGTTTGAGGGTGGCGGCACGGGCATGGGCGCCTTGTTGCTCTGCTCAGTGGACTTTTCATTGATTTCCTCCTCCACGTCATCGTGGAACTGCAGCCGTATCGTGGCGATGTTAGTATCGTCCAAGGGCTACGGCATGCCGGCTGGTCGTCAACCTCCTTCTCTTCTATGTCGTGCCGCCGCCGCATCACGTGGATGTCTGCAACATCCATGAGCAGTGGGGCAGCCGTGAACATGCAGTGTGTCCCACACTGTTCAATGTTGTCCGGCTCCGGTGGTGATTCTAGGAAGCATGTAGCGGATCGAGACGGCCCCACGAGGCGAAGTGTTGTATTGTATTTACCTTGGCCAAGATGCTGCCTATCAGAAACCAGGCCTTGCTCGGCGGCCAGCCCTGCGCACAAGGCCATCGTTGTTGCTCGGTTCTTGACGGCAAGGTCCAGATCCCAAACCAAGATGACGAGGTCTTCTTGCTTTGAAGTTTGATTTTTATTTGATTTCGTGGCTATATGGTTTGATTCTGTGTTGGATTTTGTTTGGTGATTCGTTGTGTGCATCTATCGCCAGCTCGATTTGGTATCTTGTATCTCGTGGTGAGCCCAAATGTCATGGATGAAGAAAAATAGAGACAGATAGCTCTTGTGACCGATAGAGCGGTGGCACCTCTTTGGATCCTATATGCAAAAGGGAAACATTAGAGAGGGATTTGCCTTGATTTAGAACGTCGTATGGAAGTGAGATCACACAGATTGGGTTGGGACTTCATCCAAAAAAGAGTTGCGTGTCCACATGAGACTGTTGATGGCATCGTTTGTGCTATTTTTGTCCAATTCGAATTGAAGGAGGACGGATTGTGACTCCGGCTATATAGATTATAAATTGAAAAGTATAAATATATTCTGTGTGGGAACGAAGTAATCCTATTTAGATTAGGATTCCTATAGGAGCACGGGTTATATATGAGTCAAGATAGAAAAAAAAAACTCTCCATCGTTTGGTAGTTAAATAGGGATGGACCAAATAAATGGATGGATAAAAAAAAGAGCCTGAAATTTTGCCTCTTTATTATTAGAGATAGGGATAGATATACATGCGGGCGGCAGCGAGCGACGGGGTTGAAAAGCCATCCGATGTTTGTGCGATCTGTCGAACGTCTGAAACGTAACATTTCCGACCCAAAAGTAGCATTAAGAGATCGATGGCATAAGGATATTAATATATTTGATACATAGTAATATAGTAGATTTTCGACGACCGGTGACAAAATTGTAACTGCAATAGGCTCTTCTGCTTTGGTTACACACAAACAAGCATTTCTCTTCTAATCGATGTACAAAGCCAGCTGATGCCTAACTCTGCAGGACCATATAGATCACGGACAAAGGAAAAAGAGCAAGTGTGGTGAGTAGCAGGGAGGAGTACGACGAGCTGCTGCTTGAGCTTGGCATGCCGAGGAATGCCTTGCATCTAGTGTGTTTAGTTCGTGAAAATTTTTGGCTTTGGCCACTGTAGCACTTTCATTTATATTTGTTAATTAGTATTCAATCATAGACTAATTAGGCTTAAAAGATTCGTCTCATGATTTTCTACCAAACTGTGTAATTAGTTTTTTTTCATCTATATTTAATACTTCATGCATATATCAAACATTCGATGTGACGGGGAATCTTAAAAAATTTTGGGAACTAAACACCCCTTATGCCATGAGTATGTAACTACGAGTCTGCTTTGATTCTAAAAAAACCCTACGACTCTGCTGGTTCCCTCCCTGGTACCTAGCTGCTTGCAAGGCCTTGGAATTACTTAGGGCAGTCTCAATGGAGTTTCATCAGAGTTTTATGGGCATTAATTATGCTGATGTGATACTATATTTATGAAGAGAGATGATAAGAGTTTTATGGGAGCAGAGAAGCAGTCTCAATGGAGTTTCATCAGAGTTTATGGGCATTAATTATGCTGATGTGATACTATATTTATGAAGAGAGAGATGATAAGAGTTTTATGGGAGCAGAGAGAATTTCATGGGGATGAAACTCTTCTGCACTGTTTTCAAAATTTGGATGTGTTGAAAACAGTGACATGAAATCTCCATTAAGACTGGCCTTGGCTGAAGGCTCTCTTTGTACTGGTGCAGGTGGTGAATGTGCAATTTCGGGACCAGCATACAGATAACGTACAAAAGAAAAAGACGGTGCATAGTAGCTGCACTGATATCCTTGGCACGCATGCAGTTCATCAATGCAGTAGTCACTCAATTTATTACTCTCTTTGTTCTAAATTATAAGTTACTGTAACTTTTTTGATTTATCTATTTTGCTATATATCTAGACATTATTATATCTAGATGCAGAGTAAAATAGATATACCAAAAATGTCAAAACAACTTATAATTTAAAATGGAGGGAGTAGTTAGTACTCAGGTCATATGCTTCCAATCTTCCATACACATGGGTTTTTTCTGTCGATTATACAAGCATAAGGTACATGCTTACATACCGGATTGTTTTTTTTTTCAGTCGATAAGTAGTTAAGTACACAAGCATAAGTTTAGAGATATATATGCATTGGAAACTCCACTACTTCACGTTCTGCCGGAAAGATCCCATCAATGCTTCCTTTGCATTTTCACTCGTTCTATAAATGGTTGCTAACTTGAAACTTCCTTTAGAAACTGCTTCATCGCCCTGTTTGGCAGGCTGTTTTTTGGCTTATAAGCTGGCTGTGGCTGATTTGCTGTGAGAGAAAAACACTGTTTCATGGCTGATAAGCCGTACTGATAAGCTCAGCCGAACAGGGGGAATGTGGCATTCCCAACCATAAGGAACCATTTTGTCTTTTTGGTCTGCCAAAAAAAACATGTCTACGCTGGCGGATCCTTATACAAACCGCTATGCGAACATGTCTACACCACAGGTGGTTCATAGCCATGAGCTCACACTTTGATTTCTACTAGTGCCTACGCACTTCAATTTCTACTAGCGCCTACTATTTATGAACTGCTTTTTTATGAACAAAAACCGTTTCGATACTAGCGTGGCTTGAGGATTTCTTTTTCCTTTTATTTTTATTACAAAGTAGTAGCACTCTTATTGGATTGGGCCTAGGGTATACATGTCATGCTACCAATGGATCTGGCCCTGGAAGTTCCTGCTTCCCTCAACTTTTGCGAAAGTTTGCTTTTCCTCTCTGAACTCTAAAACCGGGTAAACCACCTCTCTGAACTTTTAAAACCATTCGTTTTATCTCCTTGACCGGTTATAAGCGGTTTTCAAAGGCGGTTTTATCTTTATCTTTTTTATTTATTTTGGCTAAATTTTTGAAAAATCATAGTAAAACGTAGAAAAATCATAAAATAGATAATCCAATTTTGTTGGACTCCACATGAGTAGATCTACACAGTGAATATATAATATGATATGCTTTAGTATAAATTTTTGTTGTAGCTTTAAATCTATGTTTTTCTATAATTAATTCCTACCTGCAGTTTTTATTGTCCAATTATGGTGAAATTTTTATGGTGGGCTAATTATTATATGCTTAAATTACAGTAAAAATTTCATATTCATTGGATCATGTATAACTTTGTATAACTTTGTTATGAGTATGAAATTTTTACTATAGTTCAAACATACAATAATTAGGCCACCATAAAAATTTCACCACAATTGGACCATAGAAACTGCAGCTATGAACTAATTACAGAAAAATATAGATCTAAAGCTACAACAAAAAATTTGTACGAAATTATACCATATTATATGTTCATTATATAGATCTACTCATGTGGATTCCAACAAAATGGGATTTTCTATTTTATAATTTTTCTGTGATTTACTATGATTTTTCAAAGATTCACCCGAAATAAATAAAAAAGAAAAAGATAAACCCGCCTTTGAAAACTGCTTACAACCGGTCAGGGAGGTAAAACGAATAGTTCTAAAAGTTCAAGGAGGTGGTTTATCCGGTTTTAAAGTTTAAGGATGAAAAACAGACTTTCACAAAAGTTGAAGAAGTAATGTCGATTTTTTTTCTTATATTTATATGAAGCCATGGATTGGGCCTTTGATAGGCTTTTAGTAGGCCAAAGCCTAGCTCATAGGGACAATGTTTTGAGGTGCATGTTCGCGGGGACAAGCGATGAGGGTCCATTGCTATCTCTGCTTTCATCAAGGGAAACAGAAACAGGGTGCCATCTTCTTTTCTAAAGGAAGGAGATCGTCGGAGTGGCAGTCCTTTCTACTAATCTTTTGCTGGACGATTAAAAAAAAAATCTTTTGCCGGACTACACGGCCCGAATACCCGTGCGCTTTCCGTATTGCCAGCTTGAAAATTGGCACGGGATGTGAGGCGTGCTGGGCATGGTGAGCGCGGCGGGTGATGCAGGGGATGAGCACACACCAACGCTGTGTAGCAGTGTAGGAGAGAAGAGAACAGGAAAATGTCAGTTTACAGCCGTCAGACCAAGATTGAAGGCGCGATAGATGCTCATCAACTGAAATAAAATATAAAATAGTAAAACATTAGGCTGTTGGAAGATATCACCTCCATGTACAATTCATCTTTGTCAATGGGAAATTGATCATAATCGTAATCGGCATGCATTATAGGGGTATTTATATACAAACCAAGGGAGTTGCTAAAATTCATGTGCCTAAATTTTGGCTTCTTTCAGGCTATGGTTATTGCATATATTTTTTTGTTAAAATTCTAGCTTTAGTTCATTGTAATTTCTGTAAGCATAGTGTGCAATTTTCAGATCCAAGAATAACCCAATAGACTAAATGACAAACTTGACAAAATCTAATATTTGTTGACGTAAAGACTAAATAGACTTAATAACAATTTACAATTTTTTTTCATAGTTAGACAGGGACAAATATTAATATATTGTAACATAGCTTTAATTTGCCACGATATACTAGAAGAAAAAAATAAAACAAGAGTTTGCCCGGTTTTTTAGGGAAACTCATATACCAGACTTAAAACCCCTGCAACTAGGGACATAAAGACTCACTGGAACAACTCTAAGTCTAACACGTCGACCGACCGCAAGCCATGACTAAACCACAAACCACGTTTAGGAAAAGTGATAATAAATTAATAAGTTGTAAGGGACCAAGAAACGGCGGCTCCAGTGATGAGGACGATGACGCTGGTGGCTGCCGTGAATCCTGACACTACTTGAGTCCGCGGTGCTGCCCCTGCCGTCAGGACCCAAGGGTTGTTGTTGTTGTTGGAGGCGGCGGCCGGCGTCGTCCCCGGCTTGTCTTTCCCGCCGCTACTGCCGCCGTGGTGTCCGTGGCTGTGGGTGTGGTTGCGGCCGTGGCAGTCGCCGCCGTTCTCGCTGTCGATCTGCGCCTCGTTAGTGCCTGCGCGCATGTCGATGCAAACTTTAGAAGTCAGAAGAAAAAAAAACTGCTGGGAGATGTTTGTATAGTGAGACTAGAGAGCAGGGCGCGGTCGATCGCTTGCCTATTCCCGTGCGGCAATCCGCCGTGGCATGGAGTGCAGAAGAGAGGACGACGAGAACAACAGCGACTAGGAGGAGCAGAGGAAGCCATGGGTTCCTGCAGCTGGGTCGGTGATCCATGGTGCCTGATGTATATTGATGGATGACTATTGACTCGATCGGGCACAAATCATCTTGGTGGTGTATTAATATATACTACTACGTATGGTAGCATATATGGAAGCAATTCAGAGTAACTCTGTCCGGTTCCGGCATCTGATTATGGCAACAGGTCGTCTTTTTCCATATAAACGCTCGCTGCAATCTCCATGCTTTCGGTTCTCTTTTCTTTTTTGTGTTTTTGTCCTCCTCTTCTTTGGTAAGCTCGGCGCTTAACATTAAAAGGGTAGCATGTAATAATGTTTCTCTACTTCCTCTTCTTAATGAAATACGTGTATGCACAGTCGAGAAAACCATGTTGCATCAAGATTTTGGTGGATTCGACTCGATCTGAACACCCATCCAGCTGCGCTTATATCTTTCCGTTCGTGAATTATGGAAATATAAGACTACTATGTCGTGCTCTAATTTTCAATCGTCGTAAAGTAAAGTGTACGCGGAGATGTGCAACACACGTATAAGAATCCATATATACAATCTCAATCAAAACAAACCATAAATGCTAGGTGGAGACAGATGTACACATATGCACAGCCGAGTAAATAATGTAGGGTGACGAGCGAGATCATCAAAGACGCAGCAGCAGAACTACGACGGCGGCCGCCGCGACGAGCAGCAGGACGCGGGCGGACGGCCGGCCCGTCGCAGCCGCGGCGCTGCTCCGGTGGTGACCGTCGCCGGTGACCGTGCGAGGGTAGAACGGCGTCCCCCCCGTGCCGTGGCCGTTGCCTGTGCCGTGTCCCCGGCCGTGGCCGTGGCCGTGGCCATGGCCGCCGTGACCACCATGGCCGCCGCCGCCTCTTCTGCTGACGACGGTCCATCGGGCCACCGCGTGGTGCTGCATCTCGCCGCCGATCCCTGCGCGCGGCGGCATCCAAACAACACTCGTGTAAATAAAGTTGAAGGTCAGAGCATGCATTCGATCGACGGCCTGGCCGGCCACCTGGGCGAAATTAAAAGTAGCACGGAATAGGCAGAGAGTGATCGAGGCGCACGTATGACGTACGTACCTAGGCGGTGTTCGCCACCGACATGTGCGTGGTGATGGTGATGACGACGAATTGCATGAACACCGGAGACGGCCTGGAGCAGCAGAACCACCGATAGGAAGAGCAGCACGGCAAGGAACTGGACAAGGCGTGGCGGTGCCGCCATTGCTCGCTAATAACGCCGACGACGATTGTTAGCAGTTAACCACTGACCTCACCAACTAGTGATCCCATTGACCCATTCTCTTTCAATGTCGCCTTGTTTTTCCTTCTGCCTCCTTTTGGCACTCTTTTCGCCGCCGGCTTGTCCATCGGAAAAATGGCAGTCGTCCTACTCCTATTGGCCCAAGAAAGCGACCGGGAATGAAGAGAATACGTGAGGAGATGGAGATGCCGTGCGTGGCTATAGCTCCAATGGGCCAGTGCCATCTTCGCCTCATCGGCAATTCGGCATCCTGCTCCTGCAGTAGAGGACGTACGCCACAAGGCCACAACGTGCGGACACCTACGAGATGCCCGGCCGGCCGCTTTCTGTCGCGCAACCCGAGCTAGCAAGAGAGGAGAGGACTGGACTGGACTGGACACCTCGGAGATGCGGACATGCCTGCCCGGCTCCGGGGACGAAGCCACGAGCCAGGGCTTTGGTACGTCCGTACGTGGGAAACAAAAATATGCTCCAAAGTTCCTTTTCTGCGTAGGAGCTAGCGCTGCTTGTGAAGACATGCATGCGTGACAAGGCTGGCACCACATTGCATGGCTCAAACGGCCCGGCACCCAGCTACGAAAGAGCCAAACTGAACCGGCAGAAGCTCGATCCCCCAAATAAAACCTTAGATTGACATTTCGAAATTATTTTTACCCTTTTGTCTTTCCATCTTCATTTTTCAACATTTTTTGTCTTTAAAAAACATATTAAGCAATTTTTAATAGAATAGCTAATTTTTTTCAACAAAACCTTTTCTCCGACAGGCGATTCTTTTGGCATATGACACAAAAATATTTTCAAAAAACCTTTCCTACATATTAGGCATATAAAGAGTATATTATTATATTAGAGAAAAAACATGACAACAGGAGAAGAGATTGGAGGAACATAAGGGGTCTTAATAGATTGACGGTGGATTTCTCATTTCTTTATTTGTTTGGGAATCATCGGTGGCTATCCCATGGGAAAAATATTGCCTGTTGCAAACCCTCCGTCCATGAATGCAGGTATTTCTAACATTTAAATTTATCCATAATATAATGCCAGCATTTTTTGCCTAATTTGGCTGTCTCCCCTCCCTGATTGTTTAGTTAATGCTATACACTTATGATACCGGTTACTTGAATAGCTCCGACTTAATTGAGTGATTAGATCGTGTACACATTTCCCTCCTTAGCCTATCCTAAATCCGACGAATGTTTACATTTGTGGTGACAAAGATCACTTGCGTTGTTCTTTTGAACTAGATACAAAACCCATGATCCTTGTCTATGTTTAACTAGTTTCATAAAAGACATGTTTTGAGATAATGTGAGAAACATGTTCCAACATCTATATCTAGAGATGTACTCCTTCTGTCCTAAAAAGGTGATGTTTTAGGATTTTTATAGGGCAGAGATACCCCTATTTATTAAAAAAAAAGGGAATGCCAATTAATTCATGTATGTGTGTACCTTGAGTTAGTTTTCCTATATTACTCATAGTAGAGGTCGGTAAGTTGCATCCAGATATAGGGAGACATATATATATATAAATATCCCCATGTGCTATAGTAATTCAACTATTGTAAATATATACAGACATTGTCGTTAATTAGTATATAAAATTATCGTAAATAGAGGTGGCTACAAAATAACTTATTTTGTAGCTAGCTATACAGTATACTCTCCCTATATATATATATATATATATATATATATATATATATATATATATATAATACAGTAACTTATTATTACTCTATTAGATGCAAATTTAACAGATTGCTTTTTAGGTTATTTTGTGGAGAGTTAATTGTGTCACACTCATAATGACATAAGTGTGCAATTTAGATGGAGACTTAGGACTTAGAGGTTAATTTAGACTATTTTCATACTGGAAGGTGTAATTTATATATATATATACAAATAGATTATTTTTAGCAAAGGTAGACGACTATTTCTTAGAAAACATAATATATAAGTGATTAGAGAATCTACCAATTTAACGGTTAGATGTTTCTCTCTTTTTATAATGTTTGTTTATGATCTTTTAGCACATCTCAAGAGAATTGACCCACGATTATATTGGGTGCGGCACACTTTAAATACGGTCATGAAGGTCGTCCTCATGCAAAAGTATATACCAACCAAAAAGGCAAAAACAAAAAGGGCGCTGCTAGCGCCCAGACGTCCGGATCCGGGCGCTAGCGTCCGGACGCACCACAGGAGAAAGGATCCTCGACACCCCCCTCACCGCTTCCACCCTGCACCACGCTAATGAAAACCGACAAACCCGTGATTCAAAAAAAAAACGGCCACCCGCACCATCCCCTCGCGCGCGGGGAAGCGGATCGAACGCATCCCGGGTCCACACGCGAGATCCGATCCCACCTCTCCAAACTCCGTCTGCCCCCTGAAGCAACCTTCGCCTCCCTCCCCACCGTGCAACACCCCACCCCCCGCAGCTCGACAAACAACTGAAACAACACACGCAAGTTGCTGCAAAATCATCATGAAAAACAGCTATGCAACAAAGAAACGCCTGCTGCACCAAAGCATGAAAAATACCGCAACAACGACCAAACACCTACTGAAACAACAAACAAACACCTACTGCAACATGCAGAAACTGATCTACTACACCAAACCATGGAAACTACTGCAATAGCAACCAAACACCTACTGAAACCACGGCCAAACACCTACTGCAACATGCAGAAAAAACAAAGCTTCAACATACAAGGAACACCTACTACACCAAAAGCATAAAAGCTACTACAACAACAACAAAAACACCTAGTAAAACATATCGTTCGAGAAACTGAAACAAACATATAGAAGCTACTGAAACAGGGAGAGAAAAGGAGAAAAAAGCCGCTGGATCTGCATCGCCCCCCATGGATCCACCACGGGGGGCCGCTGCTACATAGATCCAACACCGAGGGAGGCCCCCATGCCGCCGTCGAGGTGGACGAGGTGAATCGGGGTGAAGAACGCCACCCATGCAGCTGGATCTGCACCGCCCCCCATGGATCCACCATGGGGAGCCCGATGCTCCCGTGGATCCACCACGAGGGAAGAACTCCGTGCCACCGTCGAGGTGGAGGAGGACGCTCCAGGGTGGAGGAGACCCCACGCCGCTGGATCTGCAACGACTCCTATGGATCCACCACGGAAAGGTCGGCGCTCCATGGATCCACCGGAGGAACGCCAGGAGCCCGCGGCCGCCGTCAACTTCGAGGAAGCGACGGAGGAAGGAGAGGGACACAGCAGGGGGGCGTCACCGGGAGAGAGGAAGAGAGGGAGTGGCGACGAGCCGCTGGCGCGGCGTGCAGGGGAGGAGCTCGCGGCACGCGGAGGAGAGAATGAGGCAAGACGAAGAGAGCGGAGCGAGCGAGTGGGGAGGGGGAAGAGCTGAGCGAGCGACGGACGAATGGATAAGGGAGCCACGAGCGGGTGGAGTCATGCGTGAGCGGGTTTGGGTCACGCGGCGCGTCCGTCACGTCCGGACATCTGCAGTGTATCGTTACGGAAACGAAAAACCTTGGGCGCTTCTACGGGAAGCCGAAAGCCCAAGAATGCTGCTCCGACGTCCGTGTCAGTCCAGTGGGCTGGCTTGCTCCGCCGAACAATCTCCCCGGTTTCGTTCAAAAATACACAAATCTCCCGGGTCGCAGGCTTTCCCCATCCTAGTACTTTTTGCGGTTTCGCTGCCGGTGTTCCGCCGCGGCATGCCCAAAATTCGCAGCAGATGGATGGCGGGTAACTAGATGGTCTCCTGGTCCCCTTCCCCAATTGGCGGCCGCTGCATTGCATACCCTGCTGGCTGCCGCGGCCCCGCCGTCCCCGTGACTCGAGCGCATCCGACAGGACAGCTCCAGTCCCCGACGCGTCAGTCACGGCGCCATACCCACACGCAGGCAGCGCCGTCCAGCCTCAGATGCACATGCACGCACTTCCTTCCGCCGCGTGAACCTGCCCAGGTCCCCGCCAACCAGGCGGCTTTTCACGTGGACCGGCACCAGGCCAGCAGCAGCAGGCAGCCACGGCCCTCGCCCGGTCCCGGTCGGTCGCAGCGCGGCAGCGCCGATGCCGCCGCTCTAGGCTTTGGAATTTTTTGGTGGCAGCCAGCTACCTGCCGGTGCCTTCGGTCCGGGCGACCACTCCATTCCCGAAGAGAGAGGGAAAAAAGGGAGACAGAGAGACCCACATGGGAGGGGGGCTCACGGACCTGGTGTTCCATTCCAACCTTCCTTCCTTCATGATCAAAGTTCAATATGTCAAAGAACAACAATGGTTTCGTTTCTATACGATCACAGCAGCAGCAAACAGCGCCGCCCACCGCGGTTTTGGGCGAATGGGCGGCGGATTTTACAACACAGGGGCGGGACACATCATTGCTAAAAAGAATCGACTCCTAACCAATCTGTTCTTGTTGCTAATATACAACTGTGAAAGGGGAATACAATGGGCAGGACATACTCTGGAATGTGCATGACTGTATATAACTTAAACTTTAATTTACTCAACAAACAGTAGGCACCTTTCTCCTGCCCCCCGTGGCTGGCAGATCAATCCCTGCTGCTGCCTGAAAGATTCAATTCAACTCCAGTTTTCCTCGTATAAGAATAGGAAGAATGTTGAAGAACCACCATCAGCAGGCGTGGACAGTCTTCGGTTGAAAAAACTCAGAGATGTCACAGCCTCACCATGGACACAGAAGAAATGCCGGGAATCATCTGTGTTTCTATCTACAGGAAAGAATTCCAAAAAAAAATCAGGCATAATTCGCCTGCGACAGAACTTTTGAGTGACAGGCCTCTTTAGTTGCAGTCCAGACCACACTCCTCCAGAAGAGGGCCATCGCTCTTGGCAAGGAACGGGTCGACGCGGACCCACAGGAGCGAGAAGATTGAGGCCAGCAGGATGGACCAGACGATCACGATCGTCGGCGTCCTGTTCTGCCTTCCCACGAGACCCTTGAGGAATGGGTACAGATGGATGATCACCCAGAACGCGAAGAAGAGCTTCCCGAAGAGAGGACCCCATGACTCGTACCCGTTGTTGATCGCGTTAGAGACTCCAGCTACGACCCCGATGAAGTTCAACAGGAGAAGACTGGTCGGAGGTATCAACAGGGTGGTCCATTTGAATGTGTACAGCTCTGAGAACTCCTCGTCGTCCCCGGCCTTTGATGTCACGGTGAAGCTCGTGTCGATACCGGCAAGGACCTTGAGAAGGCCTTGGAACACCGCGAAGAGATGCGCAGAAACACCTCCAATGACCCAGAACTGCTCGTTTCTCCACCAGTCATCGATGGCCACACCACTCCATCTCATTTCAAGGATGCCAGTGACAGCGATGCAGATGAAAAGTGCCATGAACCAGATACTGGCAACATTGGTAAGCTGAAATTTGAAGCAAAATTGACGGTAAGATTCAAGAATAAAAGCAGATTTTTTTCTCCCTTTATTTTTAAGGACAATATATATTTACCTCTGGTGTGATAAATTTCCCCGTGAGCAGGCAGATGGCAGGCAAGGTACAGTAAGCCAAGAGAGGAATGGATGTCCAGGGATATACAATAGAGTTGATATAAGAAAACCTTTCCAAAAATTTTAGCCCACCACCATATCCGTACCAAAGTGGGCAGTGCTTGCTGAAGAAAATTTCAACAGATCCAAGAGCCCAACGAAGGACCTGGTGAAGACGATCAGAAAGATTCAGAGGTGCAGAACCTTTGAATGCAGGCCGCTTCGGGATGCAGTAAATAGACCGCCAACCATGGCAGTGCATCTTAAATCCAGTCAAGATATCCTCTGTAATTGATCCATAAATCCAGCCAATCTGCAAGAAACAATGATCTACTTAGTACCATATATCTTTAGTAGAGTAGTCAAAAAGTCTTTGAATCTGGTTATATGGTATATAGACCTCTTTTCCCCAGTCAGTCTTGTCTTCATAGCCGCAGCTGATAACATGTATAGCTTCCTTTAGAAGAGAAGCTGGACTTGCACTCTTCAGGGTCCCACCATTCTCAAGAAGTGTTGATGCAACAAAAACAGAAGACTGCCCAAATTTCTTTTCTAGTTTCTGTTGATTTACAATTCCAGCCTTCTCAATATCAGCACCTGGAGAACAATGAAATGTTATTCACAAGTGTCAAATAGAAACAGAAATGTGTTCATCCCTTTACAAAACAGGTAGTGAAGTCAACATGAAATGGTTGAACAGATGAACTGTCCTGATTTTTGAAATCCATGCATATGCCTTTGAACTTTAACAATGCTGTTGTAAGCTATGTCTGAAAGGTTGACAATACCTGGAGCACCTTCCTCAATTTCACCCAAAGCATATGCAGGAGAAGGGTTTTCTGCTTTCTTGAAAAATAATCTTTTCTTCTTCTCTGTCTTTGGTTTTGTAGTCTTCTTTTTATTCTTGTTCCTGCTGCAGCAGCAAGAGAGGCACCACTTGGGCCAGCAGTTGCAAGTTCTTGATGGTGGCTTCTTTGTTTTAGGAGCATCATAACCATACAGTGCCTGCCGTCTGAAAACACATCCAGTACCCACATAGATGGGTCCTTGAATACCGTCCAAACCTTTCATGTTGATCTGTATGATGCAAGTGTTAGAAAACCTATGTGACAAGGACAATAAAATGAAGAGCTTAAGGCTTTGGAACAGGGAAGCTGAATCTTACATCAAAAAAGACGACGTTCCTGTTAGCGTATCGATCATGACGGTCAATACTATCAAACCTCTGAGGGAACTGGACATAGCACACTTTCTTCCCCACCAAAGGATCCATCATGAAACACATAGCCTCTTTTATGGCCTTGCTATTGTTGATGTAGTGATCACAGTCCAAGTTCAATAGGTATGGAGCATTTGACAAGACAGCAGAGACACGGACCTATCAATTATGAACACAAGAAAAACAAAGCATCAATTAAGCACTGCCATTAGGTTACAAGAAGAATGATAAAAGACATCAAGTGCAGAGACTTTACCAGTGCATTCATGGCACCAGCCTTCTTGTGATGGTCATAACCTGGCCTCTTTTCTCTCGAGACATAAACGAGGCGAGGCAATTCATTTCCCTCCACATCACGACCACCACTTTGGCCAAGGAATACCTGTTGACGCAGAAATTTGAGCATTTTGACATCAAGTCAAACAAACTTTCAGTTCGAATAAAACAGAGAAGTAGGGCAATGGCAACGATAGACTGTATGTACTAGCATGTATTATAACACCAAGGGCTATAAATGCCTACCTGAATCATTCCAGGATGATCGCGTACATTGTTTCCAGGCCAGGGGCTTCCATCTTGCATTGTCCATCCTTCCTCAGGAACCTTTTGGGCTTTTGCAACCAAGGCATTGATCCTTACCTTGAATTCCTCGTATTCTCTCTGAATGGAAAACAAAGCCATGTAACTAGCCTGTTCATACAAGTTAGGAAATTGCACAGAAAAGCATAACACAGGATAAACATTGTACCTTCATTGCCCTCCTCTCCCTAACAAATGAAGCGGCAACCTTGTCTTTCAGGTAGTCTATCTTCTGTTGGAAGTACCACTCAGGAGCACGAGGCTCGATATTAAACTTTTTGCAGAATGGAACCCATTTCTTTGCAAATTCAGATGTTTCAGACAATGCTTCAAATGTAAGCATTGCAGCACCATCATCAGAAACATAGCAGGACACCTTCTCAACCGGATAATCCACGGAAAGGATGGAAAGGACAGTGTTCGCTGTCACCAAGGGAGGTTCCTTTGAGGGATCAACCGTACTGACAAAGAAGTCAATCGGAGCAAGCTGAGACGGTTGACCTTCCTTGTCAAACCTGGTCAGACAAACAATGAACTTCTTAGCTTTGGTATTTTAGAAAGAAAATTGGGCAAGCATTTATTCCATTCATCATGCAATGATGCGACTAACCTTAGTGACAAACGGTCCAGGTAAGTCTCTCTCTCAATTGGAAGCCACTTTGGGAATTGATCAAGAATCCAGGATATGGCAAACCAGATTTCACAGATAACAGATATGAGCCATAATGCAAACGCATCTTTCGCCGGATGCATCACACGGTAGTGGAAGAAGAAACCCAAAACCACCAACCGGATAATGATAATCATCCTGTAGGGATTGATTCGGCTTGATGGTATTGGGACTTTTCTGGACAATGGCTGCCGAGCTTCATCCATTCTGCACAAGAAATTTACAGAACATTTTAGAACCACATACTAGTAATACCCTATGAAAAGAAAGGGCACAAGTTAGCGTTATCAAATACTACATCAGCCGTGGTACAGTGTTTTTCTCTCACAACAAAACAGCCACAGCCAGCTTATAAGCCGCAGAAACAGCCTGCCGAACAGGGTGAACAAGATCTTAAAATGCAATGCAAAATTATCTACACCACTATGTAGGTTTCTATGAATATACAGGCAACGACCATGATGAAAAATATAAGATGAAATGAAGCAACAAATACACCACACGCAAAAATTCCATATAGGTGATGTATCATCTTAGTCTACAAAGTCAGAATTGCATAAACAGTTGAGCTTGTATTCTGGACTCTCTCCAACAGTTGCGCGGCATCTAGCAATGTAGCAAGTAATAACGAAGCTACAAACATAGCTGCAGATTTTTAGATATACTGTGATTAAATACCATAGCCCTTTACTGCCTAATGAAATTGGATATCACTTTTATGTGTGTGCCTAGCTGGAGATTAGCAGTTTAATAAAAGTGTACACCGCACTCTTGTAGCTCATTAGATATCTACTAGTGCAAGAAGCTGGCATCAGCTAACTTCAGTAATAAGCAAACAGACTGTAGCGCACCGTCAGCACTCAGCACCCAAAGGAAAGTAATCAAAGCAGGTAGGAACAACTAATAGTCAACACACAAGTGTGGATGAGCACAGCACATACAGTGGCAGATCTGCATCGTCGCCATCCCAATCACCGCCACCCTCGCTCCTGACATGCTGCAGGCGCTCCTGCTTCTGCTTCCAGCCCTCCATCCTCTCCTTCCAGGCCACGCTGCCGTAGCCGTAGGCGGCCAGATCCTTGGACGGGTCCATGGATCTCGGTTGCACTGCGGGAGCACCAAGACGCTCATCAGCACACTGGTAGACATTATGGCAGTCGCATTGCCAGATTCCATCATCAAACAGCGTGAATCACGCACCTGGAAGGTTGGGATCTGCGAAGGGGAGCGGGTGGATCCTCTTGCCACCGCCGCCCATGTAGGACGGCACGAGCGCGTGCTGCTCCGGCGGGATGTCATCAACCTACAGGACGCACGCAGCGAGCATGTCAGTCACGATCGAGTTCAACCTCAACCGAAAGCAAGCAATGCAAGGAGCGGCAGAGGAGGAGACGACGAAGAGGAGAGCAGAGCAGGTAGGTGTACCATCTGGCCGTTGGTGAGGAGCGGCACATTGGGGACGACGGGGCCGAAGCCTGCAGGGTGCGCGTCCCCGCCGCGGCCGTAGCTCATCTGCGCCCTGAGCATGGACTCGGCGACGTACTGCGGGTCGTCGTCGTGTCCCCCGGCGCCGGCGCCGTCCTGCAGGCCGAACTCGCCCTCCAGGTCGTCGACGCCGTCCTCCTCCTCGTCGCCCGCCACGCGCGGGCACCCCTTGAGGCGCTTGTACCGGGTCCGGCACTGCGGGCACGCCTGCGAGCCCTCCCGGCGCTCGTACTCGTAGCAGGCGCGGCACACCGGGAAGGCGCACTCGTTGCACGCCACGAAGGGCTCCCCGTCGAAGCCCACCCCGACCTCGTCCCCGCATATCTGGCACGGCGCCTCCGCCCGCCGCGCCGCGGTCCCGCCGACGCCTCCTGACGACTCGCGGCGGATCACCACCAGCTCGTTCCGGTTGTGCGAGCCGGCCACCAGCCCCGCGCTCGCCTCCATCTCTGGATCTCGCTCGCGCGCGCACGGACCCCGCGGCGGCGGCACAGGGAAATGTAGGTAAGTTCTCTTCTCCCCCTCTGGTCTGGTCTCCCCGCGGCGGCAGGCAGCAAGGGAGGTGCTGGGGGTGCGCGCGGCGCCGCTCTGGGCTGCTGGGCTGCTCTGGTATGAGCTGTGGGACGATGGGTGGGTGGTGTGGTGGTATAATAATGCCGCGCCGCGTTGGTGGTGGTGCGTTGCTTCCTTGGAGAGCAGAGCAGCGCAACCACCGCGTTGTTACCAGCTGCCGCTGATTAGTCATTAGCGTGGTGGTGGCCGAGCTGGGCTTTTCTTTTCTTTTTTCTTTTTTTTTTGTCTAAAGAAAAGGAGGGGGGTTAGTGAGGGGGAGAGAGGAGAGAGAAAGTGTCGGTGTCGGTGCAGCACCAAAACGGCAACTAATGGACTGACTGACAGTGGTAGTATGAGAGAGAGAGAGGAAGAGAGGGAAAAGGTTGGTAGAATGCCTGATCAGCTTAACTACCGTGCCTTGCTGGCCTGGACAAGGATTAAGGTAATAGCGACACCTGATGCTAACTTGGGTATGGAATTTCATCAAATTACTCAAACCAATTTTACCGGTTTTGATACAATTGCCTATAGAGAGTTCTAGGCTGGTTTATAGTAACCATTAACACGGTGCGGGTTAAGAAAACTTGCAAACCCCACGTCTCGTCTTTCTCTGTTGTTCATGCTACCTTAAAATGCTCCCATTGCATATACTATTTGTAGTAGTGATGGGCTCAAGGAAGGGGCTTATTCCGTTATTACCTGTACTTTCTAAATGTAGGCTTATTCTTGTATTTATCACCCGCATCCATTAAGGTAGATTTAGTTCTGTATTATTATCCCAGTCGCCTCAAAAATTTAGTTAGGGCTCTTTCATTATGGTTTAAAAATGGGAGGCAACCTTCGGCGAGTGACTGGACTTGCACACATTGGAGTAGAGTGTCAGCCTTGACTTGACAGAGCTAATTAAGACAAGATATGGTGTGGTGGATGATGGAGATAGAGTGGTGATAAACAATACATAAGTGGCAAGGCAAAATTAAAGGAGTTTCTCGAGGCATAGTTAATTAAATATTGTGTTTTGGATCACCCATACTTTGCCTTGGGGGGGGGGGGGGGGGGTCATCTCCGCTTTGACTTGTGAAGAAGTTTACTGATAGGGCTCAGTCACCGGAGCACAGTAACAGTGAGGCACAATATAGGAATGGAAACATATTTGCTTCCATTCTATTCTACGTCGTGGCACTATCATGAGCCTAATATAATAGAGATATTAAAAAAGGTAACGAGAATCAAGGCATGGAGATGTGGTAGGTCAAGTGTCATATTAGGTGTGGTGCATGTGAGTAATGCTCTATTTTATTCAACGGAACCACTACGTACTCTGTCATGTGGGCTAGCTTAATGGCGTGGTGGCATGCAGCGTAGTGAATGACAAAACAAATAGTACATCGCAAATAGATGCAAGACCGGACAATGTTAGTAATTACTAATTAGTTACCGGTAGACCATGACTACATGTAAAATTCAGCTCGTTTGGTAGCTGTATAACAATGAACTGAGGCATGCATGGCCAAGTAGGAGTGATGCGTTTCAGTAGAACATTTTGTGTTATTATTAATTATATTAGGAAGGCAGGTTGCCATGAGTCCATGACCGACAGCTAGCGCAGAAACATACATTTATAAGAATTCCATACTTTGTACCTGCAGCACTGCAGCTTGCGCATTGTTTTTTTGTCATTGTCAAAAGTTCATCATCAACCATTAAATAGCATGTAGATCACGTACCTTTTTTTTTAGAGAGAGAAATCCCTAAGATCGATTTCGTGTAAATGATTGCATTATTCTAATTAATCTACAGTGTAGGAAAGCGACAAGGTGACTCCAATTCCTCTAAAAACGTATCGTTTCAAATGCGGAAAAAAATACGTTTCATGAATTTACATGTTTTTTGGGTGAGCTACGAATGATGTGTTTCCCAGGCCTACTTACGTTTATATTATCTTTGCTGTTAAATTTGAAATTTGTTACGATATATGAGTGGAGGAGCGACACTGCGACTGACAGCGGGCACGCAGCACATAAAAGTAACGTGATGAAAAGACGAGCTGAAAAGTACCGTTGACTGATTTAGTGTAAAAGAAAAATAGTATTTTTTCGCTGAAAAAGTACGGCTCACGGGGCGAGCGAACAAAGAGGATCAGCCTCCACCGAGGCCTCGTTTAGATTGGTGAATTGGGGAGAAAAACACTGTATCAGAATTCCTGTAGCATTTTGTTTATATTTGGTAAAAATTATCCAAATTTTGACTAACTAGGCTTAAAATGTTCGTCTCGCAAAGTACAACAAAACTGTGTAATTAGTTTTTGATTTCATCAATATTTAGTACTCCATATATTTGCCAACATTTTGATGTGACGGGGAATCTTCTTTTTGCATAGTGGAATTTGGGGGGAGAATAGGGGAACTAAACAAGGCCCGACTAAACACGAATGATTGCCATGAGTCCATGACCGACAGCTAGCGCAGAAACATACATTTATAAGAATTCCATACTTTGTACCTGCAGCACTGCAGCTTGCGCATTGTTTTTTTTTGTGGTCATCGTCAAAAGTTCATCATCAACCATTAAATATCATGTAGATCACGTACCCTTTTTTTTAGAGAGAAATCCCTAAGATCGACTCCGTGTAAATGATTGCGTTATTCTAATCGACAGTGTAGGAAACCGACAAGGCGACTCCAATTCCTCTAAAAACGTATCGTTTCAAACGCGGAAAAAAAATATACGTTTTATGAATTTACTTTTTTTTTGGGTGAACTACAAATGATGTATTGCCAAGGCCTACTTACGTTTACATTATCTTTGCTGTTAATTAATATATATAAAGATGAAAGCTAGACAAATTTGAAATTTGTTATGATAAATACGAGTGGAGGAGCGACACTGCGACTTACCGTGGGCAGACAATACATAAAAATAACTATTCGCTGATTTATTATGAGAAAAAAATATTGTACCTTTACGGCTCATGAGCCGAGCGAACAAACAGGGATCAGCCTCCACCGACTAAACACGAATGATTGAAGAAAACACAGGGCCCGAAGCGGAACCGACGACGAATGAAAGAGGAGGAAAGGCCGGGGCGGCGACTGGCGAGGGACGGAAACGCCCACAGGCGTGTGGTGTGGACGGGCGTACAGCACAGTACGTGCCGCACGAGGATCCCGTGGCTCACGAGTCGTCACGACGTAAAAACGCCTCCACGTCCGGCCCTTCTCGTCCGGTGGATCGCGAGGGTGGAGCCCCTCCCGGTCACAGCCAGCCAGCCAGCCAGCCAACAAGACCATGCAAGTACCCCCGCTCCACGCGCTTTCTCAACTGGCCGAGCAGGCAGCCGCCGCCGACAGTTTCCGTCCGTCGTCCCTTCACTTCTGTTCTCCCTCCGCACGGACCGCGCGGCATCGCCCTCGGTCCCATCCCCGTCCCCAACAACCGCAACCGCATCGCGCTCGCGTCCTCCACCCAGCACACACCCTTGTTTTGCGATTCGGGCAGCTGGACCACGAGCGCCCCTGGGAGGGACTAATAACAAATTAAACAACAACGCAACAACTGGGGGGGACTGGGAGGGCACATGACCGACGGCGCTGCGAAGTTTCTCTAATTCCCTGTCATCAAGGTACACATGCGCCAAGAGGAGGATGCTCATTGTTTTTCTTATTCACCCACATGGACGGACATGCAGCCTGCCCTGCCTAGCCTAGCTCCTCAACAATAATAATCCTTTTCTTGACGGACCCTGTAGGAGTATGTGGTTTAGGTTTAGCTACCACTGTTAGTTACTGCTAACTAACTTGCTGTGAACGGGACTGACCCTCCTCCTTTTGTTAATCAGCACCATCTCTGCCAAATGCCTGCCAATCCGTGCAAGTTGTAACAGATGCCCCAGCGTCTTCGGCGGCGTCGGTCAGCAGAACGCAGGTACCGTTTACATGCCAAAAATTTTACCAAATTTTTCAGATTTCCCATCACATCGAATCTTTGGACGCATACATGAAGCATTAAATATAGATAAAAAATAAAACTAATTACACAGTTTAGATGAAATGGACGAGACAAATCTTTTTAAGTCTAATTAGACCATGATTGGACACTAATTACCAAATAACAACAAAACTACTACCGTTACATTTTATCAACTAAACAAGGCCCAAGTCACAACTCAGAACCGATGGGGCTACTAGTACCAAGCAAGCCTTTTTGAGTTGACCGTAGTAGATAGATCCAGCCATCCAGGTCTCGGTGTGCAGCAGGATGCATGCAATGCAGCCGCCTCACCTTCTCTTCTTCTTGGCTCTCCTCCGTCCCTAGGGGTGCACCACTTGGTTTAGATATATAATCAAATAATGCTAGCATAGATAAAACATGAAAATCCCACGCAGGTTAACCATGACAAATCACAGGCTTGCAGTTTTCTAGTAAAAGCTACAACAAATTAAATAGTATTTCTTCTTCTCACTAAATATGCATAACATCTGGATATATTTGGGGAAACTGCAAGTTTGCCACTGCTTCTAATCATCACCCGAAGTTTGCCACTATAAAATTGCAAAAAATACTATGACCTGTTGTTCAAGCGCCGTTCTACGGCTTGTTCACAACGCATGAATTTCCCAAGAATCATAGGGGAATTTCATATGAATCAGTTCAACTTCACATGAAAAACGTAGGTACATAATTTTTTGCTACGTTCCAAACAAGCCCATCTTTTCTTATATACAGGAGCATGAGCAGTTGAGCACAACGTCTTGCACACCATTTGAGGTCCATAATGGCAACACCCACTGCCCCCAGATCTTCACATTACTGTTGATTCAAAAACCTTCTTCACTGTCAGATTTTAAACCGACAGTGGCATACTAGTAGTGATGGAGAGTTAACATCATTGCCGGTTCTTATGAACCAACACTGTGAACCTGCAGTGATGTGGTTTCTAGGAAAGCCAAAAAAAATGCATTGAAAAATAGTTTTTGCTATTCGTTAATCATTTCACATGGATCATATGTTTATTGTTTACATTGAGACATCTTGATGCTATTGATATGCTAAAACTATGCTAAATAAAAGCTACATGCTGATAAACCAATGTCATGCCTTTGAGCCTCATGAACCCCATGTTACACTTGTTGAGTACGAGCTGTACTTACGCTTGTTTATTTTTCTTACTTGGATAAAAATCCCGGATGAGTAACAGATGGTGCAAATAGTGACTACTACTCCTACTTCCCTAAACATTACTAGACTTGCAGTCAACCAGTCAATGTGCCTGTGATTGGAGCTACCACGAGAGATTTATATTTTTATTTCCGCTATATTTGTGTAAAGACTATGTGTTAATAATCGTGATGTAATAACATTTGTGATGATACTTCCTTTATAATTTGTTAACTTATGTGTGATTGATCTCTGGGCACACATAAGAGTATGCATTCCATTTGGTCTTTAAATGGGTGTGACAGAACATTCTGCAATAATGTTTTTCATGCATAATGCTGACGTACCAAAGATTAAATGTTAGGACCAACACGCAGAAAAACTACCAAATAAGCCATGTTAACTGTCTCCAGGCATGTGCATTCAAACAAACTATTCATTGTGTTTGGAGACGAGAATTGAAATTAATGTACACATATGCATAGGGTTGAGGGCTGACTGATTAGATCCACTAACTGCAGCAAACACAGAAGTCTATCTGCCTAATACCTGATGATTTCAAACCTACACAGAAGGCTAACATGATACAAAGAAACTACTAATGTGCAGCCAAGTCTATCAAACATTATAGCTCAAGGTCTCCATTAAGTTTGTTTAGGAGACATGCAGATATGTAAAATGGAGGACCACTAACAAATACAATTTTTTTATACATCTAAACACTCCGTGGGTTTATTATAGTTATAGATGTGTGAGCATATGGCCATGAGTTGCATTTTCATTTATTCCTATCTGAGGGCATACACATCTGCTATGCCGTCAAGTCTGAATCTTGAGCCTTAGCTATAGAGAACAAAAAAAAAAAAGAAACAAGAGAGCAAGGTCGTGAACTTAGTGATATGTGGTTGCTCCCTGTATCAATGGATGGGGGCTTGGGGAAGTAGTCGCGAATCGCGGGACGAGTTGACTGTTGATGCGTCGCCCTGGCACTGGGGCTGCTCGGGTGTCGTCGGCCGGGGGCGTTGTGGGCTGCTCGGGGGACGGCAGCCAGGGGCGTTGGGGAGCCGCTTGGGGGCCGTGCTGGGGAGCTGCTGGGGAGGGGGCGCACCAGGGGCGCCTGGGAGCAGCTAGTGGTGCGCGCCGTGTACGCCGGGGAGCAGCCGAGCGTGCGCGTGGGGGCCGCCGGGTTCCGCAGGGGGGTGCGTGTGGGAGTTGATTGATGAAGCGCCGCCCTGGCACTGGGGGCTGCTCATGCCGGAGGGTCGTGCGGGGGCTGCTCGGGGGTCGTCGGCCGGGGGCGTTGGGGGCTGCTCGGGGGATGGCAGCCGGGGGCGTTGGGGAGCCGCCGGGGGGCCGTGCTGGGGAGCTGCTGGGAGGGGGGGGCGCCAGGGGCGCCTGGGAGCAGCCGGTGGTGCGCGCCGTGTACGCCAGGGAGCAGCTGAGCATGCGCGTGGGGGCCGCCGGGGATCCGCAGGGGAGGCGCGTGTGGGGTGCCGAGGAGCCGCCGGAGGTGGGGTGCACCGGGGCACCGTGCTAGGGAGCCGCCGGGTCGTGCTCTCAGGCAGGGAAGCGGGTGGACTGAGAAGAGTGTGGCGGCGGGGAGGAAAAAATCAGAGAGGCAAGGGTTTTCCCCAATCTGATCTGACAGGTGGGTCCACTACATTTTAGGCACCAATGGATTAGAGAGCGGCGGCAACTCTGTTTTTTTAGAATAGGCGGCAACTCTGCTGGTCCTCCAAATTGTAGGCGCGAATCGGTGGGTGTAGGCCCAATCCAATGTGTCGACCGACCGACAGACCCAGGTAACATGATTTACCGACCGACCGTCCAACGATAAACCAAAACAAAAATACCGTCCAACCCTTGGACGCAAAAAGAAAATATAGCGACCAACCGTATGTCACAAATCTATACCGACCAACCGTCCAACGGTATTTCAATATTTTTACCAACCCTACGTCCAACGCTAGTTTGGGTTGTGGTATAGTGATTTTTGCTGGTGCAACATGGTCAAAGTCTTGTAGTGAGTGGGGAGTCATGTTAAATACTGGATCATATCTAAGGGCCCCTTGGAACGTAGGAATTCCACAGGAATTGTGTAGGAATTTCATAAGAATCAATTTATTTCCGCTAGAAAAATGTAGGAAATGGGAAAAAGATCCTACATTCCAAAGGATGCCTCAAGGCTTCTAATGAAGACTAAGCTCCACTTGTGTTGGAATGCATAGTGAATCAGAATATGTCCATGGGCTAGCACCACAGCAGGTCCCAGTCCACTAGAACCAACAATATCACCAAGGTGTTAGGCCTAACTTTAAGACTTATAAATAATCACTTCTGCCACACAATATGTCACACCCCAAAAATTTCAATTTGGGTTGTGCTTAGAAAACACTAAATAATATAAATAATTTCAATATTTGAATAAATTTATTAGGTAAGTTAAGTTGCTGCTAATTTAAATATAGAAAATTTTGGTTTTCAACTTTTTCATATTAATTTGATAATGTGGGGTTTGTGTGATGCTTGTCTTTGGTGTTGGTGAATGCCATTATTTTTAAATAACATAGGACGACATTTGCTTCTCACCGGAAAACTTTTTGGTATTTTCTGGATTTAAATTTTCAATTTCCGTGAGCTTAATCTTTTTCCTTGATCTCTTCATCAATCTTTTCATGAGCTCAAACTCATTTGGTTGAGTTCCTTATCTCTCCAAGAGTCTCCAGGATTTTTCCCGTGATTTTTCTGTTCTCCGGGCTATTTTTCACGGCAAAAAAAAGTAATTTTAGATTTTCTAGAATTATTTTTATTCACGGAATTAAAATAATCCCGAAATTAAGAAATTCCGAAAAGTTTCTAAACCCTACGACTATATATATGCCGGCGTAGCCCTCGACGCCCTGGTTTGAGAAGTACAACCCTTATCGCGAGCCGCCGCTCGTAGTTCCCTCCACCCCTCGCCGAAGTTCTTTATCTACAGCTTGCGTTCCGACGAACTCTCCGACGAGCTTTTCCGGCCAAACCATCACGTCCCAACGCCAGTCAGCACCACCAAGAGGCAGCCCTCGTCGTTCTCTACACCGTGGTATATCCGTTTGCACGAATCCATCGCCGTTTCATCGAGTTCCCATCTCATCTTGCTTCTCTCCGGCGAGGTTCCACCATGGCTGACTGGAGCTCCTCCAAGCCAAAGGTAGAAGATGATGCTATTTACAATTTTGCTATTAAACTTGTTTTAAGCATAAAATCTTTATTTTAACTCCGATTTGACCCGTTCAAGTTGCGTTAGGTTCGTATTTGCGAGCTCTACATGTTATTATAGCTGTATAGTAGATTTGGAAAATTTAATTTTCGAGTTTAGATTTAAGTAATTATTTATCTATAGGAAAGCTTAGAAAATTCATAACTTTCACGTTTTAAATCCGAATTTCGTGATCTTTACGTCTGTGGGATCGTAGTAACGTGTAGAAGAGTTTTACAAACTTTTTATACTGTTTTGCTACTGTTGGTGTACTGTTTTAATTATATCTCTTTGTTTGTTTCATGTATGATTGCTCGGATGATTGTGTGTTGATGCTTGATGATCGAGTATAGACGGGGAGCAGTTTCTTAACGATCAGGAGTATTATTTTGAGCCAAACCAGTAGTATCATCAGAAAAGCTTTAATCAAGACAAGTATAACATGAGACCATCCTTGTTACTTATTCACTGAAATTATCATACATCTGCATGTGTCTTCCTTGACAACCATAGAGATTATAACTTAACTATTGATATCTTGTTTCCTTGTCACCTATGGGTTGTGCATTTGGGTAGCTATTGCTAGTGCTTAATTATGAACGATGATCTTGTAATTGGACTAATGAATTAAGCGACCAACCTTTAATGATGATTTTATTACTGTTGAAAAGGGGGCTAGAGCATGTGGGTTATTTTGATGCTCTCGTTTCTCTCCATAAGGACTTATCTGTACGTGATTTATCCGAGACATACAGTACAGCTGTGAGGACTATATGGCTCTGGCTCTAGTTGTTCAAGAGACCTTTTCTAGCTTGTTAGTGGTTACCTTAAATGACGTAAGAATGGCTTGCCACGTTGGGTGTAGGACAACCTCTAGTCTATGAGTATAGCCGAGAAGGAATTGTGCCATTTGAAAAGGGGTTCCTACATCTGCCTGCCAAGTGAATCTAATGGCCCTAACTTGTTAGATGAACTTTTGAATGACTTTATATAGTTTCTTGTGTTTAGGGATTCAGGACCCCTTAGCATATGGAAATCATGACTCACAGTGAAAGTGTACACCTCTGCACAGAGTTAAAAACTGGTATACTAGCCGTGCCCACAGATACAGGCGACCTTGGAACATTTACAGATAGATGATCACCATGGTTATATCATGCTTAATTACTGTTGATTATTATTATGCTCATGTTAATGCTATTCATTATCTTTATTACAATTGATCATTGGTTCATTAATGGGAATTGGAATACCTTGATGCTACTCAATTGCTAATTATATGATGATTAAAAGCTAAACGCAGTCAAATAGTGTCTAGCCTTTTTGAGCCTCATGAATCCTGTGTTATACTTATTGAGTTTGACATGGACTCACTCTTACTATTTCCCCAACACTCCAGTATGTAGTAAGGTGCTGCTTAAAAGAAGGATAAAAGATGTAGTGAAGTTTCCAAAAGTCTATCAGAAGTGTTTGGCATACGGAGCCACCAGTCAGCCATCCCTGAGAAGAATGGAGCCTGAAGTTTAGTCACCGTTCCACGATACTCTGATGTAAGTGTTAATATAGCTATGTATATGTTATATAATAACATTGTTTCTGATACTTTTTCATTCTGACATATGTGTGGACTTCCTGGGCACACATATGATTAATCTGGTTTTGTTCTTTAGAAAACCGGGTGTGACACATTAGGCCCAACTCTTTCCATCATATACATCCTTTAACCTCTAGGAAGAAGCTATCTTCTTAGGCCTAGTCCAACTCTCCTTGTCACGCGTAGCCCATATGATTGATCCTCTCCCTTCTACACACAACACGTATGGCCTTTTTGTCTGTAGGCTTCTCTATAACCTCGTGACCATCATGTGACTCTGATATCATTTATAAGGCAGTGCAATAGTCCAAGCTAGATCATAATACTCCTGAGTTGGTGTCACACCTAGCTCAAGTCCAACAAAGCCCACAAACAACCAAGGGATTGGGCCTAAATGAACCCCCAAAACTAGCCTAATATGTGAGCGATACCTCACTTTATACTTTGTGCTCCCCAACCTCAATTTTCGATGTGAGACTAAACCTAACTACTTGTATATAGAAGGCTAAAGCATGTTTTCTACAAATTTCTAGTGAAACTTAGTTTCTAGGACAACCAATCGATACTAATTGAGTTGTACATAATAAACTTGACTTACATTTGTTCAACCATCAGTCAATCACTTTCAAGAAAATAGATACATTTGTATGGATGCATACATGAGCAACCTTAATTATTGCCACAATTTTTTCACATACCCACACATAAACAAAAGTACGTACTACATAACGTTATTATTCAAACCACAATACAAGTATATATGTATATGTGATATTCAAACTGCATTAGAGGCATATATTGTATCCCCATATCACACTACATTCACCCAAGACGGTACATATATAGTGCATATGCCCATTCATAAATTTTATTATAATTAGGACCTTGGGAAAATCTGAATGCGATAGTCTTGTAGGAATACAAGATCCGAAATACGAAACTTTTGACCTCCATTGATCTCCTTCCATCTACATGCCCAGAAAAGAACATGAATAAATATAATACCTCCAATTCCGACAAGACAGTTGAACCAATATGTCAAACAAAAATTATCACAGGTAGTAATGCACTCAAAACACCAGCAATAACAAATTTCTGGAAGGAATAGCTATGTTTGTATCAGTGGTTGATGTAGTCCCATGCAAGTTCCATATGACATATTGGTTGAGATAAAGGTTGCACTATGTTTTCTCAAGGACATATATGTGTTTATAACTCTTTATGCATTTCATGAAAACAGTAATGAAACATAAATGTATATTGCAGTCAGTATATATTTGTACCTGTATTTTGTGACTAATTCGTGGAGGAACATTGCCATCTGAAGCTTAGTGAGGTCAGCACCCATGCAATACCTTGCACCATCTCCAAATGGTATGAAATTCTTCATCAAGGAGCTCCCATGGGCCTCCTATAGATTTTAGCAGTGCATTTATGCAAGTTCAGAACTATTCCAAAGTTAAGCAACTGCTACCTAGGTGCTTAGTTAATTATTTCATGGTTTAACTCATATTTGTCAGTGTGTAGATACAGATAAAGTTAAATTTGCACCGTTATGATATTCAGAAGAATTTCTGGGTTTTGTTTTTGGTGATGTTGTGTCATAATCACAGATAATATTCTAAATTGAACTAGACTGTCTCTGACATTTTTGGCTTATGTATAGGAGTTCAGATATGTGATAAAATAAGCTTATCAACTCCTCAAATACTAACTGGAATTGTTTTATATATCTTAAACATGAGGATGAAAGTGACATAGGGAAGCGTCAAGGTGATCTATTTACTCTATCTGTTGATCAAGTTAGTAAAATATATTGATCATGGTTGACAAATAGGGTTAGGATAAAAACAAAAATGTGCCTTGTGACTGTTGACAGATACTAAAGGATACATATATGGATGAGTACCATTCCAATCATTTTGCACTTCCTGTCTAACATATACTCTTCAAAATCAACTTGATAGATCTTGTTTATTCGGTCTATACTCTTGTGATGTAAATGTGTAATTTAAATAGTGATAAAGTCTAAAGTTTTTGACCCTTTAAGTTCCTTCTCCATTCACCTTTTGTGAATTTACTTTTTGTTGATATGGTAAATTTCAGTTAGCATCCAATTTCCCATTTCAAGGTTGATGCACCCATAAAATGTACACAGTTTAATGGATGGAGTAGTTTATTCTAAGAAACACTCACTAACCTGCCATCTCCAAGGATTAAAAGTGAGTGGATCTTTGAAATTTGAAGGATGTAGATGAACTGCCATGGGGCTTATCAAGACCAACCATCCCTCTGGAATTGTGTAGCCTGAATAATGAATGTGAAATGAGTGAATATCCGATGTGGGCCCACTAGAAAAACTTCAGCCATAATTAAATATGGTATCTTTTGTTAATGAAGAAGCTGAGTCTATTGTCATGCAGGCCATATATCACAGGGAAGACAAAGATACCATTCACTTGGACATCCTTCAATGTCTTTCTAAAAATTCCGGGAGCATGGCTAGTTGCACGAACTATCTCATTGATAACCTTCAGATGGAAGAAATTATCAACTTAAGTTAAATAAAACAATGCATATGAATGGTTAAATAGTGCACTATGAAAGATGAAAACTTGGAGAAAATTACCAACAATAGCTATCTTGTGGTTAGTGTTTCGATGCATGTAAATTATATTAAAGCTCATGAGTTTTTCTATGAGCCACTATAATGCAGACAAAATCTTGAGGTGGATCAAAATATTATTGTTTATGTTTTCTTTTGTTCCTACATACAGAGAACTGAAATAGTAGTGTGATGAGAACTTCGATACTGCTAATCAGGATGGTCAAATTCAGGGGTTACCCCACATTGAATTAATGATGGCATCTCAATTCTGGAGTATGCTAATGGCACAATATAGTTATGGAGCACGATATTGAACAAGCAAAAAACATGGAAATATTTTGTTATGCATTTGTGCAAGTCTCATAATTTAAAATAAACATCCACAAAAGGGAGCTATTTTTCTACGAAGAGGCAAATAATTATATGGAACAATACTCATAGATTTTTGGCTATTGATCTTGGACAATATCCTTTTGGTACCTAGGCATTCCACTGAATTATAGGAAGCTAAAAAACAGGGAATGGAAAGCCATTCAAAAACATTTCGGAAAGAAACCTAAGAAACTAAAAACAGAAAAAAAATTGTCTTATGGCTACTGACTAGTATTGGTAAACTCTGCATTGAGCAATTTGGCTAATATGATGTCTTTCATTGAAGTACCAAGGTATATTCTTAATAAGAAGCTAGATTTCTATAGATCTAGTTTCTTTAGGCAAGGGTGTGACCACAAGAAAAAATACAGATTAACAAAATATGGGGTATTGAGTCTTCCAAAGGAGCAAGGCATTTTAGGAATTACAAATATTGAAATACAAAATGACTATGTCCTTAACAAATGGTTGTACTATTAGTCAAGATGGAGTTTGGAAAAAAATTCTAAAGAAGAAGTACATGAAAAAAAAACTTGTGCCTCCCAATTGCGCAACTCCTTCCCCTTCATTCGCTCGCGCGCTGCCACGGCTCGTGCCTCCTAATTGCGCGACTCCTTCCCCTTTCTTTACTCGCAGACGACTCGACTCCTTCCCCTTCCTTCGCTCGCAAGAAACTCTCTCCGCTTCCTTCGCTCGGGCGCGAGACAACTCCTATCTGACATCCTCGTCTCCCTCCTTGACGGACTTCCCTCCCTCGTCTCCCTCCCCGACGGACTTCCCTCAGGAGCGGGTGGCGCGGCTGCAGCGCAGGAACGCGGTCACAATGGTGCATTTGGCGGCGGCGAAGGGGCTGACCCCGGCCGGCTCATGACTGCAGTGCAGGGGCGCAGCACCCACTGCACGTTTGGTGGCGACGCTGGGGTGCGGCCTCGCCAACAACACCGTGGTGACGCAAGTGCAGCGTCAGGGCGAGGCAGGCCAGTCAGAACACAAGTCTAGGTTAAACTGAAGCTAACATCTGCACTATTTCCTCTTCGTGTTCTATCTGCTAGCAGCGCCCCAATAAGCACCCAATTAAAATTTCAAGTCAGAAATAGAAACATGGATGGATCGGGAAACAAAATGCAAATGGATAAAAGTTGAGAAAGAACTTCCGAGAGGGGCGGTGCGGACGCAGACAGGAAAAAAACAAACACGGACGGAACGCAGACAAAACAAACACGGACGGAAGACTGAAAAAAATCAGATTCGAATTAGGGTACATGTGTAATCCGTGATATAACGTGAGATAAGTAGGCCGGACCAAAATTATACCAGACCAAAAAATAGGCTGAATTTTTGCCTCTTTAGTATTAGGTAGGTATAGATATATATATATATATATAGATACTCTATTTACATATTATTTTTCAGGGCTAACTCATTGGTTGTAGTCATGGTCCATTCTACAAAAGGAGGAAAAAACCCACAATGAAATGGGCAAGTCAAATGTTGGAGATTGCAACAATGGAGATCTTTGCCGAGCATGGGTAGCTGTCTTCTAATATGCTTAGTGCTTAGTATGTTGGTCAACGGTTTTATTTGATTTTCATGAACTCTTCAAATCCAGCCATAAGATGAAATGTAATAATGGATGGTTGAGTAGTGCAAAACTCTTGCAAAAACCATAATATAGTTTCCTTTTTCTATTTTACATGTATAACAAGTTCACCGGAAAAAAATCGATATTAGTATTCCTTGAGTCTATATATATTTGCACGAATTCATTTCTCATTGTAAGAGAAGAAAAAAAATGAACTTAAGAAGTGAAGAGTATTACTCCTAAATGACACAAGGACTGACTTCAAATATATCTTACAAAAAGCCAGAATGTTAGTTTATGGATTTATAATTAGTGTGTTGTATTGATAAAAGAGCTCATGAGCATCTGATTATTTATAGCATAAATATATCGGTTTGGGGCAGTTGGACACGGCAGTCGGTTTGGCTTGTCACTTGCGCACCAAATTGCCCACCCTGCATGTTATTGACTTCTTGCACCTCCATAACTCCCTTTCTTCTTAATGAAATACAGACAAAATTGCACGTTCACGAAAAAAAGCATAATAATATCTGATGCCAACAGAATACAAATAAATACATGACAGATAAATTACCTGATTAGTGAATTTCATCGATTTGTACTCCTCCCATGTGATTTTAGGATTCATCTCTTCTCGTTTTTTCAGTATTGCCTCATGCTCCTCCTACAAAACAGCAACTTTATTTCCTGACAGTCTGTACCAAGTCAACTGGTACTCTTGTAGATATGCTAAGTACTGAATCGTAATTGGATCCTAGCTGTAACTAAAAGCTAAAAGCGATGAGGTTAGATTTTTGCAATTGTAATACAAATTAAAATTGATGCCTAGGGCTTCCATAAATGAAAATTATAGGATAAAAAGCTTAAGTATTTCCTACTGGAAGAGGTACCAACCGTGAGTGCTTCCAAAACATTTGGGTTGTCTGAGAGAAATTTCATGCCTAGGGCGAGGGTTGTTGGTGCTAATGCAATGCCAGCAAATATGAATCCTGCAACTGCATCCACCATGAAGTTCTCGTCTACTAGTGCTTCTCCACTCTGCAGATCTTCCGCAACTATCTCCAAAAAGTCCCTATTTTGTCTTTGTGGTGCACTAATCCGTTGTTTCAGCAAGTCTTTAATGACCTTTTGCACGTATTTTCTTGCCTGTATAAGTGTCAATGGATAAAGCTCGCAAAAAAAGTATCAATGGATAAAGTTACACCGTCCAATATAAGAAATCTTGACACAATATGAAAAAGTTCATGGTGTCTTGGGGACGGAAACTTGAGGATCCTCACCTGCTGAGGCTCAGCTTGTTTAAAGACCAACTGCATTTCTCAGTGCAAAAAATTGACTATATGATAGAATTTTCGCTTAGCATGAGAAGCCAATTTAAGCTTTCCTCAATGATCCTACGTGAGTAGTGTTCCCTAAAGTGCTCAGTCACACAAGTATGTGATGTGGAACGCGCAATGGTCTACCTTTCAGCACCATATGTGGAAATCGGACCATCTGTGTTTGCCAAAACCAGGTTACTCGGCCGGTTTTGTCAGGACATGAGCGCCCACACCCAGGATGAACCCCATCAGAGAAAGCACACCTTGGGTTACCCTAGCGTCAACATGCTAGCTATGGCACCAGAAATGGAGCCACTTTGTGTTCCTTGGGGGAGAATCTTCCAGAGACCGTAGTTCTCTCACCCGGTCTCCAGATTGGTCATTCACATATACGTTTTGATCATCTCAATGAGAGTCACACAATGATGGAGTCCATTACGTGATTTGGCACTTCCCTAAAATTGAATATTCCGGCTTCGTAAAACTGGGTTACCCAGTTGTCGCAGATTGCACAACACTGCCAATTTTGATTGCAAAAGCTCACTGCAGAACCTACACATAATCTTGAGGCTTTTGTGTGGCTTGGACTTCACATGTTTTAAGCTCAGCACTCAAACTAGCACGGTGAGAAAAGCTGGGTTTTCCTATTTGCTTCATTAAAAGGCAATCAGCTAAACCACACTAAACAAAAACTCCAAGCAACCCCTATCACAAAGACGTCTTGTGGTTAGGTCATTTGTGATCACACAAACTTAAAGATGTTTGTCTATGGACTGAAACTTTTAGCAAAATAAAAAGTACAACCTAGCCGCTGCGCAGGCATGTGCACCCACCTGTATGCTTTGATAAAATTTTGTCCCTGGAACACAAAGTGGGAAAGATATCAGGCCTTTGAAGAACAAGTCATAATTTTTTCTCAATTCCTTTGTCATTGGGCTGTCAGGTTCAAAGCCAATAATCTTCTTCACTGTAATATCAAACAACACCTACAGCAACGCAAATATACACAAGAAGTCATAATTGATAGGTGCATGATTATATGTAGCGACATTAAGGCTAGCAGTAGCACGAATACATGATCACAAATATACACAATTAAATGAAATCAAATGCAAAGCAGAACAACATTCAGGTCACTTGGTGCCCTGATGACCCATGCTGTCACATATTTATTAATTCCCTTAATTTGCCCTTTATTTTGGAATACTGGAGAACATCACTTAATTAGATATTCCCACATGACCTGCTTGGAATCACCCCTATGTATACCCCTGCTGTGTGGAATTTCAAAATATCAATAGGTTTCAGTTGTGGGCAAGATTTCTTATCTATTGCCAAGTTGTGGCTAAGCAATAAGAATTTTGTCGCTATTAATATTGTGAATTATATATGCTGTCCTATAGGGCTCTGGAAGCTAAGGAATAGTTTGCTTTTTCAGGGTATAGGATGGAAAGATGTGAATTTGCTCTTGAGGAAGGTAGCTAGCTGTGATGGTCCAAGGTTGGGCTATCCTGTGCCCTCAAAAACACAGACTCTTGCTGGATCAATACCTGACAAAGCTGAAGGACTGGGCTTCTTCACCAGGAAGGATTGCATGGCCGACAACCTGATGGGTCCTGAAGCTTATCTCTATCAACATACGCATGACTGGAACACGGTCTCTGTTCCTCCTGAAGTGGAAGTGCTGCTGAGCAATTATTCAACCTCTTTAGAGTTTAGATGAAGCTGTTAGAAGTGGGAAATGGCTACATCTTTCGCTGTTAGGTCTCTAAGCTGGAGTGGTTTCTTTTTCTTTTGGAGACTCTGTGTTCTGGTGTTGCCTTCGATCTTTGGGCTCGAACTGGTTGTAAGATGGAGACTCCATGTTTGTCTGTTTAAAGCCAGGGGTTTATCCCTAAAACTCTAAAAAAGAAAGACTGACGAGGGTTGTTATTTTTTCTTTTTATAAAAATAGATGTGCGTGGATGCAATAATTGTGCAGCCAAGCTGCTTTTGCACTGCTAACTTTATCTATGAAAACCTAAGTTGCATCGACAGATGTACATGTTTTCTCCAGCATATAAAAATCATCATGTCTCAATCTGCCATAGTACTGTTGACAAATGCCAAGTACATCCACTATTTCAGTGGACATCATTAGAGGCACACATCAAACGTGTGTAACAGTTATCTCAGAAATATATACTATGTACCAAGGAATTGAAATCTCGCACTTACATCCGTCAGAGCCTCTTTCACGTTGATGCTAGGCTTAGTAGCCCATAGTCTGATGGACTCTGCAATGATGCGCTCCATTTCAGAAATGAAAGCTTCCTTGAGGTTTTTTGGTGCGTACAGAGGAGCAAGAATGTTTCGCATATGCTTGTGAATCTGACCACAGCCTGTGGCCATGGTCTTCTTGCCAAATATGGTCATCACTGTTTCAGGGTACCATGACTGAAACAGCTTGTCGTTTTGACGAAATACAAAACGGTTGAACTCCATGTCCATGGAGACAACCATAGGCGTCCCCCCAAAGCTGGTTTTGAATACACTGCCATACCTGAGAAAACAGATGATAACTTTTTTTTTTAGATAAAGGAATGTGAAGATATTCCAGCCTCCAACATTCACGAGCCCGTTCACAGTTCACACAGACAGACTTAAACCAAACAACACCAAAAGGCGCTATAACCGGCATACAACTTAAACTAGGAGAAGCATGATAATAATAACTAGCTAACTTCCGATACAATCTTGTACCTGGTTTAGTGAAACTAACACACTATGTGGGCACAAGACAGTCAAGAATCCGTCAATCCACACCCGTGTGGAACACCTATGTTATGCTGTTTGATCACGAGTCAAGAATCAAGTTCTTGTATACATACACATTGAAACATTCTGGCAACTCATCTCCAACTGGGGACTATATATTAGCTCCATGAGGTATAACTTGACTGCATGGCAGTTGCAGGAAAATGGTCTCTATATACATTTCGTATATATTTCTTATTCACGTTAATTGCATGCATTCATTTTGAAATCAAGGAAGCATAAGAGGCCGTACTTGGTACTGTGTGTTAGGACATGAGCTTCTAGTCAGTCTTACCTTTGCTTATTATTTAAGAAGGTGCTGATTCAATTCGAAGCTCATGAGGTCCAGGATAGGATGGAGGGACTCTAGTACTCTACTACTACGCCAGGCCCGTAATTCAAATGCGTGGTCAGAGTAAGTTTTTCTTCTTTTCTTTTTTTGCTCGAAGAATAATTTTGAGTCTACGAAAAGATAATTGATCAAAAAGTGACGTCTCACCTTTTAAACCTCAGTTTGTAGAAGTCTGGAATGTCCAAAGAAGGGCTTGGCTTCAAGAGTTGGAGTGTCTCACCAATAACAGGTAAACCCATGGAGCCAGGAGGAAGCCTCCCATTGCATGCAGGGTTCCTCCACCTGTAGAGCAAGTGAACAAGCCGTCCCAGGGCTACTGTAAAGACGCAATATAGAACAACGTCTAGCACTTGCAGCTCCATCTATCTGTGTGATGATCAAATTCAGTTGTGCTTGGCGAATGCAGAAGATGCACCCATATATATAGCAGCTGAATTATTCTGAAGTTCAATATCTCATGCATTCGTCAAATTAAATGATTTAGTTGGGAGATCACCTGCACCCACAACCAATTCACTGTTGCATCAGTACTAAAGAAAAGTTTTCGAAGAAACCCTCTTCTTTTATATATATAAAATATTGGTACATAAAAGGTTCTGCGTCTGCGTGTGCAGTAATTCTGACATACAAGGGGAGGTTCTGATGTTCATTTTCTTGAAGGAGTTGGGTTTAAATGATAAGATTCAATTCCTTTATTTTTTAACATTTGCTTCTAAATTATGGTTTAATTAGTGATTGAGGCCCACCCCAAACAATCAAACAAGGTGTGAGAGAAAGAAGAGTGGGAACGAGTTCTTCTTCCACTTGATTTTGATGGTTGGGGTTCCGTGGTCCTTAAACACATTCGTGATAGCCTAGTTTTATTCCTTGATGTGGCCCTAGTTTTAAGAACAAAACCAGATAGACACCATATGTAAGCCTAGGAAGTCAAATCACACATATGGCCATAAATAAGGGGTAATATCAAAAGACAATACTTATAATATTACGTATTAATACCAAGAATATAAGCTTAGATAGCAGACAACGGAAAAAAACTACGATCTTCAGACAAAAGCTCTAACTCTACAGGGACAACTGACTGGTTGATTACAAGCCTAACTGGTGTGGTTGAAACAGCAAGCGTAAGCACATATTGTATTCAACAAATATAACATGGGATTATGAAGCTCAAAAAGTTTGACATGAGTTTACTGCGACAGCTTTTAGTGAGTCATCTTTTGGTAATTGAGTAGCAACAAGTTTAGCATAAGCCCAAATAACCTCATGATCATGTAAACGAGAATAATGTATAGCAAGAAACAATAATCATTAGTGAGCATCAATATCATCAGTATTAACATGATCATAAGTGTTCATCATTTATTTTGTAAGGGTCCAAGGCCGCTCGTGACCGTAAGCACGTCTGATATACTAGTTTTACACTCTGTAGAGGTGGTACACTTTCACCATGAGTCGTGATTTACCCATTCACCCGAGGTAGCTAATCTCTTGACCCACTTCCTAGGAAGGTCGGCAGGGGTCACTATGAAGTCTTTCAAAAGACTCTCCCTGATAAATTAGTGACCGCCAAAGAAAGAGCTAGACGAATGGAGGCCCTCTAACAAAGTGGCACACTCCTCGCAGGCTATACATACTCTGAGAGACAAGAAGCCATTCTTGAACCGAGGATTTTCTTAACGCCTTTTGGTAACCACTAACAAGCTAGAAAATATCCTCATACTTGACTAAAGCCTGAGTCATGTAGCACTCATGGTTGTACTGTAAGTCCCGGATGTTAGCTTATAGATAAGTCCTTCAAGGAGAGAAACTAGAGCACTATAAAACAGCCCAATGCTCTAGCCCTCTTGAGCCATGTTGCTATAAAACATCTTTTAAACGTTTATTGCATATACCATTAGTCAAGGTTATCTTGAGCACTAGCATAAATACTACCCAATGCAATGTCCCACGGATGTCAAGGTACAAGATACAAAAGCTAGGATATCCTTAGGGGTAACAAGGTACACACATGCAGTATGATTAAATGTGATTAATGTGAGTAGGACAACAAGGAAGATCCCATGCTATATGTCGGGTACCTACAACTAGGGGTACCCACAAACAACGATTAAGAAAAAAAACTGCTACCCACAAACGGGACGAGCCAAAATAGCAAACGAGACACCTTGACTATGTTTCGACTCGTATGAGGCATGCTCGATGGGACGCCTAGACCGCGTTTCGACTCGTACGAGGCTCGCTCGACAAGACGCCTCGACTACTGGGAAATCTCTGACTCGCACGACCCCGGGTCGGGCCACTCGGCCCACCTTATTCACCAACCCTGAGACAAAAGTTAGAGTATTTAATGTGACTACCAACTACTTCCTACCATCATGGCTACATCAGTAACCGGCATGGAAGCAGTACCGGTGTTAAATCTCACTTTTTACTGCCCATCCCAGGATGGGAGGTGAAAACCTGTCACTATACGCACCATACTGTGCACTATTTCGCCACTGATCACCTTCGAGAGAGAATACGACAAGGACCGTACCCCACGATCCCGGGAACTCGGCCTTATCCGCTCATCCTCGACACGTCCTCGACCCGGCCTCGACCTGTCCCTGACCCACTGTCGGTCAACAAGGAAGAAAGGCCGACGTGACATAGGACCCGGAGTCTTTTCACCATCTCATCCTTTACGTCACCATGGTGTCCAGGGATGGCCAGCCATTCTTGGGGCACGTCACTACAGCAACCTCCACAGCGATCGACAAAACTTCACCTCAAAGGCACCCCCGGCGTCCCTGCCTCCTCTTATCCTATAAAAGGGCAGGCAGGGGCTCTACAAGGGGGTGGAACAACGAACAATAGACAACGAAAAACCAGTCTCCATACCACCAAAGAAGATCAACATCTTAAGCAATCACCTTTGTACTCTCAATTTTTCTCTGAGATCTCGGCTCGGTTCCCTCTCTCACAGCTTGTAACCCCTACACAAGCACTTAGGTGCAAGGAAATACAATACTCCCCCTCCCCGCTGGACGTAGGGCCTTCTTTTGCCCGAACCAGGATAAACCTCCGTGTACTCTCCTTACATCACCATCCAGATTAGGGACACACAACATTTGATTCACTCATTGGCTTAGGACTCCCATGGGACCAAACGCCGACAGTTGGCGCGCCAGGTAGGGGCCGCTGCGTGCCAACATCGTTTTCCCACCATTTTTCTTGATGGCTGACCCCGAACGTCCACTCCCGTTGGCCACGGTGATCTGGTTTAGGAGCTTGGAGTTCATGTCCCTTGGCCACGGCTACGACATGGTCCTCCTCCCGCCCAGACACCTGACTGACAGTGACCACGAGCTCTCCCAACCTGGGGGAGCCCTGGGCCGGTATCGTCGCTCTCGTCAGGCATGTGCCGCCAGGCGATGGCGAGCCCAGCGCAACCACCGTCATCGCCTTGCGGAGGGTGATGGTATTCCCTGATCCGACGCCTCTCAGCCAGACGCCGACACGGATTTCCTAGCTGAGGATCTATGTAGGATGAGCTTTGCTGAGGGTAAGATGCCAACAGGGAGTCCCATCGCTCTACCAGCATGAGTGCTTACGAGGAACTCCCCGGACACCATCTACGCTCCACCCTCAACCTCGTTGCATCCACGCCAGCTTCCGAGTACCTGGACTCCACGGAGACCCCAGATACGGAGCTTCATGCAACTGCTTTCCGACATCACGACCCCAGAGACGCACATCCTCACATGCACCCATTGTACTACTATTTCGGCGCTCTAGACTCCGACTCTGCCGATGACACCTACGACCCGACTCGTGAATGCTTCAATATCGATGGGGCTATCGCGTCAGATTTGGAGGATGAGGCAGCCGTAGGAGGAAGGAACACACCACCTCAGGTCGAGCTCCCTGCTGAACGGGATGAGGCTCAATTCCTTGCGGATCAAGGAATGCAGCTTGAGCAAATCCGCGAGTTGCAGGACAGGCTCGACGAGGAACGAGGAAATCTATGCCTACTGTAGCAAACCCTCGAGCAAGAGCGCGCGGCACGCGCACACAGCAGAGGAGCTCAAGAGAGAGAGCTCGCGACGTCAATCGTCGCATCATTGAGGATCGGGCAATCGAGCCCCCGATTTTCGGTCATGCCAGCCAGAACGTGGTCGCAGCCACCATGCTCCTTCATAACATGCCCGAGCCGTCGAACCCCGAGGCCTATTGAGCCTGTGATGAAATCCGAGGACTCCTCGAGACTGCTGCCATGCAGCAGGCTGAGAGTTCCGCCTCGAGGCGACGCGGGCTTGCCTCAGAGTAGCCTGCGGAGCCCTCCCATCAGGAGAGAGAGAGAGAGGCCTCGGTTCATCTCGAACACGCCCAACGGAATAAGGCGGTCTCTGTCCGTGAATGCATCGTCGACAACCGTGAACCTCGAGATGCCCATGACAACATCATCGAGCGCTGGAGGCGCAAACATGGTGACGGTGCAGCTCGAGGCTACCACGAGCACAGAGGCGGGCGCTACGACAGCTCGGAGGATCGAAGCCCTTCACCCGAGCCACCGGGTCTCGGGTCTTTAGCAAGGCCATTCGCGAAACGATACTCCCGGCTTGGTTCCGCCCCCCATGACTCTTACCAAGTATAACGGTGAGACCAAACCTAAACTTTGGCTCGTTGACTTCCGCTTGGCTTGTCAGTTGGGTAGGGCCACCGACGACCGGGTCATCATTCGATAACTCCCCCTGTTCCTATCGGACACCGCTCGAGCCTGGCTCGAGGACCTCCCACCTCGACAAATCCACGACTGGAACGGCCTCGTGAGAGTGTTCGAGGGGAACTTCAAAGGAACCTACATGCGCCCCGGCAACTCATGGGATCTCCGGAGCTGCAAACAGAAGCCGGGAGAATCCCTCCGGGATTACATTCGGCGTTTCTCCAAACAGCGCACCGAGCTCCCCAACATCACTGACTCCGACGTCATCATGGCCTTCCTCTCTGGTACCACCTGCAAAGAGTTGATCTGAGAGCTGGGCCGCAACACTCCCATCACTGCCAACGGTTTGATGGACATTATCACCAACTTCGCCGCCGACGAGGAGGCGGTTGGTGCCATCTTTGGCAGCGACCAGGACAAAGGGAAGCGCAAGGAAGAGGATCCTGCGGGCTCCAGCCAGGGCTCAGAGGAACAACAGGAAGAAGAAGAAAAACCAGCAGGGCAAACAAGAGGCCCCGGCCGATGACCTTGTTGCTGCTGCTGATCGTAAGAAACCTCGAGGGCCCCCCGGCGGGGGCATTTTCGACAAAATGCTCAAAGAGTCGTGTCTCTACCACAAAGGGCCCACGAACCACAACCTCGAGGACTGCCACATGCTCCGAAGATACTTTGAAAGCATAGGTGTCAAAAAAGATGACAAGAAGGAAGATCCCAAGGGAGACGACAAGGACGAGGGGTTCCCCGAGATCCATGACTGCTTCATGATATACGGAGGACCCTCGACGCGCCTCTCAACATGGCAGCGCAAGCGGGAACGTCGAGAGGTCTTCTCCGTGCAACTTGCAACCCCCCTCTTCCTTGACTGGTCCGAGGTGGCCATCACTTTCGACCGTGATGACCACCCAGACTACGTCCCCAATCCTGGGGTCTACCCACTTGTTGTCGATCCCATCATCGCCAACACATGCCTCACCAAGGTGCTCATGGATGGCGACATCAGTCTTAACATCATCTATGCCCAGACCCTCGACCTTCTGGGGATCACGAGGATGCACCTCCGACCCAGCGTCGGGGGCTTCCATGGAGTTGTGACAGGGAAGCGAGCAGAGCCCGTCGAGCGGGTCGACCTGCCCGTCTGTTTTGACACTTCCGCCAACTTCAGGAAGGAGACTCTCACTTTCGAAGTGGTTGGATTCCATGGAACATACCACGCCATCCTTGGGCGCCCATGCTACGCCCAGTTCATGGTGGTCCCCAATTACACCTACCTCAAGCTCAAAATGCCAGGCCCCAACGGTGTCATGACTGTCGGGCCCTCCTACGAGCACGCCTATGAGTGCGACGTAGAGTGCGTCGAGCACGGAGAAGCCATCTTGGAGTCGGCAACCTTGGCGGCGAACCTCGATGGTTTGGCCAACGAGATCCCCGACCCCAAGCGCCACGCCAGCAACTTCGAGCCCGCGGAAGACGTCAAGCTCATGCCCCTCGATCCCACTAACCCAAAGGGAAAGGCGTTGAGCATCAGCGCCACCCTCGACCCCAAATAGGAAATAGTGCTCATCGACTTTCTCTGCGCAAACATCGACATCTTTGCATGGAGTCCCTCAGATATGCCGGGCATACCTAGGGAAGTTGCCGAGCACGCCTTGGAGATCCGAGCCGGCTCCAAACTGGTGAAGTAACGCTTGTGCCGCTTCGACGAGGAAAAGCGTAGGGTCATCGGCGAGGAGATCCACAAACTGTTGAAGGCCGGATTCATCAAGGAGGTTCATCATCCCGAGTGGCTAGCTAATCCTGTATTAGTTAAGAAAAAGAATGGGAAGTGGAGGATGTGTGTAGACTATACTAGTTTAAATAAAGCATGTCCAAAAGTTCCTTTTCCTTTGCCACACATTGATCAAATCGTTGATTCTACTGCGGGATGTGAAACTCTGTCGTTCTTAGATGCGTATTCTGGCTACCACCAGATCAAAATGAAGGAGTCTGACCAGCTCGCGACTTCGTTCATCACCCTATTCGGCATGTATTGCTATGTTACTATGCCCTTCGGTCTCCAGAATGCAGGGGCTACGTACCAGCGATGCATGCAACACATTTTTGGGAAACACGTTGGACCAACCATCGAGGCTTACGTCGATGATATCATTGTCAAAACCAAGAAGGTCAGTAATTTGATAAATGACCTTGACATTGCGTTCAAGTGCGTTCGGGCAAAGAACATTAAGCTTAACCCCGAGAAATGTGTTTTCGGTGTTCCTCGAGGCATGCTCCTAGGGTTCACCGTTTCCGAACGTGGCATCGAGGCCAACCCAGAAAAAATCACCACAATAACCAAAATGGGCCCTATCCGTGATCTGAAGGGCATACAGAGGGTCACGGGCTGCCTTGCGGCCCTCAGTCGCTTCATTTTGTGCCTCGGCGAAAAAGCGCTCCCACTGTATCATCTCCTAAAGAATTCGGAACACTTCTCATGGACCCTCGAGGCCGAGGAGGCCCTTGCAAAGGTCAAGGCTACGCTGTCCAACTCACCGATCCTCGCCCCCCCGACCACAGGGGAACCCCTCCTACTTTATGTCACCGCAACAACACAAGTAGTTAGTGCGGTCTTGGTTGTCGAGAGGGTAGAGGAAGGATATGCCCTGCTCGTCCAGAGACAGGATAACTTCATCAGCGAGGTGCTCTCGAAAACCAAGGTTCGCTACCTGCAGATCCAGAAGCTGTTGTACGCCATCGTCTTAACGCAGCGCAAACTCCGTCACTACTTCGAGGGCCACTCGGTGACTGTGGTCTTTTCTTTCCCTCTAGGAGAGATAGCCTAGAATCAGGAAGCCTCGAGAGGATGGCCAAGTGGGCGGTCGAGCTCATGGGTGAGACCCTCTCTTATGCGCCACGCAAAGCCATCAAATCCCAGGTACTAGCAGATTTCCTGGCGGAGTAGACCGACACTCAACTTCCTCCAGTTCAGCTCCAGGCTGAGCTATGGACCATGTATTTCGACGAGTTGCTGATGAAAATGGGAGTAGGTGCGGGTTTGCTCTTCGTCTCGCCCCTCAGAGTCCACATGCGCTATATCATCCGGCTTCATTTTCCTGCCTCCAACAACGTCGCCGAGTACGAGGTGCTCATCACAGGCCTACGAATCGCCATCGAACTAGGGGTCCGACTCCTCGATGTTCGAGGTGACTCTCAGCTTGTGATCGACCAGGTCATGAAGAGCTCGAGCTGCTGTGATCCCAAGATGGAGGCCTATTGTGAGGAGGTACAGCGCCTTGAAGACAAGTTTCACGGCCTCGAGCTCGACTGCATTGCACGCAGATATAATGAGGCCGCCGATGAACTCGCAAAAATCACTTCTAGTCGAACTACAGTCCCACCTGACGTTTTCGCAAGAGATCTCCATCAACCATCCGTGAAAATCAGGGCAGACGGAGGGGTCGACGGGCCGTCACTCGATCCCCCACCTGAGGTGGAAGCCCCCTCGACCGGGGCTGAAGCCATGCAGGCGGAAAGCTGGACCCCGCCAGCCAACCCTGAGCCTGATTGGCGTATTCCGTACCTCGACCATCTCACTTGAGGGGACCTCCCCTCGGATAAGATCGAGGCTCGACGGATCGCTTGCTGGGCCAAATCCTTTGTGATATTTGGTGACAGCAGGGAGTTGTATCACCGCAGCCCTACTAGCGTCCTCCAACGCTGTATCACAAATGAGGAAGGCAGGAACCTGCTCAATGATCTACACTCCGAGGCTTGTGGTCATCACGCGACGCCTCGAACCCTCGTTGGGAATGCATTCTGGCAAGGTTTCTATTGGCCGACCACAGTCTCTGACGCTGTCAAGCTAGTACGCTCCTGCAAAGGCTGCCAGTACTATGCAAGACAAACCCACCTCCCGGCTCATGCCCTGCAAACTATTCCCATCACATGGTCGTTCACTGTTTGGGGGCTCGACTTGGTTGGACCCCTGAAAAGGACAACTGGTGGCTTCACCCACTTGCTCTTCGTTGTTGACAAATTTTCCAAGTGGATCAAGGCCCGTCCTATCACCAGCATCAGGTCTGAGCAAGCTGTGCTATTTTTTACTGACATCGTGCACCTCTTTGGGGTTCCTAACTGCATCATCACGGACAACGTCACCCAATTCACTAGTAAAAAGTTTTTGGATTTCTGCGACAACCATCACATCCATGTGCTCTAGTTGGCCGTAGCTCATCCAAAAACAAATGGACAAGTAGAACGTGCCAACGGCATGGTCCTACAAGGCCTGAAACCAAGAATTTTTGACAAATTAAACAAACACGGCAAAAAATGGGCCGCCGAACTCCCCTCGGTCCTGTGGAGCCTAAGAACAACACCGAGTCGAGCGACGGGGTTCAGTCCGTTCTTCTTAGTCTACGGGTCCGAGGCTATGCTCCCAACTGATGTAGAATATAGATCCCCGAGGCTGAAAGCCTACAACGAGAAAAACAATTACGCCACAAGAGAGGACGCCCTCGACCAGCTCTAGGAAGCTCGCGATGTGTCTCTGTTACACTCTGCTAGGTATCAGCAAAGTCTCCGACGCTACCACGACAAACACGTCTGCAGACGGGACCTCAATGTTGGTGACCTGGTGCTACGGCGAAGCCAGAACAACAAGGGACGACACAAGCTTACGCCGCCGTGGGAAGGACCATACATCATCGCGGAAGTATTGAAGCCCAGCACCTACAAACTATCGAACGAGAAAGGCAAAATCTTCACCAAGGCATGGAACATTGAACAGCTACGTCGCTTTTTTCCTTAAAGCCTCGAGGCTCTGTAAATTGTTTCACAATCTCATGATAAGAATAAAGAATACATCGGTGTTCAAAGCATTGTTTTCATAACAACCAGGAAGGATCGACCCTGTTTTCTCAGAGTTGACCCTCCCTCGGGAGCTGCAAGGGGGAACCCCCTGTCCCAAAAAAACTCACATTTTTTCGAGCTTCTTCAAAAAAGACGAGAACTGTCACGTAAATTGACAAAGCCGCAAGAGCACCCTAAGGCTCAAGGGTCGTCGAGCCGCGAGATCACTTATGCCTTCGAGGCTATGGTACCTCCACTCACCCCCACACCAAGGGGTGCAACCGCGTGCTAAGTAGACCTAGTAATAGTTCACGACTTTGAAAAAGCTCACGACTAACATTCCCGTTCGCTTTGAATCAAGTTCTTACACGATCTACAAAGCCGCAAACGCACCCTAAAGCATCAGGGCAGTCGAGCCACAAGATCACTTACGCCTCCGAGGCTACGGTACCTCCACTCACTCCCTTACGCCAAGGGGCGTAACCGCGCGCTAAGAAAATCATGCGAGAACATGATTCTAGCGATAAAGGGAAGAAAAAACTCGAACAAAAATTGACATTAGGTACAAGTTTACATCTAAGTGTTTCAAGGCCCCCGAGGCCATCACGACCAAAGTTACGAATACTAACTCATTTACACGGGCCTTCATGCCCAGGTTTGGCTCACAGGCCCTCATCATCGGCAGGCGGAACCACCTCGACCTCAAAAAAGCTTGGCAAGGCGACTCCCAGGCTCCTTAGAGGCCTCGATCAGGTTCAGGCGGGCGACTTCGTTCTCCTCATCCGTCCGGTCTGGATCCATGATGAAGCCATCAGCGATGAGGTCCATGTCGTACATGAACCTAGACCAAATGACCGCCATAGCCCTCTTCACGCCGTGGTGCAGCCCGCCTCGTATCCTCTCACGGACAAGGCGGCCCAGCGCCACCATCCGACAGACAAAGGAGTTCCCCGACGCGTCCTCCTCAGTGTTGGCATCGGGCTCGACCCCTAGGCCATCACATACCAAGGTGATAGCACCCTAGAGCAACTGGGTCCACCTGGCCTCGGCCTCAAAGAGGTTTTAGAACGAGCTAGCCGTCGCCTGGGCTACATGCTACTGCTTCTCCAACTCTGAAACGTAAGCACTGAGTTAGCATAAGCCTGGGACTTCGACGCCAAGGCCAGAACATAACAAGAGGTTTACCCTCAGAGTGGGTCTGCCAACCCACGACCTCATCGCGCAACTCCCTGCACGTCTTCTCAGACGCTCGAAGAGCCTCGTCCTTGTTGTGGATCGCCGCCCTCAGCGCCTCAACCTCCCGGCCGGTACTCGAGAGAGTCTCATCCCTCTCTCGGACCGTCCCCTTCAACGTCACAACCTCGTCCTCCAAGATTCTGACACGAGCGAACGCCATCGCGACCTGGATGTTGAGGGCATCGCGCTGACCGCTGACTGAGGCGACATCCTCCTCGAGCTCCTTCACATGCGCCAGGAGCGGCGTGAGGTCCTCGTGAGCTTTAGCTACCTCCTCCCGAGCCCTTGTCGTGTCTTCACGCGCATTGGCCTCAGCTTCCCGGGCCTGCGCCGCCTCCTCCCTAACCGCCGCGTGGGCGACGCGGAGCTCGTCCGTCTCGACGCTCTTCTGGGATAGCCGTTTGTTGGCTTCCTCGACCAGGGCCCGTTGACAGGCAAGCGCCGCCCACACGCCACTCTCATGACGAATAAAGAGTGACTTGCGGTGGGACCGCTCCTTGAGCTCCTGACCACAGTTTAAACCTAAAAATCAGAACCAAGGAAAAGGGAAGGATAAAACATAGGGAAAGACTAACGAACTCGGCTTACCTCGAAAGCCTCCGACATACCCCGCACCAGGGTATCCGAGACCATGCGTAGGGACTACAACGAGTGCTTTCGGAGTCCCTCGAGGTACTCCCAGTGTTGCACCTCGTCCTTGTCGTCGAGCATGAGGAAGGGCTTAGCGCTAGGGTTGGACGCGTCCCTGAACTCGAGGGTCGACCGGCCCCAACGCGGAAGCTCCTCCTCCGCCCGCACAAGCACCAACCCGGTGTAGTCAGGCCACCTGGCCGATGCCTCGGCCAGGTCATCCCCCAACGCCGTAGAGGTACCAGGACGATCCGAGGCCTCGGCCATCTCGACGTCTGCCTTCTGCTTCCTTTTGTTAGAAGGAGGGTCATCGACGGTAAGGTCGATTAGGGCCGGGGTCGACCCTAGGGGCGGGGCTAGCGTCTCGAGTACTGGCACCGCCGCCAATACGATGGGCGGTGGCACGACCGCACCCCGTCCCGCCTCGACCGCCTGCTCTGTTGGCTAGTCCTGCTGCGACTGCGGCTCCTCCCGCGCCGGTTGCGACTCCGACTGCACTGCTTTTTGCCCCGCCTCTGGCGGGGCCTCCACCACCTCCTTTGACTTTTCAACATCTGTCCGCCCCGTGTCGCGGACGAATGTTTCGGCCTCAGCGGCCTCGACGGTCACCTGGGTCATCGCGATCGACCTAGGCTCTGACCCACCAGCGCCAGGCACCTCGAGCCTGACATCGCCCTGGACCGTCTCTGCGGGCCCTGACCCCCGCGCGGCGACACCAGAACCGGTGACCTCCTGGGCGCTTGCCCCTGCCTTGGCAGCCGCCTCCCTCAGCCTGAGCCGCTCCGTCGCAGCCTAACAACCTAGGTGGCATCGTCGGCCGCCGACGCATCATTAGGGCGGCGCCTGACCTGAGCGCCTTGACGGGAGTCGGATTCACGAGCTCCGCCTTACGCTTATGGCTGAGCAACAAACAAACGCGTCAAAACAAAGAACGAGATAACCGATGACTAAAAAACAAGGCGAGATACTTACCCAGATGTGGGAACTAGGGCCCTAGACTCCGGCAGGCCCGAGCCACCCAGCGGCACCTGTGACGGCCCTACCGTTGAGCCTCCTGTCGGCCGGGTGCTCCTTAGAGCCCAGGCTAACGGGACATCGGAGGATCTTTGCGCTGCCGAGGCTATTTGGCCTCGGGTCCTTACGCCCGTCGACAGCGCCCTGGCTTCCGACGTCGACGCTACTGCTCCGACTGCCGACTGAGTCTGAGGCGATCGGGCACGTGGGAGCGGCGCCACCGACCCCTCCTATGGGTCCCCAGACGAGGTAGCTCCTCTCGCTGAAGGACCCGCTCCAGCCCTTCCCTCTCCTGGCTCTCCTCCCCCCTCAACGGGCGCCGAGACTTCCCTCGATGCCTGGGAAGTCAACCCCCAATGGGCTCCAGCACGGGCTGCACGTTGGGGAGGTGCGCCAGAAAAGTCGCGGTATCATACCATGACCTGGCGTCGTCATCGCCACTGTCTTCGTCCTCCCCCGAGATCGTCTCGGAGGGAGACTCCTCGAGTGGGAGCCCCTCGAGGCTCTGTTGGCGATGGCGCTTCTTCAACGCCTCCTGCTCGAGGGTCTTCCGGACTTGACACTTCTTGGCAACGTCCTTCTCCTCCTTCTGGGCCGCCAAGAGGCGTCGAGCCTCCCGAGCGGCCCGATCTTCCAGAACCGACGACCGCGATTCCTTGACCACCAACAGATCCTGCACACAGGCCTCGACCAAATTAGTCGAGGGAATCTGGAAGCAAAAGAACCTAAGAATATTAGAAACGACACTTACCAGAGGCTCAAAACCTAGAGTGGGGCGCATTGGGACCCTGTCGATGTCCTCCTGCCTCAAACTCCCCACCATCCACCGCGCACGCCGGGTGACCTCATCGAGGGGGAGGGACTCATGCGACATCCAGCTCCCCTCCAACGACGCCTCCGGCGTCATCTCGTCGAGCCAGAGCCGGCACTGCGTCAGAGGCAGCGCCCTCCGGCGGTGGAACGCAACGGCCACCATTCCCGCTATTAGCCCGCGTTGACGAAGTCTTCTCAACGTGTCGAGCAGCGGCTATAGTTTCGGCTTGTCATCCTCGACGATGCCGTACGTCCAGTTCTCCTTGCGCGACATTAGCACCCGACCGGAGAACTTCGATAGCTGGTCGCCATCGTTGCGCAAGTAAAACTAGCCGTTGTGTCAGCCGTTGTTCGACGAAATCAGCTGCGTCGGGATGTATTGATCACCTCGACCCGACTGAACTTGGAGAGTGCAGCTCCCCGCATGCACTGCGCGCCGCACCCCTCGCTCGCCCGCCTTCTTAGCGAAGTGTTCCACCTTGAAGAGGTGGAGCCACAGATTCCATTGTGGCTCCATCCGTAGGTATCCCTCGTAGAACGCCATGAAAATGGTAGCCTACGAGATGGAGTTGGGGGCGAGATGGTGCAGCTCCACCTTGTAGTAGTGGAGGAGTGCCCGCATGAAGTGGCTAGCCGGCACTCCGAACCCCCTCTCGTGGAAGGCCACGAAGCTCACCACGTCGCGGACCAACTCCTCCAGCCTCCTCTCTGTCACCGAGGAACGAACCCACATGTTCGCAGGAAGGATCTGGCTCTTGCCCGCCTTGGTTATCGAAAAACGGCGCACGGCGACGATAGGCGAATGAGCAATGGTGGCGGTGGACGGTGGCTGAAGGGCGCAAAGGAGGCAAAGGAGGTGAAGGAGGCAAAGAAGGTAAAGATGCAAAAGGCCTGTAGGGGTAAACGGAACCCCGGGCCTCACACTTATACCCCGATGGAAGGCCAATGGGCGGGCGAAAAGGGAGGAACAGTCTTCACATTCAATGACCTTACCTAACCGCTCCCTCAAAGTCCGCAGATAGGGGCACGTGTCCGCCGTGCACTCCATAACTGTCACACCACGCTGCCCACCACCGCGCCGATCTTGCTTCCCCTCCTAAAAAGACGCACCCCAAACGGGCAGGAAAAGGATCCGCGGATGGATATTCCCAGACAAATGGGTAACTTGCTCCGAGCCCGATATAAACCTCAAGGGATCGAAAGCTGGCCCTCGACCAGGGTTCGACTGCTGCCCTCGAGTAGCGGAGTCAGGGACGACTAGGGATGTGCCCATACAAGGCCAGGGCTCGAGCCACGCTCTCGAGGCACCCCCAGACGTATTCGAGGCTAAAAGAGAGGTCGACGGAGGAATCCCCTCAGAGGGAGGCATCGAGCCCTCGGATCCTATCGCAAGGAACCGAGATCCACATGACTACTCTTTGACATTTTTGAGAGCGCCTCCGTGGCCGCTAGCCGACTCCTATCGAATGGAGCACGGGCTCCCACTCGAATTCCCCATTAATAGCTCACCGGAGACTGTCGAAACTCGCCCAACGAGGGTAGTACGATGTTCCCCACCCCTCCTCCTTTTTCCTAAAAAGGGAGTGTGAGGGTCGAACGATAAAAGACGGCCAAGACTGTGATCGACCTCATGCACACAAGGCTCGGGGGCTCGACCGCAGAAAGCCAAACCTCGAACGAAAGAAGATAGAACACGCCACGATGCGAGAGCATTCCTCAATAAAGCATACAAAAGACCTCGGAGGAGTCAAAACACTCCACCGAGGCCTCGGGGACTACACCCGGTGGGTGCGCTCGCGCGCACCCACCGGAAAAGGTTAGAACGCTACGACTCCAGTTCATGAACCGCTGAGCCTCTGTGAAAGTGATCCACACTCACCCAAAGGCTCGGGGGGCTACTGTCGGGTACCTACAACTAGGGGTACCCACAATCAATGATTAAGAAAAATAAAACCGGTACCCACAAACGGGACGAGCCAAAATAGCAAATGAGACACCTCGACTACGTTCCGACTCGTACGAGGCACGCTCGATGGGACGCTTCAATCACATTCCGACTCGTATGAGGCTCGCTCGACAAGACGCCTCGACTATTGGGAAATCTCCGACTCGCACGACCCCGGGTTGGGCCACTCGGCCCACCTTATTTACCAACCCTGACACAAAAGTCAGAGCATTTAATGCTACTACCAACTACTTCCTACCATCATGGCTACAGCAGTAACCGGCATGGAAGTAGTACCGGTGTCAAATCTCACTTTTTACTGCCCATCCCAGGATGGGAGGTGAAAACCTGTCACTATACGTACCATACCGTGCACTATTTTGCCACTGATCATCCTCGAGGGAGAATACAACAAGGACCGTACCCCATGATCCTGGGGACTCGGCCTTATCCGCTCATCCTCGACCCGTCCTCGACCCGGCCTCGACCTATCCCTGACCCACTGCCGGTCAACAAGGAAGAAAGGCTGACGTGACACGGGACCCAGAGTCTTTTCACCGTCTCATCCTCTACGTCACCATGGTGTCGAGGGATGGCCGGCCATTCTTGGGGCACGTCGCTACAACAACCTCCACAGCGATCGACAAAACTTCACCTCAAAGGCACCCCCGGTGTCCCTGCCTCCTCTTACCCTATAAAAGGGCAGGCAGGGGCTCTACAAGGGGGCAGAACAACGAACAACAGACAATGAAAAACTAGTCTCCATCCCACCAAAGAAGATCAACATCTTAAGCTATCACCTTTGTACTCTCAATTTTTCTCTGAGACCTGGGCTCGGTTCCCTCTCTCACAGCTTGTAACCCCTACGCAAGCACTTAGGTGCAAGGAAATACAATACTCCCCCCTCCCCGCTGGACGTAGGGCCTTCTTTTGCCTGAACCAGGATAAACCTCCGTGTACTCTCCTTGCCACCATCTAGATTAGGGACACGCAACATTTGATTCACTCATTGGCTTAGGACCCCCGCGGGACCAAACGCCGACACTATACATGCCTTAAACTTAGATCTTTAACTGTTTCTAGTCTTCAAAGATCTTCTGGATGAACAATTCCTTCTTGATCACCAACGTATCGATCATTGACTGGACATGATCATAAAGCACCACACAAGCATCCAAACACAGACATGCATAACATGCAACCATAGATAAATTAGAACAGTACACCAATTAGTGAAAATGTTTAAAAACTAATCTACGTATCGCTACGAACACGTAGACGCAAAAATCATGCTAAACAGAGCTATAACGAAGAAGTTATGAATTAACAAGATTTCCTTTAGTAAAATAATAGATTAAATATAATCTTGAATTTGAAAAGTTGAAAACATGATTAACAGTGGTACTAACATATAGATTACGCAATTACGAATCTAAAACAACTTGAACGGATCAAATCGGAGTTAAAACGAAGATTTTATGGCTAAAACAAAATTAGTGGCAAAACTATAAATAGAGAAAATGTATTTTGAATCTACAGAGATCAAACTACGCTTTCAAAAATGTATTTTCAAATTACGTTTTGGATTGCAGGTTCTCAACTAGAAAAGGGCAGGGGCTCTAAAGCAAAATTGTCGGCCGAAAGGGTATGGAGCGAGCTAGACCGTTAGATCTAATGTGGATGGTGGAGATTAGAAGGGAGAGGGAGTGGGTTGCCCGCAGTGAGCTGAACGGCGATGCTGTCGCCAGAAAAAGCAGGGCCTCGCCGGAATTCGTCGACTACGGCAATTCCAGGCACCATTGAACGAACAGAAAGCACAGGGAGAAAGAGAAGATGATCGCGAACTCACCAGAGGCGAAAATGAAGGCTGGGATGGACCGAGGACAGCGTGCGTCTTAAGATGGCGGGCAGTGAACTTCTGCACATGTCGGCGAGGCGGGGTGAGTGAACCGAAGGGAGAAAAAGAGAGAAACACTACTACAACAATTTTAACGGAGGTAGGCATTTTGGCTTTACCGAGGCGGGCAAAGCAACTGCCTTGGTGCTAAGGTCACAGTTAATCGGACCTTATCCGAGGTGGTTTCCTTGCCCGCCTCGGTTAATGGAGTAAAAAATAAAAACAGCCTAAGCCCACCGGCGAGCTCGCCGTTGAGCCCGCCTGCTCTGCGTGACCCCACCACTGCTCGCATCCCCGCGCGGTGGCTCCCCGCCCGCGAGGCCACCAGATCTGGTCGGGGAGGAGGGAGGTGGCTCCCCCACTGGCCAGATCTGCCACAATCGGTGTTGTTGGAGGAGGAGGAACGCCGCCACGGCCCACGCCCGGTCGGATCCGCTCGGCCTCTATCGCCCAGACCACCGAGAGCTTGCCCATGCCGCGGGGAGGCCAGATCCGGCCTCCGCACCATGGGATCCAGCCTCCATCGGCCGCGCTCGGCCAGATCCGCTCGGACTCCATCGCCCGCACCACCGAGGGCTCGCCCACGCTGTGGGGAGGCCGGATCCGGCCTCCGTACCACCAGATCTGGCCTCCATCGCTCATGCTCGGTCGGATCCGCCCGGCCTCCATCGCCCGCACCACCGAGAGCTTGCCCATGCTGCTGCCGCCGCCATGGTGGAGAGGAGAGGAGAGGAGAGGGGGCGCCTCCCGCGCTTGAGAGGATGAGGGAGATGGTTGCTGGGAGAGGAGTGGAGGGGAGGGGGCGTCGACATGGGGGAGGGGAGGGAGGGGATGGGGGCGTCGGGCGCCTGAGAGAAGGGAGACAGGATGGGGGCATTAGGCGGTTGAGTGTGGGTGAGTGAGAGGGAGTGATTTTGTCGATGTGGGACCCACATGGTTCTCCAACGATGTGACTACAAGTCGTGGGCCCTAGCCTAGCCCACAAATTGGAGCAAGCAGAGCTGTAGCATCCACTACATCGAATCCGTGTTGAATAGGCCAGACTAGCCGGATTCCTATGGAAAGTAACTTATGTATATAGTTCGGGACACTTTCTTTGGATCCGACTAGGATTGTAACCGCTCCACCACATTCTCTATCGATATAAAGAGAGGGCGTGGGCACCCCTGTAATGAGAGACAACACAACACAATCAATCCAACGCAATAGGCTAACGCCGACTGGACGTAAGGCTATTACTTGATCATGATTGTGGGTCCAAACTAGTATAAATCGACTATCTTAGCGTTTGCCGCCGAGTTGTAGCATACGCCGAAGTCCGAACAACTGTCCCAGGTACCCCCGTGGTAGGCTATTGGTGGTCAAACACCGACAGCTGGCGCGCCAGGTAGGGGCTTTCGGCACAATCATGATCAAGGGCTCTATGGATTTCGACGACATGATCTTCCCAATGGGATCAATCTTCATCTTCGGATCATGGGTTTGCAAGATGGACTATAAGGGCAACCTTCAAGGACGTCTTGTCAAAGCTCTAGAAGCCCGTGAGGGACTCACCCTTCCGACGAGGCCTACCAAATATCCTGTCGAAAGATTTTCAGGCCTTACGGTGTCCGAAACGACTCGGGCCCCAACAACAACCAGTCTCAACTTGACATCCGGGTTGGATTCCCCTTCGGAGTCCTATCAAGGTTCTTTTAGAGACAACCCAAGTCCTTTTCCAATTGGCCTCTAGAAGACGGCATCAATCCTTCAAAACATCAATTTGAACCTACTTCAGGTATCTATAGGAAAATTGAGTCACCTCCCAACCAGACTTAACAACGTGGCAAGGGCGTATCAAGACTTACTCCAAAATACGGCCGGTCCAGCACGGAGACTACGTCTAACCGGGGCACAGGAAGGTCTTGTATTAACCATAACATCTAAAGATTGCCTAGTCTACTAGCCGGGTACTTGTCCCTAGAACAACAATGTCCGACTAGTTGAAGAAGCTATCACTCTACCCTACCAAGAAGGTAGTGCGCTCCGCGATGCCAACACTCCAACTAAAAAAGTCATCAGCAACTATAGCAAGGCAAGCCTGGTGCTAGGCCGAGAAGCATTCATGATTCAGCAGCCACTACCGATGCCGTCAACTGCACCCGATGTCAGATCTTCAGATGAATTAGAATCAAACATATCGTCCAACACTCCTAAATACGATGGCAAATCTGAGGGCCAGAGACAAGCTGGAGAAAGAAGGAACAAACTAAAAGAAGGCCGCAGGTGCCGTGCTAGACAATGAAAAGAAGCACAGGACACGTACAAGATAGAGCTGGCCAAATACCACAAGAGAAAATCAGAGAAAGAAGTCGAAGATAGGCGCGTAGCCAGAGTACACAGAGCCCCTTATGACAAGATACGGGAAGCACTAGAAGAACTCGAAGCAATCTCGCATCCCAACGAGGATCAAGAACAACTTCAAGAAGTTCTCCGGACAACAGCCCTGAAGGCGCATGGTGGAAGAACTCATTCTAGGCTTTCCGCTAGGACAGCATCGCATGAACAAGACACGCAAAGTCAAAGGAGGTCTGCCTTCGAAATACTAGGACCAAACGGGAGCTAGAATCGAGAGAAAAGAAGAGACCACGCCTAGAGTAATCAAGTCGAGCGTCCGAGAGAAGAAAGGAGCAAAGCATCTTACCGCTCATCCCCATGATTTATTCCTAGGCTAAATGGCAGCTGGCAGGAAGAGGGAGATGAGTCAGAACATAGAGAAGCCAGAACGCATGATAGGTTTCCCTGTTTTTCAAGGTGACTTGCTTCGGTATAGCTGCCTCACAAGTTCAAGCCGTCAAACTACTCCAAATATGACGGGAAGATCGAACCAAAGCAGTGGCTCAGAATCTACACGCAATCAATCAAACTAGCCGACGGAGATGATGATATCAAGGCATTATTCTTTCCCATGGCCCTAGAAAACATGCCCCTCCAATGGTTCGACAAATTGAACCCGGGGTCAATCAGAGGCTGGGAGGACTTGCAAAAAGCCTTTTGCGAAAATTTCACGGGCATCATTACGCACCCCATCACACATGCAAAGCTAAAAGGACTCAAGCAAAAGGGAGGCGAAATCCTCAGAAATTATTATCGATGTTTTGGTGAGTTATGTGCCCAGGTACATGACATCACCGAACGAGAAGTGATTGAAGCATTTTCCCACGGAATCATGGCTAAATGGCAATTTTAAGATTTTTGCAAAGTAAACCCAAGGAATAATGAAGAATTTAGACTCGCGGTAGAAAAGATGATTATGGCTAAAGAAAAGACGAGTGAAAGATTTCTTGACAAAAACAACCGAGAAAACAATAGAGACAACTCGGGCCGAAGAAAATTTTCAAACATGGGACATCCAGACAGGAAGCGCAGACCAGACAACACCGTCGCCATGGCTGACAAGACAAAAAAATTCTCAAAATTCAGGAGGTTCGTAGACATCAAGAATATGCATTGCATATTGCACCCACAAGGAAACCACACAACAGGAGACTGCCGAATCTTCATTGATCGGTACGCAAGAAAAGGAAAAAACAAGGATAAACAAGAGGATAACAAGAAGAAAGATGAAGACAACATGGAAGACAAAGGATTCCAGCAGCCAAAGGGAATAGTTACAGTAATCTTCTCTAGAGTTCTAGGTTCCAGAAGCAAGCACCAAGACAAGCTAGCTCTCCGCAGCATCATGGCTACCAAACCAACTTTCCCAAGGTACCTAAATTGGTCATAGTACCCAATCCAGTTTTCAAGAGAAGATCAATGGACTAGCATTGGAAATGCCGACCTATATCCACTAGTCCTAGATCCAACTATAGTAGGGATAACAGGCACCAAAGTTTTGATCGATGGGGGAGCTGGACTCAACATCATATTTTCAGAAACGCTAAGGAAGATGGGGCTAGACTTCACCGGGTTGATTACCTCAACAGGAATACCATTCTATTGAATAGTACCTAGCAAAGCTGCCATGCCGCTTGGGCAAATCACTCTACCAGTCACATTTGGAACACTAGCAAATTTTCAAACCGAATTCATTCAATTTGAAGTTGCGGACTTTGAGACATCATATCATGCCATCCTTGGAAGACCAGCACTTGCAAAGTTCACGGCTATACCTCACTACCCATACCTCTTGCTCAAGATGCCAGGACCTCATGGAATACTCTCCCTCTGGGACAGCATGAAGCGCACTTTCAATTGTGACATTCAAGCAATCCAAATCGCTGCCAAAGCACAGGCAGCCGACGGCAGAGAAAAAATTACCACAATCGCTACACAAATGAACCCGGAAGAATTAGAGATCCCAGCAAAGAAACCTTGCATCCTTGCACCACAAAAAGAAGCCGATGTAAAGAAAATTGACCTAGGTACTGGTGACCCTGAGAAGACAGCAACCATTAGTGCTCACCTCTTGGCTAAATAGGAACTCACGCTCACCAACTTTCTTCTGGACAATAAAGATATCTTAGCTTGGAAGCCGGCCGACATGCCAGGTGTCCCAAGAGAGTTGGCTCAGCACAGAATCGATGTCAATGAAGGCTCCAAATCAATCAAGCAACGACTAAGATTATTTTCACCAAACAAAAAGGAAGCAATCAAGAAGGAGATTACAAAATTAATGGCAGCTGGGTTTATAAGAGAAATTCTTCGTCCAGATTGGCTAGCAAATCTTGTTCTAGTACAAAAAAGAACACGGCAAAATGGCGCATGTGCGTCAATTACACGAATCTCAACAAACATTGTCCAAAGGACCCATTCGGGTTACCGCGAATTGATCAAATTATCGATTCAATGGTAGGATACGCCCTGCTATCTTTCCTCGATTGTTATTCAGGCTATCATCAGATTGCATTAAAAGAAGAAGACCAGAGCAAGACATCTTTCATCACTCCGTTCGGCACCTATTGCTATAAAACCATGTCCTTTGGACTCAAGAATGCGGCGCCACCTATCAAAGAGCTATTCAAACATGTCTCTGTGAACAGATTGGTGACAACACGGAAGCTTATGTCATGACGTAGTGGTAAAGACAAAAAACCCAGACATGCTAATTGAAGACTTGAAGCAGACTTTTGAAAATCTAAATAAGTGGAAGTGGAAATTGAACCCAAACAAGTGTGTTTTCGGGGTACCACCAGGACAACTACTCAGATTCCTGGTCAATAATAGAGGAATAGAAGAAACCACTAAGCAGATTTGAGCCATAACAGAAATGGCACCCCGCACTGTGTAAAAGATGTGCAAAAATTGACAGGAAGCATGGCAGCCCTCAATCGCTTCATCTCACAACTCGACGAAAAACGACTCCCTTTCTTCAAACTATTAAAAAAGACATGCAAGTTTGAGTGGGCAGAGGAAGCCAAGGAGGCTTTTGAAAGCCTTAAGGTGTACCTCACCTCATCACCCATACTCACACCACCTAAGAAGAACGAAGACATGATGCTATACATATCGGCAACATCTACTGTGGTCAGTGCAACAATTGTGGTGGAAAGAGAAGAAGAAGGGTATATATACAAAGTATAGCGACCGGTATACTACATCAGCGAGGTTCTAACAGACTCAAAAATACAATACGTGCATGTATAAAAACTACTCTACGCCCTCGTAATCACTTCCCGCAAGCTACGACACTACTTCGAAGGCCACAAGATTACCGTAGTAACAGATTTCCCTCTCGTAGACATCCTGCGCAATAGAGATGCGACAAGACGCATATCAAAGTGGGCAGTGGAACTCGGAGCTCTAAATATCGATTTCTCTCCTCGGAAAGCAATAAAATCACAAACACTCAAACTTTATGGCCGAATGGACAGAAATCCAACAACCCATGCCAGATGCCTTCCTCAACCATTGGAAGATGTACTTCGACGGATCACTCAAGTTAGGCAGAGCTGTCACAGGTGTTCTTTTCATATCCCTAGAAGGAAAATAGCTTAAATACATACTCTTGATATTGTGGCAAGCCACAAACAATGAAGCAGAATATGAAGCACTCATCCATGGGATAAGGATCGCGACTTCTCTCAGAATCAAATGGTTACTTGTCTATGGCGATTCAACTATGGTCATCAATCAAGTCAACAAAGACTGGGACTACACCAAAAACAACATGGACGCCTTTGTGCTGAAGTACAAAAACTAGAGAAAAATTTCCATGGACTAGAAATCCTGCATATTCTACGAGATTCAAACGTTGCAGTAGACGTTCTCGCCAAGCTAGGATTGGACAGAGCGAAGGTCTCACCAAGTGTGTTTGTAGAGGAGTTACCATCACCACCCATAAAACAACCTGGTGGGATAACCTCTGAGCCACCAGCACCAACAACCCAAATCATGGTAATCACTAGATCATGGACTCAAGACTTCATCGACTAGATCAAAGAAAACAAGCTACCATCTAATAAGAAAGAGGCCACTAGGATAATCAGAAGAAGCAAGAACTACGTCCTTGTAGGCAACAACTTGTATAGAAGAGCCGCGTCATCAGGAGTACTTCTTAAATGTATCTCAAGATAAGAAGGAAAAGAAATCCTAGAAGAAATCCACTCAGGTTGTTGCGGCAACCACGCAGCCTCAAGGACTCTGGTGGGCAAAACTTTCCGCACCGGTTTCTATTGGCTAATAGCTTTGAAAGATGCAGAAGAACTAATTAGACAGTGCAAAGGGTGCCAAATGTTCGCAAGGCAAGCTCATGTACCAGCTCACGACCTAATTTGCATCCCTCTTGCCTGGCCATTCGCATGCTGGAGGCTGGATCAAGTAGGACCACTCAAAAAGGCCATTGGTGGATTTTAGTACATCTTTGTCGCAATCGACAAATTCACCAAGTGGATGGAACACAAACCGCTCATAAAATACAGCATAGCAAAAGCAGTAGAGTTCATCCAAGACATTATGCACCGCTTTGGAATACCCAACCGCGTCATCACAAATTTGGGTTCCCCTTTTACAGCTATTGAGTTCAGAAATTGGGCACAAGACTGCGGGATCAGTATAGATTTTGCGTCAGTTGCACACCCTGAAGCCAACGGATAAGTAGAAAGAGCCAATGGACTTATACTAGCTGGATTGAAACCAAGATTATATGAAGAATTAGAAGATTACTTCTCCAAATGGATTGAAGAATTACCCAAAGTAGTATGCATGGGGGCTACGCACTCAAGTAAGCAGAGCGATCGAATACTCACCTTTCTTTCTAGTATATGGATCAGAAGCCGTGCTACCAGCAGATTTGATCTGGACATCCCCAAAAATTGAACAATATGAGGAGGGAGAGGCAGAACACACCCGAAGATTGGAACTTGATAGTACAGAAGAAGTCAGAAAATGCTACCCTCCAGTCAGCTCGATACCTCCAAGGTCTAAGGTGCCACTACAACAAAGTACTCAACAATGCTCAATGCAAGTCGGAGATGTAGTACTACGAAGAGTACAAAAAACTGATGGACACCATAAACTACTCAGCCCATGGGAATGTCCTTTTGTTGTTGCAAAAATCTCTGAACCAGACACATACAAGTTAATGACTGAAGATGGAATGGAAGTAAGGAATACATGGCATATCAGCCATCTAAGAAGATTCTACGCTTGAAGAACTCAAGACAAAATTTATGTAGCAACAAAGCACTGTGTAATCAGGATTCATAGCCAATGAAATAAAGATGATATTCTTCGTCAACATTTGTGTTATTTATGATCTATCCTGAGTTGTTTTCACAACTAGATGAGAGCAAAAGAGCTGAAAAGATGCTTAAGCTCGCAATCCCAAGTCTTCTCAGGCTTGGATGAGAGTAAGGCTAATAGCTGACACTCAAACCCATCTTGGGTTGTTTTCATAGCCTAGATGAGAGCCAGAGGTGCTCGCCCGATCTCGAGTTGTTTTCACAACCGGATGAGAGCAAAAGAGCTAAAAAGATGCTTGAGCTCGCAATCCCATGTCTTTTTAGGCTTAGATGAGAGTAAGGCTGATAAGCTGACACTCGAACCCATCCTAGGTTGTTTTCATGGCCTAGATGAGAGCCAAAGGGTGCTCGCCCCATCCCGAGTAGTTTCCTCGGATGAGAGCAAAAGAGCTGAAAAGATGCTTGAGCTCGCAATCCCAAGTCTTCTCAGGCTTGGATGAGAGTAAGGCTGATAAGCTGACACTCGAACCCATCCTAGATTGTTTTCATAGCCTGGATGAGAGCCAGAGATGCTCGCCCGATCTTGAGTTGTTTTCACAACAGGATGAGAGCAAAAGAGCTAAAAAGATACTTGAGCTCGTAATCCCAAGTCTTTTCAGGCTCGGATGAGAGTAAGGATGATAACCTGACACTCGAACCTATCTTGGATTGTTTTCACAATCTAGATAAGAGCTAGAGGTGCTCGCCCTATCCTGGGTTGATTTCACAACTGGATGAGAGCAAAAGAGCTAAAAAGATACTTGAGCTTGCAATTCACAAATCAAGAGCAATAGAGCTGAAAAGATGCTTGTGCTCACCTTGTCCCAAGTCTTTTCAGGCTTGGATTAGAGTAAGAAGGCTGAAAAGCTGACACTTGACCTATCCTAGGTTGTTCTAACGGCCTGGATGAGAGCCAGATAGCGCTCGCCCTATCCTGGAGTTGTCCAACACCGGAAACAACCCAACCGATCCAGCGCCTATGCTCAACAAGACTCACGAATATATAAAAACAAGAACAAGACCAGTTGGAGAGACACAACTCAAAAGAACCTGGATATGCCTACAAAGACTAAGGCTTATATTCAGCACACATTCAAGGAAAATTCCAAAGTCTAGGAAAACAACTCGGAAGGATTCACTCAAGCAAAATACTCAAAATAAATCCAGAGAACCAAAATTTCTTTACAATGCACAATACAAAGTATATCTTTACAAAAGAAAGGTGCCCGAGCACTACAAAGGCTAACCATCAGCTTCATCATTAGAACAGGGGAGCTGAATATTAAGCTTTTTGGCAATGAAAGTGGCTAGATCTTCAACTTCAGGTACAACCTTCTCAATGGAATCCAAATAATTGTCATCATCGGTTCTTCCCTAGGTTTTTCTAAAGGGACCGACGGAGCAAGAACACAGATGTGAGCTAAAACATTCTTGACACACGTCTGGACCACATTCTTCATGAAGCTCTGAAGACGCTCAGGAATCAGCGGGATGAAGTTGCCCCAGGTCTTTCCATCATCTTTAGAAGTCCAAAGAAGTTTTGCAACAACCTTGAAAGATTTCCACAATGTAGCAAACTGTTGGTCAAATGTAGCCAGCTTCTGGGACAAATCTTCAATGGTTTTCATCCCCTGCACAAGATCTCTGTCAGCTCCACACCTAATTAACTTGGCAAGCACAAGTTCTTCTTCAGCACGATTAATTACCTCCTCGGCCCTATTGTGATTATTACGAACAAGTATCTTCATTTCCTCAACAACCCAGAGAGTTTTTGCTTATCTCCACAGAGTGCTAGTCAAAAGCAATAAGAAGAGATCGTGCAAAATTAGAACATAATTAGAGAAATAAAGAAGCAAATAAACAAAAAAGAACTCGGAGTACCTTCACACTCCTTATGACCTTCACGTTTCCTAGAGGAATCCTGCAAGGAAGCCATGGCTTCATCTCTCCTCTGCTCCGCCTCAATAATTTGCGCACGAAGAACCCTCTCAGAATCCTGACGTCCTTGTCGCTCAGAATCCAACTCCACCTCCTTACTAGCCAATTGCGCCTTCAGCTGACTCAATTCAAAGGATAGCTTCTTTTCAGTCTCACCTGAGCCAAAAAAGCTAGAGTGATCCCAAGAGAAAGACTACTCCCTGGAGAAAAAGGAAGGAAATGAGAAAAGAGAGTAAAACAAAACAGGAAGACAAAAATAAAGAAAGAAGATGATGACTACCTGAAGCTGCTCTCCAAAGGAAGCCGCACCAGCTACAAGTCGTTCCCAGGACTCGGTCAACTCAGAGAGACGATGGGTGGCATCAAATTGCAGCACCGCATCCTCCTCTAGACGAAGACCACTGGAAGCACGACCAGCAGTAGAAGAAGACAGCTGAGCCAAGGAGACCACCACCAAAGCAGAAGCCACAGCAGCAGAAGCCCCGGCTACCTGCTTAGATGGACCTACCGCTATGGTCACCATCATCTCCAGAGTTGGTGACTCTGCAACGGCATGATCATCAGGAGCCACCCTCTCCCCCACAGCCGCACTAGCAGACTGAGAAGAAGCCATTCGGGGGTTGGGGGAAGTCGAGGGTGAAGGCCTGCAAAATGATGGACAACCTCAATGATACGAAAATGAACCAGGAAAAGGGAAAACAGAAGCAAACAATCCAACCGGGATTCACTTACTTGGCCGTTTTTCTCTTCATACTAAAACCCCCAAGCCGAACTAAAGGTTTCGGTGGAGGCATGGCGACAGAAAAGACATCATCACCACCCCGCACCAAGGATGGCGTGATTGGCACCTGAGCCCCAGAAGAACTCAGACTCGACGACTGCTTACTGCAAAGGACAAGGACAAGTCAAAAGAAGCGCTCAAGAATAACAGCAAGAAAACAAAAATACAATGACAACTCACCAACGAGTGTCGAGGGCCGCATCATCCTCCTCACCCTCAAGCAACTCAACCACAGTACCATCTAAGAAAAGAGAAAGTACTCGGTTATGCACACAAACAAACAACAAAGAAGAAAAAAATATTGAAATGCTCACCTAGGAGCATGCTACCTACAACTTGAGTACCTAGACGAGTACTCGATTGACGAGGCTTCTTGGTAGAAGACACCTCGGTGGAAGCATCGTCTGCTCATGTCCTCTTGCTGCTACGAGGGGCTCGAGGAACTGGACGAGGGACATACTCAACATATGGGATGGTTTCTGCAATGGAAGCACTAGGAAGGATGGTGGTAGCTTGAGACTTACTAGTTGAAGACGCTCCAGCAAGGTTCTCACCAGCTTTCACCCCAGAAGGGTTGTCATCAGAGGGGATCAGATCAATGAAATTCTGACCCAAATCCTGCTGATAACCAACAACAACAAGAGAAGTAAGGGAAATGAAGACATAAAGTACCAATAACAAAGGGAATATAAAGAATAAAGTACTCGCAGAAGATAAATAACTTACAGCAGGAGGCAGGTTGTCAGCACGGTACTCAGGGACCATGTGGGGAACGACGCTCACTCCATTCAGAATTTTCTTAAGGCGCTCTAGCACCTCTTCTTCGGTTAACTCCAAAGTCGGGACCATACGAGAAGGGTCCTCGGCCCGGAGTACTCAAAGCCATAGTGCTCCCTCGCCTTCAAGGGTTGAACTCGCCAGCATAGATAATCGGCAATGATTCCGAAGCCATTCAGTCCTTGCTGCTTCAGAACCCGGATTCTATCAAGCAATGGTTGGATCTTCTTAAGCTCTTCGCTCGACAGAGGGTTCTTCTCCCAACGATCGTTGACCGAGGGACTAGAATCAGAGTGAACAGCAAGAGTGGGGAGCATGTTTCTGGCATAAAACCACTCGGAACACCACTCCTTCACAGAATCAACCAGGTCATTGTTGAAAAAGAGATTTTTCTTGCCCTGGCAGAATTGAATCCCACAACCACCTAGAGGAGAAATATTATCACTTTGGGGTGTGGTTTCAGATGAAAGAAATAATGAAACAAGGAGATGGAAGGGATGATTCCAAGGAAGGTTTCGCAGAGATGAACAAACACAGACAAGTGAAGCACACCATTTGGGGTCAAGTGATTTAAGAAAATCTTGAAATATTGGAGGAAACGATGAAGAAAAGCAGAGGCGGGCAAGCAGAAACCAGATCAAACAAAAGAGACAAATAGGACAATCTCACCAGGACCAGAGTAGGAACTCGGTGTTGGCCCGGGATCTTCCAATCGGCAAAATCCTTCTCCTAGATAAGGCCGTCGCTGACAAACTCACGCAACTGATCCTCCGTTGTAGTTGGAATTGGTCAGAGCTTCTCTGCAGCCCTCATGGTAACGAATTCGTGATTCTCGATGATCGAGAGCGACACTTCCTCGTCCCCCAAGACCTCCTTCGACTTGCTCGACGACTTCTTACCCATACAATGGTGAGGATCTGAGGTTCCTGGGAAAAGCTCAATGGCGGCGATGACAATGGCGGTGATGGAACTTTGGAGGCTAGGGTTTCGCAAATGCCGAATGCTAAAGGACAAAGGCAGGGTAAGAAAGAAGAAGGAGGAGGGCCCTTAAATAGATTTACAATGGTAAAAATGTGGCCCATCAGGCCCGCTTAACGTAGCATGGAAATGCAACAGTCTGTTTCTTACCATAACTGACACAGCAGAAATGACGAATGACGCAACTTTTCACAATGGTACAGTACAATGGGCAGATTTTAGACTTATCCATTCACATTGCGCCATTGCCGAATTGTTACAAATAGCACAACTCAGAAAGAACTCGCCATTCACAATATTCATAGAAGACGTTACAGTACGCCACCAGAGAACCTGGATACTCCAAAAACAACCTGGATGATACTCAAAAAGCACTCAGACAACGAAAAAGGAGACAACAACTAAGAAAGAAAGACTTTTTATTACAAATGTCATCAAAGGGCACATGGTTATAGATCTTATAAGACCTAACGAACTCGGTACTACAACGAGCAAGGTAGCAACAAAGAGTCTAGGCAGAACTCAGCTCTAGACATGACTACATGCTCCTAGTCACAATACGACAGAAGACAACCAACTCGGATACACTGTTCTCTTCAAAGGAAGGACGCAGTGCATCCAAGATGGATATCAGCAGCATAGCAGGAGAACTCGGACCAGGCAAGTCTCACAGACATCAGTCTACCCAAGCTCGATGTGATCCTAGATCAGACGCTGATCTGCATCGGATAGTCATAAGGTAGTGTGGAAGGATCAATCCAGAGCTACTGGATGATGGAACGCATCCCACATCACAAAACTTCTTCCACTTGCCACCACGTACTACCTGGTACAATGCTGCTGTGAGATTAGTCTACCTCTAATCTCGATCACAAGACTTCTTCCATTTGCTACAAGACTTATAAGACTCACAACTCAAGCCCGGGGGCTGCTCTACTTCACAAACTATTATATTCATGGCTACGAAGGCTTCGGACTATACAACAAGACACTTGATGAATCGAAGCAGCACACCAAGAGGGTATTTATAGGCCAAAGAGCGGCGTACATAGACTAGGAGCACCAATAGAACAAGCCTGACAAAGGTCTCAGTGAAAAGACAAAAAGCAGCAAGAAGAGGACAGGCGTGTGAAGGAATAATATTCAAGGACAAGCATATTCGAAAGAATATACCAACACTGTACACCTCGTGATTACAGAAAATTCAATTCAACCGCCAACCACCACCAACCTCGGATATAAAACTGGCTACCTAAGAAGACAATAGAAGACCCTCTATCCGAGTTCTTGACGATCGAAAAGAACTCAAAAAGATGCTCGGGGGCTGCAGGGTACATACCTTGAGAAGAGTTTTTTTTAGTTTTTTCAACAATCAAAATTTAAGACCATCCGACTTTTTGTTCCAAATAGCAAGAGGCTCGGGGGCTACACTCAGTGAGTGCCCTTTTTCTTTGAAAAAGCGCACGTCACTTGAAAGACTTCTTCAAGATAGGACCACTTCAAGGCTTCACGTCGAAAGGACCCAAAACAAGCCTGATTCATCAGGCATAGCCGGAGAAACAAGAAAGTCTTTGAGTTCAACCATGAAATGCTCGGGGGCTTGTCGATGCGGGACCCATGGGGTTCCCCAACGATGTGACTACAAGTCGTGAGCCCTGGCCTGGCCCACAAACTGGAGCAAGGAGAGGTGTAGCATCCACTACACCGAATCCGAGTACAATAGGCCAGACTAGCCGGATTCCTATGGAAAGTAACTTCTGTATATAGTTCAGGACACTTTCTTTGGACCCGACTAGGATTGTAACCGCTCCACCACCTTCTCTATCGATATAAAGAGAGGGCGTGGGCACCCCTGTAATGAGAGACAACACAACACAATCAATCCAACGCAACACGCTAACGCCGACTGGACTTAAGGCTATTACTCAATCACGATCGAGGGCCCAAACCAGTATAAATTGACTATCTCTGCGTTCGCCGCCGAGTTCTAGCATACGCCGAGGTCCGAACAATTGTCCTGGGTACCCCCATGGCAGGCTATCAGTGGTCAAACACCGACAGATTCTAGGGTTTCTTGTAACAGAACCGACCAATTATACGAAATTGAGTAAGAAAATCGCTCGCTGAGGCAGATAATTTAACAAATTTAAGCCCGTATAACCCGGTAGTCCATGAAACCACGAAGGAATTCAAACCAACCAACATACAAACCAAGGTCGCACAAGTTTAGCAGCCATAGTCACATATTACATAAAGTTCGCAACAACCGTTGAATACCTCAGAGTTTAGAACATAAAGTTATTATGAAATAGCGGAAGTAAATAGTTTTAAAGCCACACACACACATTTAGTTCAGATACAATGCCAGGAGATAGTCATTTCCAACAAAAGCATCGGATAAGAAATACGGAGCGACCATTGCCCTTGGTCCTAGTTGTCGCCCATCGCCGGGTACAAGCAGTTGATGCAATAACCATAGTACATCTGACCGTCTGCAACAACAATGGGAACAACGCTCTAAGTACGAGAAAGTACTCAGCTAGACTTACCCGTCGTAAACCAAAATAAAGTGACACCAAGGAGTATGCAAGGCTTTCTTTTAGTGGACTAGCTGACTCATTGGTAAAAAGCCTAAGCTATCATGAATAAACCATTTTAAGTACTTTGCATCATGTTTATTATAACTATTAATCTAGGTAAGCACCTATGCTATAGCAATCACTTGATTAACCAATAACATCCGGTTACCACTTGGATTTAGCATTTCCAACATCATCCATATAACCATCAGTGTTCCATCATCATTACTACGATGCCGTAACTCGAGTCAAGTGCTCAGTATCCAGGAGCGATGGCGATTCGAATCCATTCCTAACCAGCTGGTGATTTATTCATCACACAAACCACACTCACCCACTAAAGTGAGCTATAGATCACCAATGACACTATCCAAGTAAACGTCACGGGACAAACTGGAGCCGTAGTACCCAAGGACCGCCCAACAGCCAGGACGCACCTTGGGCTCACTCTTCACGTCCCCGTCATACCCCCTTCAACACCAGTACGCGCACCTATGTTGGTCCCGGCTCGAATAATGCCACTAGCTTCACGGTCGAAAGGTACTTTATTCGGCCAGCTAAATGTGAGGCATGTGTTCAATATGACAAGAGGGACGAGCAACGATTGGTCCTTAACCAACACAGACAAAAAACTAATAGCACCCCAGAACCCTGTCTGGTTGCCCCCAACTTTTTTGTCCGGTCTCCAATTATCCATTAACCCACAATTATTTCTAGGATATCATCCATTTCATGGCTAAAGTATTCCAGTGGCCACCTATAATTGCAGGTGACTGAAAATCACCGATCGCTACCGGTCTAAGCAGGGCTAAGCAGTTATTTGATCCTAAACCTAACAGGGTAAGAGTGTAATCAGGTAGGCAAGGATAGTAATAAATGCATCAACGGTTTCACCCAACTCCTATAATTTAATGCAACAATATATAAAAGTCATATATATAAAGGATTGCTTTTATAAAGTAGGAGACTTAGAATGCTTCGGAGCTTGCCTCGTCCAAATGAACTAGGTTGATGATCCACGCACTCGGGCAGGTCCTCTCCTTATTCATCTTCCTCTAGCACCTCCTGTGCCTGGATTTCCTGTGGGTCGGTCCCGGTCTGCTCCTCCTGCACTGCTACTAGCACTTCCTCCTATAATCCTGTATGATGAAATTGTATAAGTACTTATGCAAATGGTGCATCGGATGCGCTCGCATGCGATGATCATGATGACATGATATGCAGATGAACACATTGAGACTTTATTGGATAGAATAAAGGTAAAACCCTTGTACAAGGTAGTCAACATCATCCAAGGACAGTCACCACTAGTACGTGTCATCTACTGCATTCTCTTCTATTACTAATCCCTGCTACTTCTCCGCTAACTACTATATAACCCTAACACAAGTGATACTACACTTTATCAACATAACTACACTAACATGCCCAATGATATCAGCAATTGATTTGATGCTTCAAAGATACACCAAAGCTTTACCATTAAACTAATTATGCCTAAAGGATATTATTTTATTCCACTTTTAAACTAGGGTTACAACAACAACATGTATTTCTAGTGCATAGAAAAATCTAGAAAAATTATAGTAGCATAGTCATTCCATAAGTAGCCTACCATAAAATTGTCATGGAAATTGGATAAGCAAAACTAGCTACACAAAAATGACAAGCTAGGGGGTATATATGAGCAAGAAAATACTTTGTACTATGAAATGTATCAAACAATAGATTTAGTATTTTTCCCATGATCTACACAGTAAAAAATACTGTAAAAAAATTATCACATGCATGTTTTATACTAATTTTTCTCTCTAGCAAAAATCACAAAAATCAGCCAATAAAGGCACTTGAACTAGACATCAATATTTTTCTATAGAACAAGCATGGCATATATTTTTTATACAAAGCACATCACAAAAGAAGACTAACAAAACTAGAACCATATTTTTCTGAGCAATATGTGAATTACTATGTATTTTCTAAGAAAACAACAATTACAAGAATTAAATAAAGCCCTATATAAAAGTATCACAAAATTGGCATGCAATATTTTTAAACTGTAGATCTACTTATAAGAAAGCTAACAAAATTTGTTTCAACAAATTTGGAGCTAATTTGAGCTGGTTATGATTTTTCAAACATGTAAAAGCATTTCTGGAAATTCATTTCTTTAAAATGCGAAAATCTACACTGCCTTAATTGCTACGCGCACCCCACGCTTTTCCCCAGATCCGGCCCTGAGACACTACAGCTGGGCCCCGCAGTCGCACGGCCCCACCCGACAGTCGCACGGGAGCAGAGGACGTCGTTGACCGGCTACTCCTCGCCGATGGTGAGGTCCCCGTCGTCGAGACCGGCACCATTGGCTTCCTCTCGGCGACGCGAACATGTTAAGCTAGAAGATGCCGTAGATGGAGGACAAGAGCGAGCTCACCGGCGCGCGTGGCCGCACGGTGGCGCTACACGTCAGCAAGCTCACCGCTGCCGACCATGGCGAGCCTAAGTGAGGCTGCGCAAGCTATGCGAGGTCGAGGCGGATCCGGTGCTCGCGAAAAGGAGAAGAAAAAGGCATGGCGGCACGGTGATCCACATGAGCCGCGGCAGTGCTCTCGCCGGTGGGGAAGGGGACGGTCAAAATACAGCCCTCACCTTGACGAGGGCGGCTGCGAGCGTGCGCAATCGACGAGGGGCGTCGAGGTGGAGCCACGGGCAAGACGACTCGAAGGCTGACTGAAAGTCCCTAGTTTGATTTTGGCTAATTGATGAAATCTAAGTACTAATCACATGTGCTTGAGTGTTGATAGCAAAAGTTGATTGGTACACTCCTAAGTTATGGCAAGATGAATGTTGATCATGATGACTTGGTGCCATGCTTGGAGAAGAAGAGGAGATAGAGTGCAATCCTATGGAGCTCAAGGCAAAGGTATAGATAGGATTTGCTTTTGGTGATCAAGACACCATAGAGGGTGTGATCACACTTAGGATCGATTGCCGTACTATAAAGAGGGGAATTTCTGGGGCTATTGATCACTTAAGTGCCACTAGATGAGGATTCATTTGCATATGCATTTAGATCTAGTGGAGAGCTAACGTAATGCCTTGAAAAATGATTGTGAAAATGCTAACACACCACATAGTGATGTACACTTGGTGATGTTAGCACATTTGTAAAGGCGGTGGAGTTTGAGCAGTAGAGATGGGTTCAACGCTTTTTGTGGAAGTGAAACGCCTATTTTCCACTACGCCGGTGGTGGAGATTTTTCTCTAAGTCATCGTGGGTAGAAAAGCAGGCGAACAGAGGTCACTGGTAGTGATCGGACGCAGTCACAGTATGACCGGACGCATCCAGTCAGTGGCAGAGCAGCGCGCGGCGTGGGTGTGGTCAGTTCGACTGCTGCATCTAGTCGATCGTGGGATCAACGCGTCCGGTCAAACACGCGGTGAGGCAACAAGGCGCACAGGGTTGATCGGACGCTGGGCGCGTCCGGTCAGTCGTGATCGGACGCGTCCAGTCGCGAAAAACCCTCTCTAGACCCTCTGTGTACTCGGACCGGATGCCGCGTGTAACGCTGCTGGTCAGTTCAAGCAGCGCGTCCGGTGGCGTGGTTAGCAACACTAATCAGTGGCGACCGGACGCCGAGGCGTGTTCGGTCACTCTAGTGTGTGAACGAGTTCATTTAAGTGACCGTTATGATCAAATGAATGAAATCCAAAGCAAGACATGTGGCATTCATCAGGGAGGTCGCGATGGAGTGACGGCGTCCAGTCAGGCCGGACCAGCACATCCAGTCACCCCGAGTGTGGCTGTTTCGTGAGCCAACGACTCTATTCTTTTGGGGGCTCCTATAAATACTTGTTGGCCAGCTTCTAGAGGTCTCTCTTGGACATTTTGACATCCTAACATCCTCTTGAGCTAAGCACATCCTCTCCTACTCATCTCCCTTGCTTGATTACCTAATCAAAGTGAGATTGAGTGATCTCAAGTGCATTTGCGTGTGAGTTTGCATTTAGTTGACACTTGGGTGTTCTCTTGCTGCGGGATTCTTGTTTCTCTTGGTGGTTGCCGTCACCTAGACGGCTTGGAGCAGCGGAGGAGGTCCGGCACGAGTTGAAGATTATTCGTGGCTAGCTCCGGCGACTTAGCTCTTGGGGAGCTTGGCTTTGGATTGCCAATTAGCCACCGAACCACGAAGTAGTGGTCGACACAACGGGGACATAGTGTGCCAGCAAGCACGTGAACCTCGGGAGAAAAATTGTGTGTCACTTTTGTGATTGATTTCTTGGATTTCTCCCGGTGATTGGTCTTCATATTGTTGTGATTGGTTCATTCCTCGATGCGACGGTACAAAGATCACTTATCTCTCTTTTACATTCTGCAAACTAGTTGTAACAAGCTCTTTAGTGTAATTAGTTTTGAGAGCTTATTTTTTCTTTGCTAGTGTAGCTTGTCACCTAGTTGAGCTCTTTAGTGTAGCTAGCTTGTGAGATCTCGTAGTGACTTAGCCCTTGAGTGTTATAGTGATTATAGTTACTAGAATTGTTGGATAGGTGGCTTGCAACCCTTGTAAAGCTAGAGCAAAATCGCATTTTATCATTTGTTATACTAACCTCTTGCTCTAGTGAGTTTGTAGAATTTTAATAGGCTATTCACCCCCCTCTAGCCATATTTGGACCTTTCACTGATGTGGTGGGTTAGACGCACGTCGTCGACGAACCGCGTGGCGGCGCTCGGCTGCTGTGGCTGCTGCTTGCTTTGGCGAAAGGTGAAGGAGGAGAAATGAGAGGGAGCAAGGGAGGCGTACGCGCGAGACAGGGTAAGGCGAGCGCGCGTTGCGGGGGCCACCAGAGTGCCACCCGTACGCCGTCGCCGGCGACTGGCCTCCACGCGGCGGCTGCGGCCTAACACCGGTCGGCGCGGGTGCGCGCGGACGCGGGAGCTGGGTCGGCTTCGGCCGTGGGCCGACAAAGGGAGCGGCGGCCCGTTAAGGAAGGTAAATTCATTTTTCTTTTTGTTTTCAAATAAACAGCCCCATTTTTCTCCATTTTGAACCATTGAAAAGCATTTTCACAAATTGGTCCAAAAACAAAAGTTGTTTAGAAATTCCAAAAAGATTTTGAATTAGAGATTCAAAGTTTATTTAATTCAGAAACTCATTTTTGTAACTTATTTTTAAAAGCAAATTTTGAGAAACTTTTGAATACAAAACTTGCTCCAAATTTCATGCTAAACATTTCTAAATTATTTGCATTACCAAACAAACTTGTTTATTGACCTAAACAAGCACACACATGCCATAATTTTATTTAAACAAGCAAATGCAACATTTATGTTTCAAAGTCATGTTTCACATGTTGCAAACCGACGTTTCCTTTATATTTCATGTGATTATGAATGCGTGATGATGCTCATGCGCATGATTTACAGTGCCTAATGCATGCTTAACACCCGAGGTGTTACATTTCTCATCTCGTTTATATATTTGACATGATAGTGGGCTAGAGTGGGTCTAGCGGGCTGGGCCTGATTTACCGAGGCGGTTGTTTTAGTATGCCTACCTCGGTTAATTATTTACCGAGGCGGTTGTCTTAAGATGCCCACCTCGGATAATAACAATTAACTGAGGTAGGTATTTTAACGTGCCCGCCACTGTTAATTGATTTTGCGAGGTGGTTTTTGGCAACCGCCTCGGTTAATAAAAAATGACCGCCTCAGTTAATGCCTACCATTAACTGAGGTGGTTGGAAATACTGCCCGCCTTCGAGGGTGTTGGCATCTCTTGGCATCACTTAAGTTAAGTTGTCATCCCTAACACGACACTAGAGATGTGGTTGTACTTATGATCATGACACTTACATAAATTATAGAATAAAGGTTATCCACAAGCACACAGATAAAAATACACCCGTTGTAGCATTTCACCCGGGAATGTTCCAGGTATCGTTATTTATACTTTACCACTGAGAATGGACATGAAATATAAAGGATATAGGCTATAACTTTTACACTCACATGTGATAAGAGAGTAACTAGATCACTGTCTTTACTCAGAACAGGGATTCAATCATATGATAAAGATAATAAGATAAATAGTTCAAGATCATCCTATAAAGGTCCTAGACCATTCCCACCCTATAGCATTAGCATTGATTAGAACAAGAGATTAGAGACTAATTCCTAGTTATTCTAATTATAAGTCATAGTATACATTGATTAGTGCAATTACATCTAGCAGTCATTGTATCAATTATATTATATCTTCACATAAGAGACATTTCTAAAGCAAATTAAGAACAGAGCATAATCTAGCCTTGAAACCAGGTCTTACTAGGCCTATATTCGGGGAGTGGACTACAGAGGACTCAACAGGAATATCACAGCTGCGATCTACCACTTGATGTCCCGGAATCTAGGGTGCATCCGCAGGTAAACAACGTATAAGCACCATGCTTACACAATATCGACCACTCACCATCTGATCACAAGAATGAGCGCTATACGAACATGCGCTTGAATATAAATACAATCTAACTGTGCTAGATATATAATCAAAGTAGACAATGATCATTATAACTATGAATATATAATCGATTAAGAATAAAGTCATATCAAGTAGAACAATATGATCAACTAGAACAAGAACTAGAAAAACAATAAGATCTAGATTAAGAACATGATGAACTAGACGAACAAATAGAACAAATAGATCAATAATATTGATACAAGAGAGAAGTACAAGGCTTTACCGAGCCTCCTCATGACACGATCCAGAATCCAAGCGAAGCTTGCCTCCTCTAATTCTATTCTATTTAGCTATGCCCTAGGTTTGGTGGATCTCTAAGGTTATCCTTTTGAGGGACACCCCTTGCTATGATTATTATTGATTGAATATGGAGGGGGGTCTGGGGTCTAGTTATATAGTCTGGACGGATGAACCGCGACCCTCGGATCAAACCAACATTGATCAATGGTGGAGATGCGTAGTAGAGTTCGGTTGGAATGCGTTGCGTGAAAGAGAATGTGATTGGTATCTCTGACAGGCCGCCCGACCTTGGGGTAGGGCCGGCCAGCCCTCCCTGGTGACGTCTCACCTCCCGCTTCGTTCTGCTGTCTTCTAGTGTCTTGACGTCGTTCCCGTGCCAAGGTTCGGTCCATTTGCGCAATTAATCGTATCGTGATAGGTTTCTCCTCATCCCAGGTCCTGTTTTCATCCCTAAAATATAATAATTCACAGAGCTATGGAATTCTATCAGTTTAGTCCCTAAAACTTATGGTGGTGATAGTTCTAGGATGTTCTAGAGACTTTCCAAGTTGTATTCCACCAAAGATGTGATATCTTTCCCTCCGGAACTCCAAATATAGCAAGTGCTATGTTTGTTTCGATCGTCTCGACGAGCTCTTCGCAATGGTGCACTCTGTTCCATCAATTGAGATACTTTTATATGATGAAATATTGAATATCTTGCAAAACAAGTGAGAACACCAACACTCGTGGAACTCGTTAGAATCAAACCCTACAACTGTGCTTTATAAGTTTTTACATCAAATCAGGCATTAGTTGATGGTCTATAGTTGACATTAAGGACTATAAACAATTTCCCCCAAAATTTTCCTTTGCTAGTCCCTTAGCAATTTATTATGATAGATCAAGAGTTGCTACTATGCTTTCTCACCTCAAAAGTATACATGCGTTCAAACAAGAATTCTCCTCCAGATTAGATTCAATCATTCTGACTTTCAAACTTACTCATATTACCTTCGACCACGGAGCTTCTTAGCCTTCACTTGTGTCTTGAGTAATTGAAAAGCAGAACGATCAAGTCAAGCACTATGTCTCAAGTCTTTGGTCAACCGTTATTCCAGAGTTTTTGCAAGGTTCTCAAAATAAAACTCAGAGTTTCCTTTGTATGATCCTCTCAAGTCTCTCATTTGTGGTATTTGTGGATCCTTACTAAGGCAACAGTGATGTTTTGCCTTTTCTCTTCTCTCAAAATATGTGATATTTTTGGCATAAGGCAGAATAACATTGTGCCTTCTCTCTTCTCACCCTATAACTAATAGGCTTATATGGAGTTCATAGGTGGGGAGACAGCCTATACATACTTGCTCAACATATATTGCATAGTCAAACCATGGATCCAGAGAAACGAGGCATACAATCAAATCAAGATGTGCATGTGTGTGGACCTATATATATGGAGTGGATATATGGTGGAAGTGGTATGGAAACATAGTGGAACTGGTGGAACATGGTGGTAACTTGATTGGAGACATAGTTCTACGCTTGCTCCTTGAAAACATACCTCTCTTTTAGAAATTTGAAACTTTTGAGAGAATTTGAGTTCCTCTTATACTTTTTTCTCTTTTTTCTTCTTCTTTTTTTCTTTTCTTCTCTTTTTTTTACAACCCAAGACTCTTTCTGTAACAGAATTTTGAGAGATAACAACAAGAATACTGGAGCATTTATAACTGGGGCTATGGAGTATTAGGATAGGAAATATTTTTGGTTGCTCACTACTAGTGTAGGAGTAGAATATTTTTGGGTGGATCTAAATGGAAAACATGTTGTTGCGTACTTCCAGGGTAGAAGCAGCATATTTGGGTGGAGTGTACGTGATCTTGATTTTAAAAGCATGACAAGTCTCTAAGGTATCAACAAAGCTTGACCACACTCAATGCATATACAAGCAACAAATCTATAAGTGGACTTCCTAGTCTATCAAGCATGTATATATGGCTGTGGTAGGAATTTAAGCTCTCATCATATAGGAACTCATCATGTAACAATTTTAAGATTTTTAAAAGATAAATCTCCAGAATTCTAGTATCACTTAGAACAAGATAAACAGTAGCTCAGACCTTCTCATATCATACGTGTCAACTACCTAGACTTAGATCAAGCATATGCCCACAAGTATCAAGTTTAGAGCAAATCTTCATGTTAAAATAATCTTATCTAAAACTCAGGAGAATTCGAGGCTGAAAACTAGGTACTTGAAAGAAATTACAATATAGCAACTATTCATCATTTCCATGCTTACAGGATTATCTTAAAGAGCTCATTTATTCTAAGATAGTAAAGCAACTTTGCACAATCTCTCTTTTTTATTACTAAAATATCTTTAAACAAAATCATACTAACTAATTATATATATTCTAACAAGCAAACTTTTTATTTTGGTTTTATAGTTATGCCTCTTTTTATTTCTTTTCTATAATAACTAATATAGATAAATCACACGTAAGGAAAGAAACACTTATCTAGATATATATGGGATGCACCTCCCCCAAGCTAGATGTTGACATAGTCATTCATCTTGAATCTTTGACAGCATAGACGCACTTCTCTTCTCTAGAGCTCTAAAGGTAGTGCTCTCCGAGTGGATGAAAATATCAATCTATACTTTTTTAAATTCTGCTAAACTCAAATAGACAACAAAGCTCGTTGAATAGATTAAGCGTTAGTGATAAACCTTCTATGCCTTATTTGTCTAGAGCTTTTCAGTAATTGATAGGGTATCTCTGTCTCAGTATTTTTGGATTTTTATTTTTTTTGTGTTTAATGCAAGATATATTATTTTTTATGCCTCCATAGTAAATAACTGGAATACTTATTTACATGGGGCTTAAAAGTTTTCTTCTTAAATGTAATGAGATGATGCAATAAAATATATTTTTATTCTTTTCCTTTTTCAATGCAAGAATATTAAAGACAGAAATGCTTACATGGATGATTATATTAAAAACTAAGGGTAGTGCTAGAAATAACTATGATCAAGTAAACATGGTAGAGTAAAATTAATTAATGCAAAAGAAATAAATATGCAGATAACTACCGTGTTTATCTTCCGGCGAAGGTTCAGAGATTTAGGTCCGTCGAACCAGACCATATGCCCTTACACCTTTCCTTGTGTTGATGTATCTGGTGGTGTTCTCTCTTTCTTCTTCCACACTTGGACTGAGGACTCTCTTTTTGTGGTTCATCTTTCTTAGATTCTTCCTCTTTGCATATTTGTGATGACCGGTGTGTCTGTTGGTGGTGTAACTTCCTCAAGGGGACTTTCATTTTTCTCAGGTTCATCATTCCAACGGTCTTCATATCTGGACACTTCTCCTAGATAGTTTGCCTATCCATCCTTAGTGATTTGCTTCTTTTAGCGCTGAGAACGATGTCTCCTCGACCTATTTTTCTTGGGCTACTCATAAGAGGTATAGCTATTGAAATAGCAGCACACCTTTTCTGTAGAAAATTGAAAGTGGATCTATCCTGATTTCATGTAGATGATCGCGCTAGTGGTGTTGAGGAACGATCTTCCTAGGATGAGGTGGACGTCATCTTCATCTCCCATGTCTAGAATCATGAAGTCGGTTGGAACATAGTGATCTTGAATGTTGACCATGATGTCTTTTGCTATTCCCTCAGGAAATCGAAATGATTGGTCTACCAGCTGCAACCGCACATATGTCTAGCATAAAGGTCTATTGCCATACAATTGTTTATATGTTACCATAGACATTATGTTGACGCTTGAGCCGATGTCGCATAACGTCTTGTAAAAGGTACTTTCCTCGATCTTGCAATCTATGGTTGGTACTCCTTGATCATCCTTCTTGGTGAGATATGGTGATGGCAGAAGATGGTCATACTCTGTCTCAATAGTGTTGACCATCCACACTGGGTCTTCTCTTTGTTGCTTAGCCTTGTTCCTCCTCCTGTTGTTGTTCTTCTTCTTTGGAGTAGCAGTTGGTTCTGCGTAGATATACGGTGTTTGGGGATGGACAGGAGCCTTGAGTGTATGCCTCTTGAAACTGATCCTCTCTTTCCTATCATTGATTATGAAACAAATCTTGGCACTATCCGCGTAGATGATGGCTTTGGCTATGCTCAAGAATGGTCGTCCCAAAATGATGGGTGCTCTCTTATCTCCTCCTGTTTCTACAACCACAAAGTCTATCGGTACACCTGAGTGTCCAACTCATACGTATACATCTTCAAGAATTCCCTTAGGGTAACACAGTGTCTGATCTGCAAGCTACAAACACATGGATGTGTATAACAAAGGTTCACCATGAATTTTCTCATAAATTACCCTTGGCATGATGTTGACACTTGCTCCAAGGTCATAGACAACTTCTTCAAAAGTGTAAGCTCCAATGGCGATAGGGATGACAGGTCTCCCTGGATCATCTTTCTTCTTTGGTAGGGAGTCATCCTCCCATGCTCTTGATGGCGCGGTGAAGTAGTGTCCTGCATTTTAAATGTCTACAAGATTCGTAGTTTCTAAATCTTCTGGCTTCCCCAAAATCTTACTTTTTTCGGTCACAGGAACTGAAGCTGCTAGCTAAGATATTTGTGATTCTATCATCTTATTAAAGCTATGTTGATTCTTTATTGTAGAAGTAAAGCTATCCATTCTATTATTAATGGTTTCTAGAATTTTATCATTGGAAGCTAACTTCCTGGACATGTTCTCAATAACTTTATTTTGATTTGTAATCATTTCTCTCAAGGGTGGTTGGTTGAAGTTATTACCTTGGTAGTTATCGAGTAATTAGGCCTTTGTTGCTGACTCCATCCTTAATTATATTGAGGAAGATAATTGTTGTTGTTGATGATGTAGTTCACATCCTCTTGAATTTTAGGGCAGTTACTCCCTGAATGGGCAGTGCCTCCACACTCCTCACAGGTTATGCGGGAATCATGAATGAGCTTGACTTCTTTCTTCTCATTTTCTCGTTCATCAAGCTTCTTCATGAGCAGGTCCATCTTAGTAGACAACATGTCTACCTCCTTGAGTCAATGCATTCCTCCTCCTCTCTTGTGTGGTTGAGTGCGTTCTTCGTTCCATCCTTGGTTGGAAGCCTTCTTCTCCACAAGAGCGGTTGCATTACGAATAGTGAGTGATACGAACAATCCTCTAGCAGTTGCATCCATGTTCTCACGGGTACTAGTAGTGAGCCCGTGGTAGAAAGTCTGCATGAGTAGCCAATTCTCCATCCCATGATGAGGACATTCTGATATGTAATCTTGAAAGCGTTCCCATGCCTCAGCGACAGATTCATCATACTACTGCTGAAAGCTTGAGATCTTAGCACAAGTCTTGCCTACTGGAAAGAACTTTGCTAAGAAAGTAGTGGAGCATATTTCTCATGTAGTGTTTTAATCCTTATTGGCGTAGAACCATTACTTCGCCTTTTCCAAGAGTGAAAATGGAAACAGACAGAGTAATATGGCATCCTTGGATACTCCTTTGATGGTGAAAGTACTACAAATCTCCAGAAAGTGTTGGAGATGAGCACTTGCATCTCATGTGCCTTCCCACAAAACTGATTGGCTTGCACCATGTTGATCAAAGCTGGCTTGAGCTCGAATCCATCCTCCCCCACATTGACTGTTGGTCCAGTCCGGATGTTGGTAGTGGTTGGAGCAGAAAATTCATGAAGGGTCTTGCCTGCCATGACTTCAAACACTGGTGTTAAACTTCTTCTTACTTGAGTATCTTCCGACACAGAGGGTGAAACCTTCTTGAGTTTGGATCTAGTCTTCCCGAGTAAAGCTTCTGGATTGTCAATAAAGTTGTCTAGAAGATCATGCATGCATTACCCCTGCATAAGATACAAAAGTAGACAAAGCTAGGATAAGCCTGTTTGAGCAAAGGGATCAATAGTGTATCTCAATTATCATGGTGTAAAAGTTATTCCTAGATATGAAATTCTAGCTACCATATTTCATTCCATTCACTGGCAATGGCGCCAGAAATGCTTGTTGGCATCTCTTAGCATTGCTTAAGTTAAGTTGTCATCCCTAACACGACACAAGAGATGTGGTTGTACTTATGATCATGACACTTACATAAAATATAGAATAAAGGTTATCCGCAAGCACATAGATAAAAATACACCCGTTGTAGCATTTCACCCGGGAATGTTTCAGGTATCATTATTTATACTTTACCACAAGGAATGGACATGAAATATAAAGGATATAGGCTATAACTTTTACACTCACATGTGATAAAGAGAGTAACTAGATCACTATCTTTACTCAGAATAGGGATTCAATCATATGATAAAGATAATAAGATAAATAGTTCAAGATCATCCTATAAAGGTCCTAGAGCATGCCCACCTATATCATTAGCGTTGATTAGAACAAGAGATTAGAGACTAATTCCAAGTTATTCTAATTATAAGTCATAGTATACATTGATTAGTGCAATTACATCTAGCAGTCATTGTATCAATTATATTATATCTTCACACAAGAGACATTTCTAAGGTGGATTAAGAACAGAGCGTAATCTAGCCTTGAAACCAGGTCTTACTAGGCCTATATTTGGGGAGTGGACTATAGAGGACTCAACAAGAATATCACACCGCGATCTACCACTTGATGTCCCGGAATATAGGGTGCATCCACAGGTAAACAACGTATAAGCACCACGCTTACACAATGTCGACCACTCACACTCTGATCACAAGAATGAGCGCTATACGAACATGTTCTTGAATATAAATATGATCTAACTATGCTAGATATATAATCAAAGTAAACAATGATCATTATAACTAAGAATATATAATCGATTAAGAATAAAGTCATATCAAGTAGAAAAATATGATCAACTAGAACAAGAACTAGAAGAACAATAAGAACTAGATTAAGAACATGATGAACTAGATGAACAAATAGAACAAATAGATCCATAATGTTGATACAAGAGAGAAGTACAAGGCTTTACCGAGCCTCCTCGTGACATGATCTAGAATCCAAGCGAAGCTTGTCTCCTCTAATTCTATTCTATCTAGCTTGCCCTAGGTTTGGTGGAGCTCTAAGGTTATACTTTCGAGGGCCACCTCTTGCTATGATTATGATCGATTGAATATGGAGGGGGGTCTAGGGTCTGGTTATATAGTTTGGACGGATGAACCTCGGCCCTCGGATCAAACCGACATTGATCAATGGTGGAGATGCGTAGTAGAGTTTGGTTGGAACGCATTGCGTGAAAGAGAACATGATTGGTATCTCTGACAGGTCAGCCAGCCTAGGGGTGGGGCCGGCTGGCCTCCCTGGCGGCGTCTCGCCTCCCGCTTCGTTCTGGTGTCTTCTAGTGTCTTCACATCCTTCTCGTGCCATGGTTCGGTCTGTTTGCGCAATTAATCATATCGTGATAGGTTTCTCCTTGTCCTAGATCCTGTTTTAATCCTTGAAATATAATAATTCACATAGCTATAGAATTCTATCAGTTTAGTTCCTGAAACTTATGGTGGTGACAGTTCTAGGATGTTCTAGAGACTTCCCAAGTTGTATTCCACCAAAGATCTGATGTCTTTCTCTCCGGAACTCCAAATATAGCAAGTGCTACCGTTTCGATCGTCTTGATGAGCACTTCGCAATGGTAAACTCTATTCCATCACTTGAGATACTTTTATAAGGTGAAATATTGAATATCCTGCAAAACAAGTGAGAACACCAACACTCGTGGAACTTGTTAGAATCAAACCCAACAACTATGCTTTATAAGTTTTTATATTAAATCAGGCATTAGTTGATGGTCTATAGTAGACATTAAGGACTGTCAACAGAGGACCATTTTGAAAGGTCACGGTTAATAAATTTTGTAGTAGTGAAAAGGAGCTCGGAGGCTTCGCAAAACAAACGTGAAGCTAGGCAGCAGCTTACGATGATAGTCAAATCGATGAAACGGTGACTCGAACCTCGGCGGCAGCGCTCTAGTATTACGGCGGCTCTCACGGTCTCGATTGGAGATGATGACTTCACGATTAGGGTTAGGAAAGAGGTGGCGCACCTAGGGCTACCTTTTCTTGCGGCGAATGTGTGGCGCACACGCTGAATCGTGGATGATTCGGCGCTCGCGGTGGGATTTCATCCAGAGGAGTCCGGCTCGGGCACCAATGCGAGGTGGGAGACGACACCGACATGCAGGCTCGGCGTGTCAGTAGGTCAAAGTGGGGAAGAGGGGAGCGCTTGGGCCTGCGGCTTACTTTGCTGGGCCGGCCCGTTTGCGCTGCGCGCGGGAGAAAGGGAAGGAAGTTGGGCTCCTTCAACTTGGGCCAACGATTGAGGGGTAGGCTTGCTACTGGGCCGAGGGAAAAACAAGGCCAAGCGGGCCAAAAGCCAAGAAGAGAAAGGGAGGGAGAAGGAGTTCCTTTTCTTTTATTTTCAGAATTTCCAATGACATTTTAAAATGGTTTTTGAACTTATTTCACTTTTGGCAAAAACCACACATCACAAAAATTAATATGCAGCAGCAAGTATGCACAAACAAGTAGCTGGACCATATAGTTGGTTTTAAAATAATAAAATTTATTATTTTTTTCTAAGTTTGCATGCCCACAAAATGCATAATTTAAATTATTTTAAGCTATTTTGAAAACATGCAAAATTTAGGGTGTTACAATTCTACCCCCCTTAAAATGAATCTTGTCCCGATTCGGTAGATGGTGATCAAAGAGATATGAAAACTCTGACTATAGATCTTCTTCACTTCATCAAGTAGCCTTATCCTCTTAGTGCCACTCCATTGTTTGTACATACCTTGATAATCTTACTCCGAGTAACTTGCTCACTGTTTCCAAGATTTTGCCTAGTTGCTCTAGCATCAACGTGACTCTTTTGACGAGATTGCTTTAACTTCCATCATTTCACATGACTTAGTTCTCATAAGCACAATCCTATCCACACATTGGATCACGCATCATGTGCTGTTAGCCAGTCCATTCTCAATGTCACATCGATGCTAGAAGAATTCAAGACCAAAAGGTTTGCTCAGAAGTTTACTCCACTTAAATTAAGTCCAACCTTGGTGCAATGTAGTGTGGCTGTCCTTTTCCCATCAGGAGACTTAACTAGCACGACCTTCTTCGTGGTTTGCTTAGTCAAAGTGTTTCTTTTCTCAAAATCAACAAAAATAAAGGAATGCGAAGCTCCATAATCAAACAAAACCAATGCAGGGTTGGAGTTGACTTAGAATGTGCCAATCACCACTTCTGAGGCTCTTTGTGCGGTTCCTATAGTCACATGGTTGACCTTACCAAATATATAGTCCCGTTGCACTTTGTTTTTGTGACGAGGTTGTTGCGTGCGTTTCTGTGGGCACTTGTCTGCATAGTGACCAAGTTCACCACAATGGTAACATTCTTTACCCGTTGCGGGAGTGCTGGGTATATTATCTTGCATAGGCAGATTGTTTAGTTGTCCTTGGAGTAGAGTCTGATCCTCAAACTAATGCTTTTGCGGGTACTGCTAGAATTCTTGAGGAGGATCAACATCCCACTGACAAGTCGATTCCTGGTACCATTGCTAGAATTCAGGTGTAGGAGTGTAGCAGGGGTTCGTGTCATTATCTATAGATTGGCTTTTCATTCTCCTTTTATTCTCTTCCATCTCTCGACGCTTATTCTTAATCACAATTGCCTTGTCCACCAAGGTATGGAAGTCGACATACACCATGGATAGCAGTTTTAGTTGAAGTCCATCATTCAGTCCTTTTAGAAAGCATTTCTATTTCTTAGCATCATTATCCACTTCTTCTGGAGCATAGCATGACAGTTGAGTGAACATGTTACGAAACTCACACACAGTTATAGATCCTTGCTTGAGAGCCTGAAACTCATCTTTCTTGAGTTCTATCAATCCTGCAGGAATGTGGTACGACCTGAAATTCTCCTTGAATTCCTACCAGGTGATAGCAGGAGCATTGTTGGGATGCCCATACTCAAATGACTCCCACCAGTCTTGGGCAGTTCCTTGTAGTTGGCCAGAAGCAAAAAGCACCTTGTCATGATCATTACATTGGGCTATGTTAAGTTGTCGCTCCACAGCTCTAAGCCGGTCATCAACTTCTAGTGGATCACTTGCATGAGAGAATGTCAGTGGGTTTCCCTTCATAAACTCACCACGCTTGTTAATATGGTGCTTGATGCTGGTTGTTGATTACACTTTGAACAAGTGTCTGTAACAGCTGAGTCTGTGTCATCAAAGCTTCCTTTATAGTTGGAGGTTTTGGTGGCGGTGGATTAGAACTGGCAACACTCCTTCTGGCACCATGTGAGGCACTTCTCCTGGTGGCAAGCATCTGTTTTCAATAGGTATGCATTAGGATTTAGTCATTCATAGCACTCTTAACTGTAGCTTCGAGAGATAACAAGATGGAATTGGTTGAAAGAGACTGAGAAGGCCCTTCCATAGGCGTAACTGATACTTCCAAATGAAACACTAAAACGTATGAAATCTTCGCATTACAACTTCCTTAACTTAGCTACCCCCTTAAAAAATAAACTAGGGAGAACCAAAAGTAGCTTGCCTCTTTCTTTTGAGTGAGTTTGTACTATCATAAAGACCTTCTGATATCCCAAGGATACTCATGTATATAAGCAGGAACAAGTGATCTGAAATTCCTCACGAGCAGATAAACAGCAGCACAGTAAAACTGTTATAACTCATGTTATGTTAATCCAATGAAGTTGTATCTTATACCGTTGGAAAGCTTATCAAATCCTATACAACTTTCTTACAGAACACTTTTCCAGATTCTGAAGTTAGGTTAGTCAAAAATAGCACACAACAGAATCTGTTCCAAGTTTTAGACAGCACTGATGCATTGCCTTGTGATTTTTGTATCTCCCAAAACAAAACAGCTTTGAAGGTGGTTCTTGTGTTGAGAGAAAGATGTAGAAGTCTACTTTTATCCAGAATTTTCCCATGATTTTTTTATTGTCCAAAAATAGAGGTATAAGCCGAAGAAGATAGATTTCTCCAAAAAGACAGGATAGAGAAAATAAGAGATAACGAAACCCAACTATTTATTTCATTAATCCATATACCTTAGACCTATATACTAAATGAAATTGTGGACCAACCCCACAAGATCATTGCACTCATTACAAAGATCCAAATCAAGCATTAACATAAAGACAAACCAACCAGACACTAAAGATTCACAAGGCACATAGACTCGATGAGACTCAACTTCCAACACTAACGTTTTATTACACAAGGGGACACAACTCCTATTTCTTAAAGACGGTGTGACTGTAGCAACATCCGGGGTAGCATCTCTTGCGTGGGGATGAGCGGGATACATCCTCTACTTCATTGATCTTAGGTAGTCCAGCACGACTCCTCCACTCATCAATCTCATCAAGGGCTTCTTCATAATGTTGCCTTACTTCTGCCAACTCCAGTTGATTGTCTTCCAACTTTTGATGCAAGACTTGGATGGTCAAGGCCATCTCCTTTAGTTTGGCTCTGAATGGGGGTCAGCTATCACACATTGCAATCTTCCTAGTAGACATCGAGGAAAGTACTTGTGCTTGTTATCCTTCAGCTCTTCATAGTGTTTTCCATGATATACCAAAAGAGCTTGATGAGCAGCGTTAGATATGCTAGCGTGCATGTCAAAGCGATCAGTGGGGGATGAGTGAATGGACCCCACCATCTGTGAACCAGTAAATTCATTCAACCTTGTGATGTGTGCTTCGGTGCTCCAGTGGTCCTTATACTTTGGATGAGTCCACTCAGTGCATTTATACTCCACCTTAACTTATGGTCTTGCAATATCCGCTCTAGTTGAGAGTGGAAGAAAGATTCACCGCTAAAGGACATGGTGTGGTACCCCTTGCGCCAACAAGTGTGTCGAGCTTCTGACGCGGCAGGTAGAGCTTCTCCATCGTGTGGTCCTATCATCCCTTTAGTGAGGCATGGTCTTTTATAGCTGACGCGAGTGGTCTTCTCGTTATGAACCATCTATTTGGACGGAGAAAGAAGAGTTAGAATCAAGATAGAATTTTATAACAGAGCATAGGCCAAAGGGAGTATAACTTTTAGAAAATAACAAGGCTAAAGAGAAAGCAAGAAATAGGCAAAGATGAAAACATGCTAAACGTCCAGTTCTAACTAGGCTTGTGTCCTACAGTCAGTATTGCTCTGATACCACTTTGTAGCACCTAGTTTTAAGAACAAAACTAGATACACACCATATGTGAGCCCAGGAAGTCAAATCACACATATGGCCACAAATAAGGGGTAATATCAAAAGACAATACTCATAATATTATGTATTAATACAAAGAATATAACCTTAGATAGCAGACAACGAAAAAAACACTCTAATCTTCAGGCGACAGCTCCAACTCCACAGGGACAACTGACTGGTTGATCATAAGCCTAACTGGTGTGGTTGAAATAGCAAGGGTGAGCACATATCGTACTCAACAAATATAACATGGGATTATTAAGCTCAAAAGGTTTGACAAGGGTTTACTACGACAACTTTTAGTGAGTCATCTTTTAGTGATTGAGTAGCAACAAGTTTAGCATAAGCCCAAATAACCTCATGATCAGGTAAACGAGAATAATGTATAGCAAGAAACAATAATCATTAGTGAGCATCAATATCATTAGTATTAACATGATCATAAGTGTTCATCATTCATTCTGTAAGGGTCCAAGGCCGCTCGTGACCGTGAGTATGGTTGATGTACCAGTTTTACACTCTGCAGAGGTTGTACACTTTCACCATGAGTCGTGATTTACCCTTTCGCCCGAGATAGCTAATCTCTTGACCCACTTCCTAGGAAGGTCAGCAGGGTTCACTATGAAGTCTTTCAAAAGACTCTCCCTAACAAATTAGTGACCGCCAAAGAAAGAGCTAGGCGAATGGAGGTCCTCTAACAAAGTGGCACACTCCACGCAGGCTATACACACTCTAAGAGACAAGAAGCCATTCTTGAACCGAGGCTTTCCTTAACCCTTTCGGTAACCACTAACAAGCTAGAAAATGTCCTCATACTTGACTAGAGTCAGAGCCATGTAGCACTCATGGTTGTACTGTAAATCCCGGATGTTCGCTTATAGATAAGTCCTTAAGGAGAGAAACTAGAGCACCATAAAACAGCCCAATGCTCTAGCCCTCTTGAGCAATATTGCTATAAAGCATCTTTTAAACGTTTATTGCATATACCATTAGTCAAGTTACAGATCATGGTTATTTATCTTGAGCACTAGCATAAATACTACCCCAATGCAATTTCCCATGGGTGTCAAGGTACAAGATACAAAAGCTAGGATATCCTTAGGGGTAACAAGGTAGACACATGCCGTATGATTAAAATGTGATTAAAGTGAATAGGACAACAAGGAAGATCCCATGCTATACTTGCCTTAAACTCAGATCTTTAACTGGTTCTCGTCTTGAAAGATCTTCTGGATGAACAATTCCTTCTTGATCACCAACGTATCGCTCACCGACTACACATGATCATAAAGCACCACACAAGCATCTAAACATAGACATGCATAACATACAAGCATAGATAAATTAGAACAGTACACCAATAAGTGAAAAGGTTTGAAAACTAATCTACGCATCGCTACGAACACATAGACGCAAAAATCACGCTAAACAGAGCTATAACGAATAAGTTATGAATTAACAAGATTTCCTTTAGTAAAATAATAGATTAAATCTAATCTGAAATTTGAAAAGTTGAAAACATGATTAACAATGGTACTAACATGTAGATTATGCAATTACGAATCTAACGCAACTTGAACGGATCAAATCGGAGTTAAAATGAAGATTTTATGGCTAAAATAAAATTAGTGGCAAAACCGTAAATAGAGAAAACGTATTTTGAATCTACAGAGATCAAACTACGCTTTCAAAAGAAGAAAACGTATTCTTGAATTACGTTTTGGATCGCGGGTTCTAAACTAGAAAAGGGCAGGGGCTCTAAAACAAAACTATCGGCCGAAAGGGTTTGGAGCGAGCTAGACCATTAGATCTGATGTGGATGGTGGAGATTAGAAGGGAGAGGGAGTGGGTTGCCGGTGGTGAGCTGAATGGCGGTGTTGCCACCGGAAAAAGCAGGGCCTTGCCGGACTTAGTCGACTACAGCGACTCCGGACACCATTGAACGAACGGAAAGCACAGGGGGAAAGAGAAGATGATTGCGAACTCACCAGAGGCGAAAACGAAGGCTAGGACGGACCGAGGACGACGCGCGGCTTGAGATGGCGGGTGGTGAACTTCTGCACATGTCGGTGAGGCGGGGTGAGTGAACCGATGGGAGAAAAAGAGAGAAAAGGAGCTCGGAGGCTTCGCAAAACAAACGCGAAGCTAGGCAACAACTTATGATGATGGTCAAATCGACGAAACGGCGACTCGAACCTTGGCGGCGGCTCTCGCAGGCTCAATTGAAGACGACGACTTCACGGTTAGGGTTAGGAAAGAGGTGGCGCACCTGGGGCTACCTTTTATAGGGGTGAAGGTGTGGCTCGCACGCTGAATCGCGGAGGATTCGCTGCTCGCGTTGGGATTTCATCCTAGAGGAGTCCGGCTCGGGCACGAACGCGAGGTGGGAGACGACATCGACATGTGGGCCCGAGGAGTCAGTGGGTCAGAGCGGGGAAGAGGGGAGCGCCCAGGCCTGCGGCTTGCTTTGCTAGGCCGGCCCGTTTGCGCTGCGCGTGGGAGAAAGGGAAGGAAGCTGGGCTTCTTCAGCTTGGGCCAGCGATTGAGGGAGCAGGCTTGCTACTGGGCCGAGGGGAAAAACAAGGCCAAGCAGGCCAAAAGCCAAGAAGAGAAATGGAGGGAGAAGAAGTTCCTTTTCTTTTATTTTCAGAATGTCCAATGACATTTTAAAATGGTTTTTAAACTCCTTTTCACTTTTGGCCAAAACCACACATCACAAAAATTAATATGCAGTAGCATGTATGCACAAACATGTAGCTAGACCTTATAGTTGGTTTTAAAATAATAAAAGTTATTATTTTTTCTAAGTTTGCGTGCCCACAAAATGCATAATTTAAATCATTTTAAGCTATTTTGAAAACATGCAAAATTTAGGGTGTTACGGGCCCAAAAGCCAAGCATCACAATCACATGGTTATTCCTGTAATCAGAAGCAGTTTAACATATGGATCCCAGTATACAGTGGTACAATTCTTTGGGTTTGATTGTTTCACAGTTCTATAGTTGGAATTTGGGTGAACTACATTACTAATATTGATCCCAAGAATAAAACAGATAGTAAAAGATCTATCTTTCTTTTGCCTTTGACATAGAGTTCGATCCTTAGTTATTCCTTGCACTATCTCCTTAAAAGTTGTGTTAGGTTCCTAATTCAAAACAAAACAAATGGGTGATAGAAATCCTATAAACAAAATTCTTTTGAGAAGAGGTTATGCCTATGGAAGACTAGGTTCTCACCTTTGTGGAACTGATGCTTCTACTTGCCAGGGTGGAACAAATGCTCAAACAGACCATCTGTCTGAGGATAGAAAGAAGTATACATATATCAAGTTTCTTGCCCAAAGAATTATGCAAACTTTGCAAAAAATTATAACAAACCTAGAGTCCTGATCTGAAACAATAGACTTGGGCATACGATGCAAACTCACAACCTCTTTAGATACAAAGGAACCAAATCTACCAAGGTGGTTCTTGGCATCTGCTGCGTATACGGTGAACTGTCGAGGGTGTCAGCCCTTAGGGGGGGTGTGAATCTAACACCCTGGTCCATTAGTAGCTTGTAGTTGTTGGTCCATAGGTCCATGTGTGGTTGCAGTTGGTGCGTTTAGTATCATCTTAGAAGTTTAGGAGATTGAGGGCCAACTTATAATGCTAGCCGCTCCAAACATTGTCACGGTTAACCCTTTTATACGAAGCCAAAATTGGAGCAAGGGGCACCATATAGCAGAAAAGCCTGATGAGTGGAGGTTCTACTTAAGTGAATAATTGGTGCTTAAACTAGAGTAATTCTGCACACTGTGGACAAGGCTATATATGGGTCAAATACATAACCAATGTACTAAAATGAACTGGACTATGGTGCACGTGAGGTCAGCTATTTCATGCTTGTCTTCGGCGAGCCGTACTTCTAAAACTCTGACATGGTAGCAGGGACAAATCGTTGCATGCGATGCTCTAAGATCCTATGCAAAGAGAATGGCAAGATGACATAATATTGTTAGGAAAGTTCCAACCCAAAAATTATGTAATAATTTTATGCTGGACAAGTCATATAGATACTCTACAATACAAACCAATCATAGTATTAATAATGGATGGTTTCTTGAAAATGGTTTTCTATCTAATCACTTCTCTTCTCTTTCCTACCATCCACCTATCACAGACCCTGTAAGCTGATTATTTATGTGTAAAAATCTTCTCCGCTGGTTTATGTGGGGCCCAAATCTAATAGAAAATCTCCTTTCTCTATATATCTTGAGTCATTTTTTTTCTGTGTAAGTATTACTGCTCACAAAGAGTAATATTTTATCCGGCATCCATCGATGCAAAGATTAGTCAATTCTTATGTCAGTGCAAGGTTCGGTTCTCCACCGGTGAAGAGTCGAATCACGAGATGCATTTGGAAGATCGAGTACATTTTGAGGACCACAACAATATTCAGGGATACGTTATCAGTAAGAAAATCAACATAAGGTTAAAATCGTTAGGGAAAAAAAATCTTCTAGTACCTTACCTCTAGGGACAAGTACATTAGAACGAACTGTTTTGTACTTACTAGACAAAGAGTACAATATTGGTGTTTGTAGCGTTTGACCTTGCAACAGAGACTTGAAATGATCGCCACTGTATTAGTTGCTGGCTTGTTACTCTCATGGCGTGACTGAGCATGGGTACGATGGGGAAATACCTATGCATATCATTGATGCCAATGAAGTGGTACAGTTGGGCGTTAGAAGAAAGAAGTCAAACATGCTTTTGCACCTAACTAAGAGATCATTTTCAGACCCATGTGCGATCAATTCTAGTTTTCTTTCTGGATCAATCTGTTTGCACAATCTATCACTATTGCAAATCACTACCGGTTGTGGTAGAGCTGCCACTGATGGTTAGCTCTAAGTGACCCAACAGTGAACCAGCAGTGATAGGCCACCAAGCAATGATATTGGGGTCATCACTGCCTATTCGGGACATGACCCCGACAGTGATAGACTGTATGAAAAACTTTATAACTTTCTTATATGATGTCTGATGAAGACGAACTTTATACCAAAGTTGTAGTACGCGACGAGACCTGCAACTTTGTAGCTCACAACTTTTTTATTTAAAATTGTTTTTATGCCAAAATACGCATCACAAGATTTTATAGAGTAAATACCAAAGGAATCCATATGTTGTATACTCACAAATGAGTGTGTAATCTAGTGGTAGGGAAGGAGAATTACATTTTGGATGGAGAAACGACCAAAACAAAATTTATAGATCTCGAAAAGTTATGCAACTTTGAATTTCTCACATTTGAAATTTGAATTTTTCAAACGTCCTCTGATGAAGAAACAACCAAAATGAAAGTTGTAGATCTCAAAAATTGTAAAGCTATGTAGTTGACAATGTTTTCCATTTGAAATCATCTATCCAAGGAAAATTATGTTAGAATTTGGTCACATTTGAAATTTGAATTATGCAAATGACCTCAGATGGAGAAACGACCTTGGGCATACGATGCAAACTCACAACCTCTTTATATACAAAGGGACCAAATCTACCAAGGTGGTTCTGGGCATCTGCTGCGCATACGGTGAACTGTCGAGGGTGTCAGCCCTTAGGGGGGGCTGTGTGAATCTAACACCCTGGTCCATTAGTAGCTTGTAGTTGTTGGTCCATAGGTCCATGTGTGGTTGCAGTTGGTGGGTTTAGTATCATCTTAGAAGTTTGGGAGATTGAGGGCCAACTTATAATGCTAGCCGCTCCAAACATTGTCACGGTTAACCCTTTTATACGAAGCCAAAATTGGAGCAAGGGGCACCATATAGCAGAAAAGCCTAATGAGTGGAGGCTCTACTTAAGTGAATAATTGGTGCTTAAACTAGAGTAATTATGCACACTGTGGACAAGGCTATATATGGGTCAAATGCATAACCAATGTACTAAAATGAACTGGACTATGGTGCACGTGAGGTCAGCTATTTCATGCTTGTCTTCGGCGAGCCGTAGTTCTAAAACTCTGACATGGTAGCAGGGACAAATCGTTGCATGTGATGCTCGAAAAGTTATGCAACTTTGATTTTCTCACATTTGAAATTTGAATTTTTCAAACGACCTCTGATGGAGAAACAACCAAAATAAAAGTTGTAGATCTCAAAAATTGTAAAGCTATGTAGTTGACAATGTTTTCCATTTGAAATCATCTATCCAAGGAAAATTATGTTTGAATTTGGTCACATTTGAAATTTGAGTTATGCAAATGACCTCTATTTGAAAGTTGTAGATCTTGAAAAGATATAGAACTTTGTATTTGAGAACTTTTTCATTTGAAACCATCTACCCATGAAAAGTTTCATTTAAATTTCTCACATTTGAAATTCAAAAGTTTCAAACGACCTCGGATGGAGAAATGACTAAAACCGAAGTTGTATATCTTGAAAAGTTATAAAACTTTATATTTGCAATTTTTCCATCTGAATAAATTTATGGTCCATATACTCATTTCAAAACTAGATGAACATAAAATGGGGAGGACGATCGAATATCCCAAATGAACAAAAGTGTCTTGTGGGTGGAGTGGTTAGTGGACGAACGCATGAAGCTTGATGTCGTGGGTTCGAGCACCACGGCCACGGAGCGTGCATTTTTCACACGAAAAATTGAGCGACCATGTGGGTTCCATTCATTGGAAGGGGTCACTAATTAAATAAAAATATTTTGCTATTCTTACTTGCCAATTTTGGTTTTCTGGAAAACCTCGTCACTACTAGTTTCTTGAACCGGCACTGGTAAGAGGTTTTGAACCCGTAGTGAAGACCTATTCTGGCATAGTGGTCATGACCTAACAATGACATTTTATTTCCAGTTAGACCCACAACTCGCAGTGATAGTAGGGTTGTCACTCAGGTCAAAACAATATACTAAATAGCATATAGCGGGTTGGTACTGAATTGATGTCGAGGTAGTGGATTGCGGATAGCGGGTGCTATTGAACCCAACTTTTGCAACATATGATAATCACATATAAATTTATGCATATATCATAAATAATCGGTATAAATATACATTTAATTATACTCAAGTAACTGATGTCTCACATGCTTAAATTAAGAAAAAAAACATTTTGTTCCAGATATTACATATCATATATCAGAGTTTGTAAAGAAATAGGTCACAAGAGCCATAAAAAGTTCATAAGACCATCATTTGTTATTATTATCGTCAATAAGCCTGATTACATTGAGGAGTAGACCGTGTTGATCAAGTCAAGATGGCGGTCGACCAAGTCAAGCGGAGGCGTTGGAGGACTTGGTGATTGGGTGATCGAGGATGACGGTAACACAGGTCGTGATCATAGAGGAGGCGTAGCAGATATGCTTCTCCTCCATATGGTTTGGTGGTTTGGGCCTCAAAACTCGATTGGAGTTCTGGCGGGAATGGGAGGAGGCAGGTGTCATCATTGCGAAGTTTGCGTTGAGGCAAAGCAAAGTCGTGAAGAGCCCATGGCCATCAGATGGATGGATCTTGAGTTGGACCATTTTGCCCTAGGTTAAGTGGTTCAGCCAAAATATCTAAGGGCATGTTGGGAATGTGTAATAGCTCTATAAATAAGATAGGAGGCTGCCCGCAACCAGTTATCTCTCTAGTTTTACATTCCAATCTGTCTTAGTGTAAGAGTCAATCGCAGTAGAAGTAATCTTTCCTTTGGTTTTAGCTATTGAGGTCCATAGTGCGGGAGATTGATACTCTCTAGTTGTAATCCTTCCTTTGTAAAGAATCAGACCTGGTAGATCTTGGTAATAAAGCAATCATGTTCTCTAAGATCCGAGTCTTGATTCTAAGATGATTTGAGTTTTGGTTTTTCCCTTCTCTTTCTCCCCCTCTTCACCGTTTTGGTTGACCTTGTGTTCCTGAGGTTTTGGGGTCTATTTGTTGGGTTGAATTTGTGCAAGGACCTAAGATGAACAACTCTGCCAAGTGAATCGGGCAGATTCATCTCAAGCACGATTTTTCACCCTGGGGAATGCTACAGTACACCTTTTACTTGTTAGAAGGTAATACCTCAAACAAATCTGAGCCATTGATTGTTGTTGATTTTTTAAAATTAATCAATTGATTAATTAACCTAAAAAATGAAAAAGATTTTAAATCCTCAAATCACGGGAGGCACACGGATGGGCTCATGGCCCTTCCTATTCTTTGTTCCTTTGCATGCAACTTGTTTTTTTTTCCTTTGCATGCAAAGTGTTTCGGACATGCAAAAAAATCCATCAACAAGCGACGGTCCCGCGGCATACGGAAGTCTCCGGCAGCATAAAAAAAAGATTAGTACATGACACGTTATTTGGCAATCTAAAATATGTTACGCTAACATATTACATTGTTGAACGTGTACATTATGGCAACACGATTAAAACTATGTTACATGATCGATTGAGAGGATATTTTAAAAAGCGTCACGCTAGCTGTCATGTAACGAAAAACAAAGATTACACCAAAGCACCAAAGTTGTCATGGACCTCATATATTGTTATGATTTTGTTTGAAAAGTTGCACCAAATATTACATATTTTTCCTTTCAGCACATTATAAAAAAAGTTAATCAGTAAAGAACGATGCTGTACACACGTATGTACATATCACGTTCTAAAAAACGCACCTGTATATATCATGTTCAAAAAGGTTTCCATCATATTATGTACTGTACCATACACACACCTTTGTCACGTTAATAAAAAATCATTGCTAACTCTCCATCACGTTCAAAGAAAAATCAATACTAAACTTTCCAAAAAGAAATAGACAACATATTTGGACACACCATTTCCTTCCAAAATTAGAATAATTAAATATATAATATTGTGATTACCTCCTATAAAGTAATATGTGGTAAAAGACATCCAGATCGACGGTCCACAGTTATTTGAGAGTACCATAGCAAAGCCCTTTCACCCTTGGGAGGATTTGTTGAGAAAACCCCAACTTCCTTGATGGATTCCAAGATCTGTGGTGTTTTTGGTGTTTTTGGGTCTTGATTCTTTGGGGATATCATCTAATAATCAATCATGCAAAGTTTGTGATTTTTTGGAGCAAGTTTGGTTTGATTTTGGATTATGGAGAGGTCCAAACCGGCTCAGCCCCCACCCCCCAAACCGGACAACCCGGTTCATCATCTCCAGATGGCCACGGGCACTATGCAGCCGGCCAGGCCGATCCTTCAGGCCGCCAACAGGCCACAGTCGGCCAACCCAGGCTACAGTCAGTCAGGCCGCCTTCCCTGCAGGCTGCCACAGGCCAGAACTGGCTAGCTAGGCCGGGTTCAGGTCCGGCCAAGCCACCTTGACTGCTGCAGTTGCTTCGCCTTTCTCAGTCCTCCAGAAAGGTCAAAAATAGCACATGCATCAAGCACTAGCCAAAAACATCTAGTTTGTTGTTCATAATTCTATGCAACATCCTTCCAAGGGAGATTTAGAGCATGACTTTTGAAAGTTAGAACGACAACTTCATTTTTCCTTTTAATCCTTAAATAAATCAAAAATCAATTCACCAGTCACCAAACAATCAGTATATTCAAAAAATAGCCGAACATTGTCTGATTGTAATATTAATTTTATGCTTTTGTATGCAAAGGGCAGAGCAATTCCACATCAATTCTTAAATTGTTGAACCGCCAAAGGTAACACACCGCGCACGAGGGGAACACAAGTATGAGGCATCATTCAAGAATTTTGAGCAAAGCGCGGTGCATTGTTTTCCAATGGCTATGTATCTGAACAAGCTCAAGCAACAAATGGCAACCAGCACGAGAGACATAGGCAACGGCAGATGAACTAATTAACGTACAGCCGGATGGAAAAAGACCAACCTTGATTGGGCACCCGGCGCCTAACTGCAGAGATACGGCCTTCTGCAGAAACGAACGGAGACTGGAAGGCCCAAGGCACGACTGGCCGCAATCCTTGGGGTGGGAAATAATCTGGGCCTTATATAGGATAGCCCATGTACAAAGCCAATGTATAACCAGCAAATAATCTGCAACGCGGAAAAATTCCATTTCTTTTAAAAATCAGGTCATTACTGTATAACTACGGCGACTAACATGTAGATGCCGCTTGTAATACCCAGTTTTAAGGACAAAACCAAATACACACCGTATGTGAGCCTAAGAAGTCAAATCACACATATGGCTACAAATAAGAGTAATATCAAAAGACAATGCTTTGTTATATAATGTATTTAGTATAAAAGATATAACCTTAGACACCATACAGCAGAATCGATCTTCGGGTGAAGACTCCAAATCCACAGGGACAACTGACTGGTTGATCATAAGCCTAACTCCTTCAAACTCCAGCACTCTGGTACCCATCTAAGATTTTTCCAAAGTATAGAAAAGTAAAGCAAGCGTATGTCGTACTCAACAAATATAACATGGGGTTCATGAGGCTCAAAAGGTTGATACTGGTTTAACTGCAGTTAGCTTTTAGTGAGTCATCTTTTAGCAATTGAGTAGCATCAAATTCATCATAAGCCCATGTAAACACATGATCAGGTTGACATGATTAATGAATAGCATAAAGTAGTCAATAGTGATCATCTATTCCGTTAGAGTTTTAAGGCCGCTTGTGACCGTGAGCATGGCTGATATAATAATTTTACACTCTCCAAAGGTTGTACACTTTCACCATGAGCCGTGATTTTATCCTTTTGCCCGAGGCAGCCAACCTCTTGACCCACTGCCAAGGAAAGTCGGCAGGGTTCACTATGAAGCCTTTTAAAGGTTCATCTAACAAGTTAGGGCCGCTAGGTTTCCAATCGGCAAACAGATGTAGAAACCCTTTAGAATGGCATAATTTCTTCATGGCTATACACAAGAAACAGAGGTTGTCCTATATCCGACTCGGAAAGCCCCTTTTGCGCCATAAAGGTAACCACTAACGAGCTAGTAAAGGTCCTCATATTAGACTAAAGCCAGAGTCATGTAGCACTCATGGTTGTACTATAAGTTCCGATGACCACTTACAGATAAGTCTTTAAGGAGAGGAATCTAGAGCATCACGAAAACTATGCTCTACCCCCCTTATTCCTTGTTGCTATAAAACATCTTTTAGTATTTATTGCATATATCATTAATCAAGTTATAAGATCGTGGTCATTAATTGAGCGCTAGCATCATACTACCCAAATACATAAACCCGTATGAATCAAGGTACATGGTAACAAAGTACTAGTAAATCCTTAGTGGTAGTCAAGATAGACACATGCAATATGAATTAAATGATCCCATGCTATACTTGCCTTAAACTCATATCCTTCTTCAGTCTAAACCTTCAAAGAACTTCTTCTTGTTCACCATGTATAGCTTACCGACTGGACAAGATCATAAAACACCACACAAGCATCCAAACATACATGTATATAACATACAAATATGACTAAATTAGAACAATACACCAATCAATAAAAAGTTTAAAAACTAATCTATGTATTGCTAGTTTGCTACGAACACAGAGATGAAAAGCATGCTAATCGGAGCTACGGTGCAAAAGTAACGTCTATCGTAAGATTTACTTTATCTGAGAAAAAGTAGGCTACAGGCTTTATTTATTATATAAAACATGTATAAGATAGGGAAATACCTAAATTGAGTTAATTCAAATTAGAAAACCAGGTAAAACTAATCATATTTTATTCAGAAATATTTAGGTAACATTTAGATTAATTAAAGTTAATTTGTTAAAAAGAAAGTAAATACGTGGGGACATCTATTTGAACTGCATGTGATGTGAGTTGAAGCTAATCAAATTATAAATTTAAAACACATTGGTGATAGCAATTAAATCATTTTAATATTTGCATCCAAAATATCGAAGTGTAGCTCCTGTGTTTTTTTTAAATTAGAAAACTAATCATACACATAATAATGAAATTATATTTAATTATATAGAAACATGTGATAAATTAACATTGCTACTACGTGCGAAACTAACGAACGGAGCAAAACGCAGCTACAAAGACAAACGTTACATGATTTCTTAAGCGGGATTAACTATAGACATTGGGAGTTAGCAAGGAAAACAAATGATTAAAAAAGGAGTAGATATGTACCCTCTATGGGCATATCGGACTGCTGATCCCTTCACTGGTCACGTACAGGCATGGGTGCAGAGCGCTACTTGCTTGGTGTTGTGTTCTGCATCAGCTATCTAGAGGATCAGATTTCAGAACTCCATGGATGGTAGAGATCGACGGGGCATGCATGTCTACTGGGCCGGCGAGAAGCACTTCGGCCAGAGAAAGAGCTGGGCGACGACGATGAGCTGCGGCACGGAAGTGGGCGCACGCGGGGCTGGATGGCAGCAGGGCATTCCGCTGGGTGCACTGTGGCGGGAGAAGGCCGGCGGCGCTTGGTATGGACTTTATGCAAATTGAGCGGTGTTGCTCGAGAGTTTGGATGGCCGACGGCAGCAGACATCAGAGTGATGGCAAATCCGGGATGCCGACGCAAGAGCGCAGGCAAGATGTTGGAGACGTAGCAGAGAAAGGAGGTAAAAATCTAATTTACTGCCTGGGGTTTCCAAACTAGGGGCTTCTCTTTTAGTAGTCCTGACGTACTTTGCCTAAGAAGTTGGTATATATATATATATATATATATATATATATATATATATATATATATATATATATATATATATATATATATATATATAGAAGAACTCTGCACGTCTATATCAATTAGCAATATGGTACTAATTGATGTTGCACCGCCTTCATCTATTAATGGGCCTCAAGAATAATTAAAGACCATTAATAAATAAAGACATGGACATTTTAAGATTCTTTAGGATGTTAGAATTTTTTTCAATTTTGAAATTAAATAATTTCATGAAATAAAAATAATTCTAGGAAATCTAGAATTACCGTTTGTATCAGAAAAAGTACTCCGAAGCTTAGAAAATCCCTAGAAAAATCCTGAAGGCAGATTGAAGGATGAAGAACTCAAATAAAATATTTAGATCTCATGAAAAGATTGTTGGGAACTTGGAACATAAAGATTAAGGTCAAGGAGGTAGGAATTAAATTCCATAAAGAAGCTGGAAAATTCCTAGAGATAGATATTCGTATCCTAAAAATATTTTGCACATATAAACACAAGGTGCATCTGGCATAAATGCAACAAACATGTTTACATTTTAATTTAATGAAAATTTATCATTTCCATATGTTTTCAAGAGAACCAAAATACAAAATTAAATCATTTTAGCTCGATTTCAAAAGAAGTAAATTTTAGGGTGTTACACCACTCCTAGCAAAGGTAATGATTTTAGTTCTTTACTAAGACAACATAACCAAGTCTCAAACATATTTTACACACTATGCGATTATGATAAGCTTGAAACCACGTGAATAACATACTAAACATCATGATGAGCAAAACGACACTCAAAGGAATATGCTTAGTTTTCTCATCTCTGTGAAAAAAAAACTACACACGCGGAGGAGAGCCAGCAGACATGACAATGCCTAGGGTTAGGAACACCCGATTTGGGGATGAAACGATGGCGAATGTAATCGGAAGGATAAAGATGATACAAATTAAAAACATTAAGGGGGGTGATTTGCAAAGTTCAGCAATGCAATAGGGCGCCAAAGCCCCTCCAGATCCAAGTTGGGGCCACCATGGAACGCCACTTCTACTATCAGGTCAGCTCGAGACCTGTTTGGAGCTTTTTGCAACCAGAGGCACGTTTCTGTACCTGAAAGTGATATTTTCTAAGTCCCCAGACCAAGACGAGACTGCTGTCCAAACTTAGGCGATGGTGAATTTTACTCCTAAGAATGTATCAATCTGTTGCCAAAAGCTAGATAGTATACAACAGTAGCACACCAGTAGTTACTATATCGATCGATCGATCAATCAACAAGGAGCAAGTCAAACAGGCGAGGACAAGCAATGAAGCAAAGTAGTTCTCACACCAATAGAAAACCAACCATGCAGCCACAAAACCCAAACAAGCCAATCGAGAAGTAATAAATAAGAGTTAAATGCATCAGAGGTCCAAGTTAGGTCCATCAACTCTAAAAGTTTATTTCCGGGTCCATAACCTTTTTAAGTGGTTTACCGTAGGTCCATACCTGTCACACCCATTTATCGACCAAATAGAATGCATACCCTTATGTGCGCCCAGAGATCAATCACACATAAGTTCACAAATTATAATAGAAGTATCATCACAAATGTTATTACATCACGATATTTAAACACATAGTCTTAACACAAATGTAGCGGAAGTATAAACAAAAATCTCTCGTGGTAGCTCCAGTCACAGGTACATTGACTGGTTGACAGCAAGACTAGTAATCTTCAGGGAAGTAGGCGTAGTAGTCACTATTACCTCCATCTGTTACCCATCCGGGATTTTTAACCAAGTAAGAAAAATAAACAAGCGTAAGTACATCTCGTACTCAACAAGTGTCACACCCATTTATCGACCAAATGGAATGCTTACCCTTATGTGCGCCCAGAGATCAATCACACATAAGTTCACAAATTATAACAGAAGTATCATGGCAAATGTTATTACATCACGATATTTAAACACTTAGTTTTAACACAAATGTAGCGGAAGTATAAATAAAAATCTCTCGTGGTAGCTCCAGTCACAGGTACATTGACTGGTTGACAGCAAGACTAGTAATCCTCAGGGAAGTAGGCGTAGTAGTCGCTATTACCTCCATCTGTTACCCATCCGGGATTTTTATCCAAATAAGAAGAATAAACAAGCGTAAGTACATCTCGTACTCAACAAGTGTAACATGGGGTTCATGAGGCTCAAAACGGCATAATCATTGGTTTATCAGCATGTAGCTTTTAGTTAACATGATTTTAGCATATCAATAGCATCAATAGGTCTCAATGTAAACAATAAACATATGATCCATGTGAAATGATTAATGAATAGCATAAACATAAACATAAACAATTATTCAACTATTCCATAAGGGTCCAAGGCCACTCGTGACCGTGAGCACGGCTGTTATAACAGTTCTACACTCTGCAGAGGTTGTACACTTTCACTGTGAGTCGTGTTACCCAAATGCCCGGGTTAATTACTCCCAAAACACTACCAAGGTGAGTAGGCAGGGTAAACACTATGAAGTCTTTCGAAGGTTCGTCTAACAAGTTAGGGCCATTAGATTCACTCGGCAAACAGATGTAGAGCCCCCCTTCCAAATGGCACATTGACCCGCAGCCTATACACATAAGGACAGAGGCCGCACTATACCCGATTCGTCAAGCCATTCTTACGCCAAAAAGGTTACCTCTAACAAGCTAGAAAAGGTCCTTCTATATGACTAAAGCCAGAGCCATATAGCCCCCACAGTTGTACTGTAAATCCCGGATTGTCGCTTATAGTTGAGTCCTTATGGAGAGCAATTAGAGCATCAAAAGCAACACACATGCTCTAATCCCCTTTATACAATAATCAAAATCATATTTTAATGTTTATTGCATATTCCTCTAATCAATTTACATGATCATAGTCCATGTTTAAGCACTAGCCATACTAATCAATGCATCATAATGGGTACCAAGGTATAGGATCAATCACTAAGTCATCCTTAACAAGGAATAAATGCATAATGACATTAATTGCATAAGGTGGATAGGACAACAAGGATAATCCCATGCTATACTTGCCTTGCTCAAACTGGTCCTGAAGATCTTGCTCGTAGTATGGCTCTTGATCTCCAACGAATTGCTCACCGTCTATACTCGATCAACCATTATTAACAGCACACATCCAGAGGCAATCATGCATAGACAAACAAGGCTATAATTAGAACAATACACCAACAGTAAGAAAATAAAATAAAAAGTCTTTAAAACGAATCTACAACTCGCTAGGATCACACAGACGCGAAGATCACGAAAAACGGGGCTAAAACGACAAAGTTATGAATTTCCAAAGATTTCCTATAGAAAAATAAATACTTTAATTAAAACTCGAAAATAAATTAATCTAAACCTACTGTACAGTTACATCATTAGATAGAGCTCGTAAATATGAATCTAACGCAATTTGAATGGATCAAATCGGAGTTAAAACGAAGATTCTACGGCTAAAACAATCTGAGTGGCAAATCTGTAAATATGAGAAAGCGTATTTTTCTTTTTCCGAAACGAATTACGTTTTTATTAAATTAAAACGTATTTTCCCGATTTACGCTTTGGACCGCGGGTTAGATAATACAAAAATCCAGGGGCTCTTTAACAAAAACACCAGCGAACCGGTATCTTCTAATCTGAGCCGTCCGTTTTAGATCGGACGGTCCAGATCAATCGGGGGAGGAGACGGGCGGCGCGCCGGCCGGAATAGAGCCCGACGGCGACTCGCGCGGCGGCGCCATCGCCGGAAAACGCTAAAGCTCGCCACGGTGCACGAAATCGCGAACGGAGAACACCTGCGGGTAGAGAACTCGAACGCGAACTCACCTAGGACAAAAATATAGCCGGGGATGAAGAGAGGAACGTGCGCGGCTTGGAGGAGCGGACGGTGGAGCTTGAGCTCGCGGCGAGCTAACCCTAGGCGGTTTTGGCTGCGGCTTAGGGTGGGATGTGGAGCGGGGAGGGCCGAGGGCTCCGTTTTTATAGTCCAGAGGGTTCGCCAACTAAGGAAAGAAGAAGATTCGAGGATCGAATCGGATCGGGAGAGAGGAAAGCGGCGTCGGCCGGAGGAAGAAGAAAGGAAAGCGGGGACGGGTCACTGACCGGTGGATCCCACGCGTCAGCGACACCAGGCGGGACGCGGGCCGCGCGTGCGGGAGACGGCTAGCAGGCCGCTGGCCGGGCTCGGCCCACGCGGGCGAAGGAGGGCGCGCGGGGAAAGAGAGAAGCTGGGCCGCGGCTTAGCAGGCCGAGCTCAGGGCTGAGGGAGGGAAACGGCCCGGTAAGTAAATTCCTTTTCTTATTCTTTTCCAATTTTTCAAATCCATTTTTCAAATGATTATCAAATCAAATTTGAATTTGATTTAAACCACTCAATATAAAACTCCAAATGCAGCAGCATGAATGCTCAATCATGTTTCTACCCTTATATTTGATTTTAAATTTATAAAATTATTCTTATTCTATAGTTGCATGCTTCACATAAATAAATATAAAAATCACATTTTCCCTATTTTTCTTTTCTTCAAATTTTAGGGTGTTACAACAAGTGTAACATGGGGTTCATGAGGCTCAAAAAGGCATATTCATTGGTTTACCAGCATGTAGCTTTTAGTTAACATGATTTTAGCATATCAATAGCATCAAAAGGTCTCAATGTAAACAATAAACATATGATCCATGTGAAATGATTAATGAACAGCAAAAACATAACCATAAACAATTATTCAACTATTCCATAAGGGTCCAAGGCCACTCGTGACCGTGAGCACGGCTGTTATAACAGTTTTACACTCTGCAGAGGTTGTACACTTTCACTGTGAGTCGTGTTACCCAAATGTCCGGGTTAATTACTCCCAAAACACTACCAAGGTGAGCAGGCAGGGTAAACACTATGAAGTCTTTCGAAGGCTCGTCTAACAAGTTAGGGCCATTAGATTCACTCGGCAAACAGATGTAGAGCCCCCCTTCCAAATGGCATAATAACCCGCAGCCTATACACATAAGGACAGAGGCCGCACTATACCCGATTCGTCAAGCCATTCTTACGCCAAAAAGGTTACCTCTAACAAGCTAGAAAAGGTCCTTCTATATGACTAAAGCCAGAGCCATATAGCCCCCACAGTTGTACTGTAAATCCCGGATTGTCGCTTATAGATGAGTCCTTATGGAGAGCAATTAGAGCATCAAAAGTAGCCCACATGCTCTAATCCCCTTTAAACATTAATCAAAATCATCTTTTAATGTTTGTTGCATATTGCTCTAATCAATTTACATGATCATAGTCCATGTTTAAGCACTAGCCATACTACGCAATGCATCACAATAGGTACCAAGGTATAGGATCAATCACTAAGTCATCCTTAACAAGGAATAAATGCATAATGATATTAATTGCATAAGGTGAATAGGACAACAAGGATAATCCCATGCTATACTTGTCTTGCTCAAACTGGTCCTGAAGATCTTGCTCGTAATAAGGCTCTTGATCTCCAACGAATTGCTCACCGTCTATACTCGATCAACCAATATCAACAACACACATCCAGAGGCAATCATGCATAGACAAACAAGGCTATAATTAGAACAATACACCAACAGTAATAAAATAAGATAAAAAGTCTTTAAAATGAACCTACAACTCGCTAGGGTCACACAGACTCGAAGATCACGAAAAACAGAGCTAAAACGACAAAGTTATGAATTTCCAAAGATTTCCTATAGAAAAATAAATACTTTAATTAAAACTCGAAAATAAATTAATCCAAACCTACTGTACAGTTGTATATTTACATAGAGCTCGCAAATATGAATCTAACGCAATTTGAATGGACCAATTCGGAGTTAAAACGAAGATTCTACAACTAAAACAAACTGAATGGCAAAACTGTAAATATCAGAAAGCGTATTTTTCTTTTTACGAAACGAATTACGTTTTCATTTAATAAAAATGTATTTTCCAGATTACGCTTTGGATCGCGGGTTATAAACTTAAAAACATCAGGGGCTCTTTAGCAAAAATGTCAGCCGAAACGGTATCTTCAAATAACAGCCGTCGATCTCCGATCCGACGGTCCAGAGCAGATCGGGGGAGGAAACGGGCGGCGCGCCGGCCGGAATAGGGCCCGACGGCGGTCCCCGCGGCGGCGCCATGGTCGGAGATGTCCATCTCCCGCTATGGTGCACAATCTTGCGAACGAAGAACACCAGCTGATAGAGAACATCAAGGCGAGCTCACCTAGGGCGGTATCGGGGCCGAGGATGAAGCGAAAAGGGCGTGCGGCTCGAAGAGGCGGGCGGTGGAACTCGAACTCGCGGTGAGCTAACCCTAGGCCTCCACGGGAACCACAACTAGGCAAGATGGGTTGCGGGAGGGGGCGCGGCTCCGTTTTTATACCCCGACGGCACCGCTATAGAAGGAAAGAGAAGGATTTGGAGATCGAGTCGGATCGGGGAAGAGAGGGAAGGCGGTGCGGAGCCGGAGGAAGAAGAAAGGAAGGTAGAAGGAGACGCTGACAGGCGAGACCCACATGTCGGCGACACAGAAGAAAAACGGGGCGGCGGCTGGCTTAGCGGGCCACGCTGGTGACTTGGGCTCGGCCTAGGAGGAGGAGGCCGGCCGGGAGGGAGAGAAGAGCGGGCCGCGTGCGCTGGGCCGTGAAGAAAAACGGCCCGAGAGTAGAGAGAGAATAAGAAATCCTTTTCTAATTTTTCAAATTCATTTTTCAAATGATTTTCAAATCAAATTTGAATTTGATTTAAACCACTCAATACAAAACTTCAAATGCAGCAGCATGAATGCTCAATCATGTTTCTACCCTTATATTTGATTTTAAATTTATAAAAATTATTCTTATTCTAAATTTGCATGCTTCACAAAAATAAATATAAAAATCACATTTTTCCTATTTTTCTTCTCTTCAAATTTTAGGGTGTTACAATTCTACCCCCCTTAAAATGAATCTCATCCCGAGATTCGACCGGTGCTTACTCAAACAGTTGCGGGTAGGTTTTTCTCAGATCCTCTTCTCGTTCCCAAGTAGCCTCTTCTGCGGTGTACCGATTTCACTGTACTTTACACATTTTGATTGTTCTACTTCTTGTGACTCTGTCCGCAGTCTCCAAAATTTTAACCAGAAACTCCTCATATGTAAGATCCTTCTTAACAGTGAGTTCCTCTATCGGAATCTGTTCTTCTGGTACTCGTAAACATTTCTTTAATTGAGACACATGGAACACATCATGTACACCTGCCAGGCTCTCGAGTAATTCCAATTGATATGCCACTTCACCACGTCTCTCTATAATCTTGAAAGGTCCAATATATCTTGGTGCCAATTTACCTTTCATGTTGAACCTCTTCACACTCCTCATGGGTGACACCTTCAAGTAGACATAATCCCCTACCTCAAAAGTCAACTCCCTTCTGCGAGTATCAGCATAACTTTTCTGTCTGGACTGTGCTATTTTTAGATTATCTCTAATCATCCTCACTTTCTTTTCAGCATCCTTTAATACATCAGGCCCAAACACTTGACTCTCCCCTGTCTGATTCCAGAACAACGGGGTCCTACACTTTCGTCCATACAGAGCCTCAAACGGTGCCATTTGAAGACTCTTCTGATAACTATTGTTATAAGAGAACTCTGCGTATGGCAAACTCTTATCCCAGCTAGTACCATATTGTAAAGCACAAGCTCTCAACATATCTTCCAATATCTGATTAATTCTCTCTGTTTGACCATCTGTTTGGGGATGATAAGCTGTACTAAAATTTAGTTTGGTCCCCAATGATTCATGTATCTTTTGCCAATAATGAGATGTAAACTGAGTACCTCGATCAGACACAATCTTCTTAGGAACTCCATGTAGACTCACTATTCTTCCCATATACAACTCTGCCAACTTCGCACTGCTATATGTAGTCTTCACAGGCAGAAAATGAGCAACCTTAGTCAGACGATCCACTATCACCTAAATTGAATCATATCCTCTTTGAGTCCGTGGTAACCCAACTATAAAGTCCATACCAACCTCTTCCCATTTCCACTCGGGTATCTGCATAGGCTGTAACAATCCTGCAGGTCTCTGATGTTCCGCTTTCACCCTTTGACAAGTGTCACACAAAGCAACATACTCAGCTACGTCTCTCTTTAAACCATACCACCAATATTTCTCTTTCAGATCTAAGTACATCTTAGTACTCCCCGGATGTATGGAATAAGCTGACTCATGAGCTTCACGCAGAATTGCCATTCTGATATCCTTATCTTCGGGCACACACAGCCTTTTCCCAAACCATAGCGTACCATTTTCATCCTTATGGAATCCTAGAGATTTACCTTTCACTATATTTTCAGCTATCTCTCTCAACTTTTCATCCTTCTGCTGACCTTTACGGATTTCTTGCTCTAGAGTAGGCTCTAATACTAGTTCCACTGCATTGGTAGTAAATCCTAAGTTCAGATGCTTGCACTCAGCACACAATTCTTTTGGCATAGGCATTACTTGTATTTCATTTGCATAACTTTTCCTACTAAGAGCATTAGCAACAACGTTGGCCTTTCCGGGATGATAATGCACCTCTAGATCATAGTCTTTTATCAACTCCAACAATCTACGCTGCCTCAAGTTCAGATCCGTTTGAGTGAAGATATACCTTAGACTCTTGTGATCAGTGTATATATCACTCTTGTGTCCAATCAAATAATGTCTCCATATCTTTAATGCATGAACTACTGCAGCTAATTACAAATCATGAGTAGGGTAATTTAACTCATGCTTCCTCAACTGCCTCGATGCATATGCCACAACTCTACCTTCTTGCATCATAACACATCCCAAACCCAATCGAGATGCATCACAATAGATAGAGAAAGGTTTATTCAGATCTGGCAAAACTAAGACGGGTGCAGTAGTCAATCTTTTCTTTAATTCCTCAAAATTAGCCTGACACTTCTCGGACCACACAAACTTAGCATTCTTCTCCAACAATGCAGTCATTGGTTTTGCAAGCTTTGAAAATCCCTCTATAAATCTCCTATAATAACCAGCCAATCCCAAGAAGCTACGGATCTGACTCACATTGATGGGTGGTTTCCAGTTCAATACATCTTTCACCTTGCCAGGATCTACTGATATTCCTCCATTTGAAACAATGTGACCCAGAAAGGAAACTTCCTTCAGCCAAAACTCACATTTACTCCTTTTTGCATATAGTTGGTGTTCTCTGAGCTTCTGCAAGACCAACCTCAAATGTTCAGCATGTTCTTCCTCCGTCTTGGAAAACACTAGTATATCATCAATGAATACCACTACAAACTTGTCCAGATATTCCATGAACACCTTATTCATTAAATACATGAAGTATGCAGGAGCATTAGTCAAACCAAAGGACATCACTGTATACTCATATAACCCATACCGTGTGGTAAATGCTGTCTTGGGTATATCCCTAGCACGAATCTTCAATTGATGATATCCAGAGCGAAGATCAATCTTGGAGAATACACAAGCTCCTCTCAACTGATCAAACAGGTCATCAATTCTAGGCAATGGGTACTTGTTCTTAATAGTAACCTCATTAAGAGACCGATAATCTACACACATCCTCTGAGTTCCATCTTTCTTATCCACAAAAATCACTGGTGCTCCCCATGGTGAAGAACTAGGACGAATAAAACCCTAATCCTGCAACTCCTTAATTTGTTTCTTAAGTTCTTCTAATTCATTTACTCCCATTCTATATGGACGCTTAGCTATAGGTGCAGTTCCAGGTAATAATTCAATAATAAATTCAATGTCACGGTCTGGTGGCATACCTGGCAATTCCTCCGGAAACACATCTGGGAACTCCTCCACAACCGGATCTTCCTGGTTGGCACTATCATTGAGCTGGTTCACTGTAGCGGTCTCTTGTTTTTGCACTTTTACTTCAACCCTGATTCTATCACCCTTTGGTGTTGTCAGCACAACTGATTTATCCTTACACTGAATCTCTGCTTGTTGTTGCATCATCCAATCCATTCCCAATATAAGATCAATCCCAGCTGTTCTCAATACTATAGGGCTAACTGTAAACTCTACCCCCCTTAAGTTGAGACTAATTGGAAGACAGCGATAAGATGCTGGCATGCTTCCACCAGGTGAGTTTACTAAGATAGGGTTCTTCATGGCACACAAATGGATTCTATGTATTCTAACAAATGATTGTGATATGAAAGAATGTGATGCTCCAGAATCAAAAAGAACAGTGGCGGGAGTAGAGTGGACATCGAACGTACCAAGCATAACTTCTGGCTCCACTGCAGTTTCCTGGGACAAGTGATTCACCCTTCCCGAGTTAGGTGCGGGCTTCTGGTGGCTGCTCTGTCTCTGGGGAGTCTGCTGGTTAGGCTTCTCCGGGCAATTGTAAGACAAGTGACCTTCTTTTCCACATCGGAAACACCTGTTGGGAGTATTGGGAGCACTAATCTTTGCAGGAGTGTTGTTGGAAGGACCCTGTCGCTCCGCTTGATTCCCATTCTGCTGCGGTGGACGTTGGTTGCTATTCTGTGGCTAGAATGGGGGACGTTGCGGGAACTGTCCACGGAATGGGGCCTGACCACGATTCCACTGTCCAGAAGGAGGCCTCTGCTGAGTATTCTGTTGAAAGCCAGTACGCGATGGGTGTTGCTATTGGAGGCTTGTCCCTGTAACCTCTTCCTCTTTGCATCCATTTCCTTGCGCTTGTTATCCACCATGATAGCGCGGTTCACAAGCGTCTGAAAGTTAGGGTAGGTATTGGACATCAACTGCAATTGTAGTCCATCATATAATCCCTTCAAGAAGCGGCGCTGCTTATCATTGTCATTGGCCACCTCATGTGGAGCATATCGTGACAATTGAGCAAACTTGTCACGGTACTCAGCTACAGTCATTGACCCTTGGGTCAGGTTCCTGAATTCCTCCGCCTTCAACTCTATCATTCCTTCAGGTATATAGTAAGCCCTGAAGTTCTCTCTAAACTCCTGCCAGGTGACTGCAGGAGCATTGGCAGGACGACCATACTCATATGACTCCCACCAATCCTGAGCTTCTCCCTGAAGTTGCCCAGAAGCGAACAACACCTTCTGTCGGTCATCACATTGTGCAATGGTGAGTTGTTTCTCCACAGCACGAAGTCAATCATCGGCCTCCAAAGGATCAGTAGCATGTGTGAACACTAGGGGACGACCCTTCAAAAATTCACCACGCTTATCACGTGGTTGAGCCCCAGCAACTGGCTGATTTTGCTGATTCTGCACTAGTTGTTGCATCAACTGCGTATGTACTGCCAACAGCTGCTCGATAGTTGGTGGCGGTGGTGGTTGTGGATTTGGGGGAATGTTTCCACGACCTCTGCCTCTTCCTCTTCCGGCCATCTGCCACCCATAAACATGCAAACTTTAAGAATTCCAGGTTATCAACCACTTATAAGATTAAGAATGAGATCTGAAAGTTTTCCGGACGAGTAGCAATATTGACAGTTCAGTATTTCAATCATATCTCGAGCTACAGAAGTCCAAAAGAGGCATGCTTTATATGGTTGGAAATCTTATGAAATTATCCACAATTTCTATTCAGACCTCAAGACCAGATTCTGTCGTTAAGTCTATGAAAAATAAGGCGTAACAGAAACTGTTCCAGATTCCAGACTGTGCAGAAACTTTAACTTGTGAAAATTATATCTCTCGAACCAGATTAGATAAAAAGGTGATTCTAGTGGCATTTGAAAGATGCTTGAGTCTAGTTTCTCTCATAAAAATTTCATAAATGTTGCACGAACCTTTTTTAAACTATAGCAGAAACATTAGAGACTGCTCCAGAAAACAGCAAGGACAGAAACGAGATAATATCAAACCCAACTATTATTCCTTGACTATTAAACTTATTATTCTGAAGAATGGAACTTGTAGACATGCCTACAAGTCCCGACACTCAAACAAAGATCCAACTCACACATAAGCATAATAATAAAGCAACTAGCACACTAAGGTTCAAACCACACGACAGACTCAACTGACGTTACTAAGAACGTTCTTATTACATAAAGGACTCCTACTTCCTAAGGAAGTGGCTCATGCTCTAATGTCTCATAGATCTTGGGCATGCCTTGGTTTGCTCGGAGCTCATCAATGGTTGCTTGGCACCTCTTGATAGTCTTCCCTTGTGCCCTCACCATCTCTTCTAGCTGCAGCTTCCTGTCCATCATATCATAGACAAGGTTCACCATCACCCGAGGTAGTGGCTCTAGCTGCACTGGATCTGTCATAGCCCTCCAAGTTCGGGGTGTGCACGAGGAAAGAAGCGATGAATGTCATGCTTCATAAGGTTAAAGCGAAGATAGCGGAGACCCATACACGCTTCAAAAGCAGCATCTTCAATGCTATCCTCTATAGTAGCTCGATGTCCCACGTGAGAGAACATCCTGTCCAGCTGATATGCCCCCTTGTCTTGCTTGTGTGCAAAGATGCTTGCCCTTGCCTTCCAGTACGTGTCCTCCAGTGGATGAGTGTACTCCCAGCAGACGTACTCCACGGCTGGATGCCAATCTGCGAAGTAAGCAGTGAGCATCCCCACCAGGCGAAGATGAGAGACAGCATTCCCTCCATTCCTGTGGTAGATCCTCACAGTCCACCCCATTGGAGGAGGTGGCATATCTTCAGGAGCTTCATGTGGTGGAGGCGGGGGTTGTACTCCTCCATTAGCTTCCTCCTCACCATCTTCAATCTCGACGATTTCTGGATCTTCTTCAGGCTCAGGCTCTTCCTGGGGAGGTGCTGGTGCTTGGACTGGTGCTACAGGGGTCTGCTCCTGTTCCTGAGGTTCTGGCTCTTGTGGCTCTTCAGTTGCATGCAGGGCACGAGGTGGGTAATATCCTCCAGAGCTGATGCGGGCAGTCTTACGGTCACGGGCCATCTACAGAATTTTTAGATGAAGTTAGATTAGAGGCAAAATTTTATAATAGAATGAGACATAAGAAGCATGAAAATTTATCAAATAACAAGAGCAAGATAGTGAGCATAAAAATAGTGTAAAGATGATACTAAATCGACCATTTCTAGCTAGGCTTGCATCCTACAGTCAACAAGAGCTTTGATACCAATTTGTCACACCCATTTATCGACCAAATGGAATGCATACCCTTATGTGCGCCCAGAGATCAATCACACATAAGTTCACAAATTATAATAGAAGTATCATCATAAATGTTATTACATCATGATATTTAAACACATAGTCTTAACACAAATGTAGCGGAAGTATAAACAAAAAACTCTCGTGGTAGCTCCAGTCACAGGTACATTGACTGGTTGACAGCAAGACTAGTAATCTTCATTGGTTTACCAGCATGTAGCTTTTAGTTAACATGATTTTAGCATATCAATAGCATCAAAAGGTCTCAATGTAAACAATAAACATATGATCCATGTGAAATGATTAATGAACAGCAAAAACATAACCATAAACAATTATTCAACTATTCCATAAGGGTCCAAGGCCACTCGTGACCGTGAGCACGGCTGTTATAACAGTTTTACAATCTGCAGAGGTTGTACACTTTCACTGTGAGTCGTGTTACCCAAATGTCTGGGTTAATTACTCCCAAAACACTACCAAGGTGAGCAGGCAGGGTAAACACTATAAAGTCTTTCGAAGGTTCGTCTAACAAGTTAGGGCCATTAGATTCACTCGGCAAATAGATGTAGAGCCCCCCTTCCAAATGGCACAATAACCCGCAGCCTATACACATAAGGACAGAGGCCGCACTATACCCGATTCGTCAAGCCATTCTTACGCCAAAAAGGTTACCACTAACACGCTAGAAAAGGTCCTTCTATATGACTAAAGCCAGAGCCATATAGCCCCCATAGTTGTACTGTAAATCCCGGATTATCGCTTATAGATGAGTCCTTATGGAGAGCAATTAGAGCATCAAAAGTAACCCACATGCTCTAATCCCCTTTAAACATTAATCAAAATCATCTTTTAATGTTTGTTGCATATTCCTCTAATCAATTTACATGATCATAGTCCATGTTTAAGCACTAGCCATACTACGCAATGCATCACAATAGGTACCAAGGTATAGGATCAATCACTAAGTCATCCTTAACAAGGAATAAATGCATAATGATATTAATTGCATAAGGTGAATAGGACAACAAGGATAATCCCATGCTATACTTGCCTTGCTCAAACTGGTCTTGAAGATCTTGCTCGTAATAAGGCTCTTGATCTCCAACGAATTGCTCACCGTCTATACTCGATCAACCAATATCAACAACACACATCCAGAGGCAATCATGCATAGACAAACAAGGCTATAATTAGAACAATACACCAACAGTAATAAAATAAGATAAAAAGTCTTTAAAACGAATCTACAACTCGCTAGGATCACACAGACGCGAAGATCACGAAAAACAGAGCTAAAACGACAAAGTTATGAATTTCCAAAGATTTCCTATAGAAAAATAAATACTTTAATTAAAACTCGAAAATAAATTTATCCAAACCTACTGTACAGTTGTATATTTACATAGAGCTCGCAAATATGAATCTAACGCAATTTGAATGGACCAATTCGGAGTTAAAACGAAGATTCTACAACTAAAACAAACTGAATGGCAAAACTGTAAATATCAGAAAGCGTATTTTTCTTTTTACGAAACGAATTACGTTTTCATTTAATAAAAACGTATTTTCCAGATTACGCTTTGGACCGCAGGTTATAAACTTAAAAACATCAGGGGCTCTTTAGCAAAAATGTCAGCCGAAACGGTATCTTCAAATAACAGCCGTCGATCTCCGATCTGACGGTCCAGAGCAGATCGGGGGAGGAAACGGGCGGCGCGCCGGCCAGAATAGGGCCCGACGGCGGTCCCCGCGGTGGCGCCATGGTCGGAGATGTCCATCTCCCGCTATGGTGCACAATCTTGCGAACGAAGAACACCAGCTGATAAAGAACATCAAGGCGAGCTCACCTAGGGCGGTATCGGGGCCGAGGATGAAGCGAAAAGGGCGTGCGGCTCGAAGAGGCGGGCGGTGGAACTCGAACTCGCGGTGAGCTAACCCTAGGCCTCCACGGGAACCACAACTAGGCAAGATGGGTTGCGGGAGGGGGCGCGGCTCCGTTTTTATACTCCGACGGCACCGCTATAGAAGGAAAGAGAAGGATTTGGAGATCGAGTCGGATCGGGGAAGAGAGGGAAGGTGGTGCGGAGCCGGAGGAAGAAGAAAGGAAGGTAGAAGGAGACGCTGACAGGCGGGACCCACATGTCGGCGACACAGAAGAAAAACGGGGCAGCGGCTGGCTTAGCGGGCCGCGCTGCTGACTTGGGCTCGGCCCAGGAGGAGGAGGCCGGCCGGGAGGGAGAGAAGAGCGGGCCGCGTGCGCTGGGCCGTGAAGAAAAACGCCCCGAGAGCAGAGAGAGAATAAGAAATCCTTTTCCAATTTTTCAAATTCATTTTTCAAATGATTTTCACATCAAATTTGAATTTGATTTAAACCACTCAATACAAAACTTCAAATGCAGCAGCATGAATGCTCAATCATGTTTCTACCCTTATATTTGATTTTAAATTTATAAAAATTATTCTTATTCTAAATTTGCATGCTTCATAAAAATAAATATAAAAATCACATTTTTCCTATTTTTCTTCTCTTCAAATTTTAGGGTGTTACAATACCCCATCGTTTAACCTTTAGATTCAACTTTCGAGTCCATAAACTTTTTAAGTGGTTCAATACAGGTCCATACTCCTTCGTTTGGCCCTTAGATGTGACATGGCATATGGAGTCAGTAGCCAATATGACATGAAATTTTCAATTATCCGGTAACACCTCAGCTCATTAATAGCCTGCAGTAGTTGTGAAGTGTAACACCCCGGGTGTTACGAGCTTGTTTAGCATCGCAATTAAGATCAAAAAGAAATAGCAAAACAAATTCCTCGAGTTTTAAATTTTAAACGCACATGAAATGATAGACAAAAATTTTACGTGACTCACTTGTGTGGCTGAGAGAAATCAAACAAATATAATGAGTTAGTTTACTCAACATGATAGGGTGTTAATGAAAATACTAACAAAAAGAATAAAATTTGTTGTGTTAATCGTTTGGCATGAAAAACAACTATACATAAAAATAAAATATAACTTGAGCATAGTGCTTAAGTGAAGTTGTGAGCAAGTTAACTTGATGATAGTGCAACCTCGATTTGGAATCTAAATATGGTTGATTGTTCGGTGCGTATGGATTTTGGTGTGTTTTGTCATCAGTCGATACTCGCAGATGGCAGAATATACGTGTCTAGATTTGCTAGTTGGCCATATATACACTCAAGTATTTGTTTTTGATAAGAATGCTTTTGATATAAATATATATATATATAATATAAACATGCAATGGGTATATGCATGTGTGTGTATGTAGATTAGTGACAAAAGAATTATAGCATGTTGGTATTAATTACATAATTACCTATGCGTTTTGGTAAAAAAAAGGAAAAGAAAAAAAATCAAAACACGCACACACAACAGGCACGCACGCACACACTCCCACCATCAGGCCCCTCCCATCACGCACGTACACAATGCACACACGCCTGCACCACACCTGTGCCCACGCACTGCTGCTCTCGCTGCTGCTGCATTCATGTTTCTGCTCGCCAGCCATTTCTGTCGGAGGGAGTAGCTAGCGGCGTAGGCAGCCGTGCAGGCAGGCGTCCCTTTTTTCTTGTCTGCGATTAATGCGATTCCTTTCAACCGCATGTGACAAGGCTCACGAGAGGACGCTGCTGCTCCTTGCATGAGCGCTCACGCGCGGTTGTCGTCGCACCCTGCCGCGCTGCTTCCTCTCCCTGCTTTCTTATGCACGCCAAGGTCGTCTTGTTGGTCCTCGTGCTCCATCTCTCTCTGCCCAGCGCCAGAGAGCACGCTCGCCAGGGCCGCATCGATGCTCCAGCTCGAGTTTCTGCCGCCGCCGTTCCGGCCCCTCCCAACCATCCGCGGAGCCAAAGCCAGCGGCCCCGCCTTCCTGCACCGCGGTCGCTCCAAGCTCCTTTGCGCTCTACAACTAGCACCGTAAGCTTCACCTCGCCCTCCCCATCCGCATCTCGCTCGTGCTGCTGCTCGCGGCCGCGGACGCTGCCATGGCCGCTATGGTCGAGCAGAGCTCCGAGCTGCCACTCACCTCCCTTTAATTACTTGCATCCACTAGCTCGAGCGGTCATCCATGGCGGACGTGCCTCACGAGCACGAAGCTCAGCTTCACGTGCAAGCACATGTACGTCTCTTTCAAAAGTTCGTGTTTATTTACCTGAACTGCTATCTTGCGAATTTTATATCTCCATCATATCAACTCGGATTCCAGGAATTCTTCTTCCTAAATTCATCTAAAATCAAACTCTATCTTCCATATTAATTTCATAATTTTTAAAGCTCATTTGAAATTATGTGATTAGTTAATTATGTCATTAGCTTCTTGACTTTTCTTAAATGTATTGAACCTTTAGAAATTCATAGTAAATCATAGAAAATTCGTAAAATAGAAAATCAAGATGTTTTGGAACCCTTGCGTTTATCTCTATGCATTAGATATATAATATTGCATGTTTTAGTAGAAAAATATTGCACTATATTTTTCCTATGATTAATTATAGAGAAATTCATACCGGTAGATGCTATGCTTCAAATGAGATGAAAATTTTATGGCATGTTATTCATGTGATGCTTAATTTAGGATAAAAGTTTGAGGTCCAGATCTTGTATAATTACTGAGTTATTAATTTATCTTTGTCACATGCTTTTATCGATATGAAATCTTTGTTAATCGCTAGTAAATAATATGCTTATCTGAAAATTATAAAACTTGTACAACATTTATAATTAGTCAAGATGTACCTTCCATAAAAGTTTCATGTACAACGGAGATGTTTGGACTGTCACCTTTTATTCCACGCTTACTAGTAATAATACCTTTATATACAGTAATTAGTGACCCTATATCTCAAATATGTTGTCCGTGTTGCTTGCTTCACATGTAGGTTAAACAGAATGTTATGCATCTCTGATGGTGATAGGTCTATGCTTAGTATGTTGCTTTACCTTACATGAATTTTATTAAATTGCAATGCGGTTGTATTGTTAATTTGTGTTTTCTTAATAATAACCAACTCACGAATAAATCTCTTTTAGAAAGGATGAGAGTCGGAGTGAGAGTGACGATATGTTGTTTGTCTTTCAATGAGTATATCTATGCTATGCTTGTTCTGCTTAAGCAGGCATTGTATTTTTGCATATCATAATAGGAACGATGATGGTTGATGGGTCGATGGATCAACCAGATGACTTGGTGTTTAATCAAAGATGGTGCCATGGCGAACCGGTCCCGGAGATGGAATACTAACTTTTGGTTATCTCTTACCCAGGCAAGCCCCGGTGCATAACTCCTATTATTCTGCACTTTATTTTATGCTTGTGCATTAAGTTTAAAGGATTTGAATGAAACCCACTTGCATATAAATATCTTGATCCCATGAGTCTTACTAGCATGTCAGGATCCTGTAGATTGCTATGCTACAGGAATTCGATAGAAGTCGAGTGATTTTCTGTCACTCGCGAGAGATAGGAATATCTTATTGTTACTATCATCATGTTGCTATCTCATGGTATATAAATGTATATGGATAATTGGAGACCGGGCGGAATGGGTTGGATGGACTTGAACCTGGTTGGGCAGCAGAGCAGGGCTCTGGTTGCATTTGTTCCGCCTGTGTCAATTAAGGACCGTTCGTTGCATGGACCCTGGTCAAGTCACAGATTTATTGTCCCGAGCATATACTTGCTTATGGGAGCGGGAAAACTTGTTTCTCTCCTGTCATGGGTTCCGGCTCTTTCCGGACTAGCTTTTTAGGGTGGTTATATATATTGGTTTGAGGAGGTCTAAGCACCATACTGAGGCCGGGCCTGCAGTGTTGGGGGCTTAGAGTCCGAGCTTGGACGGGGACCTGGACCCCTTGACGGGAGTGGAACGGGTTGGTCTTGCTTGTGCCCGGGGTACAAGTGAGGCGTGTGTTTTCGGGGCACCCAGCTGGGCACATTGATTCGCGAATCGCCGTCGCTTAGACGGTACGGCTTGACTATGACATGGCATCGTAGTAAGAAGTGGAACAAGAAAGTTGTTGGAAGAGAAGATAAAATGGTTCTGATTGCTTACCACTTGCTTGAAAGTAGAACAGGTGCTTACCTAGAATGGATAGCTAATGAACTAATGACGACTGCTAATAAAAATAAATATAAGGATGCACAGGTAGTAATGCTTCCTGCAATGCAATAAACCAGCAAGCCCGATAAGCCTTGCATATCCTTGGAGTCTTTTATTTTTCTCCTGTCGGGTAAGTCTTGCTGAGTACAATTGAGTACTCAGGGTTTTATTCCCCCTGTTGCAGGTGACAGGTGGATGCTAGAGCTGACCCTTGTGTATCGATTCCTCCTGGTGGGCTTAGAGAGGATTTCCTTTTACGCTGCGGATATAGTGTTATTTATAACTCTCACTCAATGCTTTCCAAAGAAAAGCTTTATAATATGTTGTCATATCTTGTATATAAATATTCACCATATGAATGCCTCCTATATAATTAGATAACTTTTATTTCCGCTGTAACTCTGATCATATATTTATATGTGTTTTTGTTCCAAAACAAAACTTGTAAACATGCCATGTATAAATCTTTTACACATACGTAATCTGATGCAATTCTGCTATTGCATTCAACTTGTAACTACTCTAATGCTGGAATAAAGTGGTGTAAGAAATGGTTAAGGACTTTAGAAGCTTTACTCCCTCATTCACGATCCTGATGTTAAATGTGGATTTTTGAGTTCTCCCGTTGGGTGTGCTCAACGGAACTGCTCAGTTTAGCGCTCTTTCGAAGTACTTAGTGCCTAATGGAAGACAAGTACTCCGGAAGGGTGTTAAATTAGGCGGTTCTGCCACAGGTGGTATCAGAGCGTAAATGAGGAAATAAAGCTTTTAAACCTCTTCTAAATTAAACATTTGACAACAAAACCTTTTCAAAAAGTTAGGACGTTTGCATGCGAAGTTATTTAAATAGCCCTATTACTATGGTTATGTATCTAGGATAGATGGCACTCTGCTGACTTGGATAGGCTTAATCCAGTTTTCTGCAGGTACACTAACCCGAGCATAGTTCGATAGCATCGACTAGCTACAGAGAGAGCGATGTGCCAAAAATTTGTGTGCGGTTGCCCTATATGTCGGCAATAACGTGAGGGCGAATAGGACGTGCATTCATGCATACCCTGTTCGTGCATTTGTGGTGTAGGTCGATCAGTCTGTCCAAGAGTTACTACAATACTGTGGCTTCGTGTATCGCGTTCACCGTGTTTCGCGCCTGTCGTGGCTCGCCCCTTTCGTACCCCTCTCTGCCCTCTTGTCGGTCATCTACCCTGAAGTCATGCTAGTCTTTTATGACCTCGTTCCTTCGTGTTCACCTCTGCATCCGTGCTAGACATCCCCGCGTGGCCTCGGTCATTCACGTGTCCATCGTCGCGTGAATTCAGCAATCCTCTGTTGTTGTTCTGTGCAAGCTTGACGATAGACTGCACCAGGATCGCTGACCGTTTTGCCTTTATAAAAGGCCTAGCCAGCCACTCGATACCGCCACTCCGAGTATCCTAGTTACCTAGCTTTCTTGGTGCAAAGCTTCTTGCAAATCCTTCCTTGCACCACCACTAGAGATGGCAAGAGTCTGGGTTAGCAGCTACTGCCTGAACACTGAGGGTTTTCCCAAAGTTCTCCATGCCACCCTGCAAAGGCTCGGAGTCAAGGATCGTCCGGAGTATGAGGGCCGTGAGTACATGAAGCATGGCACTAAGCGGTGTAAGGTCACCATCTATATTGGGAAGAGTGAGGAGTTCCCTGACCTCGCTGAAGGCTGGAGTGTGACTGCAACTGGGTTTCGCTTTGTCGACACCTACCAAGTTGTGGCCCGCAAAGCCTTGCGGCACCTTTGTCAGATCTATGAGGAGCCCATTGCCCGTACCCCCATGTGGTTCTTCCCACCTTTGGACAAGAATCTGCAGGTATGGAGGGCTCGTTTGGAGGCTTTGCATGGACAGGGACAACAGGAAGACAACCCAACCGTGGTTTATATGACCACGTACCTGCTGGCTCTGGATGAGCAGTATGATCGCCAGGCTGCGGAGCTGAGGGAGTGCCTCCACCGAGCTGAGGAAGCCGAGATCTTCTCAGGATGCTTGAAGTGCAGCTTGCTGAAGCACACGCCAGCGTGGCAGATGCAGAAAGTCGAGAGGCTGCCTTGGCGGAAGCCCATCAGGTGGATAGAGATCGACATGCCCAGGAGTTGGAGGACGCCTATCTCATCACAAGCGCCAAGCGTAGGACGCTGGCCAGGGAAAGCTTGGAACCCTTGATCTTGGAGGGAATCCCCGTCCACCCGCCTGAAAGGAGAAGAACCAATGTAGTAGCACCGCCAGCACCGCCACCCTCAGAGGTTTCAGAAGTGGAGCCCTTGCTTCCCCTCACTCAGCCACCACCAGGAGAAGACGGAGATCCACAACCCAGTGCAGCAGAAGTACCACCAGAGCAGGAATGAAGCCGTTCGGCCCGATGAAGTAGAGTAGTTGCCCTATAGGAGATGTATCTGTAGTTAGTAGTGTTTCTCCTCGTTGTTCTCTAGTGTTGCAATCCTTTTGTTGTGTGTTGTTTGTTGCGGTTGAGAACGTTTAGCCGTAGGAGGCAAGCGATGTGTCGAGAGCTAGTGCCCGTATGTTGTACCATGTAAGGACGTTGGAAACGTGCTTGCTTAATCATCATGTTTGTTACTCATAAATCTCACATTATATTGTTTAGGGTTCTCGAAGTAGCATCAAGAGAAAAGTGGATCAACGATGTGGATTAGCGGAGTATACTATATCAGTTAATTGTGGATGTCCCAACATAACACTTGAATCCGTTGTGGGATTCGCATTCCTCGTTCCTTGTTGAGGAAGAGACCTTGTTGCTTGAACCTTCCCTTGCAATACTCATTTGATTCTATGACCCCACTGCCTTCTTTGCGTGTAAATTGGTAACAGTCGCCTGGTTAATGGCTTATGGTGCCGCGACGGAACCGAGGGCCTCCTGTGGATCGCGACCACATGGTTGTGCTGCTGGGTGCGCGCTGGTATCGAGGTTATTGATCAAGTGCCTTTACCAAGTTACACTATCATACTGTCCCTGCTAAAATAATATATTCTTCAAAAAAAATATCCTTGTGTTCCAACGGGAAATCCACAACATATTGATGAAGTTATCTCTTCTAACTCGTATGCTGCAAGGAAAAGAAGAAAGAGAAAAGCTAAAAAAAATATAGTACTCGGGTGTTCTGGAGTAACGGAATGCCTGATTTGACGTCGTCCCTGTGCCTAGTTTGACTGCGATGAGCGTGCTGAGTTTTTGTAGCTGCGTATCCGGTGTAGGGCGTCAGTGCTGGGGCCCGCTAGCACCCTGCTCCCGCGTGGCCGCGGCGTGGTGCCGCACTCGCCTGGTCCTCTCGTGTAGTGCGCCCCCTCCTCTTTTTCCCTGCGCCGGTGTCGGCTCTCGAGCCTCGCCCTTGCTCCCGTACCGGACCCCCCCTCCCTTCTCGTTTTCTTTTGGACGCCGTCGCCCGCACGCCTCCTCGTCGAGCGAACCCCATCCCCTCCTTTCCCTTCTTTTCCCACTCCAACTCGCGCTGGGAGAGCGCCATGGCCGATGCCCTCTCCACCTCATGATCTACTGGTGACTCCCTCATACCCCGTTCTTTTCTGATGCGCTGCATCACCACCACCCCATCCCACCTAGCTATAAGATGCCGCCTCGAGTGCTCCTCCTTCACCCATCTCCCGATCTGAAGCAGAGAGCTCACATAGTTGATCCCCTCCGTCCGTGCTCTGGTGGGAGAAGCTTGGGAAACAGTTGGGAAGGAAGCGGTTGGAGGCAGAGGTACGAGATCCAGCCGTTGCTCGCAGATCTATGGTCGATAGTCTGAGGTGATGGTGTAGCTGGAGTAGAAGGGATCTGGATTCCATCGAAGGAGTTCAAAATCACCCCGGGTTAGTTGGGTTCTAAGGTCCGCGATGATCTTTGTACCAGTCTCCAATTTCTGGCTCTGCTGGGCTTATGCCATGTTCTGGATAATCGTTTTCCTTTTGCTTTTCCACTGTCCCCGTCTTCGTCGATTTCTAGAGAGGTTGTGAGTTGTATCGGTTTGTTCTTAGGCGTGTTGCCTCCAGATCCCCGAGTGTTGTAGTTTTCGAAGTCGTGTAATCTCCTATTGTAATCTCCAATCTAAGAAGTGAAATCGTGTTTCCCCTTTTCTGATTCTTGCCCCGAATCTCGGGGCGAGATTCTTTTTAAGGGAGGTTGGTTGTAACACCCCGGGTGTTAGAGCTTGTTTAGCATCGCAATTAAGATCAAAAAGAAATAGCAAAACAAATTCCTCGAGTTTTGAATTTTAAACGCACATGAAATGATAGACAAAAATTTTACGTGACTCACTTGTGTGGCTGAGAGAAATCAAACAAATATAATGAGTTAGTTTACTCAACATGATAGGGTGTTAATGAAAATACTAACAAAAAGGATAAAATTTGTTGTGTTAATCGTTTGGCATGAAAAACAATTTCTATACATAAAAATAAAATATAACTTGAGCATAGTGCTTAAGTGAAGTTGTGAGCAAGTTAACTTGATGATAGTGCAACCTCGATTTGGAATCTAAATATGGTTGATTGTTCGGTGCGTATGGATTTTGGGGTGTTTTGTCATCAGTCGATACTCGCAGATGGCAGAATATACGTGTCTAGATTTGCTAGTTGGCCATATATACACTCAAGTATTTGTTTTTGATAAGAATGCTTTTGATATAAATATATATATATATAATATAAACATGCAATGGGTATATGCATGTGTATGTATGTAGATTAGTGACAAAAGAATTATAGCATGTTGGTATTAATTACATAATTACCTATGCGTTTTGGTAAAAAAAGGAAAAGAAAAAAATCAAAACACGCACACACAACAGGCACGCACGCACACACTCCCACCATCAGGCCCCTCCCATCACGCACGTACACAATGCACAGACGCCTGCACCACACCTGTGCCCACGCACTGCTGCTCTCGCTGCTGCTGCATTCATGTTTCTGCTCGCCAGCCATTTCTGTCGGAGGGAGTAGCTAGCGGCGCAGGCAGCCGTGCAGGCAGGCGTCCCTTTTTTCTTGTCTACGATTAATGCGATTCCTTTCAACCGCATGTGACAAGGCTCACCAGAGGACGCTGCTGCTCCTTGCATGAGCGCCCACGCGCGGTTGTCGTCGCACCCTGCCGCGCTGCTTCCTCTCCCTGCTTTCTTATGCACGCCAAGGTCGTCTTGTTGGTCCTCGTGCTCCATCTCTCTCTGCCCAGCGCCAGAGAGCACGCTCGCCAGGGCCGCATCGATGCTCCAGCTCAAGTTTCTGCCGCCGCCGTTCCGGCCCCTCCCAACCATCCGCGGAGCCAAAGCCAGCGGCCCCGCCTTCCTGCACCGCGGTCGCTCCAAGCTCCTTTGCGCTCTACAACTAGCACCGCAAGCTTCACCTCGCCCTCCCCATCCGCATCTCGCTCGTGCTGCTGCTCGCGGCCGCGGACGCTGCCATGGCCGCTATGGTCGAGCAGAGCTCCGAGCTGCCACTCACCTCCCTCTAATTACTTGCATCCACTAGCTCGAGCGGTCATCCATGGCAGACGTGCCTCGCGAGCACGAAGCTCAGCTTCACGTGCAAGCACATGTACGTCTCTTTCAAAAGTTCATGTTTATTTACCTGAACAGCTATCTTGCGAATTTTATATCTCCATCATATCAACTCGGATTTCAGGAATTCTTCTTCCTAAATTCATCTAAAATCAAACTCTATCTTCCATATTAATTTCATAATTTTTAAAGCTCATTTGAAATTATGTGATTAGTTAATTATGTCATTAGCTTCTTGTCTTTTCTTAAATGTATTGAACCTTTAGAAATTCATAGTAAATCATAGAAAATTCGTAAAATAGAAAATCAAGATGTTTTGGAACCCTTGCGTTTATCTCTATGCATTAGATATATAATATTGCATGTTTTAGTAGAAAAATATTGCACTATATTTTTCCTATGATTAATTATAGAGAAATTCATACCGGTAGATGCTATGCTTCAAATGAGATGAAAATTTTATGGCATGTTATTCATGTGATGCTTAATTTAGGATAAAAGTTTGAGGTCCAGATCTTGTATAATTACTGAGTTATTAATTTATCTTTGTCACATGCTTTTATCGATATGAAATCTTTGTTAATCGCTAGTAAATAATATGCTTATCTGAAAATTATAAAACTTGTACAACATTTATAATTAGTCAAGATGTACCTTCCATAAAAGTTTCATGTACAACGGAGATGTTTGGACTGTCACCTTTTATTCCACGCTTACCAGTAATAATACCTTTATATACAGTAATTAGTGACCCTATATCTCAAATATGTTGTCCGTGTTGCTTGCTTCACATGTAGGTTAAACAGAATGTTATGCATCTCTGATGGTGATAGGTCTATGCTTAGTATGTTGCTTTACCTTACATGAATTTTATTAAATTGCAATGCGGTTGTATTGTTAATTTGTGTTTTCTTAATAATAACCAACTCACGAATAAATCTCTTTTAGAAAGGATGAGAGTCGGAGTGAGAGTGACGATATGTTGTTTGTCTTTCAATGAGTATATCTATGCTATGCTTGTTCTGCTTAAGCAGGCATTGCATTTTTGCATATCATAATAGGAACGATGATGGTTGATGGGTCGATGGATCAACCAGATGACTTGGTGTTTAATCAAAGATGGTGCCATGGCGAACCGGTCCCGGAGATGGAATACTAACTTTTGGTTATCTCTTACCCAGGCAAGCCCCGGTGCATAACCCCTATTATTCTGCACTTTATTTTATGCTTGTGCATTAAGTTTAAAGGATTTGAATGAAACCCACTTGCATATAAATATCTTGATCCCATGAGTCTTACTAGCATGTCAGGATCGTGTAGATTGCTATGCTACAAGAATTCGATAGAAGTCGAGTGATTTTCTGTCACTCGCGAGAGATAGGAATATCTTATTGTTAGTATCATCATGTTGCTATCTCATGGTATATAAATATATATGGATAATTAGAGACCGGGCGGAATGGGTTGGATGGACTTGAACCTGGTTGGGCAGCAGAGCAGAGCTCTGGTTGCATTTGTTCCGCCTGTGTCAATTAAGGACCGTTCGTTGCATGGACCCTGGTCAAGTCACAGATTTATTGTCCCGAGCATATACTTGCTTATGGGAGCGGGAAAACTTGTTTCTCTCCTGTCATGGGTTCCGGCTCTTTCCGGACCAGCTTTTTAGGGTGGTTATATATATTGGGTTGAGGAGGTCTAAGCACCATACTGAGGCCGGGCCTGCAGTGTTGGGGGCTTAGAGTCCGAGCTTGGACGGGGACCTGGACCCCTTGACGGGAGTGGAACGGGTTGGTCTTGCTTGTGCCCGAGGTACAAGCGAGGCGTGTGTTTTCGGGGCACCCAGCTGGGCACATTGATTCGCGAATCGCCGTCGCTTAGACGGTACGGCTTGACTATGACATGGCATCGTAGTAAGAAGTGGAACAAGAAAGTTGTTGGAAGAGAAGATAAAATGGTTCTGATTGCTTACCACTTGCTTGAAAGTAGAATAGGTGCTTACCTAGAATGGATAGCTAATGAACTAATGACGACTGCTAATAAAAATAAATATAAGGATGCACAGGTAGTAATGCTACATGCAATGCAATAAACCAGCAAGCCCGATAAGCCTTGCATATCCTTGGAGTCTTTTATTTTTCTCCTGTCGGGTAAGTCTTGCTGAGTACAATTGAGTACTCAGGGTTTTATTCCCCCTGTTGCAGGTGACAGGTGGATGCTAGAGCTGACCCTTGTGTGTCGATTCCTCCTGGTGGGCTCAGAGAGGATTTCCTTTTACGCTGCGGATATAGTGTTATTTATAACTCTCACTCAATGCTTTCCAAAGAAAAGCTTTATAATATGTTGTCATATCTTGTATATAAATATTCACCATATGAATGCCTCCTATATAATTAGATAACTTTTATTTCCGCTGTAACTCTGATCATATATTTATATGTGTTTTTGTTCCAAAACAAAACTTGTAAACATGCCATGTATAAATCTTTTACACATACGTAATCTGATGCAATTCTGATATTGCATTCAACTTGTAACTACTCTGATGCTGGAATAAAGTGGTGTAAGAAATGGTTAAGGACTTTAGATGCTTTACTCCCTCATTCACGATCCTGATGTTAAATGTGGATTTTTGAGTTCTCCCGTTGGGTGTGCTCAACGGAACTGCTCAGTTTAGCGCTCTTTCGAAGTACTTAGTGCCTAATGGAAGACAAGTACTCCGGAAGGGTGTTAAATTAGGCGGTTCTGCCACATGAAGTTGGCCCAAGTGGCACACGTGGAGTTGTTGGTGGTGGGTTTAGTACCACCTTCAAAATTTAGGAGGGTGAGGGCCAGCTTATAAGCCTATTCGTTCCAAACGTAGCACCTCCGGGTTAATTCTTTTACACGAAGTGATGACAAAAATCTAAGCGAGGTGCTACGCGTATGCAGACCCGTTCCATGTGCGGAGTTGGGCCATATAAGCAGTTTTGGACGCGGGGTGTTACAGCTGGTATTCGGAGCATCAACCCTTGCTGCATGTGCCCGTGGAGGGGTGTACCAAGGGGTGGTCCTGGACATCTGCCACATATATGTGGTGAGCTGCTGAGGGCATCAGCCCTTAAGGGGGGTGAATGTAACACCTTTAGGAGGGTGAGGGCCAGCTTATAAGCCTTGTCGTTTCAAACATAGCACCTCCGGGTTAACCCTTTTACACGAAGGAGGACGAAAATGTAAGCGAGGTGCTACATGTATGCAGGCCCATTCCACGTGTGGAGTTGGGCCATATAAGTAGTTTTAGACACGGGGTGTTACATATCTCCTCTTCCCTCCCTTCTCCTTCTTTGCTCCGTTTCCTAAGCGTCAGCGTGCAGGACGCAAGGTGGTGAGGTAAGCGCCACGAGCATGGGACCACAAACTTCACCACTCACCCGCACACCCATGGGTGGTTTTAATTTATCTGAATGTTATTGCATGCATAACAAGAGATAATTGAATAGGAGAAAACAAAGTTCCCCTCCTCCTTACTCTTTATATTACAATTCTAGCCACAATAAAAGCTATTATAACAAAACTTAGGGCACATTACAACGAGATGACTATGTTGTAGTAGCACCTACTACAACTCTTTATTTTTGTTGCAAGAGAAACTATTGCAACATGGATAGCGGGTGCAGTAACAAAATAGGAACTAAGGGGCCCTTTGGAGGCCGGGCAGGAATTCCACAAGAACTATATAGGAATTTCATAAGAATCAATTCATTTTCACTAGAAAAATGTAGGAAATGGGGAAAAATGCTGCATTCCAAAGGATGCCTGAAGGCTTCTAATGAAGACTAAGATCCACTTGTGTTGGATTGCATAGTGAATCAGAATATGTCTATGGGCTAGCACAACAGCAGGTCCCAGTCCACTAGAGCCAACAATTACCAAAGTCTTAGGCCTAATTTTAGTACCTCTAAACATCACTTCTACCACGTGTTAGGCCCAACTCTTTCCATCATATACATCCTTTAATATCTATGAAGAAGCTATGTTTTTAGGCCCAGTCCAACTCTCTCTGCCACGCGCAACCCTATGATCCTCTCCCTTCTACACACAACGCGTATGATTCCTTTTGTTTGTAGGATTCTCTATCACCTCATGACCATCATGTGACTCATGGACACTGATATCACTCGTAAAGGCAGAGTAGTAGTCCAACCTAGCTCACTAAACCCCTAAGTTGGTGCCACACCTAGCCCAAGTCCAACAAAGCCCACAAACAACCAAGGGTTCGGGCCTAAAGGATCCCGCAAACTAGCCTAATATGTGAGTGATCCCTCACTTTATACTTTGTGCTTCCTTGCCTCAATTTTCAACGTTAGACTATCCCTAACAACTTACAGAAAGCTAAAGCTTGTTTTCTACAAATTTCTATTGAAACTTAGTTTCTAGGACAACCAATCGATACTAATTGAGATGTGCATAATAAACTTGACATACATTTGTTCAACCAGCACTTTCAAGAATTAAATACATTTGTATGGATACATACATGAGCAACCTTAGTTATTGCGACAATAATTTCACATACTCACACTACATAAGGTTATTATTCAAATGACAATACAAGCATATGTGATATTCAAACTGCAATAGAGGCATACTATTGTATCCCCATGTTACACTACAATCACCCAAGATGGTACATATATAGTGTGTATGCTCATTCATCAATTTTATTATAATTAGGACCTTGGGAAAAGCTGAATACGATAGTCTTGCAGGAATACAAGGTCCGAAATACGAAACTTTTGACCTCCTTTGATCTCCTTCCATCTACATGCCCAGAAAAGAACATTAATAAATATACTATACATACCTCCAATTTCTTATGTTTGATGTTTCTGAAAAGACAGTTGAACTAATTAATATTGTAGGCGAAAACTCTTGTATAAGACATGAAACAAAAATGATCAAAGGTAGTAATGCAGTCATAACACCAGCGATAAAAAAATAATGGAAGGAATAGCTATGTTTGTATTAGTGCTTGATATATTCCCAAGGACATAGTGGTTGATATAAAGGTTGCACTATGTTTTCTCAAGGACATATATGTGTTCATAACTTTTATGCATTTCATCAAAACAATAACTTTGTATGAAACATATATAAATGTAAATTGTAGTCAATATGTATTCGTACCTGTATTTCGTGACTAATTCATGGAGGAACATTGCCATATGAAGCTTAGTGAAGTCAGCACCCATGCAGTGCCTTGCACCATCTCCAAATGCTATGAAATTCTTCGTTAAGGAGCTCCCATGGGCCTCCTGTAGATTTTACAGTGCATTTATGCATGCTCAAAATTATTCCAAAGTTAAATAACTGCTACCTAGGTGTCTAGTTAATTATTTCATGGTTTTACATATATTTGTCAGTGTGTAGATACATATAAAGATGAATTTTGCAATGTTATCATATTGAGAAGAATTTATGTGAGTTTTGTTTTTGATGAGGTCGTGGTATGATCACAGATAATATTTATCTAAACTGAAGTAGGCTGTCTTTGATATTTTTGGCTTATGTATAGGAATTCAGATATGTGATAAAATAAGCTTATCAACTGCTCAGATCTAACTGAAACTATTTTATCTTAAACATGAGGAGAAGATGACATGGGGAAAGCATCAGGGTGCAACGTTCAAAAAGGCGCTCACCTAGGCTTGCCTGGGCGCGCTTCAATGCTAGGCGGAGGGGTGCCGCCTCGCCTAAGGGGGTAGGCGGAGGTTAGGCGGTGTGCCCACAGATCCAGGGCTGCGGGATGGTTGACGGGAGGCAGGAGGCTAAAGGCGGGCATGGGGGCGGCGTGGAGGTCAGGCGACGATGGGGAAGGAGCTACTTGAGGCAGTGGCGGCCGGTGGGAAGAGGCGGTGGTGGCGAGTAGATCCGCAAAGGCAGGGACGCGTGGGGGCGGCACGGACGTCGGGCGGCGGTGGGGGAGGAGGTAACATCGGTAGGGGCAGCGACGACCAGTGGGGAAGGAGGTGACGTCGGGCTCTGGCGGCGGCACGGATGAGCGACGGGTATGGCCGTGCGGGTAGAGTTTGGGAGGGAGAGAGAGATGGGAACAGAGAGGCTAGGAGGGGAGGGGATAAGATGACTGTGGGAGAGTTGGGCCCTTAAATGGGCCTTCTTCTTTTTCTCCCTGTTCCATGACCACTGGTCTTCTATTTTTTTATTTTCTTTTAAGTATTTATGTATGTATTAGCCATCGCCTAGAAAAACGCCTTGAAACGCCAAGGCTAGCCAAGGCTCTAGGCCATAGGTCGTCGCCCAGAAACTGCCTAGCGCCTTCTTGAACTTTGTCAGGGTGATCCATTTACTCTAATATTGATCATGTTAGATCAATATATTGATCACGCTTGAAAAATAGGGTCAGGAAAAGAATGTAATTGTGCCTTGTGACTATTGATAGAAACTATAGGATATATATACACCAATGAGTACCATTCCTATCATTTTTCACTTCCTCTGTCATCTAACATATATTCATCAAAATCAACTTGATAGATCTTGTTTATTCAGTCTATACTGTTGTGATGTAAAAGTGTAATTTAAGTACTGATGAAGTCTAAAGTTTTCGACCCTTTTAAGTTCCTTCTCCATACACCTTTTGTGAATTTAGTTTTTATTGATATGGTAATTTTTTTAGTTAGCATCAAATTTCCAATTTCAAGGTTGATGCGCCCATATAATATAATCAGTTTAAAGGATGGAGTGTATATTTTAAGAAATACTCACTAACCTGCCATCTCCATGGATTAAAGGTGAGTGGATCTTTGAAAATTGAAGGATTTAGATGAACTGCCATGGGGTTTATCAAGACCAACCATCCCTTTGGAATTGTAAAGCCTGAATCATGAATATATTAAAAGTCAAATGGTTCATATACCTGAAGTGGAAATGAAAATTAATGAATATCCGATGTGGGCCCACTAGAAAAACGTCAGCCATAATAATGAAATGTGGTTTCTTTTGCTAAAGAAGAAACTCAGTTTATTGTCATGCAGGCCATATATCACATAGAAGACAAAAGATACCACTGACTTGGACATCCTTCAATGTCTTTCTAAAAATTCCAGGAGTGTGGCTACTTGCACGAACTATCTCATTGATAACCTTCAGATGGAAGAAATTACCAGCTTAAGTTAAATAAGACAATGCATATGAATAGTTGAATAGCGCACTGTGAAAGATGAAAAATAATAAAACTTGGAGAAATTTTATCAACAGCAGCTATGTTGTATATAGTGTTTTGATGTATGTAGATTATCTTAAAGCTCATGAGTTTCTAGAAGCCATTATAATTCAGACAAAGGCTTGAAGTTGATTAAAATATTATTGTTTATGTGTTCTTTTATTCCTGCATACAGATGTGTGAAATAGTAGTATGATGAGAACTTTGATAGTGCTAATCATGATCGTAAAAATTCAGGTCCCAGCCCACATTGAATTGATGATGGCATCTCAATTCTATAGTACACTAATGGCACAATATTGTTATGAAGCATGACATGGAACAAGCAAAAACATGAAAAATAATTTATATTTGAGCAACTCTCAGGATTTAAATTTAACTTCCACAAAAGGGAGCTATTTTGCTACGAATAGGCAAAGAATTATATGGAAAAATATTCACAGTCTTTGCCTATGGTCTTGGGCAATATCCTTTCTGTACCTAGGTGTTTCAATTATTTATATGGTGCTCAAAAACAAGGAATGGGAAGCCATTGAAGAACACTTTCTTAAAGAAACCTACTCAGCTGAAAACAGAAAAAAGTTGTCTTATGGCTGCCAACTATTATTGATAAACTCTGTGTTGAGCAATTTGGATATGTATATGATGGCTTTCTTTGGAGTACCAAGGTGTATTCTTATTAAGAAGCTAGATTTCTAAAGATCTTGTCTCTTTAGGCAAGGGGATGAGCACAAGAAAAAAATACAAATTAGCAAAATAGGGGGTCTTGTGTCCTCCAAAGGAGAAAGGAATTTTAGGAATTACAAATACTGAAATACAAAGTGACTACCCTTAACAAATGGTTGTACTATTGATGATATGGAGTTTGGGAAAAAAAATCTAAAGAAGGAGTCCATGAAAAACAAAACCTTGGATATACAAAAATCATTGGACCATGCGAGATTCATATTTTTGGTTAGGCCATACGAAGTTCAAAGACTCCTTCCTTAGAGTTACATTCCTTAACCTTCTGAATGGTGTGCTCATATTAGGTTTTGGGAGGACTGGAGAACAAATGGTTAGGAAACTTTACCCTCAAAGTGACATATCTTTCTTCTGAAAAGAGTGATATATCTATCTTTGTACAGTATTACAAGAAAGAAACACATACAAGCTGCTAAGGCTTGTAGTACCACACCTATTAAATTACAAAAGTGTCACAAGTTATTTTTAGGGTTACTCATTGGTTGCAGTCATGCTCCGTTCTACACAAGGAGGAAAACAGACCCACATTGAAATGGGCAAGTCGAATGTGGGAGACTGCAATAATGAAGATCTTCGCCAAGCATGGGTGCTGCCTTCTAATAGGCTTAGTGCTTAGTATGTTGGTCTACGGTTTTATTTGATTTTCATTAGCTCTTCAAATCCAATCGTAATATGAAATGTAAATGGATGGTTGAGTGCAAAACTTTTGCAGAAATCGTAATATAATTTCATTTTTTCTATTTTATATGCATAACATGTTCACAGAAAAGATCTGTATCAAAATTCCCTGAGTCTATATACATATGCATGAATGCATTTCTCATTGTAAGATATAAAAAACTGAACTTAAGAAGAGAAGAGTATTACTCCTAAATGACACAAAGACTGACTTAAAATATATCTTAAAAAAGTCAGAATGTTAGTTTATGGATCTATAATTAGTGTGCTGTAATGATAAAAGACCTCATTTGTATCTAGTTATTTATATACAAGTATTACAGTGGTTGGAAAAGACATGGACCATCCTTCGGTAAAGATCGAACAATGTAAAATTAGAAAGTATCAAGAGAAAGGTAATGAAAAGTACTAAATAGGTAGGGACATTACCATAATACGTGGGACCAGTATAAAAGTTTTCTAGGAATATTTTTTTAGTTTTCTTTCTAAATAAAGGATAGTTTCATAGTTGCACTTGATAAGTAGTTGGTCTCCCCTAACAAAGTACTCCAACAACATGACCGTAGCAGTGCAGATCACCACCTCGTCTTCCCCATTCCCAGTAGGCCTCCACCCATAAGCTCTTCATCCAGGCAGCACCGTTAGATCCCCTATTCCACAGCTTCGTGACACCATAGGGTCGAGTAGATTGATCCACCCTTCCAACTTTCAATTGCTAAAAATAGCAGTTCTAGAAGGGGCATCCTTCTGTGCATACTTGTTTATTTATGGGTGAGTACTTGTTTATTTACATGTGAGTATGTAAAAAAATTCTTTTTGTTTGTAGGCTTCTATATCACCTTGTGACCATCATGCCATTCATAGACTCTTATACCATTTGTAAGGCGGTGCAGTAGTCCAACCTAGCTCACTATGCCCCTGAGTTGGTGCCGCACCTAAGCCCAAGTCTAACAAAGCCCGCGAACAACTATGAGGTTGGGCCTAAATGACCCCCCCCCCCCCCCCCCCCCGAACTAGTCTAATATGTGAGCGATACCACACTTTATACTTTGTGCTTCCATAGCTCATTTTTTGATGGTAGACTAAACCTAACAACTTGTATATATAGAAATCTAAAGCTTGTTTTCTACAAATTTCTAGTGAAACGTAGTTTCTAGGACAACCAATTCATACTAATTAAGATGTACACAATAAACTTGATTTACATTTGATCAACCATCACTTTCAAGAAGTAGATACATTTGTATGGATGCATACATGAGCAACCTTAATTATTGCGAAAAATTTTCACATACTCACACATAAATAAACAAGTACGTACAACATAAATTACCCGATGCTAACAGAATACTAATAAATACATCACAGACAAATTACCTGATTAGTGAAATTCATTGATTTGCATTCGTCCCATGTGATTTTAGAATTCATCTCTTCTCGTTTTTTCAGTATTGCCTCATGTTCGTCCTACAAAACAGCAACTTCATTTCCTGAGAGCCTGTACCAAGTAAACTGGTACTATGGTAGATATTCTACAAACTGGATCGTAATTGGATCCTAGCTACAACTAAAAGCTAAAAGTGACAAATTTAGATTCTGCACTTGTAATACAAAATAAAATTGATACCTAGGGCTTCCATAAATGATAAATTATAGGATAAAAAGTTTAAGTATTGACTACTGGTACAAAAGTCCCAACCGTGAGTGCTTCCACAACATTTGGGTTGTCCATGAGAAATTTCATGCCTAGGGCAAGGGTTGTCGGTGTCAATGCAATGCCAGCAAATATGAATCCAGCAACTACATCCACCATGAAGTTCTCGTCTACCAGTCCACCATTCTGCAGATCTTCCACAACTATGTCCAAAAAGTCTCTATTTTGTCTTTGTGGTGCACTAATCCGTTCTTTCAGGAAATCTTTAATGACCTTTTGCACGTATTTTCTTCCCTGTATAAATATCAATGGACAAAGTTAAACCGTACAATATAAGAAATCTTGACAAGTTTTGTTACAACAAGACCCACATTCCTAAAAAAAAAAAGAGACACACAATATAATAAAGTTCATCGTGTCTTGGGGACAGAAGCTTGGGCTCGAGACCTGCTGAGGCTCAGCTTGGTAAAGACCAGCTGGATTTTTCAGCGCAAAAAACTGCCAATATCCGCTTAGCATGAGCAGTCAAATTAATATTTCTACAATGATCCTACTTAGGTTAGTGCTCACTAAAGTGCCACTACTACGTAAAAGAATTTCAGAGACGGACATTTTTTTTAAAAAAAATCAGAGGCAGGTAAGCCGACCAGTGATCATTATTGGTTAGAGGCGGTCAGCTTGCCACCTCTGAAAATAAAAAAATGCTTGCCTCCGAAAATCATCTCGGTAGTAGTGCTCAGCACTCAAACTAACAAGGTGAGAAAAGCTGGGTTCTCCTATTTGCTTCATTAAAAGGCGATGAGCTAAGCCAAGCTAGATAAAAACTCCAAGCCCCTATCACAAAGACTAGTCTTGTGTGGTGGTCATTTGTGATCACACGAACTTAACGACGTTTGTCTACGGAGTGATATTTATATAGTAAAAGGAAAAGTACAACCTAGCCGCTATATATGCAGGCATGTGCACACACCTGTATGCTTTGATAAAATTTTGTCCCTGGAACACAAAGTGGGAAGGATATCAGGCCTTGGAAGAACAATTCAAAATTTTTTCTCAATTCCCTTGACCTTGGGCTCTCGGGTTCCAAGCCAATAACCTTCTTGACTGTAATACCAAACAACAACTGCAGCAATGCAAAATAAGAAGTGAAATTAAGGTTAGCACGATCACAAATATACAAAATTACATGAAACCCAATGCAAAGCAGAGCAACATTCAGGTCACTTGGTGCTTTGTAGTAGCTATAAGGATAAAATGTGCTTCGGTTGCCCTAATGGCCCATGCTGTCGTCAGTCATATTTATTAATTCCCTTAATATGCCCTTTAATTTGGAATACTAGGAGAACATCTCTTACTTAGAATTTTTTTCCCTCATGATTTGCTTGGAACCTACCTTCCATTATAAACTAAAATAAAGACTGATGAGGGTAGTTATTTTTTATATAAAAAATAGATGTGCAGGGATGCAATTTTGCAGCCAAGCTCCTTTTGCTCATCGAACTTCAGTCATCTATGAAAGCCTAAGTTGCACCGACAGATGCACATGTTTTCTCCAGCATATAAAGTATCATGTCTCAATGTGCCATATATAGTACTGTTGACAAATGCCGGCATGTACATCTACTATTTTAATGGATATCAGCAGAAGCACATTAAACAATGATGACCAAGGAATTGAAATCTCGAACTTACATCCATCAGAGCCTCTTTCACATCGATGCTAGGCTTAGTAGCCCATAGTCTAAGGGACTCTGCAACGATGCCCTCCATTTCAGAAATGAAAGCTTCCTTGAGGTTTTTTGGTGCCTACAGCGGAGCAAGGATGCTTCTCATATGCTTGTGAATCTGACCAATGCCTGTGGCCGTGGTCTTCTTGCCGAGTATGCTCATCATTGTTTCAGGATACCATAACTGAAACAGCTTATCGTTTTGCCGAAATACGAAACGGTTGAACTCCATGTCCATTGAGACAACCACAGGCTTCCCCACAAAGCTGGTTTTGAACAGACTGCCATACCTGAGAAAGTAAATGATGATGATGATAACTAGTTAAGTTGTTCCTACGCAAGCTTGTATGTGGTGTAGTGAAACTAATACACTATAGGCAAAAACAGCGTTGAATACCTATATGTATATGCTATGCTGTTTGATCACGAGTCAAGAAACATATTTAGTATTATTAGTTACATGTACACATATAGAAACATTCCGGCCAGCAACTCACGTCCAACTTGGGAACCGGACTTTTCTTTTGTTTTCTTTTTTGCGTGAAGAATAGTTTTGAGTCTGCGAAAATATATTGATCTAGAAATAATCACTGACCTTTTAAACCTCAGTTTGTAGAAGTCTGGAATGTCCAAAGAAGGGCTTGACTTCAAGAGCTGGAGTGTCTCACCAATAACAGGTAAACCCATGGAGCCAGGAGGAAGCCTCCCATTGCGTGCAGGGTTCCTCCACCTGTAGATCAAGTGAACCAGGGTCCCCAGGGCTAGTGTAAAGACGCAATACAGAACAACGTCTAGCACTTGCAGCTCCATCTATCCGTGTGATGGTCAAAATCAGTAGTGCTTGGCGAGTACAGAAGATGCATCCACACACACACAGATATATATATATATATATATATATATATATATATATATATATATATATATATATATATATATATATATATATATATATATATATAGGTCCAGAACTAATTATTCTGAAGTCCAATATCTCGTGCAATCGTCAAATTAAATGATTTGGTTGGGAGATCACCGACACTCACAACCAATTCACTGTTGTGCCAGTACTAAATAATGGTTTTTGAAGGAACCCTTATCTTTCTTTTTCTTTTTTTTTTTAAAAAAGATGGTACACATATAAGAGGTTCTTCGTGTGCATACACCAGACAGGATCAGAGGCCCACCTTTTTTTTTAACGTTTGCTTCTAAATTTATGGTTTAATTAGTGGTTGAGGCCCACGGCCCACCCCAAACAAATAAGCATGGGATGGGAGAAATAAGAGTGGGAACTATGTCTTCTTTCACTTGATTTTGGTTGGTTGGGGTTCCATGGTCCTTTATCTGGTCCTTTCTAGCCTAGTTTTATTCCTTTTCAAGGTCCAAAACCCAAGCATCATAGTTAGAGGCTTATTCCTCGAACCAAAACCATCTTAACATATGGATCCCAGTATAGACTGGTATGATTCAATTCTATTGAATTTAATTATTAAGCTTAGCCTATTTTAAATTCAATTAAATCAAATAAATTCTAATGTCATATTAAATCCTAGGTACATTAAAAGTCTTAGTCCTGTGATAAATGTTGACTCAATTTAAATAGGTGTCTTGTGTGTGCATCACCTGTTATGAAGTCGAGAGAGACCAAGGGCATGTCACGCGTGCGCACTAAGCTGAGCCATGTCGTGCCATGCCAAGCTGAGGCACGATGGTGACCGTGATCAGGCTGGGCCGCGGCACTACGTGGTGCAGGTTGGACTGGGTTTTTCCACTTGGCCATCAGATAGTCATCAAATGGACAATTACTGAGAGCATTACGAGAGAAGTTAATACAGTGGGGGTTTCTATCCGTTATTCCACTGTCCCTGTAACGTCTCCATGATTACTCCGTTGGCTTCGGTCCGATCATATTCCTCCACTGGCGCATAAGAGGAGTCTGACGTCTTAGCCTTGCGCAAGAAACACAGAACACCACCGCATCTCTCTGTACCTGCTGCTCCCGAGTTGTCCCCGTTCCATGCTTCTGTGCACATAGATGGTTCAAAGAGCAGACCTCCGGAACCATCGCCCATATACGAACACTTGCTCGGGTGTGGCGAGTGAATCAGGTCGCTGTGGCCGTGCCTAGCCCCATACCAGGGCCGGGCAGCCCATTTGAACATCTACATATATACCAAAGATAATATGCACTTGTTTGGTTGGTGGCTAAAGAGTTTTACTCCGATTCTAAGAAACCGGATTATGGTGGGATTGGCAGCGATGTGCTGGGCAATGTGGTTGAATGGAAATGATATGGTGTTTTAGAAGAAAAATGCTAACTCCTTTCATGTAATTTTTAGAGGGACTTATCTAAAGAGAAAGAGAGTGTGACTTAACAAGGGATGTAAGCAGCTGGAAGTGATAATGTTACGAGTTTTTGGAAGATTGGCCTGGAAGCAACACAGAAGTTTGGAGAGCTAAGTGAGCTAAGTGTCTTGGCTATTTTTTGTTAGAACTTGGCTGGTCGCCTTGTTTGTTGCCTTGTGTCTTGTATGAGTTGCTCTGCGTATCGGAGTGTGGTCGTTGGACCTGTGTCTGTATTGAGTGGTTATACCCATTCACTCGTGAATGCGGGAGGCCGGAATACTTTTGTTCCTTAGTTAAAAAAAGCTGTCTCGTTTGCCTCTACCAATATATTAGCTTCCATCCTGAGCGTCTTAATCCCTACTTCTGATAGGCTATGTTTTCGTTGTGTAGTCAAGACTTTTGATTGAAGCTTATCATCTTTGCCCCCAAATCAAGGCTGGCCTTTATTTCCTCCACCTTCCTTTAGAGGTCCTTCGACTCCTTTACTAACTCTTCCTTCCCAGCTTTGAATGCCTTCGCAGCTGCCTCCTTCGACTCCACCGACACTCCAATTCTACCTTCAGCCTATAAGCTTCGACACTTCAGACAGGCAACTAAAAGCTCCAACTGAAGCTTATAGTTTTCACTGGTCACCAAGTCATATCTCTTCTTCTTCACCATGGCATCCGCCTCCAGTGACTCCACCCACGCATCTAGTTCGGCCTTCTTGTTCCCTAACAATTTCAATTCCTAATCCTTTGCCTCTATTTGCTCCTCTAACTGTGCATGGTACACCAGGGCCTCCCTTGTGAATGCCAGAGCCTCCTTCCTCAAGTCCTCTAAGTCCTTCCCCCCTTTTTTTAATTTGCTTCTCTGCTGCTTCTTGGCACATAGCAGTAGCATCCATGAACACTAGAGCAACCTTTCCTCGTGCCATCCAATTCCACAACTTTTGCCTTAACTAGTAAATATGCATGTGCGTTGCAACGGGAAAAACTTTCATATATTAATAAAATCAGCAACATGAATATTACATATATATATTTTTATTTTACTATTTTCATAAAATTTAAAAACTATAACTTCTGATGTCCATGACATTCATAATAAGTTTGCATTTGCAGTAATATATGGCAATGTCATACTCATAGATATATCATAACTTTAGTTTTCATAGTATTCATTTATTGGTAGAGTTAAAATATCGAGTTCTAGCCCTTATCGTGGATTGCACTGGTATATACGTATAACTTGGAGAAATATTTACTATTTTAGGTTAAGATTACCTTGATAGCAAATTGCTCAAAAAAAGGTGCGAGAGTAGAATATTATAGCCAAGCAAACATATAGCCTGGGCCGAAATTAAACTTGCCTGGTTAAAAAGCACTTGTGGGCCCTGCATGTGGCAAATAAAAGATTATTAGGCTGCAGATAAACAAAATAGCCAATGAAAACATTGTCTACAACTCTAACTGGATCAATTAGCAAAATTATGTACATGGGCTGCACACCCGGGGGAGCCCAACAAAACAGTCAAAACTAGGCCACAATCTAACGCGCTACGCTCCAACAATTTCAAGAGAAAAGGGAGGGAGGGGTGGCCGTCCGAGATTCGCCATGATTGGCTGATGGCTTTGCAGAATTGCAGCACTTTGTTCAAGCAAGAAAGATCCCAAATCCAGTCTCATGCTGAGACAACCAATGGTACTTGGCGGTAGGGGCCGGCGATGTACTTCATCCACCGTGGACTATTCTCGAACTCGAACACGAGAGACTCCTCGTAACCCATCGCCAACAACTCCTCGATGATGTCTGGGATCCGGGAGCAGGGGCGGGGGCTCCGGAGTAGCGTCACGGCAGCACACGGCGGCAGGTGCAGCCGAGCACCGGCACACGGGGCAGCTCAGCTTCACCCTCAGCCACCTGTCCATGCACGCGGCGTGGAAACGGTGCCTGCACGGCGTGACCTGCCTCCACGGCCACGCGTTTGGCGTCTCCTCGCTGTCCTGCAGGTAGGCATGGCAGCAGTCGTCGGTCGGCGCCATGGCCGCCTCCAGCGCCGCGATCACCGCTGCTGGCGGATCGTGCAGGGAAGGGGTACTCCTCATCGTCATCGAACACGAACATGAAGTCATGGTCGTCGTGGCCACCTTGCACCGACCGGTAATGGTCATCGTCATCGCTGGACATGAAGTAGTCCTCATCCCCTTGCCCCAGCTGCTGGTGAGGGAAATCGTCATCGTCGGATATGAAGTCGTCAGCTTGGTCTGGTTGCTGCTGGTCGAGGAAATCACTGTCCCCATCGTCCTCGCCGTCCATCGCCGTGCCAAACGTCTCCATTGGTCGAGGAGCGACCGAGAGTGTGGCCGGCGAACGAAAAGGTTAGGGTTGAAGGGTTGGCCCATCAGATCTGTTTGCGGGGATTTATATAAGGTCATGGGCTACGTACGTTTCTCAGTGTTGGGGATAGGAAATATGGAATTATGGATCAGAACCAATCCATTGCGTGATTGATTCTAAGCTAATGCACATAGAGGAGGACTCAGTCTTTTACAGAGCACCAACGCCTCGCTTTTATATTTTTTTATTTCTAGATTTTAAAGGACTCGTTGTTCTATTAGGACTCCTTTTCTAGTATTATCATGTTCTTTATTAAGGAACAATGGGACAGGGACAGGAGCCACATGGAAAATATACAAAGGAATCGTTGTTCTGTTAGGACTCCTCTAATATTATCATGTTCTTTATTAAGGAACGATGGGACAGGGACAGGAGCCACATGGAAAGTTTAAACATATTCTGGGAACGAAGGTTTTCTATTTAGATTAGGATTCCTATATGAGCACAGTTATATATATGAGTCTAGATAGAAAAAACTCACCATCATCCGGTAGTTAAAGGAGACGAACCAAACAAATGGATGGACGAAAAAAAGAGCCTGAAATTTTGCCTCTTTATTATTAGGTATAGATATAGAATAGATTTGCTTCTCTGCTGCTTCTTGGTACGTCATAGTTCGCAAGTGCCACAATTGTTTTATGTCAGCTCGCATGCTTCAGCCTTCTCAGAATCTAGTGCTTCCTGGATTGAGTTGTTTTCATCATTCAGGCACGAATGCTTAGCATCAAGTTCATCATAGGATGGTTGTAGCTGTGACATAGAAACATTGAGCTCCTCCAACTCAACTCTTAGCTTATCAGCATGAGCATCCTTGCCATTCCCTGCTTCCTCAGCCGCTTCCTTGCTGACCTAAATCTCTACTTCACGTATGTTTTTTTGAGCCTTGTTATAGTGGTTGAAAAGTACCGCCTGTACTTTTTTTATTATTTTTATTTACATTAACTTAAGAAAGATAGTTAGTAAAATTGGATTTATGTACTTAAGGATATAATGGTAATTGTCCAAATTCGTCTTCGTATCCTAAGTTCCTAACTAAAAACCAAACAGAGCAGAGTCAACGGAAGTTCGGAACTTAGCGCCGCTGCCCTGCTCGGGCGCTCCTCCAAGATTCTGACGCCCCCAACCCTCCTTCCTCCACCTTCTAGCCTTCATCTCCTCTGCTCTTGCCATTGCTCGTCTTCCTTGACTGTCTTGAGATCGGTGCCATGGCCGCCATCGTCAGCATCTATCGTACCGCTCGCAGAGTGAGCCACTCGTGGACGGGATGCTGCTTGGAGACGATCGGACGAACCGCTCGGAGACGATCAGATGAACCGCTCATGGACGGGATGCTGCAAGGTCGCAAGGAGACAAGCCGCTACTCCCATTGCATTTCATATCCAAGCCGTTGTAGAGGAAATGTACTGTAATGGAAGAAAATGACATGCTAAATTTTGTTCACTAGCCGCATAATCATGGAAGTGCAGGAGCTGCCAGCAACTCAGAACCTTATATGCTAAATGTTAATGAATGACTGAATGAAAGCAGTTCAGTTTTTATCAATTCGTTTGCAAGCAAGGATACAAGCTGCAGGTTCCACCGAAGGAAAGACCCTTAAGGTACGACTTACAGGCAGAAGGAGAGGAGAGTCATCGCTGGAGGCGACTGCCCGGTGCCATCCACACGGCCTCTCCCAGCAGAGCCCGCATGGCGGAGCTATGGCAGAGCACACACCAGGAGCACCTAGACCGGAGGGCTGGCCGGAGAATCCCAGCAGAAGGCTGAACCCCAGGGCCAGCCGGCGGGGGCGCCCCAGGAGCGCCACGGGAGCTCAACGAAATTACCAATTTACCTTTTCATTTCAATAGAAACTGAAAAAAGAAAACATTGATAATGACCCCATATATTTTGGTACCAATCTTATTTATTTGGTGCTTTTCAGTATTTTTTTGTCGGTACCTCCTATTTCTTCACCATTCGATCTCTCCTGATGGATGGTTCATCTCTCAACCACCTTAAAACTTGTACTGTTTTTTTATCTGAAGTCAAGACTTCTAAATGAAGCTTATCTTCTTTGCCCATTATCAAATCTGGCCTTTATTTTCCCCGCCTTCCTTTTGAGGTCCTCCGACTCCTTTACTATTTCTAACATTTCACCAACACACCCAATTGTGTCTTGAGCCTATTAGCCTCTGCTTCAGAAATCTGCTATATTTCTTCTGTGACTAAAACCTCCAACCGAAGCTTATCATTTTCACTAGTCACCAGTACCATGTCGTATAACTTCTTTCACGATCACCTTTAATTCTTACTCCTTTACCTCTTTTTGCTCCTTTAATTGCGCATGGTACGCTAGGACCTCCCTTGTGAACGCCGGAGCCGCCTCCCTCGTGTCCTCCAAGTCCTCCATCTTTTTATCTTAATTTCCTTCTCTGCTTCTCCTTGGTATGTATCAGCAGCGTTCATGAACACCAGAGCTGCCTTTCTTGTTTCCTCCAATTCCTTTGTCTTTGCCTTGATTTGATTTTCTGCTGCTTCTTGGTACGTATTGGCAGCGTCATGAACACCAGAGCCGCCTTCCTTGTGTCCTCTAATTCCTCTATTTTTGCCTTGATTTGCTTCTCTGTTGCTTCTTGGTACGTATCGGCAGCGTCCATGAACACCAGAGCCGCCTTCCTTGTGTCCTCCAATTCCTCTATCTTTGCCTTGATTTTCTTCTCTGCTGCTTCTTGGTACGTATCGGCAGCATCCATGAACACCAGAGCTGCCTTCCTTGTGTCCTCCAATTCCTCTGTCTTTGCCTTGATTTTCTTCTCTGCTGCTTCTTGGTACGTATCGGCAGCATCCATGAACACCAGAGCTGCCTTCTTTGTGTCCTCCAATTCCTCTGTCTTTGCCTTGATTTTCTTCTCTGCTGCTTCTTGGTACGTATCGGCAGCGTCCATGAACACCAGAGCTGCCTTCCTTGTGTCCTCCAGTTCTCCCACCTTTCGCTTAATTTCTTTTTCTGCTGCTTCTTGGTAAGTATCGGCAGCGTCTATGAACAATAGAGCTGCCCTCCTCGTGTGCTCCAACTCCTGCACCCTATACCCCAGCGTTTCCTTCGTCTCCTTCAATTGCTTCTGGAGTGTGTCCTTATCACCGAGCAGCCTGCTATTCTCCCTCTCCAAGTCGTCCACCTCCTTCTTCAAGTCCTCCACATCACTGCCCATGGTCTTCTCTACGGCTGAAATTCTTGTTAGAGTGGGAGTTAGAGGAGAGAGAGATGGGAATGCAAGCACACTGCCCAGAAATTGGACAGTGAACAAAAAGAAAAAAAAAGTGATGTGTTTTGCTTACCTTTAGTCCCCAGTCGACGCCCGGCTCCACTCCCGACTATAGCCCCGACTACAGTCCCGACTGGACCAAACAAAGACCCCACTGCAGCTCCCGCCACTTTCCCCACGGTGCTCCCTGCAAAACCCCCCGCGGCCCCGGTTCCAGCCTCAACGTAATCGCGCGGCTTCGTCTTCCCCATGTTCTGCAAACTTGGAGAGTTCAGTGGCTTGCGGCCGTCGTCGCCCTGCTGGAGCTGCTGTTAGTTGCCATGCACTCGGTGGAGGTGGCAGAAGCCCCAGCTGGCCAGCTTCCAGCCAAAGGATGCGGCGGTCCGTCGTCCTGCCCCCTGCGCCGAACGCCCGAACTTGCAAGCTTCGCCGCTTCGGGGTCACTATATATATGGGGGCAGAGATGGAATGGTGTGTCGACGAGGAAGCAGAGGAGGGAAGGAAGGGATAGAGTGTCGCTGCTGAAGAGCCCAAGAGGGAAGAAGAAGAAGTGGGAAGGCAGGATGCAGTACTGTCAGTAAGGAAGAAAGACGATGGAGCACGCACACACACAGTGACACAGAGTACCCTAGCTTGCCACCCAGATGACACTACGCCCGGCCTCTCGAATCTTGATCCCCGCTCCTCTTGCTGTGCCGTGTCGTCGCCGGTTTCCATTTGCTCATGGCTATTTGCCTCTATGGTTGTTACTGGTGCTGGGACACTGAGGTCTGAGGAGGTCGAGGTCGGGTCCGCCTCTCCGATCCAGGGAGCGGAGCTGACCGCAAACGTCACCGCCACAGCTAGCCCTGTTGCTCTTGATTTTTTTTATGAGGAATATTGTTCTTGGCCTCTTGCTACTACCTTGGGCTAGGTGTCATCAGTGGACTACATCAAGCGGCGTTCTGCTACGCAAAAACATTAATTGATGGCTTCTGACTGTGATCCGTGAACGCTTTGTTTGGCAAATGATGTCAATGATTGCAGTCTGAAACTTTCTCTTGCTGTAAATAAAGGTCCATTCTCTGTACGTAGTGCCAATACATATGCTCAACAGCTAACACCCTGCATGACAAATAATAAACTTGAATGTTATGTTAGTCTGAATGTACTGTAATTTTCAGAGAAATTTCCCTGCTTTTCGGTAGCATGGCAGTGCTGGCATTTGGATTTTGATACGAAAGATGGAAATTGTTGGATATGGGGTTTGCAGGCCATTTCCTTTTTTTTTTGCAGGTCATTTCCTTGTTCAATACTAAGGCCTATTTTCTGAATGCTAGCCACCAACCTATTGTATTTGTCAGATATATGGGACCCGGATACCTCAGCATCTGTATTCCGGCCCATGGCTATCAACTGGGCTAAAGACGACCAGTGTGGGGCCCATGTACGCCTGCCGCAACAGCAGATGTGATGAGCAAGCCACCTAGCATATATAGCTTGCATTCCGATCTTTGAGGGATATGATAGAATAATTTATTGTACTTTATATGCAACTATCTAGGAAACGTATCTGTTAGCTGATCGGATCTCTGGTGACCCTACCCCAGCCTTTATAAGGAGGGGCATCAAGCCCTTGATCGGCATCGTTACATCCATTCTAGCGCATAGCTACAATCAACAACCCCTGTAACTTAAGCATACAAACAAAAAGATCTACTTCAAACTGGACGCAGGGTACCACATAGCCAGTATAAATTATGTGTCTTGTATGTTACCCTTCTGATTCCATGTGTGTACATTGATCTGTATTGCCGGAATAAATATTTCTAACAAGGGGAGTAATAAATTAACATACAAATTTCTCGCCTTGCATCTTGTTTACTTAGTACATAATTTAAACTACGGTATTATTGGGATTAGAAATGAGGCATACATAGATGGAGCAATGAGAAAAAAAAATATTATTTAAGAGCTCTATCTTGCCTGCTCTTATAAGTCAAGGCGATAAAATTTCGTAAGGAATCAATGGGAAGTAGTATGAGGTTGAATAAGACAAAACAGGTTCCATGCAATTTAGCAAAACTCAAAATTTGAAGGCCTTGACTTGATATTTAGAATCGGGAATATTGATAAGTTTAACTAAGTATATTGCAAATTTAATTTGCATAAGGATAAGAAAATCATGCTCATTAGTAAGTTGTCAAAGTAACTTATGGTTGTGAGTTATTGATACCCAAAATTATTGTTGCATAGTCAACAATGTAGACTAAAGTTCGTGGCATGATTTAATTGGGCAGCTTATCTCTACTCCTAATAATAAGACAAAACTGGGAATCGTCAACAGATGATGCTTCGCCCCGCGACTCCGTGCGCTCTCCCCACGCCGACAGGTGGGACCAGGCTCCCTCTCTCTCTCGTCCCTCACGCATGACGCACCCACCTGACTCCCTCATCCCTCATGCTCGTGAGTCCTTGGGAAAAAGAATCACGTTGCCGCGCCCTTCGCCTAACCCTCGCCCTTCGCCTCGCCCCCAACGCTACCGCCGCCGCCCAACCACCGAGCGCCCCCGACGTGGGCATAGGAAACAGGGCCCGCCTCTCCGCTGCCTCCTCCTCCTGTGGCGGCGACGGCAGCGGGTACACCGGTGTGGGCCCCACCTACTCGACGGCAGCAACCAAGGCTGCCAAGCATCACCTGATTCGGCTGTGTCGTGAGGTGGAGTACTCCGGCTCGCAACGGGCGACGGCGCCCGCTTGGCTGCTTTGACTCTGGCCTCCGCGCCCTGCCGCCCTCCTCGGCCCTGCGCGGCTGCACCGCTGGCTGTCCGCCCTAGGCCCAAGCCGCGGCGCCCCCCACTCTGCAGTGTGCAGCAGCTCAGCAGGTGAGATCCCTACTCGGCTACTCCCTAGCATGGATTTGACTTTTGAGCAGTGGATTTGTCATTTGCGGACTTCCATTGTTCATAGAAACTTACAAAAGTTAAACGCTAGATTAGATGAATAACAGCAAGCCCACTCCAACCCTGATTGCTTATGCAGTCAACGAGGCACTTCTTGTGCTACTATGCATTGAACACTCGCAAACAGGTACTCTGATGATTCAACTACTTTTTGTAGCTCTAGCTCTACAAATCAGACGCTTTGTTCTTGCTGCAATGTTTCTTTTGATTGAACACAATCATCTTGTGCTTATAGCTTTACACTAAATAAAAACAAAGTACATAGGAGAGGGAGAGGCTAAATGAATAAGATTGTACAAAGAGGAATATGTAGGTTCATACAGACAAGGTGTATATACAACGGCCTGTTTTCAGACAATTAACACAAGTCCATAGTTTAGCTTGTTTAACAGACTCCATCACTTGTGACTTCCAGTTTGGCCGAATTTGGGGTGGCATCTGCATTTTTGTTTAAGATGAAATCTTATGCACCACATTACACTTGGGGCACCATTCACTGCATATTTGCAAAAAAAATAATTGAGGTGGGGAAATACTTTTTGCAGATTTGTGTGTGAAGGTATGGGCGATCGTGGATTTCAAACAGGAGGGATACCTCGGATTCACTAAGTTCTCCACAGCAACGAAGGCTTGTCACCTGATATGCAGTAGGCCAGTAGTTGTAGCATGTGTTTTTGATGATGAATGGCGAGGTTGTGCTGCTACATTGTGGACTGATGGTCTAACGCAATTGATATGGCTGCAGCTCGTGTCTCTGGCCCAAGTAGAGATCGGGATCATACAGGACAGTTTGAAACATGAAGGTAGTTAAGTGGGCTATGAACTGCAGCTGCAGTTCACCTGTGTTTACATATAATGTTAGAGGAAGAGTTGATGGTTAATTATATAGTTCTAAGGTTTGCTTTCCCTAAGTTTTAATCTAATACCTTCGTATGATACTTTCTGCACTAAGTATGTAATTTTGAGTTCTGTAGGTAAAATATAAAATGCTTGGCAAATTTTCCATTTTAAACATTTGGTTATTGTGTTGATAACCAAAGTGCCATGTAAATATGTTGAGCTTATATATAGGAACAATATTTCTGTATTGAATTAACTAATAAATTCCTCTTTTAATTGCCTGATTATGGTACACAGTGAAGCTGCTGAACTTTTTGTGATAACCTTATAGAAAAGCGGCTCAAATCTGAGAATACAACTGTAAGTAATTTCCCATGATTTAATGATGAATTTAACCAGCAGAACATGGGCTGAAACAGAGGTTTTAATTTGTAATTATCCAATTATTTAGATATGGACCAACAGCCTTCATAGAACAATTTTGACAGCAAATCTAATTGTTGTATTTCCCAAGGTGGTTTGTTATGTTAAATGAGCTATACGGGCAGCACAATATTCATGAGTTTGCTACTGCCAGCCATATTTATTGCTATAATAATAAATACCATGCCGTCAGATACACAGATTTCATAAGCTATGTATGGTGCATGTGTGTGCAGTATGAGAGCCTTGACTAGCTAATCTGGATTTGAACTCTCATTCAGTTATAGACTTGACAGTTCTGAAGTAGAAAGAGATGTGGTTAAGACCTAGAACAGGTGCAATCTTCAGCATGTGTATTTATCTTTTTTATTTCAGCTAACCTTTGTTCCTGAATCCTGATGGAGTACTCCACTACTTTCTCCGTTCAGATAATTTACTCCTCTTAAGGTAAACCCTCTCTCTTCATGTGGTGGGCCTTGGAAAAGCACAAAGTCCCAACTAAGTACGTTACCCTCATCAAGGATATGTACAGAGATGTGGTGACGTTTGTCCGAACATGTGATGATGACACTAGTGACTTTCCAATTAAAATAGGACTGCATCAGGGGTCAGCTTTGAGCCCTTATTTATTTGCTTTGGTGATGGATGAGGTCACAAGGGACATACAAGGTGATATCCCTTGGTGTATGCTCTTTGTTGATGATGTGGTGCTAGTTGACGACAGTAGAGCAGGGGTTAATAGGAAGTTAGAACTATGGAGGCACACGTTAGAGTCGAAAGGGTTCAGACTTAGTAGGAGTAAGACCGAGTACATGAGGTGCGATTTCAGCGTGACTAGGCATAAGGAGGGAGACGTTAGTCTCAATGGGAAAGTGGTGGCCAAGAAGGATACTTTTCGGTATTTAGGGTCGATGCTACGAAAGGATGGAGACATTGATGAAGATGTTAGGCATAGAATTTTAGCCGGCTGGTTGAAATGGCGTCAAGCTTCTGGCGTCCTCTGTGACAAAAGGGTGCCTCAGAAGCTGAAAGGTAAGTTCTATAGGACGGCGATTCATCCGGCGATGTTATACGGTGCTGAGTGTTGGCCTACAAAAAGGTGACATGTCCAACAATTGAGTGTAGCAGAGATATGTATATTGCGTTGGTGTTGTGGGCACACAAGGAGGGATAGAGTCTAGAACGACGATATTCAGGATAGGGTTGGGGTGACACCAATTGAGGAGAAATTGATTCAACATCGGTTGTGATGGTTTGGACATGTCCAACGAAGGCCTCCTGAGGCGCCGGTGCGTAGTGGAGTTCTAAAGCGGGCCGATAATGTAAAGAGCGCTAGAGGTCGACCTAAACTAACTTGGGACGAGTCCGTTAAAAGAGATCTTAAGGAGTGGAATATCTCCAAGGATTTAGCTATGGATAGGAGCGCTTGGAGATTGGCAATCAACGTGCCTGAACCGTGACCTCTTTTTGTCTTGTGCCCTTTATGTCCCTTTATGCGCCTCCCTGTTTCTCGTCTCTTTTGGGTTTCATCTCTAGCCTACCCCAACTTGCTTGGGACAAAAGGCTATGTTGTTGTTGTTGTTGTTGTTGTAAGGTAAACCCTCTCTCTTCATGGCCCTGTTCGGTAGGCTGTTTTTTGGATTATAAGCCGGCTGTGGCTGTTTTGCTGTGAGACACTGTTCCACGGCTGATAAGCCGTGCTGATAAGCTCAGCCGAACAGGGGGCATGTAATTGGTTCTTATCTACTATATATTTGTCCTAAACGTTAAACCCATACTGACTAGAATGTTAGTGACCTGCTTGGATTATTCAAGGATAATTTCTTGGAACCTATTTGGACTTTGAAAAACAACTGTAAGCAGAAAAGACACTATCGATGGCAGTTGACCCAGCCAAGTTGTATTTCCTAAATGCGACATGTGCCAGCCTTACTGTCAAAACAAATTATAATAAGGCCAGACACTTTCTCAATGATGATATGTACTGATCAGTGGCTTAGAAAGCAAAGCTGGCCATGCTGTTGTCAGGTGTCCCTTTGGATATCTCTGCTGCAGGTAATGATTCAAAAATTTAGGTGTCCAGATTAGGAACAGTGTAGGACCTTTGAACCAGAGTTGTAATTTCAGAAAATATTGGCGCTCAAACATGATGCATCTATACTTAGTTAGAGCCCCTGCTAACCACTATTACCGATGCTTTAGCTAAATGCTGCTGCTATTTTTTTCATTGGGATTTGTTCTGCGACTGTTTTAGTAATTCTGTAACTAAATTTAAATTTCCCAAAAGCAATCCTTCTGTTTAAGCTTGGTTAGACTGAGGGCCTGTTTAGTTTCCCATTTTGGCCAAAACTTTTGCTGTTTTATCCCATCTTTTGGCAAAATGGATCTAAACACCATAGGCAAAAACAACAAAACTTGGGCTGCAAAACTTTTGGCATTTGGGACCAAGAGGCCCAAAACTGGGCAAAAAATGTCTTGGGGGTGCATGCTGTGTCTGCATGGCTAAAGTTTTGCCATGCATCTAAACACCAAATGCCAAAAGTTTGAATGGAAAAAGTTTTGTAGCAAAAGATTAGGGGCAAAAGTTTTACCATTCCAAAAGCATCTAAACACCCCCTGAATAGCAGTTTTACCTTTGCCATCAGTACTCACATTGAGTTGTCTGCTTTTTTTTCAGAAAGAGGTGCTCATATATGCATGCATAGATCTCTAGAAAAATTGGTCCACACTGACTACAATGGAATGTTGAAGTGTGCTTTTAGAAAATGCCAAATTATCAGGAAACAAATTATTTTTCCTCAAGGAGCAACATCACTCTTCAAATATGTCAAACATGCTTAATTTGTTATGTTATTTTTTTAAGTTAATTGTACTTGCCTCAGTTTTTCCCTTCCCCAGACCCCACTCATGTGGGAGCCTCCGGCACTGGTCTGCTCTTAATTGTACTTTTAATTAGTGAGACCATATAACTGAACTTGGCAGTTGGCTTCCTCCTTTCAGTTATCATTCTTTCTATTTGCTTCTATTAGGAATATACTCAGTTATTACCTCCACCCAACCAATTATAGTTATATCTCAGTGTGTCATGTACTCGTGTACTAATTTAACCCAAGATCATGTTGGTGTCTTTGTAATCTGCAGTGTAGCTTACTGGTAGCGAGCAGGAGGCAGCTGATCCACTTTCAAAAAGCCAAGGTATTACTATTATCACCTCATAAAACACATGCTGTCATATTCAGGTGTTCCAAACATCTCTCTGTTAGGGTTGAATTGTTTTGAGAAACATTAAATGATTAACAACCTTGGTAGTTTAGATTGCTGATTGTTAAACATTTAATATCTATTTTTCTAAGCAGAGGCTCTCTGTTGCATTTCGGTTTAGCTACAATTTTTTGCCTTTCCTGTTGATTTGATGCAGGGGAGGAATAGCTGGTTGGATGCGTGATCAATGGGGCCTTTCTAAATCATGTTTAGTTTTCTCCCTAGGTCATAACACATATAAGTTATCAGTGCTATTGTATGGATGGGTTGCAGATGAGTGGTAAGCAGATGCTGCATGAGTACTGGCTATAGTCGCACAATAATGTAACCACAAAAGTTTTATGTGTGCTATGTGGCTCATAATAGTATGTTGACCCACTATTTTTTTTGCATACGGGATTAAAACTATGATGCACCGTAGCATTTTTAATATGGGCCTAGGATTTATTTTGATCATAGAATAAAACGGGAGAAGACTCGGCCACACTGTGCACGTAGACTCGCAACATGCGATAGAGATACGACCGTCTCCGTGTGTTGCTCCCTCCTTGACCATCCCATGTGGCAAAACTAACCGCGTGCGTGGGGGCATGTGCTTTGCCTCTTTTAACTTCTCAATAGGTGCACAAGTAGTTCATCTATTTGAGTTAACTCAACAAACAGTCAAAAATCACATACGAGATTAAAACTATGATGCACCGTATCATTTTTAATATGGACCTAGGATTTATTTTGATTATAGAATAAAATATGGGCCAAGCCCATATTAAATCTAACACAAACTTGTGTAATCCATCTAGCATAGGTTAAGCAGATGTTAGTTGCCCTCATAGGATAACCAGAAATGAACCTATCTGAACATATCACAGGCAATCCTGGACGAGGTTCTTTTAAACATTTCATCAAAAATCATATCAAATGGTTACTTGGGTTGTAAATTGTTCCTGTCAACCTGTGACTGTGACCAACACTGGAACTATAACTTAACATTGACTTATGTGGTGATGATAGACATTTTCGGATGCTGATGCAAATCAAGATGGGAAAATAGGTAGAACAGAGTGGGAGAACTTTGTCACAAGAAATCCTTCCTTGACTTGTAGTGTGCCCGTGCTAACGCTATGGTAGAATACAAAACAAGATAAAATTTCTAAAAAAATAAAATGAACAATTAGATTCTTCATTAAGATTCATGTCTTATATATTGTATAACCAAATATTTTGTTACATAATGACTGATCTTTTGAGAAGGTGACAACATCATTGGACTCACCCACCGATGACTTTCTCCATCCACACATTGTTTAAACTTGAGGCTACAAAGAAAACAAACATTTTTTGTAACATAAAGAAATATGAATCACAATAAGGAAATAGGTGTTTGCGGACTACTTAGTTACCACATCACCATGTTAGCATGTCTTTATACACAATATTCTTGGTGCTCTTCCCCGAGGCTTCTACTTATTTCTTTGGTTTGGCCAAAATTATTGTCATTTGTCTCAATACACCACTTGACAGCGTGACATAAGGCTGTCCATGTGAGAAAATAGGCTCTAGAAGTAGATGCCAACATTTGGGTTGGTTTGGCCCTGTGCTTTTGTTGATCGTCATTGCAAAACTCAGTCGGATCGGGAATTGTCTCCACTTGAACTTGAAAGGACGAAGTGAGATCGTACAATGGAGCCATAGGGATTCTAGGAATGAACACCCTCTTGCCTACATGGTGGACACCAACTATTTCTAAATCAATTGCATTGTCTTGGAATGCTCTAACCATGAGTCTTGTTCCATTGGACAATCCGTGGTTAGGATCTAGATTGCGGAGATGGATCACAGGGTAGTGGATTTTCACTTTGAGCTCATGTGGAGGCAGACCATTTGGAGTGATGGACTTTAGGAAGTCAATGGGGTAGTTATTTCTTCGATGTCTTCGACCATTTGGAGTGATCTAATTTCCTAAATGAGTTTGTTTACTGAATCTTCGACGTCTGTATATCCAATTACAATATCATCTAGTAGGCATACATAATCATCTCCTATCGTCTCTTCAATGCCATTTCCAATTCTGAGTAGGTAATGTAAAAACCATGGGTCAAATTGAGCTCTCATGTTACATGACAATCATATCTTCCTTATATTGTCCCATAAATATGATCTCTCTGTTACCTGTGCTCTCATCCCACGTGTTACCACAGGAAGCACCTGCCTAAAATCTCTATCAAATACCACAACCTTTCCCTCAAATGGAAAAGAACAATCCACAATATCATGTAGGGATCTATCAAGAAGACACTCGACAACTTGTCATTGCAACCTCATCATCCTAGTACCCTCGTCAAGCTGTCGAGTGTCTTCTTGATGGGTCCCTACAGGATATTATGGATTGTTCTTTGCTATTTAGGGGAAAGGTTGTGCTATTTGGTGGAGATTTTAGGTAGATGCTTCCTATGGTAACATGTGGGACAAGAGCATACGTAACAGATGCTATGCTGCAAAGATCATATTTATGGAACAATATAAGGAATATAAGATTGTCACATAACATAAGAGCTCAATCTGACCCACGTTTTCAGATCATCTACATAGAATTGGAAATGACATAGAACGAGATGATTGAAGATGATCATGTATGCCTAGCAAATGATATTTGAATGGAATATATAGATGACAAAAGATTCAATAAACAAACTCATTCAGTAAATTAGATCTTTCCATCACTTGAGGAAGAAAATGCAAGATCAACAGCTTATATGAGCACAGGGGGCCATTCTTTCTACCAAAAATGCACATGTATAGATCAGCTAAATGCAAAGATGATTTATAAGTTTCTAGGTGACAAAAATATTTTTTCATAGCTTTGACTCTGTCGACGACGATTCAAGAAATAACTACCCTATTGACTTCCTAAATTCCATTGCTCCAAATGGCCTGCTCACACATGAGCTCAAAGTGAAAATCCTTTTCCCTGTGATCCTTCTCCACAATCTAGATCCTAAGATTGTGCAATGGAACAAGACTCATGGTTATCATCTACCTTCCTGAGCCTATTTTCTCACATGGATAGCTTTATGTCGCCCTATCAAGGGGTGTATCAAGACAAATGAGAAAAATTTGACCAAACCAAAGAAAGAAGTAGATGCCTCAGGGAAGACCACCAAAAATATTGTGCATAAAGATGTCCTAGCATGGTGATGTGGTAACTAGTCCACAAACACCTATTTTCTTACTACGTTTCATATTTATTATGTTATAGAAATGTTTGTTTTCTTTGTAACCTCAAGTTTAAACAATGTGGGGATGAAGAAAGTCATTGGTGAGTGCGTCCAATGATGTTGTTGCCTCTTTAAAGGATCAGTCGTTATGTGACAGAAATATTTGGTCATACAATATATGAGATGTGAATCTCAATGAATCTAACTATTCATTTTAATTTTTTACAAATTTTATCTTATTTCGTATTTTACCATAGTGTTAGCACGAGCATGCTACTAGTCGGGGAAACATGACACACACATGCAGTGCATCAGGTGGATTTGGCTAGATTCCCAACAGTCTCGTTTCATGGATGAATAAAGATGTGTCGTTGGGGAAACAGGAGTCAAGGTATTGAAGAAAGATGAATATGTCGTACCTTTTGTTCGATTGGATGGCACGCCGTTGAAATTCACATCTTGGAGCCATGATGTTGCTTTCCAGTTTTGTGCAGGGTCATTCCAATTCAAGTCTTGGCTTGCATTGCTTGCTCCTTGATCGGTGGCGGTATGAGGAAGAATCGGCCCTCTCTTGTTTCGTGACAAACAACACATGCACAAACACAAAACATGTCAGGCAAGAGGCCATCAAACTGATTCACCACCATAGCAAGCAATGCGAGCTTCTCACCAACGCAGAGCCTCTGATGATCTTGGTGCCATCACCGAGGACCTAACGACATGGATGGTGCCCGCTAACTCAGCTAATGGAGAGAAGATGAAGCGGCGATTTATGATCGTGTTCATTGATTGGCAATTGATAAATGTGTTTGTCTGTTGCGTGAATGAAGTAATAAGGCTGTGAGCGCAGAGCCCATGACTTTCCTTGTTTGCATGCAACGCATACAGAACCTTCGGAAAAAACAAAAAAAATTGTAGGGTAAATTTGTGATAGGCTAGCCAAGTTCAAACGAAGTTACAATATCAGACAGAAAAGCGCACCCTGCCTTTTTCATGGTCATCATTGTCGAAGGAACATCGTAGTTAAACAGTTGTTTTTTTGGTAATGGTACAACACATGTTTAAACTCAAAATTTAGGTTCCCGCTGCAATGCACAGGCATGATCCTAGTTACTATAAAATTTCTCTTACTGCAGGCATGTTTGTTTCTATAGAATTGAATATTATATTTCAAGAATCATACTCCATTTCAGATCTTAATTGAAGTGTTGCCACCTGTGAGAGCTTGATGGCAGCAGCGAGGGTCCCCCATGTTAGAGTGTATATTGTAGGGACCAGTCCCAGACCATTGCGGAATGCTCCTGTCCCAGACCATCGTGGAATGCTCCAGTCCTAGGCTTGAATGCTCTGCTCTTGGGCTCCTCACTGTGCCTATCTATACACACTGATTTCCCTTGAGTAATACATTGAGTATTCCCCAATTCCCACTCTCTCATGGTATCAGCGAGACGGTTCACTCATGTGACCTCTCCCTACTTCCACAAGCCTTAACTACGCCATCATAGAGCCCACACTCGCCAACCCCGATCCATGCACCATCGTCGAGCCCTTCCCTCGCTGGCACCCGCTCCTCCCTCTCGTGTGCGCGTCCTTACCGGCGCTGCCATAGTTCGTACACCGTCGCTAAGTCTACACTCGCTGATCGCCGAGGCAAAGCCCTAGGCTCGCCGCCCCTGATCCGTGCACAGTCGCCCAGCCCTTCCCTCACTGACGCCTAATCCTCCCCTTCACACGCACGTCCCAACCCACGCCGCCACAATCCGTGCGCTGTCGCTGAGTCTTCACTTGCCGGCAGTCGACACCGATTGCACGCCCCTTCACACACGCGTCCCTACCCACGCCGCCATAGTCCATGCGTCGTCACCAACTCTTCACTCGCCGGCTGCTGACTCCGAGCGCATGCTCATACCCTGATCCGACTCGTGTATCCACCATGTGCGAGACTGACACCAAACGTGCGGCCCATCTTCAGCACGAGCGAGAGGCCGCTCGCGAGGCTGAGGCCACTCACCAATGAACTGCCGAGGCTGAGGCCACCCACCGGAAGGCTGCTACGGACCGTGCTACTGGTCTCAACACCTAGGAGGCTCAACACGCCGCCGTCCATGCCCAAGCCCTTGACATCCTCAACATCAAGGTGCCGCCGTCCATGCCCAAGCCCTTGACATCCTCAACATCAAGGTGCTAGTCCCCGTAGTGTTGGATCGCGCCGCCAACAACTACAACCGGTGGCATACCCTCTTCCTTGTCGTCCTGGGCAAGTATGCCCTCACATACCATGTCCTCTTTGATGTTGCCTGTTGACAGTTCGTATGTGTGTATATAGGAAAGGGGATTCCGCAAGCGCGCAGAACTATCATGTAGCACTTCGCTTAGTGAGAACCAAGTGTCGAATTTATATTTTCCCAAAGAAAGGAGGTTAGGCATGTCTGGGAATGTGACTAGGTGGACTAGGTAGGTAGGTTTAGCAACACGGGGTTGATGGATGAGGAATGTAAAAGTAAAGATAAAAAGATTGATCACACAAATGGTGGTAGCTAGAAGTGTAGTGTAGCTAAGTGTAAGAAGTAGAGTATGAAATCTTAAGCAACAAAGGTAAATTAATGATAGTGAGAACGTCCTAAGTACGAGGGGCGTACTTGCCCTGAATTCAATTAGGCACAAAGCACAATGAGCCCTACATTTTAATAACTAGACCCAACGTGGTGGAATACAGAGGAAGGACAGGGTTGTCACCACCTGCCAACTACCACAATCTATCCAGGGATCTAGCCGTACCTATAGGCAAGATATAGCCTAAGCACAACGCTTAATCTATAAACTCGCTTTTCCGATCCGAGCTCCGGTGAAATAAGATCGAAACACCCTAACTAAAGGGTAGAACAAGTACTATCGATGAACGAACTAAACACTAAGATAACTATGATGCTAATGCCCAAGGACAAGCACCTAGGCTCACTAATGATAAACAAGAGCAAGACAGGACTTGAACTAAGCAAAGCTATAATACTGAATAAAGTACTTGACAAAGTAAAGTACTAAATAAAGTAAATGCTAAAAGAAAGATTACAAAGGAGCTATACGAGACCATAAGACTCTTTCAGACTCCGAGGCGAGCTCTACTCTACTCTATCACTACTAGCTAGCTACTACTTCTAAGCTACTATTCTTGGAGAGCTTCTAGAGAGCTTGGAATGCCTTGAATGCTTGAGTGATGATCTCCACCAAGCTCTAGTGCCCCCTTTATAGTGTGTAAAGGGCATGGGGCTACTTGTAGGCAAAGGAGAGGCGGTGGGCATCCACCGACATAGAGGGCGTTGGCCGACCGTCCCTTGCACCACCTTGCCATCCAACGGCGATGGATGGCTCCTGGATGGTGGTTGCATGGCAGGTAAGTCGGTTCTTCAGCTGGTAAGGCGGTTTGGAGGCCGGTTTGGCCCCTCCAAGTGTATGACAGTGGGCCCATGGATCCAAGGCAGCTCAACTTCATCCCTTGGATCAAACCGATATGGATCAACACTAGAGAAGCAGTGTGGAGGCCATCCCACGGATCAGACGTGGCAGGGGCCAGGGTGGTGTTGGGCGATGCCATTTGGCATCGGCCGACTAGGCCCGATGGGCCTAGGGCCACCTGCCACGTCCACTTGTCTCCTATACACCTTATTTGTCCATTTTTTGTGATTTTTCCTGCATACAAATAATTTTTTGAAGTACAAGTGGAACTAGGTGAATTATAAACATAAATTGGCACATGTGATGTTGATTTACCTTAGTTTTGGGTGGAATGTTGATGGTCAAAATAGGTGTTAGTGACCATCAACATCGCCAACACCGATCGCTCGTCATGGGTGCAGATGGACTGCACCGTGCTCACCTAGATCTATGGCAACATCAACGGTGACCTCTAGCAATCGGTAATGCTGTGCCACCCTAATGCGCGTGTCGCCTGGACCTTCCTTGAGTCCAAATTCCTCGGTCAACATGAGTCGTGTGCTCTACTGCACTCTGCCGATTTTCACACGGCCAAGCAAGGGTCACTGCTGATCACCGACTTCAGTCGCCGCCTAGAGACCATGGCCAGCGCCCTCTGTGAGTACGAGGACCCATCGGTGATCTCACTCTTGTCCTCATGCTTCTCCATAGGCTTAGCGGCAAGTTTCGGCACATGGTCTCCAACCTAAAGATGCAGCACCCCTTTCCCACCTTTAAGGAGGCCTGCACACTGCTTCTTCTGGAGGAGATCAACATCGACGATGTGGCCACTGATGCTACTCCATTGGCACCACCGGCTTTGTCGCTGTGCCCCACGCCGCTCCGTGCCCTCCTGCTGCTAGCCGTGGCTCAGGCATCACCAATGTAGGGTAGGGCGCCCCATCTTCCAAGTGCTCCAGCCGTCATCGTGGGCGTATCGGCAAGCATCAACCACTCCCGGTAATGGCTCCGATGGCCCTCATCCGCCTGTGCCATTCGCCAATGCCAGTGCTAGCACAGTGCAATTTTGGCTGCACCCATATGGCCTCAATGGTGCATCGGGGGCACTAACTTGGCCCTCGTCGGCTGCCTTTGCCACCATTCCATAGCAATAGCAGTACTTGTACATGTCACCGTTGTACCATTACTCTATGCCACCACTGCCACCACCCGGCCTCGGCGCATCTAGCCTTGGTGCCCTGCTAGGATTTGGCTATGGTGGTGTCCCACCTGCCCCCTTTGCCGCACCACCACCAGCAGCAGACACTAATGCAAAGGGGGTCCTGGGACACGTCATCTATCATCAACAAGTCAGCACCATGTTGTTGACACCATCACCCTCGACTGAGTGGTATGCTAACTCCAGGGTGACTCTCACATGGTCAACACCATTGGTATTCTTCTTCCTCTCACCCTCCCCCATCGTCTGGTCCTTCATCTACCATTGTCGATAACAGAGCTTTGCTCCCTGTTACCTCAGTTGGGTCACACTCATTTTCTACACCGCGACGTCCTCTTTGTCTTTCTAATGTTCTAGTCTCACCTAGCATTATTAAGAACTTGATTTTTGTTCATCATTTTACCACTAATAATAATTGTTCCATAGAGTTTGATCCATTTGGCCTTTCTATAAAAGACCTATAGACACGGAATGTGATCACTAGGTGAAGTAGCACGAGTGACCTCTACTCGTTCTTCCCTCCAACCAGCACCCCTGCCCTTGCCGCCGCTACTTTCTCCACCACACTCTAGCACTGCCACCTTGGTCACATCAGTCATGAGGACCCATCCAAGCTCATTAGTTCCCATGCTATTTCTTGTAATAAGCGCCACAATGGTCGTATTTGTCATGCTTGCCAATTAGGCCACCTTGTGTCTTCCTTTTAGCATGTCAGACTCTCAAGCACTTCATCCTTTTGATTTAATACATTGTGATCTTTGGACATCTCCAGTTGTTAGTTTGTGCAGCTATAAGTATTACCTTGTCATTATTGATGATTGCACTCACTATACCTGGACCTTTCCCCTTCGCCTCAAGTCTGACACCTTTGGCGTTCTCTCATTTTTTTTCTCATATGTGTGCACACCGTTCGACTCCCCTATCACAGCAGTTCAATCTGACAATGGCCACGAGTTTGACCACTCCTCAGCCTGCACGTTCTTCCTTTCCCATGATGTAGTCCCCCGCATGTCGTGCCATACACCTCACATCAGAATGGTCGCACCGAGCGCACTCTTCGCACGATTAACAACATTGTGCATTCCCTTCTGTTTTAGGCCAGTCTTTCCCTGGTCTATTGGGCTGACTCCCTTCACACTACCACCTACCTTCTCAATCATCACCCCACCAAGACCCTGGATGGCCTCACCCTTTCTTTGCCCTCTATGGCACCTAGCCTTCCTACACTCATCTTCGAGTTTTTGGCTATGCTTGCTACCCTAACCTATCATCCATAGCTCCACATAAACTATCACCTCGCTCCTCCCTATCTGTCTTTCTTGGCTACTCTAGCGATCAAAAAGGGTACTGGTGCCTCGATCTCCATTCCAGTCAGATAGCCTTCTCACGACACGTTGTGCTCGATGGGGCCCTGCTTCCTTCCTTTTTCTGAGATCTCCAGCCACCTCCCCTCTGGATCCCACCATGCTGGAGTTTATGAGCGATGATGACTATTCTGCCTTGCTTGTTGGGCCAAGTGTTGTGCATACATGTAAGTGCATCTAGCCCTTTAGTGGGTTTTGGTGATTTGAATGACAACACCATTAAAGGTTTAACAAGTTTGCTAAGTGGTGAACAGGAAATTGAGCCTATTGCATACACTTGTGAATTGGGGAATGGGAAGTGTATATAGGTTCAACAACAAGGCAAACTTGATGATATTCCACATAATGTTCAAATCAAGGCCAAAATTGTTTATTGTTATGTTGGAAGATCATGGAAACAATTTAGTTTAAGAAAAAGATAACAATGCAAATGGAGTTGATGAAATGGCTTCTATGTTGTGGGATATCATAGTATCATGAGAAAGCAAGCATATTTGACAAATGGTAAATGAGACATGATCGAGTTGATGATTTTGGATTGGTCTCAATAATGGCTTGCTTTGCATGAACAAGAAGAGTTTGACAGTGGATTAGCTTTGATCAAGGATTGAAGAATGAGTCAAGAATGCATAAGTGAAGAATACCAAGCAAAGGTTAAATGAAAAAGGACACAACTCATATTGGATATAAGTCTGTCTCTATGTTGATTTGCTTCTATGGATAATGATTTAGAAAATCACTTTGCATTGATTTGATCAAGCTAGTAGTATGAAGATAGATATTGAAGTGAGTGTTCGGAGTGTCAAGCCAAAATGAAGATGACATAAGGAATCGTGAATTGGCTTGATCATATTGATGTTGATTCATATATCTCAATCTATGTGAATCCAACTGAAGCTTGATTGATCTCAACATTCATATCTAGAAGATATTCGAGCAAGGATCATAATATTGAAGAAATAGTTTTTCAATAGATGTTTAATATGATGTGACTTGAGTATGGCTTAATAAGGTGAAGATAGCAAGGAAAGAGCTTCAAGGGACTAAGCGAAGGTGAAGGGCAAGCGATGGCTTGAGGACCGAGGTGCCACGGCTAAGGTGAAGAAGAGAGTACTTGCATTGAGTCGAGGAACTAATCAAGCTATGAGGAGTCATATTGTGTTGAGGATCAAATCATTAGTAGAAGTGACTTGAAGCCATGAGGTGAACTCATATTTATGGAAATGGTTCAAGTCACATGCTCAAGGTATGTTTGCTCAAAGAGAGGAGACAAAGTTGATTGCAACCCCTTATGAAGTGATATTGAGAAGAAATGGCATATGAAGACATTGAAGACTCAAGTGATTGCAATGGTTATATTCTCTTGATCTTGAGTATAGGTATGCCATACTATAAAGAGGGATACAATGCATAAGCTTTACTGTGTGATCAAGTGCTCAAATACCCACCAAAATATTCTCCAACCATAGCCAAGACAGCAAGCTTCGCAATCCTATCTTTTGTGCTGCCTAGCAGGTGAGGCATTGCCGCACTGAAATTGAGGCATTGCCGCACTGAGGCACTACCGCACTGAGCCGAGGCACTACCGCACTAAGGCACTGCCGCAGCCGTAGCACTGCCATGACTTAACTGGCCATTGGGAGTAGAGGGTATTTATACCTTCTCTTCTCCCTCACAATGGTCACCTATTTTTCAGATCGACCATTCCCCTCCCAAGTGCGACTAGAGCAGCTCTCTCTCTCCCTCACTCACCATTGGAGCCCCTCAAGCTTCTCCCTTTGACTCCCTTACAAATCTAAGAGAGTTTGAACCTCCAAACTACATTAGAGAGCAACCCCAACTATTCTTCATCTCCTAGAGCACTTGGTTCACGCTCAAGTCGGTGGATTGTGTTTGTTACTCTTGGAGCTTGCTCCTAGTTGGCTAGCGCGTCACACGTGGAGCTTGGCAACTTGTGTGGTAGCCCCGAGAGGTTTGTAATCACCCCAATCAGCTAGTGAAATCACCCCTCACCTCAAGAGTTCATTCTCTTAACTTGAGAACGAGGATAGGGTTGAAAGAGACCAAAGCCTTAGTGGCTTTCTTAACAACGTGGACATAGGCAAGCCTTGGTGGTGAGCTGAACCACGAGATAAATCGGTGTCTCACTTGTGTTCGTATGATTTGCATTGCTATATTTGTGTTTGTGGTGATTCTACGGTTTGGTCCCGATCTACTTGCTCGTGCACTTCTGCGAACATCCAGGTGGTGGAATAGGCTATACACTACCCCAAGAACATTAGTAATTTGCTCGATCTACTTTTCCTTGGGCAGTTTTTGAATTGTGCTTCTGTAGGTGCCTGTACATGCTACAGTGTTGCACGCCTGCCCGGCAATGCCGCTCTAGAACTAACAGCAAGTTCGAGTTTTGTTTTAAATAGGCCTATTCACCCCTCCTCTAGGTGACATAAAGGTCATTTCAATGCAGGTACTTGTCTTCCCGGTGGTATGGATGCTGCCCGAGGCGCTGCCTCGCCCTCCTCAGCCACTAAGCCATTTGCTGCCTTGGCATGACTGCATGCCCCCCGGCTGGCTCGCCCTCCTCCGGTGCAAGGCCATCCTCACCGCCACTGATGACACCTGCCATGCCTAGTGCCGCTGCCCCTGTGGACTTCTTGTCCCAAGCTATTGCCAGTGGAGCTAGGCGCGCTACTGGCCGAACTTCCTCCATGACGTCGCAGGACATCGTCCCCATCACAAATGTGCACAACATGCGCACCCATGGAAAAGCTAGTTTCCGCCAGCTTGTGGACCACCTCAACCTCAACACGGCGGTCCTCTCCCCGGTGCCGACGTTCGTCCACACCACTCTCTCTGATTCGGCCTGGTGCATCGCCATGCAGGCTGAGTTCAATGCGCTGCGGGCTAATGACACTTGACCTTGGTGCCTCGATCATGCGGTGTTAATCTTGTTACAAGAAAATGAGTCTTCTATCACAAGTTCCTATCTGATGGCTCTCTTGACCACTACAAAGCTCGGTGATTTTTTCGTAGTTTTACTCAGTGTCCAAGAATTGATTATGGTGGGGCTTTCAGCCCTATCATCAAGCCTGCTACCATTCGGGTGGTACTCACTTTGGCCCTGTCTCGCTCCTGGCCCATTCATCACTTGATGTGAAGAATACATTTCTACATGGGACCTTGACAGAGACAATATACTGTGTTCAGCCAGTCAGATCTGTCGATCCTTCCAGACCCGATTATGTCGGTCTCTCTATGGATTGAAGCAGGCCCCTCATGCCTGGCACAGCCTCTTCGCTTCTCACATCACCTCCCTCAGTTTTGTTGAAGCTAAGTGTGACACCTCCCTGTTTACTTTTTTGTCTAGGCACTTATATGGTTTTCTTGCTCCTATATGTTGATGACATTGTTCTCATGGCTTTGTCTACGAGTTTTCTCTAGCATATTATTTTAGCTCTTTGTCGGAGATTCTCTATGATGGACATGGGGCCTCTTCATCATTTTTAGGTGTCATTGTTGAGCGCTGAGATGATAGTTTGTTCCTCGCTTAGCGACAGTATATGCTAGATATCCTGGCTCATGCTGGTATGTGTGACTGCGAGCCGTGCAGCACCCCTGTGGATACTCACTCCAAGCTCTCTGCTGATGGGGCTTCGGTGACTCACCACACCCATTACCGCAGTATAGCTGGAGCTCTTCAGTACCTCACCTCACTTGCCTGGATAGTGCATATGTTGTTCAGTAGGTCTACCTTTACATGCATGACCCGCAGAAGCCTCACCTCGGTGCTATAAAGCGTATCCTACGGTATCTCCAGGGCACTATGGACCTTTGTCTTCACCTCCACCGGACCTCACTAGCTGATCTCATTGTCTACACGAATGCTGATTGGGCAGGCTACCTTGCACACTTGCAAATCCATGTCGATGCGGTGTTTTTTGGGGATAACCCCATCTCCTGGTCGTCTAAGCGTCAGCCCATAGTGTCCTGGTCTAGTGCAGAGGCTGAATATCGCGCTGTTGCGAATGGAGTCACTGAAGCCTGCTGGTTGCGCCATCTTCTGCAGGAGCTTCGATGTCCTCTTCGCTGTGCCACGTTGGTCTATTGTGACAATATCAGTGCTATCTACCTCTCCACCAACCCAGTCCAGCACCAGCGTACCAAACATGTCGAGATTGGCTTACACTTTGTCAGAGAATGAGTCACCATTGGTGAAGTCTGCGTACTGCACATTCCTACCTCGTCCCAGTACGCCGACATCTTCACCAAAGGTTTGCCGACATTCGTCTTCACGGAGTTTAGGTCTAGTCTCAATGTTCGTTGTGCTCCTAGTTCCGACTGCGGGGGCGTGTTAGAGTGTATATTGTAGGGACCAGTCCTAGACCATTGTGGAATGCTCCAGTCCCAGACCATCGTGGAATGCTCTGGTCCCAGGCTTGAATGCCGTGGTTCTAGGCTCCTGACTGTTCCTATATGTACACACTGATTTGCCTTGAGTAATACATTCAGTATTCCCCAATTCCCACTCTCTCACCCCACAAGAAGCGTTTTATGTCCTAACTCACGAGAGACGAGCAGAGGAGATCGGGCTGTGGGGGTCGCCAGGAATCTCTTTCTGTTCCTTCCTATCTCTCTTTCCATTTCTTACCAAATGAACTTGACATAGCTCTATACTCTAGATTTGAAAAGTGGTGGAATATCAAATTTTAAGCTAAATAACTTGGTTCGTGAAGTAGATCCCAATTCAGGTCAAATGAAAGGATCCAAACAGACCCTAAAAGTAAATAGATCTATTGACAAAATTGAAAGGAATCAGAACTTAATAAGTCAACATCTCATAAGGCTTTGGGAGCATTTCATGTTTCAAAGGGATCAAATCACTATGTAGTCATGCAATTACGTCTATGTGCAAAACCAAAAACTAAAGATGGGTTGGGTGCCAGGGTTTGTTGTGCAAAACCAGGGCATGTTTGAAATGTGGGATATCTAAAATGCAGAAATAAGAAAAACATAAGAATGGAGTTGCACTTCACTTGCAATCCTAAAGGAACTGGGAGAAGAGAGAAATAGAGACAAAGGGAAGTTTCCAAGAGTTTGGACCTCATGTTAGCTAGATTTCCTCCAAAATTCCTATAGTTTGAGCCATTCCCTAGCAATTTTATAGGATTTCAGGATGGCCAATCATTTGTTCCAAATTAAAGGGCCACATAGCAACAATTCTTATAGGTTTATAACTCTACAAAATTCCTTCATTCCTTAATGAATACTACGTTGAATGGAGGAATTTCATAGGAAAGTTTATTTTCGCAAAGAAAAATGTAGGAAACAGGAAAAAAATATTCCAGCATTCCAAAGGGAAATACTGTTTTGTCAACTCTGTGTTCTTTATTATCATTTCAAGAAGAAAGGAATTCAACATTTTCACGGAAACAAACTGGTTTCTGTTAGAAGATAAGGCTATTCATTATCTAAAAAAAAAGAAGATAAGGCTATGCTATGCGTGTTTATCTTGTATAACTGTGTAACAACTTGAGATAAGCAACCGACCAGGAGCTCTAGAGTTTGTTAATTATAGGCGATCTATGTAGCTGTTAGATGACATAATCTATTGTAACAAGAACTCCAGACGGCCGGCTCTCCAAGCTGTTATTCCCGTGTTTGTTATAGGCGATCTATGTAGCTGTTAGATGACATAATCTGTTGTAACAAGAACTCCTGATGGCCGGCTCTCCAAGCTGTTATTCCCGTGTTTGTTATAGGCGATCTATGTAGCTGTTAGATGACATAATCTGTTGTAACAAGAGCTCTAGAGTTTGTTAAATGCATGGTACATACTGTAGTCCACACGGCAATAGCCCAGCACACACAAACCTTGTGAACCAACCACCAGTTCATGCTCCTAACACCTATATAATATCGGCTGGAGGCATATATATATGTCCAAAGAACAGCATCAGCTATATATAAAGTCCTCACATCACAACCAGCAAGAAAAGAAGAAAAAAGACTACACGGCAGAACAATGAGCTCCGTGGTTAGGAAATCCTCGCCGCAGGTCATCAGGCCATCGTCGAAGGAGCTGGAGATGAAGATGACTACCAGCAGCATAGACCTCTCATCCTTCGACAAGGGTTTCAGTGCCATGCCAGCCACATGCTTCCTCGTGTTCGAGCACCCAATCGACGAGCCTGCCGAGACCATAAGAAGGGGCCTGTCCCGGGCCCTTGCCTACTACTACCCCATCGCCGGGCGCCTTGCCCCAGGAGCCGGCGGCGGCCAGGCTCGTGTCGAATGCAACGGCGAGGGCGTGGTCTTCGTGGATGCATCCGCGGACTGTGCCCTGAAGAAAGCAAAATTCTTCAACAACCGCCCTTCATCCGGTGCAACGATGCTACCAGACGACCTCTCCGTCTACTACCCGCATGACAGGTGCGGCTGTGCTGATCCACTGCTGATGATGCAGGTGACCGTGTTCTCCTGTGGTGGCTTCGTTGCCGGAGTCACATGGAACCATGCCATTGCCGACGGCGCTGGGATGGCCCAGTTCTTGCAGGCCGTCGGCGAGCTTGCGAGCGGGCTGCCGGCACCGTCTGTCGTCCCAACCCGGTGTCACAGCTCGCTGCCAAGCCTCCCTCCGGTGATTGCTTACGCGCAGCGGTCCATGATGGGCCTGGCGCCAAGGGACTTCGCTTGTTTGGAGTACACCGTGCCTTCGAGTTTGATCAACAGCATCAAAGCCGAGTTCCATGGTGGCCAGCCGTGCACTGTGTTCGAAGCGGTGACCGCTGTGCTATGGCAGTGCCGCACTCGTGTGGTCATCTCTGATCCAGAAGCCCCCTCCCTGCTGTTCATCGTAGCCAATGTGCGCAAGCACGTCGGGGCCAAGGACGGCTACTATGGTAACTGTGTCACTGGGCAGCTCGTCGTCGCGACGAGCGGTTCAGTGGCAAACGGACCCATCGTGGACATAGTGAAGATGATAAGGCATGCCAAGGAGCAGATCACCAAACAGCTGAAGGGGAACGATGGCGGTGGTGGTGGCGACGACAAGCCGCAGGCTTCGAAGCAGCCTGAGGACATGCTTCGGTACAACTACAACCTCCTGAGCGTGTCAAGCATGAGGAACATCGGCCTTGACGAGGTCGAGGTTGGCGGCAGGAAGCCGGCGAGGGTGATGTGCCGTGCCCGTGTGCCACACATGACCGTGCCATCCTGCGTGGTGTGCCTGCCATGGAAAGGGAAGGATGGGGCCAACATGGTCACCCGCTGTGTTAGGGAGGAGCACGTTGAGGCCTTCCTTGGGGAATTGGAAAGATTCACATGATTACTTAGCAATTTATTACGCCGATGACCGGCCCGTTGTGTTCAATGTTACTTCAAACGGATAGTTCAAGTGTTTTGTTTCCTATATACTCCCTCCATTCCAATCTGTAAATAACATTCTGGTTTATATATATATATATATATATATATATATATATATATATATATATATATATATATATATATATATATATATATATATAGCTAAAAAATAACTTATTCTGTAGCCACTTTGAGTTACGATAATTGCTATGCTAATTTATGAGATTATAGTAACTCCTTACTATGTGATTTACTATAACATTATGGTAAATATCCCCATGTGTTATAGTAATTCAACTATTGTAAATATATATTGACATTGTCGTAAATTAGTATATAAAATTATCGTAAATAGAGCTGGCTACAAAATAACTTATTCTGTAGCCACTTTGAGTTACGATAATTGCCATACTAATTTACGAGATTATAGTAACTCCTTACTATATGATTTACTATAACATTATGGTAAATATCCTCATGTATTATAGTAATTCAACTATCGTAAATATATACTGACATTGTCGTAAATTAGTATATAAAATTATCGTAAATAGAGGTGGCTACAAAATAACTTATTTTGTAGCTAGCTATAGAGTATATATATATATATATATATACACGCGCTATTCTACACAAGTTGTTATACTGAACAACATTCAGTACTGTTCAGTACTCCTGTTTCAGTATTGTTCAGTATTTTCGAGGTGCTGGGTGTAGTACTGACTGATACTGAACGTGGTTCAGTAGTACTCAGTATTTTTTCAGTTCAATTTTGACTTGTGGTGTAGAATAATATTCTACACCTAAGGTGTAGAATAGCGCTGCCGTATATATATATATATATATAGCTTTTGCTACGCATTTAGATATATATTATGTCTATATATATACAGTAAAAGTTAATATGTATCTGGAAAAGATAGAACGACTTACAATTTGAACGGAGGGAGCATATGTTTAATTTGTACACTAGTACAAAAGAGTTCTAAGCCGGCGGTCCACTTTTTTTACTGGCGGTTTCACTTTAGGGCCGGCTGTGTAAAGAAATGGACATAGTGAAGATGATAAGGCATGCCAAGGAGCAGATCACCAAACAGCTGAAGGGGAACGATGGCGGCAGTGGTGGCGACGACAAGCCGCAGGTTTCGAAGCAGCCTGAGGACATGCTTCGGTACAACTACAACCTCCTGAGCGTGTCGAGCATGAGGAACATCGGCCTCGACAACGTCGAGGTTGGCGGCTGGAAGCCAGCGAGGGTGATGTGCCGTGCCCGTGTGCCACACATGACCGTGCCATCCTGCGTGGTATGCCTGCCATGGAAAGGGAAAGATGGGGCCAACATGGTCACCCGCTGTGTTAGGGAGGAGCACGTTGAAGCCTTCCTTGGGGAACTGGCAAGATTCACATGATTAATTAGCAATTTATGCCGATGACCCGTTGTGTTCAATGTTACATCAAACTGGTAGTTTTAAGTGTTTTGTTTCCTATACTCCCTCCATTTCAAATTGTAAATAATCATTCTGGTTTTTTCTAGATATACATTATGTCTAAATACACGATAAAAGATAGTTTGTATCTAGAAAAGAGAGAACAACTTACTATTTAAGTGGAGGGAGTATATGTTTGTACCTCGTCTTACGGGAAATATGTTATATCATTGTATCTGTCTGCACCATACCTTTGATATTGCAGCGACAATAAATTGCGAAGAAAACTTAGCAATATGCATGGTAAATGTGGGAGTTGTATGCCACTTGTATATGTCGTTACCCTCTTTGAGATGCACAAATTTTGGCCAGCAGAAACAAGAAAGAAAAACAGATACTTCTACTTTCATTTACTGTTACGGCAATGTCAGGTGGAGCCAACAATCAAGGTGAAACAGTGAGATTCCCAAAAAGGGAACTCAAGTTTTAGGATAAGAACAATAAGCACGGGCAAGAGACAGAAAAGCCTATGTGGGTGTGGAAAAGAGCTGTCGATTCTCTTTGAGAAGGCAAAAGCTTTGTATTCATACATTCGTTATTGAAGTCTTGGAAACCGGACATGGAACTTCCACTAAGTCTCAATGGAAGTTTCAAAGGAGTTTCTCGTCTATTGTTGTGACATCAGCAATTTGCTGAGTTGACATGTTAATTATGAAGAGAGAGAGAGTCCCATAAAGTTTCATCCAGATGAAACTCATTATCATAAATACCAATAAAAAATTGACATGACAATCTTGGCAAATGTGTCATGAAACATGCTATTGAGAACGGCCTTAGAGCAACTCTAGCAAAGCATCTACTTGAACCTCCATGGGTGCCCAGGCTAAAAACACAACTCCAGCAGGCCCCTACTTGGGCCCCGAAATTTGGGTGGACACCCGAATCCTCCCAAGAGACCATGTTCCTAGGTGCTCAACTTCAGGCCTCCATTCTGCCGTTGCATCCGTTTCTTCCTCGCGCTCGCACAGAACCGTGTGTCACTCGCTCGCACCTGCTCGATCCGCCTGCCTCCATCACACGAGCGTGGTCATCCGCCCGCCTTCGATGACACAGCTCGGTTGGCAAGGCATGGCTGCAGCAGCCCGCGACCCACCCAACTAGGGGTGCACATGGCAGCCTCCAGTAGCGGCCGAACTAGCACAACCAGCGGCCAGTAGCGGCCGAACTAACTCATGGCAGTGTGGCCAGCGGTGCTGCAGCGCGGCGCCAACACAGGGAGAAGATAGGGGGGCACTGAAGGAGAGGGAGGAGGCGGCATCGACATGGAAGAAGCTAGGTGTGCTGGCATTGGGAGGAGCAACATAACGTCGGCATTGGGGAAGGAGGAGGGAGAGAGCGACTGTGGGATGGGGAGCGAGAGACATAGGAGTAAGACGAGAGAGAGAATGACGAGTGGTCTTGTTTGTCGGTGTCTATCAGAATGGATTTTAGGCCCAAATTTAGGTGCTGCTAGAGTGGAAGAAAGAAAATTGTGCCAACAAAAATAGGGGAGCATCCAAATCAAAAGTAAAGCAATATATCATGATATGTTTGTTACATTGGAAATGCTCGGCCACGGGCGTCCCGTCCTGTCAAACGTGGCTCCTAGTCCTGCGGAGCGAACTGGCCTCTCTCTCTCAAAAAAGAAAAAAAATCCCCGCTCTGCTCATTCACTACTACAGATTGATATATCACTATCGCCACTTTCACTCCCGTAACGATATAAGCGACTGTGTTATACTTCCACCACCGGTTGGACCGATAGCTAGTCTTCCTAAGAAAGGAAACCGGCAGTAGAGACTTCTACCACGACGGGTTAACAATAGATGCGGCAGTGGTATTTTCTCAGTCGTATAAAAAGCCGAGCTGACTGGGTTACGTGTTATGGCCGCCAGCCCTCCACGACCGTTTGGTCTATCGGCGGTGAAGTCAGCGTGAGTTATTTTCCAACTACCCACAACACAGTTGCATCACCATTACTTGCACTTCTCTATCTTTAAGGTTGGCCTATTTAACCAAGGTCTAGATGCACCTCTTAGGCTCAATCCACATATTTGTGAGCGCTACTGTATCTTTCCTCATTGCCAAGAAGTGGTTTGTCTTCATCCTTGCACTTCTCACGGCCTCCTCCTGGCCTTGAGAGCTGCAAGATGGAGATAAAGCACCTCACCGGGTGTTTGGAGACGGCTTTCAAGATTGGGTGCTTTAGATTCTATAACCTTGCTGCCCTTAGCATCGAGATGCAGATCTGCATCCCTCAACGCTAAGAGGTAGCAAGATTATGGAATATAAAGAACCTCACTGATATGCAGGTGCAAGTTTTGCGAGGTGCTCCTTCTCCATCCTTGGCGAGGTGCTGCCGCTGAACAGGAGCTTGACATTGATTATTGCAGATCTTCTTACAAATCTTGTGTTAACAGAAGATCTGTAATCATCTGGTTCTCTCCTATTCAGGGGCTCCATACTCGATTGGGGGTGCTCCAAGTTTGCGAGGTGCTCGTTCTTCAAGATTGGGTGCTTTATATTCCATCTTGTAGCTCTCACGGTCAAGAAGCAGATCACATCCCTTGAATGTGAGGGTTGCAAGATGAAAGGTAGAGAACCTCACTGAGGATGAAGTTTTGCGATATGCTGTGTCGTTCTTTAGATTCCATAATCTTTATACCTCGGAGGATCTATTGCTTTGTATGTGCAAAACGTTGTATGGTACGGATCTGTTATCGCGTAGACCTCAATGGAAAATACGTAAAGAAGTATTACCAAAGTATTTCATTTGGGTTGATGCTTGATAGCCGAGTCTCATCAGCTCAAAATAGCTAACACCTAGAGTATCGCCTTTAGAACAAAAAATAACAATAAAAGGCCTAGAATCAAAAGTGACATTCAAACAGTAGATTGTTTACTTATAACTTATAAGACCCTAGATATAATTTATGGTCCTAAGAAAACATTGTTTACAACATCTTATGCATGGATGGTCACTCAGCATCAGTGAAATCTCCAATCAGGTCCTTTTGATCTTCCAGCCGATCAATGTCCAGAAAACTTGGTTTCAAGTGACGGAGCTCGTGCCCTGAACACAGTTGCGCTGCAGCAAGAGTGGCACCGGCACCATAGCGAACGCCATAAGTTGCCACTTCTCTGGCATGAACTGGGATATCTACAGGCAATCTTCAAGAGAAACACCCCTGGCGTTGATTGCTGCAACTGCACCAAGTACTGCATGTTGGAGGGTCTGGTGGCGATTCTCTAGATCGATCTCCCGGTGATGAGCCTCCTCGATCTCGCGACGAGAAGTAGCCAATTGTTCCTCAAGATCTAATGAAAATGAAGGGTTACCGGATAAAGTCGCGAATATAAAAAGCAAAGACTCTTCAAAGAAATTTTACCTACTGCCCTAACATGAGCTCCATCACCCTCATTTGAGCAACATTGGTCTCTTCTTAAGATGCAGAGAGGGATGTTTTAATAGCATCGAGACATTGCTCGAGCCGACCTACCTCAAGCGTGGCTTTAGAATACAGTTTCCAGCCTCCCTCCTTTCACGGATATGATTCCGGATATCCTGATCCGACTTGGAGGATGAAGATGAAGATGACTGTTGGGCATTCTTAACGTCATTACCAAAAGTAGACTTAGTTTTCTAATTCTGATAACGGCGCCAAAAATGCCGAACCTATCCCTCATGCCACTTAAGCCAAGTTGTCATCCCCAGCATGACATGAGAGACGCGGTATTGAAATATGCAACTGCTCTTCTAAATAAAGAATAAATAAGATCTGCAAGCGCACAGATTAATACCGATGTAGCATTTTAACCGGGAAGTATTCCAGGTATCGTTATTTATATTTTTACCACTGGGAAGGGATTACTAACATCAATGTTGATTATGGAATGGAATATAGGAATGAGTATCAATCATTGCATGTATAAGTGAGAGCATTCATCTATCTCTTGCATACAGGGGTAAGTGTCACATAAAATATAGATAAAGTATGAATGGTGACAAAGATAATTAATCTGATCAGCTAGCCACATATAATAATGATAAGCACCTCAACAGATATTCTAGCAAGTCATTAGCATGGTATTAGGACGAACTACAAGGATATTTCCTAAGTTATTCTTAACTATAAAGTCTAGCATATCATAGTTAGTGCAAGTACACTTGGCAATCATTGCGAGAAAGGACTACGCCCATGCATAGTGATATTATCAAGGAAGATGAGAAACATAGCAATCACTCCCCCGTAATAATGTTGCTCTGCCTGCCTTACACACGGGAGGGGGACTATATAAGAACCAACGAAGCTGTCACCATCGCGGACCACCCCACGATCCGGCATATAAGGTGCAATCACAGATAAATATGGTCTAAGCACCACGCCTACGCAATATTTATCATTTACCCATGGATCCGATGGATAAACGCTATACGATCCTAAACATGTATATAATTCTAATCTAACTAAGCCAAGCGTATAACTACGATAAACTAAGAACAATATAATCGCAAACATAAACAAGTAGAGCATAGTCATAATCAATATATTGAAATAGAACAAAGTTGTATTCATAATATTGAAGAACAAAGATGAACAATGAAGAACAGTAAAGGAATTACCAAGAATCCTCTTGACAGATCCGAAAACCAATCGAAGATTGACTCCTTCTAGTTCTAATCCTATGTAGTTATGCTATACTAGAGATCTAGTTGATGTGGTGGCTCTAGGGCTTGATCAGAGACTCTCCTCCTGAGATTAGGGTTTGAAGAATGAGAATGAGGGAGTGCCTCCTCCAGGGGCCAGGGGTCCTGCTTATATAGCCCCCTCAAGTGAACGTGGGCCGTCGGATCAAACCGACATTAATCGCACGGTTTTCCTTGATCCCTTAGGTCGGTGGAGCATAATCCGCGAGACGGAGCCTGATTGGCTCTCAGGCCAGGGCGGCCGCCCTATGGGGCAGGGCGGGCGCCCTGCCTCTGGGCCCGTTCGGCCTCCCATTCGTTCTCGTGGCTTCTGGAGTCTTCTAGATGATAGAAAATCGGTGAACACGTTATTATCTCTATGTAAACCCGACGTGTGGGCCTTTCCTCCGTATTTTCTGATAACCCCCTGCAGAAACAGACAAACACCAAAACTCGTGGAATTCTGTCAGATAAAACCCTAAGTCTAGGTGTTGGTTGCATTTGGATCCTTTTCTTTATTTATTTGATAACTATATTTGGTACTTAAGGACCGTCAACAAACTCCCCCAAGCTTACCTCTTGCTCGTCCCTGAGCAAGGATAGACTCATTATGGATCAGAAGTTGCTGCAACGCCTTTGAACGTTGACGATACATATGCTTTCAAATAAGGTCTCATCCCTGAGTTAGAGTAAACTGTCAAGACTTAAAACTTACTCATTTTACCTTTCACCATGGGGCTTGCAACCGTCACCTGCATCTTGAGTGGTTAAAAGATAGAACGGTCTAGTCAAACGCCATGTCTCTTATTCTTGATCAGCTATAGCTCTAGAGTTTTTGCAAATTTTTCAAATAAAACTCAGAGATTCCTTGTATGACTTTCTCGGGTCTCTCTTTTGTGGTATTTCTGGATCCTTACCAAGGCAGTAATGGTATATGCCTTCTCTCTCAAAGTATGTGGTATTTATGGTATAAGGCGTAGTGACATTGCCTTCTCTCTCACCCTACTCTAATAAGGCTTTGATATCTGGAGCTCATAGGTGGGAGATATAGTATACATACTCATAGAACATTTATTGCATAGTCAAACCATGGATCCAGAGAAACAAGTCAATAAGTCAAATCAAGATGTGCATGTGTGGTGAATGAGTGGTGTATGGTGATGATGGTGATAACAAAAGTCTAATGCTCTTTTTGAGGGAATACATACCTTTCTTGCTTTTTAAAACTTTTGAGGGGAATGAGATGCTCTATTTTTTTCTCTCAGGTGGGTATCTTGTACCCCTAATTCTACTGTCGGACACTTGTCCATTTTTACCTCTCGTCTCACTTTTTCTTTCTTCGAGGTTCCGAGCACTTGCTCCTTTTTATTTCCTCGTATTTATATATTTTTTTAGAGCAATCTCCCTCTTTTGAAAATATAGCAAGTGGTAGTAGAAATGACTTGAGCATTAACTTCACAGGGAATAACAGGAATGGGATAATGTTTTTGGCTATTCTCTCCCGGGTCAGGAGTAAAATAATTTTGGGTGAATCTGGAGATGGAAATGAGTGGATATATGTGGATGCGTACTTCCGGAGTAGAAGCAGCATGTATGAGTGAACGTGCAAGTGAATCTTGATTTTAACCACATGATAAGTTTCTAAGGGTCTACACAGCTTGACCACACTCAATGCCCATAAGCAGTAAGTAGTAAAAGTGCGGCTCTTATTCTAACAAGCATGTATATATGGCTGTGGTAGGAATTTAAACTCTCATCATATAGGAACTCATCATGCAACATTTTAAAGATTTTCAAAGATAAAATTCTCCAGAATTCTAGCATCTCTAGGAACAGATAAACAGCAGCTCAACCTTCCCATATCATATCCGCTAACAACTTAGACTTCAGATCAAGTTCTCTTCCCACTAGTTCAGGTTTAGAGCCAGTTTTAAATTATAACAGTTATGTCTAAACTAGAGAGAGAACAAATTTGAAAATTAGGCAGAGCAACTATTCATCATATCCATGCTAGAGTTTTATTTTCAAGATTCAGTTTAGCATAGCTACTTTATTTATTTATTAAACTAAGCAAATATATATAAACACAAAATATTTATTTGGGTTTTCATGATTATGCATCTTTTTATTTTAATAAAGCATAGGTATAAATGTAGATAAAAATACTTATCGGGATAAATGGGGGTGCTCTCCCCCAAGCTGGATCTTGACGTAATTTCTTCTGATGTAGCTAACAGGTGCAGAGGTGTATTTGAATGTCGGCAGCACCCTGACAACGATTAGGATGTCCTCCATCTGCTAGTCTTCCTGAATTCTATGGAGCTCAAATAGACAACAAAGCTTCGTGGAACTTGATTAAGCGTTAGCATAAATATCTAGCCTTTATCATGTTTGAGCTTCCTTGATAAATGTCACTCTCTATTTTTATTTTCATTTTTATAGAACAGAAAAAATATATTATTATTATTATATTTTTTTATACCACCACGGTGAATGTACTTATGGGTTTTATGCCACTCGCATACTCACATGGGGCTTACTGTTTTCAACATGTTTTTTAGACAGAATGAACATGATTAACTGAGTAATAATTAAAGGGAAAATGATAACTACCAAGTTTACCTCTTGGCACGGCGTTCGGTGTTTTTAAGTCCTCCGAACAGGACTTCTTTTCTTCTTAGTTGTCCTGGGATTTGGGTGGCGTGGACGGTGGTTCCGGCAGCGCCTCCTCTTCTTGTGTAACTGTCTTCAGTTTCCATACCCGACTTGGTGCTTCGGTCTCCTGTTGTGTATCCTCGGGCCTTATGACCTCTCCTTCATAGTCTGCCCACACGTCCTTGATGGTTTGCCTCCTTTGGTTACGGTTACGTCGCCTTCTTCTTGTCCTGACCTGCTTAGAATCTTCAACTATATAGTTAGGGTCATTAAAGTAGTGGCGTACCTTCTCAGAGGGGAAATGCATATGGACTTTTCCGGTTCCAATGTAGATGATTGCTTTGACGGTGCCTAGGAACGGTCTTCCTAGGATGATGGGTGGATCGTACTCGTCGTCTCCCATGTCAATGACCTAAAAGTCTGTATGGACAAAATGATCGTTAATTATAACAGGGACATCGGTTACTATACCTTCGACCTTTCGGGATGTCTGATCTGCCATCTGGAGCTGAGTGTATGTTGGTTTTAAGGGCATGGTCCTGTACAAGAGCTGATAGGTGACTGTGGCCATTATGTTGACGCCTGATCCAGTGTCGCAGAGCGCCTTCTGAAAGGAGTATCCATTGATTGAGCACTCAATGCTTGGCATACCTGGGTCGTCCTTCTTGTTCAGGAAGGGTGACTTGAGTCGACCATCTTGACCTCCTTGAACTGCAGTGACCATCTTAGCTGATTCGGTCCATCCTTGGTTGTTCTTGTTCTGCTTGATCCTCCTGTTGGTCCTCTTCCTTGGTTCATGTTGGGGTTGCTCTGGGATTTGTGTAATCTTGTTCTTGAAGGAAAACGTCTCCTTCCTCCCCTTGATGTTGAAGTTGATCTTCGCAGCGCTGGCGTAGATGATAGCTCCCGAGGTGTTCAGGAATGGCCTTCCCAGAATAACTGGTGACCTCTCATCGGACCCGGTCTCTATCACCACGAAGTCAGCTGGAGCATACGAGGTACCAACTTGGACACACATGTTCTTTAATATTCCTTTAGGAAAGCTTAGTGTCCGATCTGCAAGCTACAAACACATAGTTGTTTCTGATAAAGGATATGTAAAGAATTTTTCATAGAGTACCCTGGGCATAATGTTGACGCTGGAGCCAAAGTCGCAGAGTGCTTCTGGGAAGTCCACCATGCCGATGGAGATCGGGATGACGGGGCGTCCTGGATCGCCTCTCTTGACTGGCAGAAGGTCATTATGTACTCCGACAGCGGGATTACTCTAATAGTTACCTGCATCAAACATGTCTACAAGATTTGCATATTCTAATCCTTCCGGTTGTGATGGTATACCGGGGTTAGTAGCAGGAACAGCAGCAGCTATTTGATTTAACTGAGATTCAATCATTTATTAAAGCTAATTTGGTTTTTGATGACAGTAGAGAAATTATACATTCTATTATTTATGTTTTCTAGTATTTTATCATTGGATGCCAATTTCTTAGACAAGTTATCCATTAATTTTCCTTGATTAGACACTAACTCTCTCAGGGGTGAAAAATTATTATTGTTGTTGTAAGAGTTATTACCTTGATAATTACCTGAGTAGTTACCTGAGTAGTTAGGCCTCTGTTGATTCCAACCTTGATTTTGTTGAGGACGGTTGTAGTTGTTGTTGTTGTTGATGTACCTTGCATCCCCAAGCATCTTAGGGCAGTGATTGCCTGAGTGTCCAGTATCTCCACATTCCTCACAAGTCATGTGAGAGTCGTAGACGTTCATGACTTCTCTTTTGTCTCCAGCTTTGTCATCGAGCTTTTTCATGAGTAGGTCTAGCTTTGCAGACAGCATGTCTACCTCCTTGAGCTGGTGCATACCTCCACCCTTCTTGCGTGTTTGGATCCTCTCTTCGTTCCAACCTTGGTTGGACGCCATCTTCTCCACAAGGGCTGTAGCTTGTGGTATGGTGAATGATAGAAATGCGCCTCCAGCTGCAGCATCCATGGTCTAACGAGCACTAGTGATGAGCCCATGATAGAAAGTCTGCATAAGTAGCCAGCTCTCCATTCCATGATGGGGACATTCTAGGATGTAATCTTGAAAGCGCTCCCATGCTTCTGGAACGGATTCATCATGTTGTTGCTAAAAACTTGTAATCTTCCCACGGAGAGCATTGGTCTTGCCCATGGGAAAGAACTTAGCCAGAAAGTTCGTAGAGCAGAGTGCCCACGTAGTGTTCTTATCCTTCGTCGCGTAGAACCACTGCTTCGCTCTCCCCAATAGTGAGAATGGGAAAAGGCGAAGTAGTATGGCGTCTCTAGGAACATCTAATAAAGTGAATGTGCTGCAAATCTCTAGGAAGTATTGGAGATGAGCACTTGCATCTTCGTGCGGCTTCCCACAAAACTGGTTGGCTTGTACCATGTTGATGAGCCCTGGCTTGAGCTCAAAGTTCTTGTCGATGACCGCGGCAGGTCCAGTGTGGATGTTGTCCATAGTGGGAGCTGAGAACTCGCGGATCGTCTTGTTCGCCATGGCTGCGAACTCTGTTGACAAATTCCGGATGAAACTTCGGCGGTCTTTTGAATTGGATGAAGTGTTGCGTCGAAGTGTTGACTTCTTGAGCTTGGCTCTTGCCTCTCTGATTAATGCTTCGGGGTTGTCAACAAAATTTTCTGGAAGATGTCCTTTATTCATACATCACACTGCAAAACAATAAGAATGGAAAAATACAGGGGTAAATCTGTATGGGAGAATTGATGATCTCAATCACTTAATGATGCGAATGATGACTCAAATTCCGTATTCATTCCTTGTTAGTAAATCAACCTTCCCCGGCAACGGCGCCAAAAATGCTTGTTGGGCATTCTTAACGTCATTACCAAAAGTAGACTTAGTTTTCTAATTCTGATAACGGTGCCAAAAATGCCAAACCTATCCCTCATGCCACTTAAGCCAAGTTGTCATCCCCAGCATGACATGAGAGACGCGGTATTGAAATATGCAACTGCTCTTCTAAATAAAGAATAAATAAGATCTGCAAGCGCACAGGTTAATACCGATGTAGCATTTTAACCGGGAAGTATTCCAGGTATCGTTATTTATATTTTTACCACTGGGAAGGGATTACTAACATCAATGTTGATTATGGAATGGAATATAGGAATGAGTATCAATCATTGCATGTATAAGTGAGAGCATTCATCTATCTCTTGCATACAGGGGTAAGTGTCACATAAAATATAGATAAAGTATGAATGGTGACAAAGATAATTAATCTGATCAGCTAGCCACATATAATAATGATAAGCACCTCAACAGATATTCTAGCAAGTCATTAGCATGGTATTAGGACGAACTACAAGGATATTTCCTAAGTTATTCTTAACTATAAAGTCTAGCATATCATAGTTAGTGCAAGTACACTTGGCAATCATTGCGAGAAAGGACTACGCCCATGCATAGTGATATTATCAAGGAAGATGAGAAACATAGCAATCACTCCCCCGTAATAATGTTGCTCTGCCTGCCTTACACACGGGAGGGGGACTATATAAGAACCAACGAAGCTGTCACCATCGCGGACCACCCCACGATCCGGCATATAAGGTGCAATCGCAGATAAATATGGTCTAAGCACCACGCCTACGCAATATTTATCATTTACCCATGGATCCGATGGATAAACGCTATACGATCCTAATCATGTATATAATTCCAATCTAACTAAGCCAAGCGTATAACTACGATAAACTAAGAACAATATAATCGCAAACATAAACAAGTAGAGCATAGTCATAATCAATATATTGAAATAGAACAAAGTTGTATTCATAATATTGAAGAACAAAGATGAACAATGAAGAACAGTAAAGGAATTACCAAGAATCCTCTTGACAGATCTGAAAACCAATCGAAGATTGACTCCTTCTAGTTCTAATCCTATGTAGCTATGCTATACTAGAGATCTAGTTGATGTGGTGGCTCTAGGGCTTGATCAGAGACTCTCCTCCTGAGATTAGGGTTTGAAGAATGAGAATGAGGGAGTGCCTCCTCCAGGGGCCAGGGGTCCTGCTTATATAGCCCCCTCAAGTGAACGTGGGCCGTCGGATCAAACCGACATTAATCGCACAGTTTTCCTTGATCCCTTAGGTCGGTGGAGCATAATCCGCGAGACGGAGCCTGATTGGCTCTCAGGCCAGGGCGGCCGCCCTAGGGGGCAGGGCGGGCGCCCTGCCTCCGGGCCCGTTCGGCCTCCCGTTCGTTCTCGTGGCTTCTGGAGTCTTCTAGATGATAGAAAATCAGTGAACACGTTATTATCTCTATGTAAACCCGACGTGTGGGTCTTTCCTCCGTATTTTCTGATAACCCCCTGCAGAAACAGACAAACACCAAAACTCGTGGAATTCTGTCAGATAAAACCCTAAGTCTAGGTGTTGGTTGCATTTGGATCCTTTTCTTTATTTATTTGATAACTATATTTGGTACTTAAGGACCGTCAACAATGACCCAGCAAGATGTGCTTCGATAGTACACACTATCGATTGTTGTCCAACCTCCACCAGAGTTGGGTAGCCCTGTATATTCAAAGGATTAATGCAAGGCAACCATAGAGATAAGAAATCATTCCCTCTCACCCTTGGCGACGAAGAGGGACACGAAGGCGCGGAGGCGGATCCGCGGCTTTTGGAGTTTCCTCCTTTGGACGCTTGCCGTGAGCCATTGTTTAGAAGAAAACTGGAAGGAGAAAACGAAGAAGAAAATATATGTGTCACAGCACAACAAATGAACACAAGCAGTATTCCTTCTACTCCACCTTGCCTCCAAATTTATAGCCCTAGGGGATAGTGGGTTCATCGGAAATTTGGGGGCATGTGTTCACACTGAAATTTATTCTAAAATTTAGGGCATGTGTTCACATCGAAATCTGGGAAGATGCATAGGAAGCCCAAAACTCAGGGAAGCATGCGTGAGTGTTAATGTCGTCCCAACATCTAACACCGTCCCCACCACTTTAGTACGCCGGGAACCGTTGTATACCTCGTCTTCTCTGATGCGTGCTCCCTTGTCACACCCAAAATTTCCTATTTTGGGTTGTGCATGAAAAATACTAAATAAAATAAATAATTTCAATATTTGAATAAATTTATTATATAAGTTAAGTTGCTGCTAATTTAAATATAGAAAATTGTGGTTTAAAACTTTTTCATATTAATTTTATAATGTGGTGTTTATGTGATGCTTGTCTTTGGTGTTGGTGAGTGTTATTATTTTTTAAAATACCATAGGATGACGTTTACTTCTCATCAGAATTTTTTTTGGCATTTTCTAGATTTAAAATTTCAATTTCCGTGAGCTTAATCTTTTTTCATGATCGCTTCATCAATCTTTTCATGAGTCCAAACTTATTTGGTTGAGTTCCTTATCTCCCCAAGAGTCTCCAAGATTTTTCCCGTGATTTTTCTGAGCTCCGGGCTATTTTTCGCGGCCAAAAAGGTAATTCTAGATTTTCTAGAATTATTTTATTCGCGGAATTAAAATAATCCCAAAATTAAGAAATTTCGAAAAGTTTCCAAACCCTACGACTATATATATGCCGGCGTAGCCCTCGACGCCCTGGTTTCAGAAGTATAACCCTTATCGCAAGCCGCCGCTCGTAGCTCCCTCCACCCCTCATCGAAGTTCTGCATCTACAACTTGTGTTCCGGCGAACTTCCGACGAGCTTTTCCGGCCAAACCATCGCGTTCCGATGCCAACCACCACCACCAAGAGACAGCTCTCGTCGTTCTCTACACCGTGGTATATCTGTTTGCGCGAATCCATCGCTGTTTCATTGAGTTCCCATCTCATCTTGTTTCTCTCCAGCGAGGTACCACCATGGCTGACCGGAGCTCCTCCAAGCTCAAGGTAGAAGATGATATTATTTACAGTTTTACCCTTAAACTTGTTTTGAGCATAAAATCTTCGTTTAAACTCCGATTTGACCCGTTCAAGTTGCGTTAGATTCATATTTACGAGCTCTACATGTTAGTGTAGCAGTACAATAGGTTTGGAAAGTTTAATTTTCGAATTTATATTTAAGTAATTATTTATCTATAGGAAATCTTAGAAAATTCATAACTTTCACGTTTTATATCCAAATTTCGTGATCTTTACGTCTATGTGATCGTAGTAATGTGTAGAAGAATTTTACAAACTTTTTATACTGTTTTGCTACTGTTGGTATGCTGTTTTAATTATGTCTCTTTGTTTGCTTCGTGTATGATTGCTCGGATGATTGTGTGTTGATGCTTGATGATCGAGTATAGACGGTGAGCAGTTTCTTGACGATCAGGAGTATTATTTTGAGCCAGACCAGCAGTATCATCAGGAAAGCTTTGATCAAGGCAAGTATAACATGGGACTATCCTTGTTACCTATTCACTGAAATTATCATACATATGCATATGTCTTCCATGACAACCATAGAGATTATAACTTAGCTATTGATATCTTGTTTCCTTGTCACCTATGGGTTGTGCATTTGGGTAGCTATTGCTAGTGCTTAATTATGAACGATGATCTTGTAATTGGATTAATGAATTATGCGACCAACCATTAAGATGATTTTATTACTGTTGAAAGGGGGCTAGAGCAAGGGGTTATATTGTTGCTCTGGTTTCTCTCCATAAGGACTTATCTGTAAGTGATAACCGGGATATACAGTACAGCTGTGAGGGCTATATGGCTCTGGCTTTAGTTGTTCAAAAGACCTTTTCTAGCTTGTTAGTGGTTACCTTAAATGGCGTAAGAATGGCTTGCCACTTTGGGTGTAGGGCGAGCCCCTGTCCTTTGTGTGTATAGGCTGCGAGTTGTGTGCCACTGGGAAGGGGGGTTCTACATCTGCCTGCCGAGTGAATCTAATGGCCCTAACTTGTTAGACGAACTTTTGAATAGCTTTATATGGTTTCCGATGTTTTGGATCTTGCAAACCCACGCATTTGGAAGTCATGACTCACAGTGAAAGTGTACACCTCTGCGCAGAGTTAAAAATTGGTATACTAGCCGTGCTCACGGATACGAGCGGCCTTGGGGATTCTTACAAAATAGATGATCACCATTGTTATATCATGCTTAATTACTATTGATTATTATTATGCTCATGTTAATGCTATTCATTATCCTTATTACAATTGATCATTGGTTCATTAATGGGAATTGGCTCATCTTGATGCTACTCAATTGCTAATTCCATGATGAATAAAAGCTAAACGCAGTCAAACAGTGTCTAGCCTTTTTGAGCCTCATGAACCTTGTGTTGTACTTGTTGAGTTTGACATGGACTCACTCTTGCTATTTCCCCACACTCCAGTGTGTAGTAAGATGCTACTCGGAAGAAGGACAAAGGTGTAGTGGAGTTTCTAGAAGACTAGTAGAAGTGCTAGGAATATGTTACCCCCAGTTAGCCGTCCCTGAGAAGAATGGAGCCTGAAGTTTAGTCATCGTTCCGCGATACTCTGATGTAAGTGTTAAAATAGCTATGTATACGTTATATAATAACATTGTTTCTGATACTTTTTCATTCTGACATATGTGTGGACTTCCTGGGCACACATATGATTAGCCTGGTTTTGTTCTTTAGAAAACCGGGTATGACAGAGTGGTATCAGAGCGGTGTTGACTGTAGGACGTATGCCAAGTAGCACCGGACGTATTCTAAAACTCATTTTACTATAAAACTATTTTGTCATCCCTTGACTCATTGATTTTGACTATTTCCTATTCCTTGTCCTGTTGTATCCTTTCCTTGATAGCTTCCTTTGAGCTATTATTTCTTACTCCCTTGGATTTTGTTTTACGTTGTTTTTACTAAAAGTTTTCTGATCTCACCTTGTTCAAAAATTCGATGGCCTCTTCATCATCTATAATCTGCCATGTAGGATGACCACCATTGTTGAAGAAGCATATGTAGTATCGATGATGTGATGCGTGCTTGTTTTGCTTGATGTGTTGCTTGTGTGTTGCCTTGTTCTCTTGTTTCAAAGGTGGCTCGAAAGGTATAAGTCTTGAGGAGTAGCTCGATCCATGTTAAGTGGGGTAGGTTTTATGTAATACTCCGCATGCTGATTTCTATAATAGTCTGCAATGTTTCTGTTATATCTCAAGATATGGACATGAGAAATTTATGAAATTTTACTGGGAATAACTAGACTTCTGTATCTTTCCAAACCCACTGGACTTACCTTTTTATCTATTTTGAGCTAAGAGATATACCTGTTCTAAGTTGAGGTTACTACACAGTCTAGAATTCTAGAATAGTTTTGGCTAAGCTCTGTTTTTGATTAATTTAATGACAGAACCTGGAAAAGTGTTATTAATAAAAGTTGTAGATAATTTCATAAGCTTTCCAACCATATAAAGATCACTTCGTTTGAATCTTTGTAGCTCGAGATATGTCAGATTTACTGAACTGCTAAAATTGGAATTCGTCCAGAAATTTTCTGCATTACTTCCTTATCTTGTATAAGTGAATATATCATTGGATATCTTTGAATCTCATTGATTTGCCTTGGAATCTTACATTAGAAATGATTATGATTATCTAGTATAAAATGAGATGCAAGTTACTTTGGTGTCCCCTAGTTTCTTTTTCTTAAGGGGGTAGCAAAGTGGTGAGTGTTGCAAGATGAAGGTTTCGTATGTCCTAGTGCTTCACTTGGAAGAAGTGGTTATCTCTATGATTGGAAGTCTACTCATGTGCTAGTGTTGTTTGCTTGGGATCAGTGCTTTGTTGGATCGTCTACAAGAAGCTCGGGTATTTGTTAGGACTGGTCTTCACTTCAAGCTATCATCAGTTGGGAGTTCAACATTCAATTCAACATACTCTATACAAGTTAGCATGGATGACATAGGAAGGAGATGTTGGAAGTCTATAGTTAGTTTCATGAAAACTTAGATGACATCACCCCCATATCAAGTATGTTTAGTAAGTTTTACATGAAGGACTCATCAATAGCATCAAGCCTTAGAGAAAGTGTTTCCTTCAATGACATCGTCAGGTGGAACAAGACCTTTGTTAAGTGGGGTAGCATCTGTTGTCAACAACAGCAAGTCCTGAATATCTCAAGCGATGAGGTACGAAGAACTGAAGATCAAACTTTATCTTTCTTGTCATCTTTTGGCTATCCTTGATCCATATCTTATATCTCATCAACACAAATCAAAGAAGCATGAAGACTTGAAGATTAGTGTTATCTATATCTCTAGTCTCTCTGAATCTCGTTTCTACCTTATTCTGTCTTTTCAGAACAGTCTGTCTTCTTTAGCTTATATCTCTATTTTTGGACGCCCAAAAATCATGGATAAATTCTGGACAATAGTAGACTTCAATATATTTCTCTGACCGCAAGAACCACCCTGATAGCTGTTATGGTTTGGGAGTTATGAAAATCACAAGGCGATGCATCTGTGCTGTCAGCAACCTAGAATAGTTTCTATTGTGTACAGTTTTCGACTACCATAACTGCAGAATCTGGAGAAGTGTTCTATAAGAAAGTTGTAGTAAATTTGATAAGCTTTCCAACGGTATAAGCTACAATATCATCAGATTTGTAGAACTTGAGTTATAACTGTGTTTCTGCACTGCCATTTTTCTGCTCGCGAGAAAGTGTAGGTTACTTGATCTTGGATATGCTCATGAATCTCTTTGGGATGCCAGAAGGACATGACAATAGTCATCACTCAGAAACAAATGCAAGTTATCCTTTGGTGTTCTCTAGTTGATCTCTTCTTAAGGGGGTTTGCCGAACTAAAGGCGATACAAGATGGAGGTTTTATATGTTCTATTTTCGTCATCTGGAAGCATCAGCTGTCTACATGGTTGCAAAGTCATTATCGAGCGCAAGTATCTTTTCTCAGAGTGGGTAACCTGTTGGAACCATCTATAAGGATCATAAGTGTCTAAAGGACACCTTTCCAAAGTTGGTTATGAGTTTGTGGCATCTTCATTGGATAAGAGTTGATGAAGGAAAACTGAAGACTTGCACAGTCAACTTTATCTTTCTCCCCAGTCTCTCTAAATCTCGGGACAAGATTCCTGTTAAGTGGGGTAGATTTGTCACACCCAAAATTTCCTATTTTGGGTTGTGCATGAAAAATACTAAATAAAATAAATAATTTCAATATTTGAATAAATTTATTAGATAAGTTAAGTTGCTGCTAATTTAAATATAGAAAATTGTGGTTTTAAACTTTTTCATATTAATTTTATAATGTGGTGTTTGTGTGATGCTTGTCTTTGGTGTTGGTGTGTGTTATTATTTTTTAAAATACCATAGGATGACGTTTACTTCTCATTGGAAATTTTTTTGGCATTTTCTGGATTTAAAATTTCAATTTCTGTGAGCTTAATCTTTTTTCATGATCGCTTCATCAATCTTTTCTTGAGTCCAAACTCATTTGGTTGAGTTCCTTATCTCCCCAAGAGTCTCCAGGATTTTTCCCGTGATTTTTCTGAGCTTCGGGCTATTTTTTGCGGCCAAAAAGGTAATTCTAGATTTTCTGAAATTATTTTATTCACGGAATTAAAATAATCCCGAAATTAAGAAATTCCGAAAATTTTCCAAACCCTACGACTATATATATGCCGCCGTAGCCCTCGACGCCCTGGTTTCAGAAGTACGACCCTTATCGCGAGCCGCGGCTCGTAGCTCCCTCCACCCCTCGCCGAAGTTCTGCACCTACAGCTTGCGTTCCGGCGAACTTCCGACGAGCTTTTCCGACCAAACCGTCGCGTCCCGACGCCAACCACCACCACCAAGAGACAGCTCTCGTCGTTCTCTACACCGTGGTATATCCGTTTGCGCGAATCCATCGCTGTTTCATTGAGTTCCCATCTCATCTTGTTTCTCTCCGGCGAGGTACCACCATGGCTGACCGGAGCTCCTTCAAGCTCAAGTTAGAAGATGATATTATTTACAGTTTTACCATTAAACTTGTTTTGAGCATAAAATCTTCGTTTTAACTCTGATTTGACCCGTTCAAGTTGCGTTAGATTCGTATTTGCGAGCTCTACATGTTAGTGTAGTTGTACAGTAGGTTTAAAAAGTTTAATTTTCGAATTTATATTTAAGTAATTATTTATCTATAGGAAATCTTAGAAAATTCATAACTTTCACGTTTTATATCCGAATTTTGTGATCTTTACGTCTATGTGATCGTAGTAATGTGTAGAAGAATTTTACAAACTTTTTATACTGTTTTGCTACTGTTGGTATGCTGTTTTAATTATGTCTCTTTGTTTGCTTCGTGTATGATTACTCGGATGATTGTGTGTTGATGCTTGATGATCGAGTATAGACGGTGAGCAGTTTCTTGACGATCAGGAGTATTATTTTGAGCCAGACCAGCAGTATCATCAGGAAAGCTTTGATCAAGGCAAGTATAACATGGGACTATCCTTGTTACCTATTCACTGAAATTATCATACATATACATATGTCTTCCTTGACAACCATAGATATTATAACTTAGCTATTGATATCTTGTGTTCTTGTCACCTATGGGTTGTGCATTTGGGTAGCTATTGCTAGTGCTTAATTATGAACGATGATCTTGTAATTGGATTAATGAATTATGCGACGAACCATTAAGATGATTTTATTACTATTGAAAGGGGCTAGAGCAAGGGGTTATATTGTTGCTCTGGTTTCTCTCCATAAGGACTTATCTGTAAGTGATAACCGGGATATACAGTACAGCTGTGAGGGCTATATGGCTCTGGCTTTAGTTGTTCAAGAGACCTTTTCTAGCTTGTTAGTGGTTACCTTAAATGGCGTAAGAATGGCTTGCCACTTTGGGTGTAGGACGAGCCCCTGTCCTTTGTGTGTATAGGCTGCGAGTTGTGTGCCACTGGGAAGGGGGGTTCTACATCTGCCTACCGAGTGAATCTAATGGCCTTAACTTGTTAGACGAACTTTTGAATGGCTTTATATGGTTTCCGATGTTTTGGGTCTTGCAAACCCACGCATTTGGAAGTCATGACTCACAGTGAAAGTGTACACCTCTGCGCAGAGTTAAAAACTGGTATACTAGCCGTGCTCACGGATACGAACGGCCTTGGGGATTCTTACAGAATAGATGATCACCATTGTTATATCATGCTTAATTACTGTTGATTATTATTATGCTCATGTTAATGCTATTCATTATCCTTATTACAATTGATCATTGGTTCATTAATGGGAATTGGCTCATCTTGATGCTACTCAATTGCTAATTACATGATGAATAAAAGCTAAACGCAGTCAAACAGTGTCTAGCCTTTTTGAGCCTCATAAACCCTGTGTTGTACTTGTTGAGTTCGACATGGACTCACTCTTGCTATTTCCCCACACTCTAGTGTGTAGTAAGATGCTACTCGAAAGAAGGACAAAGGTGTAGTGGACTTTCTAGAAGACTAGTAGAAGTGCTAGGCATATGTTACCCCCAGTCAGCCGTCCCTGAGAAGAATGGAGCCTGAAGTTTAGTCACCGTTCCGCGATACTCTGATGTAAGTGTTAAAATAGCTATGTATACGTTATATAATAACATTGTTTCTGATACTTTTTTATTCTGACATATGTGTGGACTTCCTAGGCACACATATGATTAGCCTGGTTTTGTTCTTTAGAAAACCGGGTATGACATGTAACAGAACCGACCAAATTATAAGAACACAAGTACGAAAACAAGCACCGAAGCGCTCAAATTTTCAAACTTGAGCCCATATAATCCCGGTAGTCAATCGAAACCATGAAGGATTTCAAACCAAACTGCTTACAACCAGGATCGCATGATTCAACATACACATCGTACGTTACATTTCACAAGTAGTTCCGAAATAAGTTTACACCACGGAGTAGCAAATATTACAAAGCAAGTTTGGAAAGTAGCGGAAGCATAACACACACACTAGTTGATTAATTACTGCCAGTCTTGATGATCGACAACCCGCAAAAGCATGAGGAAAGTACATAAAGACGATCACGCCCTAATGATCTAGTCATCATCACCCGCAGGGTGGAGACACGTCTTGTAGAAGCCTTGATAAAGCATATCATCTGCAACAGGAGGGAATAAACCCTGAGTACTGGAATGTACTCAGCTAGACTTACCCGTCTTAAACCAGAAATAATATGACACCAAGGATTATGCAAGGCTTACACAAGAGGCTAGCTGACATCACATTTTGCATAAAGGCATAAGTAGTTGAAACTCTTATAACCTGTACTAGCAGTTATTTTTTTTGCATTTACCTGTCATCTATCTTAGCACCTATACTAAACATGCACTTGATTATCATCAAACAATTATTCATATTATTTCCATAGCAGGTATAAATTGTGGTAACATTGTATCATTCACTTAACCATCTGTTCAATTAATGAGATCTACGTTGCCGCTGCTCAAGTCAAGTGCTCACTAACCGGGAGTGACGGCGATTCGAATCGAATTCCTATCCAGCTGGAGGGGTATTTCTAACACTCACCGAGTCACGCCTGGCGAGGGCTGCTCAGGTCATCTTTCGTACAGTTCAGGAATCGCGGGTCCGAATGATGTCGCGTCCCCAAGGGTGACACTCTGCCAGGTGATAGGGACTCTAACCCCCCCTTGGTCTCACGCCAATGTCCCCAAGCACATCCTTTCTCTCCTCCAAGATGCAACCTACCATTCGATTCCCGGCCTGAACCATACTACTCGACTTCGCGGTCAGAACGACTTATCCGGCCAACTAAGTGTTAGACTGCGTTCAACATGACTCAAGGACGTACAGCGAATCGGTCCTTAAACGACTCAGACGGGCATGGCTCCACACCCAAGACGTGAAGTGTCTTGCAGCTGTACCATCGAACCCCCGCCCGGTCTCAAATTTCATTTTAAAGCATGGTTCCATCACGATAGCCATAAGCCACTCGCGACCCAATTCTATCTCTCGTGGATGACCGGAAATCACCCGACTTCTACCGTACTAAGCAGGGCTAAGCATTGACACGTGCCTAAACCTAATATAGGATTTAAGTACAATATCTGGACAAGGACAGGTATAATGTAACAATTGTCTTCATACAACTCCTACTACTTAATGCAGTAAACAATTAAAAGTACTCAAGATATATTTATAAAACGATGGGTTCAGCATGCACCGGGGCTTGTCTTTGAGAAAAGTTGAAGGTCTGTGGTCCGGGCACTCCGGCAAGTCTTCAGCGGCGTCTCCTTCGCCGACTGGTTCTGTCGACTCCTCCGGTTGGTTCTGCACCTCCTCCGGTATCGCTTGTTCGAATTCGAGGAGTGTTACCCCCTCCAGAACACCTATTGCATGAGTACATAATAAATCTCATGGATGCATAGTGAAAGATGCAGTATGCTCGGAATGAAATGCATTCAACACTTTTAAAGCTCTATTCAAATCACTTCAAAAGAGTAGGTGCAAATTTTCTCTCCGGTAGAGAAGTACTCACCTAATCTACTCAACCTAAGATAAAGCTGCTCTTCTTCAGTTAAGGCCCTAACACCTAACAATTACAAGAGTAGCATTTCTTAGGATACCACACCACAACAATCAGCAAAATGCCACAGTAAACATTCTGGACAGCAGCTACTTGTTTTTATCATAACTGGAGATTTCCAATTCCAAAAGATATGATCTAAGAAAATCTGGAAAGCCTAAGAAATGCACTACAATTCATTTTCAGACCTCAACCCCAAACTCCTAAGTTTTCCATGTCAAATTTCATAAGTTCCAGAATCTGTTTTCTTTAAACAGAGAGTAGCAGATTCTGGACTGCCACTTTAAACAGCAATAATTCTCAAACTACTAAGCCAAATGCTCCCAAATTTTGACACAAGCTAGTTTATTAAGTTTACTACAACTTTGGTATTTACAAGTTTTCCAGCAACCATTTTTATCAAGGGTCAAACTTAGAAATACTACCAGCTGTCCAGAAAACCTAAAATTGGAAGAGTTAAATATTTAATGATATGGCCAAAATCCCCTAAGACCAAACTAATGTTACCAAAAGTTCACATGGATTACAAAAACACCAGAAAGTAAGGTGTGACCACCTAGAACATTTATTTATACTCATTTCTTAATTTACCTAAGTAATTAGGTGGAATTTTAAACATATATGTAAACTGCTCCTAAAACTCTACAAAAATTACAGGGGACTCTCTGACCCAAAAAGAGACCACTGTAAAAATTTGAACAAATTTTATTCACAGGAACTCCCTATACAAAATTCACAAGTCCAAAAGGCTGATTTTTGTATAATTAATACATCATATTGAAAAGTATCAAACAACAGATTTCATATTTTTCTTAGATACTCTAGGGTACCAAGACATTCTCCAAAAAGTTACAAGAACATTGCACATGTAGAAAAATTACTAAAATTCCTTCAATTATTTCCGAATATAAAAAGATAGCCTTATAACTTGAAAATTACTTAAGCACTGATGCCCAAATTTTTACCAGATCAAGGGCAAGTATAAAGTAACCTACCCACCAAATTTTATAATTTTTGGGATACTACAGCTCCAGTTATATATTTAACAAATTTGCATGCATTTCAAAACACATTTACAAGATCTATTTAATTCTCCCAGAAACTAAACATAACATACCAGGTTTATATTTTTCTAAAATACTACACATCATGGAGATCATAACAAAATTTATCACATGATTTTTGAGCAAGTACAACTCTAGATCTACATTTTCCAAACTACCACAAAAATCTGTGACAAAAATAATTAAAAGAAATAAATTTCAATCGAACTGGGCCGGCCCGGGAACAGGCGCGGCCCATGATGGCGCGCGCGGCCCGCTCGGACTCCCGCCCGCGCGCGGCACTGACATGCGGGGCCCCGAGGTCGGTGACCGGGAGCAGAGGGGGCGGCGACCCGCGAGCTCCGGGGAGCTCGCTCGGGAAACCAAGCACACCCTCGCGTTCTCCGTCACACGGTGCTTCGATTCGTGCCAGCAAGAGGGGTCGGGTTGGAGTGGAAGGGACTCGTCACCGCGAGCGGCGGCCGGTGTGGGTCGGGTGGCGGTGTACCGCCGCCGGTGAGGGTGCACGGTCCCGGCTAAGCTCGGTACGAGCTTCACTGCAGCTAGGCGGAGCTATTGAGGTAGGAAGGGAAGACGGAGAGAGGCCCGAGCTACCCCGGCCACGGTGAGCCTCCATGGCGGAGCTCCGGTGACCTCTCGGAAACGGCGGAGGTAGCAATGTGGCTCACCTTGAGTTCAATCAAGGCCGTCGGTGGGTCGAGGAGATGTAGGGCGGTGAGGCGGAAGAACTGGCATGATTTGGTGGCCGGTGATGTAGTGGAACACGCGCGCGAGCTCGCCGGAGGTGGAGCGGCAATGGCGGCTCGGTTCTGGCGTTTTGAAACCGGAAGAGGGAGGCAGAGGGAATGGAGGCAGCCTCGACGCGTCGTGGCGGTCTTGAAGGCGCCGCGGTCTGACCGGTGGGGCCAGGGCCGGCGTACGAGCGCCACCGCGTCTCCACGCGTCGGCGAGGCCCTGTGGTCGGTCGGCCACTTCTCCCTCTGACGAAACTGAAACGCGATGAACGGTGCCCTCGACGTTGACTGACAGAGCGACTTTGGAGGTGATTAATTTCTAAACCAGCTCATTTCAGTGGAACCTCCAATTAACAAAGTGGTAGACCTACGTGAGCACTACAAGTTTGTAAAAGGCATCACGAGCTGGTTTGGTTTAGTTGGTGAGATATAGTGACATCAAGTGGTGCTCGGTGAAACTGAAATGTGATTTCAGTGGTTAAAACCGACTGAAACCCCAACTTTATGACACTATAACTCATAAACTATGGAGAACCAGACTTGGGTGATGTTGGCAATGTTGTAGAGCTACATGAGGACTACAAGTTTGTCAATATGAGTGGAAGCTGGTTTGGCCTGGTTTGCAAACTACAAGCCTCTAAAGTAGGCCTCAGTAAAACTGGAGGGTCAATTTGAGGACTTAGAAAAATCTAAGTGTTGAGGCAGCCCCTCTAGTTGACTTGTGGGCCACTTTTGAGCATGTTCTGATCAATTTCATGAGATGGTCATATTGAGACTTTTGTTCCCCATAAAATTCTTTACAACTTTGCTTAAGGGTGCTCCTCCATGCAAGGTCTCTAAGATAGACTTTTTAAATGGTCAAACTAGAGCATCCTAGGGCCAAATGGTGGTCAACCATCTCTTGGAGGGCATTTTTGTAATTTTGATCAACATGAACCTTGCTCCAAGAGTTACCCTAAGTATAATTAAGGTGTTGTAGGACATGATTGGCTACTCTACTCTTTTGTTACACCAACTATCAAGTATCCATGATATGAGCCAAACAAAACTCCTAGAAACAATCACATGTGTTGCATCACATAAAATAACAAACATGAATGTTGCATGCTTATGCTTATGCAAATGCAATGCAGTTATGGACTAAACACTTGAGGTGTTACATGACATCCCTAGATCACGCATCTTAACTACACTAAGTCTGGGTGCATCTTCAAGGTTGGCGTAAGTGCATGAGTGTTGAATGTCGTCTCAACTTTATTATGCAACATCAGCTGATGAACTTTTTTATGTTAGCGTCCATTGTTATTGTAACAGGTACACTGTGTGTTCAGCATGCTACTAAGGTCCAGTTGAATTAGTATCTGCATTGTACAATTCTGTCACTGTTGGATATAAGCGTCTTTGAAAAAATTGTATCACCGCCGCTATTCGCCGTTAGGTGCTAACATCTTCTTGCTGTAACCTGCAAAAATAATGTTCATATAATATTTTGTTCCTTTCCAACGCTCAATTTTCGTATGACACGCCCGTCGTTAGGTGCTACGTACCATCTTCTTTAAGACCCAATCACCACCGCCGGTAGCCTTCACCGCCGATATCGTCAAAATTTGCAAGCCAGCACGAGATTCCGGTGTGTTTTTAGAATTTTTGACGTGTTCATAGTTAGCTTACAAAGACCGCTACCCACCCAGCCGCCACCCCTATCTGTCTCCTCCTCAAGTGCTACTATTCCTCACCTACTCATCGGCATGCAAGCCACCACTCACCGCCGACAAGCTAGCTCCACGCTGGTACGCCTCACTGGCACACCCACACAGATCCATTGGTGACCAGACTGGTATACTCATCACTGCCATGGCCGCTCGAGCTCACTGCCGCAAGATCCAAAAGCAAGGGTAATACTTTCTTGCACTTCCCTTATCTATGTTTCTTGGCTTTTTATTCTTATTCCCCTCTTATCTCATTTGAGTACGAATCAAGCTTCCATCTGATCATTAAGGAGCTCACGAGCACATCCCCATAGGTGCTCCTACTCTGATTCAGGCAACAGCGTTGCCGCTTCCATCGTCGGCCCCGCTCCACCACATCCTAGTCAAGATGGAGGAGGAGGCCACCAACAAGAGGAACAAAGTAGACATCCTCATAGACGATGTCTTGGTCCTTATCCTCCACCGCCTCACCACCCGCACCTTGTGCAGCTGCAAGTGTGTGTGTCGCTGCTGGTACCGCCTCATCTCCGAATTCAAGCACTGTAAGGAGCTGCCTCAGTTTATCGCCGGATTCATGTATGGCAACCGGTGAATACCCCTCCTTTTTCTTCTTGCCCTTCCCCATTCAGGATTTAATCATCTCAGATTGTTGTAGATGCCTCTTCCTCTACTGGTGCGTTGGGCTTCACTATGTTGTCTGTAATCTGGTGACTAGAAAATCAGTGATACTGCCGCATAGCAACCTTTGTTATGGTTCAGCTTGCTTAGGGTTCGATCCCACAATTTCCTCACATTTTCATGTGGTAGAACTGTGGGTAAGGTCATCTGGGGTGTTAATTGTTAGTATCTACTCATCCAAAACTAGAGCATGGATGTGTAAAGAATTTGAATGGAGAGAGAATATTCTAGTATGCAAATTTTTAGAAACTATGTTTCTTAATGGTTTTATGCACATGCTGGAGGTGTCCCACATAGTTGCCGTTGATATAGAGGGAAAGACATGGAGAAAAATTCTTAGGCCACCAGGCCCTGCAATGTCCATCCATAGAGATCAGGGTCAATACGTCTGACCTTTCAATCTAGATCCTTGACGGCTATGGTACTAATAAATGGACATTGAAGCATACGGTGAACACGCTGTAGCTATTTGGACTGAACAATATTGGACTCAGTTTCGAGGCTACCAATGCGGACTATAGAGTGATTGCAGTTCACCTAGAATGGAATTTAATTTTTCTTATTGGGGAGGACAGAACACTGATGGCATATGACATGAGCCGTAGAAAAGTTAATGTCCTCCCTGCCCGGGTCGTTCGCTATCCCTGCCCGGCTCCAATGCAACGGAATAAAGATCTTATCACGGACGGATCATAAGCCATGCGGCGGTGTTAGCACGTGGGTCGTGCTCCAATGCGACGAAATTAAGGACCTTATCACAGACGGATGATAACCCAATACGGCGGTGTAGTGTACACCCTAGTCAGTCCTAGATACCGATGGTGATGGCTGTGAGTATCACTGCCGATAGCTTACTGCCAAGGACGAAATTGGACTGCAACGTGGGTTACGACGCGGCTGTAAAAGGTGCGAGTGTAGTAGTGATTCGTTCATCGTGGCCTGGCCGAGCATTTCCTGGCTGCTCATCCGTTTGCCCCGTTGCGCCCCCTTTCTCATCGCGCCTCGTCCCCCGCCGGGTGCACCGTGCCCCATCCCCTGTGAGCGGATGACGCTGGACGACTGCGGTCGAGCGAGCAGCAGTGCTGGAGTAGCAGCAACAGGGCCACGCCAATGGACGTGAGCCTGGGCCGTGAGTAGACGTTGGAGAATCGCAAGAGGCCCGCGTCGTTGCTGCACTGGCGAGCTCCATGCACTACCACCGATCTCCACGCCGGCGTTGAGCTCGGCAACGACGAGCATCCATTCGTCCTCGCAGCAAGGTGACATTGTGCTGAAGCACATGTTGTAAGTGTTTCAGATGTTTCAAAGATATGTTGCAAGTGTTTTTGCGGATGTTGCATAAGTAGATCGGGATGTTGCATATTTTATAATGGTTGCCCGCGTATGTTGCAAACTTCTGTTTTCAATGTTTTATTTGTTTTTCTAGATGTATGTTGTAAGTGTATTTATTTGAATGTTTCATACGTTTTACACATATGTTATAAGTGTTTTATCTGAATGTTGTCTATGTTTTACAATGATTTTCAAGTGTTTTTTTATGTGTTTCTACAAATATTTCAGACGTATATTACAAGTGTTGTATTTAGATGTTTCAAAAGTAGATCGGGTGTTGCATCTCTCTCCTCGCTTTCTGCGCCTTGTCTCGGTGTCTCCTCTTTCTACCGGCACTGGCTGGGCATCCGCTGCTCCATCCCCCTCTTTCTCGATGCTAGTGACATTCGGAGCGGTGCACGCCCCGCGTGGACTCAGGAAATGGCTTCGGACGTCTGCGCCAATAGGCCTGTAGTTACATCTCCAACTGGTTTTTTATGAGGAAATTATTTTCTTGGCCTAAAAGTGTTGCTTATTAGTTTCTTGGCCCTTTTTTTCTCAAACTTGCTTATTTGACCCTAAAACAAATTTCCTTTGCTTTCTTGGCCTTTCCGTTAGATTGATGGGCTATTAGTGTTAAGCTATATGTAAAATGACTCTTTTACCCCTGGTTTGAAAAAATAACTATTAAAAAAATAGTGATTCCATGCTTGAAAAAAATATTGTACCTTATTTTGGGAAATTGTTTATAGAGGCCGCTTGAAAGACCTGTGAACTGCAGCATTCGTTGCCAGGGGTAAAAGAGTCATTTCGTGTACAGCTTAACACCGTTAGCCCATCAAACTAACGAAAGGGCCCAAAAAAATCGTTTTTAGATACAAATAAGCAAGTTTGAGAAAAAAGACTAAGAAACTAAGCAACATTTCTTAGGCCAAGGAAATAATTTTGAGGAAAATTCATGGGTTGTCCTCGAAATTGGCATTGGATGTCATCTGGGTCCTGTACTCTCAAAATGATATTTTCTGGGTCCTTCAACTTGGCTACGGGTCTCATCTAGGTCAAATGCACTTAACTCATTCTGTTCGCTGGTGTGGCGCTATGGGGCCCACTTTGGTGCAGTGTCATTGCAGCTCGCGTCACGGGCCTACCTGTGCACGCGCGGTGCCCGCGGCGCAGATCTGCCAGGGTCGTGCTTCCGCGCTGCGCTCAGTGGAGTTCCACGGGCTCGGCATTTCCGAGTACGTCTCCCTGCCGCCCGACCCGACCACGCCCTCGCACCTCATGCCCTTGTTCAGGGCCTACGCCGCTGGCGCGCGTGCCATGCTCGTGGTGCTCCTCTCTAGGCTTGCCGCCTGGCACCGCCACATCATCGTGGTGCATGACCACATCAATGCGTACGCCAGCGAGGAGGCCGCGCGGCGGCCCAACGGCGAGGCGTTCAGGCTGCACTGCCTGGCGGCGTCGACACTCGCGGGGAAGATGGACGCCGGGATCCGGCTCCTGCGTGAGCGCGGCCCGGCTCGCCGGGGAAGATAGACGCCTGCTGCTGATCCTCCTCTGGCCATGGACGCCCGCCGACCCTCCTGCACCTGCGGCTGTTGTTGTCGCTCTGGTGCTCGACGAACGCGGCGACGGCGCGGCAGACCGTATCGGTGTTCCTGATGCATGTACAGACAGTAGGACAATGGGGCTTCCAAAACTTTTTGAAGCATCAGCAATCAAAAGATTTGCCCAATCTAATGTAAGGCTCCTTCCTGTAGTAGAGGGCAGCCAATGGTTGAGCCTGAATACTTCCCCTGTCCTAATCAGTTGGAACACACCAGAAGAGAATACATGAAGCAAAGATGACACCTACGAGATTTTTGCAAAGTGATGAACACCGTAAGTTTGACTGCAATATGACCTTGAAGCACTGAAATTCATATGACAGAAGTTTCGAATAGACAGCTGAACTATGGTTTGATTCTACTCCAAGCATGTCTGCATTGGAAAAAAATTATTGATATCTCATAAGCACTCCTTCAGTTCATCCCCTCTGTTGAACACCGTTGCAGCACCGCCGTCCAATGTGCATGGCGTGTGCTACTACTTGCTCAGGTTCTTGCAGAGTGGTAATGGAACACCAGGACGTCAACAACACGCATCCACGACGGCCTCAAGCAGCTCGCTGGTCCGCGTCCGCCCTGACGACGACGGAGCCCCGGCGGCCGGGCGCCGCAAGAATCCCGGCCAGGACGTGCTCCGCGTACGCGGTGGCCGCGGCAGTCTGGGTCTGCGCGGTGGCACCGCAGCGCCATGACCACACTCCAAAACAACGCTGGAGACAGCGCCACGAGCTCAGCTGCCCACCACCTGGGAGCAGCGCCTCGCAGGACCGCAGCACGTTGGCGGTGCCTAGGAGCGCCGCAGCATAGCAGAGCGCCCTGTGCGAGGAAGTCCTCGGTGCAGCGGGCTAGGTCGGGGCGTCAAGGAACGCCGCAGCGTAGCAGAGCGGCGCCACATCGCGCATCCTTATCTCCAGGTTGCCACCGTAGGCAGGGGCGGATCCGGGATTTCATGTCAATGATGTCACTTAAACTTGTCATCTAACGATCACTGTAACACATAATACATAAGAAAGTACAAATAGCATTGTATTATTGCCATAGCTAAAATAGTGAAGTCAAAAATAAATTATGGCTAACATGGAAAGTCGAAAATGAATTAATCCAAAACAATGATAAATTCTAGCTATACAATGCTAACATGGAAAGTCAAAAAATGAATTATGAAGTAATATGAAAATAATACATGTTAAAATTTATAAATATTTACATTTAACAATAATACTGAATCTAGCAAGTTCAGTATATCAAAAGACGACTAGTATAACATTGATGATTGATCGATGCACCACCATCTCTCCATGAACTCTCTTCATCACTAGCAGTTGCTGATAATTTTCTTTTCAATCAAGAACCGTTTCACCAAATTCATACTTCCTTTACATATACAATTAATATAAATTAAATTGCAAATCTATAAACTAAAGCACAAGTAAATGAAGAATACTAATTTTCCTGCCTGCGCCACCTGCCATTGTGGTCTTCAGGAAGTCTGGACAAATATCAGAGTAGCCCTCAACGGCCCAAAATCAAAATCTTCAAACATCAAATTGAACTGTAAAATTGGACAGAGAATTACGGCATGAAGATATAAAGTTACTGATGAGTTACTGCAATCCTTATGGCCTTAATGGGATTGGGCCACTCTATGCTGCTGCTGCCACTGACGCTGACTTCCATGATGTGCATCTTGTTAGAGTTTAGTCCCACATCATGTAGCAATGGTGGGGGAGCACAACATATAAGGCGGGAGAACCTAACCTATGAGGCTAGTCTTTTGGGTTGAGTAAGGCCCATGGGCCTTATATGTCTGGAACTTGTGAGAGCGCAGACTCATAATAACGAGCCGGGCCGGCTACAAGCCAGCTCCAAGGCCGAGAAGTCGGTGGTCACCACCGGTTCCAACAATTGGTATCGGAGTCGGTACCCAAGGTTAAACAACTAAATCCGATAAAGAATTCTTGAGCGTCACATATGGTGGGGGCATCCCGATGTGTGACTAAGTGGATATTGAGCGATGGTGGGGAAGCACAACGAGAGAACCCCCACCTATCAAGTTAATCTTTTGGGTTGAGTAAGGCCCATGAGCCTTATATGTTGTCAGCTCCAGTAGACCTGGGACCTGTGGGAGCGTAGGCTCGTGGTAACGAGCCGAGCCGGCTGCAAGCCAACTCCGAGACCGAAAACTCGGTGGTCACCACCGGTTCTAACACATCTCTCCGCAATTCCACTACGGCCGTGTCCAACCGATAGGCAATCAGTTTTGGATTTGAAACCGTACGTGGGCTAATTTCAGGAGAGCAATGATGTCAATGCCCACGACAAGCTGCTGTCATCCACTTCGAAATAGAGAAGGGTACTTACCTAGGACAAAACACATTGCTGTCAGGTGACAGTAGTGCTTGTATACTGGATCCGCCCCTGGCAGTAGCTGTAGCGCGCTGCCACCGGGTTCAGCGCTGTGGAGGTACGCGGCGAGCTGCACCGGTTCGTGTCGCAGGGCCGTCGCCGAGCCGCCACCGTGCCGCTCCTGCATTTTGCCAGCATAGCCACGCCGCCGCCGCTCCAGCGTGCACACGCGCGGGCAGCCTCGCCCAACCGCGTCGGGCCGCTGCCACCCCCGCCCTTGCCACACGTGGGCACCCCGCTGTGCAGCTCGGCCGCCGCGCACCCCGCGTAGGCCTGCACGCTGTCGCCGGCCCTGAGTCAACGGTGAGCAGGCCACAGAGGCGACCTCGAGAGAGAAGGACGAGGGGGCACGGCCTAGTAGCATAGCACAGGCCCCACATGTCAGATACATGCCACATCAGCATAAATGTCGCTTAAGATCCATTTGGACCTACAAGAGACCCGTAGCTAAGTTAAAGGATCTAGAAATACCATTTTAAAAGTACAAAGACGTAGATGATATCCCATACAAATCCATCTATTAATTTTCCTCGATAATTTCCTCTTTTTCTTTAGGTCTTCGGCACGGACACGTGAGGATGTCACGTGCGGTCGAATCCACCCAAACCCTGATACAGCCACAAACATTCCGCCCCGGTCTCGGCATCCCGTTTCCCGCAACCGAAAAGAAAAGGCAACAGTAAAAGATCACAGGAGAAACCGAAAAAAATTCCCTTTTTTCTTTATTTTCTTCGTCCTCTTCGTCTCGACTCCGCCCACTGCGTCACCTCGAATCCCTTCGATCCGATCCCCAAACCCTAGGCAGTCCGCCATCAGAGTGTTAGGTGCTCTCTCCCCCTTCGTTAACCCGCGGCGGCGCGGCCATGGCCCACGGCGGCGGGAGGGCGAAGGTGACGCCGAACCTGGCGGTGGACGGCGAGGGCACGCGGACGCTCAACCTCACCGTGCTGCAGCGCCTCGACCCCGCCGTCGAGGACATCCTCATCACCGCGGCTCACGTCACGCTCTACGACTTCGACACCGACGTCAACCAGTGGGTGCGTGCCCCTGTGCCTCTTACTCCCTCAGCCTGTGATTCGTGGGTGAAGAATTTGGCTGGTTGGGCCTTATTTGTGTGCTTGTGTATTGTGTTCTATTATGCAGAGCCGGAAGGACGTGGAAGGGTCGCTATTCGTCGTCAAGAGGTCTGACTCGTCTCTTTCTCAGAGGCCTAATTAGATGCACTTGCATAAAAATTGAAACTTTTACTAATTAGACGCACTTGCATAAAAATTGAAACTTTTACAGTTTGTCAATGTCGTTTGTTTTAGCAATTTCTATTCTATCTCTACTAATAAATCATAAACATATTGGTTGTTTGGTGATCATAGGAAACTAAATGCAGAATCTGATTACTGTACTGGCAAAAATATGTTCAGTTGTGCCGTGAATTGCTTCTCTCTGTTATCCACTTATCCTACTAGATGCAGAGTAGAGCTTTTGTTCTTTGCCAGTTTAAAGCATTGGACTGGTGATTTTTTTAGTTCTGCTCTGCAGCCTTTTGAGAGAGAGAGAGATGCATACCTGGGTTTCTATATTTGTTTATTTCGGAGTTCAATAGATTACCATGTTGGGCTACTTTAAGATTTCTAAAATCGCCGAAAATGAATGGAAGCTTAGACAGGGATAATTCACTTTCTACAAGTGGAACAATTGCATATCCAAGTATTAGTCTATTGACATGTGCCCATATTTCTTTTTGTTTAGTCATCCAGTTCTAGATATGTCTCTTATTCTGAAGCTACCTAAAATGTTGTGGGCCTTAAGAGTGATCAAATTTTTGCAGTTCACGTTTTCTGGCCATGCTTATACCATTTGCGTCTTTCCAACAAATAGTGTATATTTCTTGCAGGAATGCTCAACCCAGATTCCAGTTCATTGTCATGAATCGCAGGAATACAGGTATTTTATCATGCATTCTTTTTTGTGATTGTATAATTTGGTGACTAAATTCTCATTATTGATTATGTGTACCCTTTGGAAAAATTTCACATGAGAATAACTCAGTCATGTGGCATACACAATGATTGAAACCAACCAGGCAGTTTGAAACTTTAATTAACATCTTTTTGAACTCTATTTTTCTGTGAATAATAGTTATCTTTGCTAACATCTCTTTGTTCCTGCCCATCAGAAAATAGTTTGGATTTTACACAATGTATCTGATGAAATTCATAAACTTTCAGTTTTCAGGGGAAAACCAAACATATTTCTTTGCATTGCTAACTCTTTCCCCTTTTGTTAATACTTCAAACATAATAAAATTATATGGTAATTTTCTCTCTGAAATAGTTCTCCAGCTGAGAAAGGAGCATGTGCTGGTTTTATTTTGTCAAATTAATGGATGATAAATTGATACTCTTGTATTTTCACTCATTCTATACTGTCCATTGATACAAAGCCAAAAGACATCCACCTTCAAAATAATGTTAACATTTTTGTATTCCATAATATTCTATAATATCCACATTTATATTGTTGAAGTAAACTTGGCTGCAGAGGAAGATGGGTTACTAAACTGGTTGGTGATTGTATGTTTAGTTTTTTATTATTCTTCTCAAATGAGATTGGCAGAAGCTTATTATGTAAAGTAGCCTGCTTCTATCTTCACATTGCCATTAATGTTTTCTTTACATTTCGTTGGCTTCCATTTGTTAACAGATAATCTAGTTGAAGATCTCCTGGGAGATTTTGAATACCAACTCCAAGCTCCTTATATAATGTACCGTAACGCTGCTCAAGAAGTTATAGGAATTTGGTTTTACAACTCTCAGGAGTGTCAAGAAGTTGCAAACCTTTTCAATAGGTATCAGTTGCAAACTTGTAAATTTTATTGCTGCTTTTTCTTTAGGGCCCTTCTCCTTGTCATGAATTGCATAAGCAAAGGCAACTTCATGAAGTTATTAAGGTTTTTCATTTTTCTGCTATGGTCACTGTTTATTGAGTGTTGTGTGTGTGGAGTTAACACTAAGATATATAATTAGTCCAGTCATCCCTTCCCCACCAATCTCAGACATTGGTGATATGAAAAAGTGTCAATTACTGAGCTTTCTAAATGCTTAATATTTGTTGCGCATCGTTAAGAGTATAAGACATGTGACAGTGGTAGATTCTACATTCTTTTCTACATTTTGTTTAAAAACATCTGGTGATTCCTGCTAAAAAGTAACATTTTAAATGTTGAAATCGAGTATTCAAGTCTTCAGGATGTTGCATTGATTTCCCCAACCCAGAATAAAGACACCACTTAGTTTAAGTTGGTAGGCCCATGAACATGTGTTGTGCTAATGTTCCCAAATGTAAAAACTTTAGCAACTAATAAAACATTAAATATGCAAGCGAACACTTAATATTTTTTTGATATCATCTATGTACATGTGATAGCATTTAACAGTACGAGAATCAGATGTGCATATATAATCTACAGCAGCTTCATACTGTTATTTCTTTGCCACATCAGTGCTTTATCTTATTGTATGTCTGAAACTATCTAAGTAGTACAGTTTCCAAAACTGTGGTCTTTCAAAATTCTTGGAGCTTTTCTATTCCTTTGGTGACCAATACATCACACTGCGCAGGATTTTGAATGCTTTCTCGAAGGTGCCACCAAAGCCGAAGATTCCCTCTGTTCAAAGGTACTTGAAATGTTGTGCATTATGGTATTGGTGGGAGACATGCTAATCAGTTGGAGATGGTGACGTATTCCTTTAACCAGTTGGACATGGTGCAACATATTCCTTTAATTTTATTATGGTCCTTTCCAGAGCTTAGCAACAAATGCTTATTACTCTTTATTTTTAGACTCTTCAATGTTTAATTCATCAAATAGCTAGTGAAAAACTAAAAATTACTTCAGGCATATGCAAAGTGTTGTGTTACTGGACAACATTTTGTTTTCTTGTTTGCACAGCATCACATGAGAAACAATTTTGTACTTCAATTACTATTAGCATATTATGTGAAAACAAACAAGTTGTAATGATACTGCATTAATATGGCCAATGACTACTTGTCCTTGTGAACTTATTTGACACTTCACCTTACTCTTAATGTTGAGCCATGGCATCTTATATAATGTAAAGTTCCTTTTTTTGGTGGTGGTTTTTACAGTCGCTAATTAATCCCGTTTCAGTGAATTTGAAGAGTTGGAAGCAGCACCTGCGTTAGTTGAAGGTTCTCTGGAACCGCAAACGTCAAATATCATGTCAACTACTACTCATGTTCAAGAGGATCCTGTATCTGCATTTTTCAGTGTATGGAAATTGTTCTTCTCATTAATTTTACATTGCATTCTGGTCCCTTAACTCCATTAACTTTTAGCTGCTTTTCAGCCTAAGATTGTTATCTACTTTCTCCAGTATATAGCAGCTTTAGCTTTTATTTTCTGTGTTTAAATGTGCATCTCTGGGAACAGGCAGTTGCAAATGCTGGTGGCAACTCCGCTGTAGCTGTTGCAAGGCAACCAATTCAACCTTTTGGTCCTACTCCGGTGGCTACACATGCAGCAACTAGTATCACTACAGCGCAGTCGCCAGGCTTGCATTATTTCCTTCCTTCACAAGCCTCCTCGGTTTCTGGGATGCCTGCTGATGCTCATGGTGGCACTGGTTCTATTGGAAGGTCCACAAGCCTTGTAAATCCATCACTTTTCTCACCACTGACGTCTTCACAGACAACAATGGTGCGCAGTAATCCTGCAGTACCAACTGCACCACCTCAACATCCTCGTACCGCTCAGCAGCCGCAAAGTGCTCCCTTGCTTCAGCCTTTTCCATTACCTACAGCTTCACCATCTCCACCATATGGGACTCCACTACTTCAACCGTTTCCACCACCTAATCCGTCGCCATCTCTTGCGTCTGCACCAGTCTTGAGCCCAGCACTGTCTAGAGACAAAGTCAGAGATGCATTACTGAGACTTGTGGAGGTACACTGTTCTGTTTATTTTATTTTGTTGTATAATTTGAATGCATTCTTCTTCTGATTATGAGGATGCACAATTATTTAATTGTTTGCTTTGAATATATTGCTTGTTCAAGTCTATTTTTTTTAAGTCTTTGGTATCTAGCTGTAGTATAGGCATATATGGGTGACAAGCTAGCACTTGGAATGTAGTTCTGCTAGACTCGTGCTGAATTAAACATCAAACTAGAACAGGCTTGTAGATATTTTTATATCTCTTGAACTGTAGTACACTAATTTGTTCCTAGCTGTATTCCTTCATCTGAGACATGAAGTTTATTATTTGTGCCAGAACGATGAATTCATCGATTTAGTCTACCGCGAGATCATGAACAGACAATAATGGATTTTCAAGGTGCAGTCCTCTCCATCAGGCTAGTTTGTGCTTTTACTCTCTGATTATCTGTTGTGTAGCCTATTCCAAGCTATCCTGTAAATTCATTGATGAAATCCTTCGATTGGTGGAGTTTGTACTATTAATGTACTTTCTACATCTGTAAATGGTTAAAAAATCTGTGCTGTATTCGTGGTGCAGAGAAGTTTTGTTCTGAGTATATCTTGAATCTTTTGCTGAACCAAACTTGTTGGGACCTACCTACATCCTCAAGTCGAGGGTTGGACATGTTTTAGCAAAACAGGTCTCCTACGAGTACAGTTGGAGGCGGCTGCAAAGCAGAAAATGCGGTAAAACTATGCGTGATTGACTGTTTGCACGCTCGTGCATGCAAAAGGGTGAAGATCGTTCCCTCCGTCCGCAGACTGCTGGCCTGTGCGGTCAGTGTATGAATGCTGCTGTTTCTGCATAGGCGGCTAGAACTGCAAGATGTAGTAATTTAATCAAATATATGCAGGGTAAAATAACATGGAAAGCATATGTCTGGGTTAGGGATACACAAGAGGGTTAACTTAGTGCTTGTGTTTCTTTCTTTTTATGGGCCGAGATATCAATGCAAAATCTGTGTTAGGGACAGCCCATGAACCTGCATAATCCATGTTATGTGGGCTTTCACATGTTGGTGGCGGGCTGAAGCCAACATAGATGTGTGAGGTGCGAGCCGATGCCCTCATCCAGATCTGATCTGGCGCTCGGCCGCAGTCGTGGTCGTGGCGGGCCCATTTCGTTACCCATGGACACCCATCCTGGATTAATGCTAAATGTCCATGCATAATCATCCAAGTCCATGCATAATCATCCAATGTTTGATGTGGTAAGATGTTAATATTCTTTTCTATAAATAAATTTGATTAAAGTCACTATAATTTGACTTAGGACAAAACGGGATGACTTATATTTTAGGCCACGTTTAATTTGTTTCGATTGGTCCATAATTTCTCCAACTATTATAAATTTCTTGTTTCATTTTCTTTATATTTGCTGAGTGTATGCGGACGCACCTTTTGTTGCAGGATATTGATGTAAGGAATTCCAGGCGGCGAGTCTCTGCATCTAATTTGGTACCAGTAGAAACCGGAGCATACCCTCCCTTGAACTGCTATAATCCTTCATTAGAAGTAGCGCTGCATCTTACTCAATCCAGATTTCCACGGCGTTCTTCAAAGGACTGGATAACTCACCTCCCATAGCCATATGTGTATCATCTTCTCTCGCCCATGAATGGGTGTCGTGTTACACGAAAGAGCTCGCCGACAAAAATTTGGCCACCGCACAAACCAGCACATGTGAACTCACGAGACCGCTTCTTCTACATTTTAGGTGTTTGAATTTTCAAGATGATTTCTGGAAACATTTTTGTATCACCAACTAGTACAAGTAAATTGTTATTTTTATGATTCGTTATTTATTTTTGTATCATACCATATCAAATTTTTGTCCCTGTCTGATTATAGAAACAATTATAAATTGTTTTTTTATAGAACAGTTATAAATTTTGGTAATAGAAAATCAGATTTTGTCAGATTTGTGATTTTATCTAATGGTTTTTTTTGTTCTCAGAACCGAAAATTGCAGATTGTTAACTTGGTTAAATTTAAATTATTTGACTCTTTGACAAATGAGAAATGTACTTTTTTTGAACTATGAGAAATGTACTTTTTAAAGATGAAGATAGTAACCTAAAGATGAACTGTGGGCATACAAGACCACAGGACGCAGTAAAAAAAAGACCATGGTACGCGTGGATGGTCACAAAGGAGCCTGTTCCATTATTAAGGGCATGTTTGGATTCTATGCTCTAAACTTTAGTTGCCTAAAGTTGAGGTCTAAAACTTTAGGTCACTTTAGCTTTATGTGGTCTGAAGTTTCTGTGAGGTAATCTAAACTTTAGACAACACTTTAGACCTCCTGTTTAGAGCCTTAATAGTTAAAGTGGTCTAAACTTTAATGGCTAATAAGCTTTAGTCTATAGGATCCAAACAATCAGGGTCTAAGACCGCCGGCACACAAGCAGCACTCGTCCTGTGTACTGGACCAAGGGACGCGCGAACGGACAGAGTGGAGTCTTCATTACGCATTGAGGATCCAAAACATACTGCAATTCTCACTTTCTAAGGGAGTGAAATAAATTTAACTTTAACCAAATCTATACAAAAAAATTATAAACATTTATAGTACCAAATAAATATCATCAGATTTATTATAAAATTCATAGTAAAATTAATTGGAAACATAAATATTGATAATGTTTTCTTATAACTCACAATTTAGAAATGTTTGACTTATATAAAACCTAGAATTATATTCCTTTTGAAACGGAGGAGTATATATATATTTAAAGTAACCTTTAATACTCTCTGCTACGGTGCTACGTACCGGTCGCCTCTGGTCCTAGAGCTGCAAATTAAAAGCTGACAATCCAAAAGTTCTCGATTTTATTGAATTGACGTGCCTACCAATTAGGGTTCACTTGTTGGAACCCGGCCGTGATACACGAGGCATAGAGCGCATCAGCTCTCCATCCATCCACCATGCATGGAGTGGTAGCTGGAGGCGCCTGGCGTTCTATAAATAGAGGGTTGCTCGCCTCCATCCTCTGCACACACACAGCACAAGAACTCCTCGTCCCAAGTCTTCGTCTTGAGTGCAACACAGAACAACATTGGCGGCCAGTAGCTAACTTTAGTAGCATCGCTCCCCATGGCCACCCCATCCAAGCTCCAAGTCACTCCTGCTGCCGCGTTCACTGAGTGGAATGAGCTTAACTTCCGAGGCCTGTACCTGTACAGCGGTACAGGTACATGGCCGGCAATCCGTATGTCAACCAAGCTGGGATCATAGACAACGCGAAGATAGGTATTGGTGCCACCGTAGTTAACAACTGGAAAGTATGGGACGGGACAGGAGCGGACGCAGAGCTTGTTGCCCATGCACAAGGCTTTCATATCCAAGCCGGGAATTGGGTCAATTCCTTCAGCCTAGTGTTCGTGAATGAAAGGTACGTGGTATACATCAAATGACCGGTACCTATCTACTGGCTAATCTGTTGTAAGTTGTAACCTTTACCATGCATTCTCTGTCGTTTGAGCAAGCCGCTGACTGCATATATACATATACTCACATGCATGCATGCATGCATGGTGCAGGTTCAGTAGGTCCACACTTGAAGTGATGGGGATAGTAGTTGAAACTGGGGAGTGGGCTGTTGTTGGGGGCACCGGTCAGTTTGCTATGGCAACCGGTGTCACCTCCAAGAGGTTGCTTGAACAGAGAAGCGCTGCCGGTGGGCAAATCATAGAACTTACGATCCGTGCCTTCTGCCCAGTGCTCAAGGGACCAAGGGTGAGATATATAGCCACAATAATTAATTACATATGTTTCTTATTTAATTTTTATTTATATACATGTAGTTGTTCATCAAGTCGGTAGCTTTATTTTATTTGCTTCTAAGAAAATAATACAACTTTTTATATATATTATCTATATATAGACGCAGTACCCGGTCACAAAAATTGGGCCGTTCGGTGGGAGTGGAGGGTCACCAATGGACATCGCAGAAGCACCCAGGCGTCTGGAAAGCATCACCGTTAACACTGGCTGGGTCGTGGACTCCATTGCATTCTCCTACCTTGACAACAGTGGCCAGAAGCGCTCTGCTGGTCGCTGGGGCGGTCCCGGTGGAGATCCTCACACGGTAAGTCGACCGACCGCGTATATTGTCGACGTAGTAGATTGCTCGACGTACGGATTCGCAGACGAACAAAATGTATATATATGATGAGTGACGACCAATATAATCCACCTTTTCTCCCCGGCCTCTTGGTGTTGGTGCACGCAGATCCAGCTTGGCGAGTCTGAGGTGGTCACACAAGTGTCCGGGACAGTGGGCAACCCCTACGGCGGTACCAACAAGTTGATAACCTCCATCAAATTCGTGACAAACCTTAACAAGACCTATGGGCCTTGGGGGGACGGGAACGGGCAGGACAATCCATTCACCATCCCCATGCAGCCAGGCAGTGGCATCGTGGGCTTCTTCGCACGTGGTGGGGATTTCCTCGACGCCATTGGCGTTTATGTGCGGTCCCTCTAGACTCTGACAAGCAGCTGCTTCGTCAGCTTGATTGCAGATTCCAGCTGCTTTCGTTTCATTTCCTACTAGTTCGTCCCTAAGATTGTCAGTGTGGTGTGTCTGCCCTTCTACTTCAGTTGGTTGCTACTTGCTAATAAAGTGGTCAGTGTGATGTGTGCTTGCTTCCTCTGTCATGAATTTCGACAAATAAAGACCTCGACTCATGCTCGTGGTATCCTGAGTAATCAGTGGGCTGCCTCAGTTGTCATCTAAATTTTTGTGTTACTTTTGTTTCCTTCCGACTGAGATGTCACTTTAATTTGAAATACAGACATCCAAATCAATGGGACTCTAACAGCTAATATGAACTAAAGCATTTGCAATTCTCTGAAACCAAAATGAAAGTATGGGACAACGCTCTGCTGGTCCCTGGGGTGGTCCTAATGGAGAGCCTCACACGGTAAGCTAGCGTGGACGACATTGTAATACATTGCTTGACATGCTGACATATATACATACCCAATCCACCCTTTTTCCCCCTCTGGTGCACGCAGACCCAGCTCGCCGAGTCTGAGTTTGTCACGTACAGAAGTGTCCGGGACAATCGGCAACCACGGTGGTTGAACTGTGTGATAACCTCCATCAAATTCGTGACAAATCCTAACAAGACCTATGGGCCATGTGGGGACGGGAAGGGCAATCCATTCACCGTCCCTGTGCAGTCAGGCAGTGCCATTGTGGCTTCTTCGCGCGTGGTGGGGGCTGGCTCGATGCCATTGGCGTTTACGTGCGGCCCCTGTGACTCTGAGAAGCTGCTAGCTGCTTCACCAGCATGATTGAGAATTCTAGTTTCATTTGCGTTCATTTCATTTCCTACTAGTTCATTGCTAAAGTTGTCAGTGTGTGGTGTGCTTGCCCTCTACTTCAGTTGGTTGCATGCTGAAGTGGTCATTGCAGTGTGTTTGCCTCTGTCATGAATTTTGACAAATAATGACCTCGACTCATGCTCATGGTATTCGAGACAATAATGGCTGCCTCCGATGTCATCTACATTTTTGTATTACTTTTGTTTCGACAAATAAAGACCTTGACTCATGCTCATGGTATCACTACCAGTTGAAGCACCAAACTGGCAGTGATACTCTAGTGATGCGCCGACAGTAAATAGCAATTTTGTCGTAGTTTTCATTCCAACTGATATGTCACATTGAAATACAGACATCTAATCAATGGGACTTAGACAGCGAATATGAACTAAAGCATTTGCAATTCTGAAAACTAAAATTACTCCCGGCGGTCATAAATATCTGATCAGATTTCTAAAATTTGACTACACATGAATAAGTTTTAAAGTGTCTATATATTTTGGAAACATGAAGTGGGGATTATCTCAATGCACGCAGTGGGGATTACCTCGACGCCATTGGCGTTTACGTGCGGCCCCTCTAGACTCTGACTCCAAGAAGCATGCATTCTCCACCGGCTCGATCGGTTGTCGCTATAGTTATCAGCGTGGTGTTTGCCCCTCTACTTCAGTTGGTTGCTGAAGATCATGGGTGTGTATGTGTTCCTTGCTCTGAAGCCTATAGCAGTGTACTGTATCATACATTCAGTGATCAGTCTTTTGTTGCTCAAGTAGACTCAATCAAGGCATTCCAACATGGTGGTACTTGCAGCAAGATTGTTTTCTTCTGGAATTTGTTGTTTCAGTCCACTTGCCATTATAGTGAAGGGCAACACTTCCTATGCTACACGCTGATGTCAGGCCAGTTAGATGGCAGTGATCTAGTTGGACTGCTTGGTTTATCATTGTCTGGTCTTGTGTTGGTAACTGCATCAATGACTGTCAACATTGCACTCACTAGTCGGGTGATTTTCAGTGTATGTGCATTCAGTTTGCTTCAAGGACCATGGCAATATTTATTTATAGGACAGCAGGGTTCGGCAACTTGGTTTTTCATTTGGTCACTGAAGCTTAAATGGCCTCCAGCAACTCTGAGACCTTTCAGTTTGGTGCTCCAATACTTTTTTGACCACAGTGGAGTTGATAGTCCATTATATACAAGTAATATCATTTGTTTCAGTTTTGATGCACTGATAATGGGAGATTATCATTATGATCTGCGACTGAAGCACCCTTGTCCGCCACCTGGCTTCTGCATATCACTCATTGGTGTGGCTCTATGGGCCGCCTGCTCTATTCACAAGCTAGTGGAAGGTTTGAAATGTTTGCTGCTATGGTTTGCTGTTCAATTGAAGAATCTGGTGAACCAATCATCTTCTACAATATCAGCGGCTTGGGGGCAAGCCACATTTCAAGGAGAGGGGAATGTCAACTATATGGGCCGCCTGCTGCTGTTGGAGGGCCATGGGCCGTGACTGCACCGAGGCCTGCTTGTATGGCCAGTCTCAGTACAAGAGGAGCAACAGGGCAATAGACAGGGCATCGAATATTCAGAAGAACATTTCCTCTCCTTTCAAGTCTACTATTCATCTTCTTCCTCAAGTCTTCCCTCTCTGTACCCGGATTTCCTTCCCCCAGGTCTTCTAGATCCTTCTAGTAACTTTCTCCTAGCACCTTATTCCCCTACCTGCTGATTCCGACCTCCCTTTACCCTGAGGTCCTGTACTCTGCTTGCTGAATCGAGTTATCTGTGAACCAATATCCTTGGGGTGGCTAACAATTTGCTGGCCTCTGCTAATTTCGACAAAAATAAAGACCACGACCAGAGATTGGTTGTGTACTCATGCTCGTGGTATTCGATTCGATTTATAACTCCATCAGTAAGTACTTGTGTGAATTAATTAGTGCTTCAAGTTTTGGACTCTATTGTCCAGTTACAACACCGTCCAACTGAGCTGCCTCAGATGTCATCTACGTTCCTGTATTACTTTTGTTTCATTCCGACTGCTGAGATGTCACTTTGAAATACAGAAATCTGATCTGTGGGACTCTGACAGCTAATATGAACTAACTAAAGCATTTACAATATATGCTGAAACCAGAATGAAATTACTCCCTCCCAGTCACAAATACTTGATGCTTTTAGCAATATCTATTCAGACTTCTCAAATTTTTGAATACGAATAAGTTTTAAATTAAAGTTTATATATGATGAATTGATGATGATTCGGAAACATGAAGATCATTTACATAGAACACCACGAGTTTACGATGGGAAACAATCCCTTACCAGAAAATTATGCTGAAACCCATAGGCAATTGATGTATAAAACACAGACAGAGCAAGGCGAAACTACAAATATTTGTATAACATGAGCTTCACTATCATAATCCCTACAGGCAGTGAAGCAATCTATATATCACAGTCCAGTGCGCAGTTCAGTTTAATTTGCGCCGGTTGTGTGTTTGTTCAGGTACTCCATCGCTACTGCAGCGTGGAAGGCAGCTCCTACAGGGAGCACATCCTCATCAATCACAAAGTAAGGGGAGTGGAGGGGATGCATTGCCTCCATGCTCTTGTTGCGGACTCCAATAAAGAAGAACGCCCCCGCGAATTTCTGCGCATAGAAGGAAAAATCCTCAGCACCCATTGACTGGGCGCCTATCCTCACGTTGTCCTGCCCAAGCATGGTCTCTGCCACTTCTCTGGCGTGATGGTACATCCCTTCATCGTTTACAGTGGCTGGATATGGACGGAGCTCCTCCTCCATGAAGTCGACGACGGCGGTGCAGCGGTGGACGGTGGCATGAGCCTCTATGATCTTTGATAGAAGTATAAAGATATCATTTGTTTGCTGTTTTAAGCGCAGTAGATAAATGTAAATTTGGATTGGTCATGAACCGCTACAGATTGATGTTCATTGTTTACCTCTTTGATCCTCTTCATAAGATACGAAAAGCCTTCTGTTGTCAAGCTCCTGAAGGTCCCGCCGAAGGATACTTTCTCTGGAATGACATTGTAAGCATCACCTCCTTTCATGAACGTCACTGAGACCACCTGACGGTGACAACAAAGAGGAGGTCATGCTATTAGCTATTATCAGAGAAAAACCTGGATATGTGATGAACAAATGAATACACAAGATAGCTAGGATGCAAAGCTACAAAATACCAACAGCCAAGCACGGTAAGCTGAGACCACATACTGCAGACTGGAGGGGATCAATTTCCCGGGCAACAAGCATCTGAAGGCTGACGATGGCAGACGATGCCGCAACAATGGGATCCACAGCATCCTGTGGCCCTGCAGCATGTCCGCCTTTTCCAGTGACCGTCACCAAAAACCTACCTGCTGCTGCTAGAAATGGCCCTGGTCTGGAGGAAACGGTGCCTACAGGAAGTCCTGGATCAACATGCAGGCCGAAAATGGCCGACACATCATCCAGGACACCTTCTCTTAGAATATGATAAGCGCCTGCGTAACCTTCTTCTGCTGGCTGGAAGACAAGCCTCACAGTACCCTAGAAAATATACAGAAAACAAAAGAAGGAGAAAAAGCAGTTGACTAAGTGTTTGATCCAGTAATTGGGCAAACAGGGAAGGACATCAATCATGTCTTATTTTTATTAAACGAACTCTAATCACATATCTGCACACATATATAATTGTCACTCCAAGGAAGATACAGGACTCAAGCTCACAAGTCCTGCTTTTTTATACAAATACCTTCAAATCATCCTTCCGAGCATGAAGCAATTTAGCTGCCCCAAGAAGCATCGTTGTGTGAGCATCATGTCCACAAGCATGCATCTTTCCACTTTCCTTGCTTTTGTGTTCCCAGTCTACCAATTCCTGCCAAATGAATCGTAGCAAAGAAATTGGCAAAGAGACAGTTTGTCCACACAATATAGAGGGCAGGAGTCATGCCACATTTCAAAGAGAGAAACTGGCCATGGCAAAGGCAATAGAGTTAATAACCTAGCAAGAGCATTTTTAACGTGGATTGTAGTTTCATGTGCCACAAGACACATTAAATCCATCCAATGTCACACGTCCAATTGGGATCCCCCACGTTGGGCCTAGAGCGCCGGCAGAAGCCCAAGATCCAGCCCTGGCCGACGCAAGGGGGTGGGCTGCCGCCACCTCCACATTATCATGAATTATAGTGGATTAGGAATAAAGGAAGGTTTAGAATAAAAATAGGAAAAATAAGTAAAGAATTGTTTAGGAAAAGAAGTTGAGATTTTTTAGGAAATAGAAAAAATTTGTTTTGGGAAAGGAAGTAGAAATCTATAAGGACTCCTTCCAAATTTTTCTTGTTGATAAATATAGGGGCATTGTAACTATTTCAATTCAAAAAGGGAATAGAGCTTTGCTCTTTATACAAATTCTCTAGCTCTTAAGCCTCCTCTCTCTCTCTCTGAGCCGCCGCCACCCACGTCTCCGCTGCCCTAGCCACCGCCCACACCAGCTACACCAGCGTGGCTCCTGCGCCACCGTCGCCCAGTCCCCGCGCCGCCGCCTCTTTGCCTTAGCTGCCACCCCCACCCCCACCCCCATAAGATGTTTCAAACTGAGTAGATTCATTTTGCAAATAGAAGAGCAAATAATTACTTGTCTCAATCATCTTTATATTTATAACAAGTCCCTAGTTCTTCAACTTTAACTAACGCACCCATTTAGTTTAACTAATCCCATATACTATAAATATATAACAATTATATAGTGTGTATCCCAACATGTATGGGATTGGTTTTGATAATGAATAATTTATCATTACTGGAAAACGGAAATTCCTTAACGGTGCACTTGCTGTCAGGGAAATTGAAAATACCATCATCGTCAGGAAATAACCGTCAGGGCTAGCTCGACATGGAATTTAAAAAATGTTTGATGGTGCGTCAGGGAAATTGGTTTCTATTTTCCTGTTGGTGCTGAACCGACAGTCAATTTAGAAACCGTCAGGGATAAAGATTTATTTCTGTTGGTGGAAACCAATAAAAAAAATCATAGGAAACCGATATTTCTTGACGGTTCGGAACCGGCATAATAAAAGGATAATTACCCTGTCGGTTAGAGAACTGTCAAAAAATATATACTCCCTATCGGTGTCTCATTTTTCCCCGTCGCCCTGTAGCAGTCAAAAAAATGTTTTTCATGTCGGTGTTAAACTGCCAATGAAATTACAACCCACACCAAAATGATAAAGTGGCATTTTTCTGTACAATTCAAAATATATTTAATATGTTTGCACAGAACCATGTATATATATCAGTCCAACGTGAATCTAATACGCACAATTATAAATATTAGTAGTCTAAAATGAACTCAATACATACAAAGATGTCCTAGTGTTTGCATCAACGTATCAAAGTACACAAGGCGCACAAACATTTGGCGCCCATCTACCAAAAGCAACTTCTCCAAATATTTGGCGTCAACGTAACAAACTCTTGCACATCCACACGGAACCACCAGTACTAGCTAAACAATTACTGCTCCGTTGGTGTCATTAGTTTGTTGGATGGATCTCTAAAGTCGTCGTTGGTGTTATCAGCACAAGGCATCCCAACGCAGAGGACAACAGGAGGACGACAGAGATGCCAAAAATAAATGACTTGTCAAGTAAGCAACCAAACAACAACTATAGACATGAGGGCAGGCACCATCGAAGATAGATTATTGCTATAGAAGCTTGACTTCTCGTGAGTTCAATCGAATTGCTTGCGTTTGTTCTTTTAAACAGAGGTACGATATGAATTTAGAACACTGAATTTTTGGGTTATTTGGTCAAAGTTTTTGGAATGAAACGAACGGGTGCACAGCACAAAAGGACGAAAATAGTTAGATACAGGACTATAACACACTCTAACAGAAAAATTCGAACTTTCTGCAAGAGAAACATGCAGGAACCGATGCGAAACACGTGCTCGATCCAACCCCAACCAACTCACACGATCGACAAGCATACGGACCTGCAAGGGTAGCGCGTCCATGTCCGCCCGGAGCGCGACGACCGGCCCATCGCTGCCGCCGCCGTCGCCACCGGCGATGGTCGCCACGACGCCCGTCTGCGCGACGGGCCACGCGTACGGCACGCCGATCGCGTCGAGCTCGGCGCGGACGAGCTCGCTGGTGCGGTGCTCCTGGAAGGCGAGCTCGGGGCGCTCGTGGATGCGACGCCGAAGGCCGCGCAGCCACGCCGAGAAACCGGGCGCGCGGGCCGCGGCCAGGAGGTTCTCACCGAGACCGAGAGATGGCGAAACCGCCGCCGCCGCCGGGTGGTGGTGCAGTAGGACGAGGACGAGGAGGAGGGAGAGGAAGGAAGTCGCAAGGAGACGCCGCGGTGGCGTGGCCATGGCCGCGGTGAGGTGAGTGTGGCGACGCGCCCCGCGAGCGACGACTGAAACTAAACGCGCATGCACCTGCTCTGTTACAATCAGTGAGATAGCGCATCGGCCTCCAGGCAAGCTCCTTTTTGATACTCGAAAGCTACTTTCCAAAAATATCTTCAGTCAACAATATTTGGCGGTTCTGTGGCAAGTTTAAGTGATCCTTTCACGTTGAGGCGCCGCTAAACACTGGTTTTGGAGCAGTTCCAATAAATAGAAAAAAAAAAGGTGTGGCTAGCGTCCGAACATCTGGATACTAGCTCCTGTCCGGACGCCCACGCCTACTCGGCCGCACTGTCTGTCCTTACTGTTGTGCCTCACATCCTTTTGCGTGCCCGCCCCAACGCCGAGCACCCACCTACACGCTCTGGCATGCCCTCTCTCTACTGCATACAGCTGCAGGAGTGGCAACATTTTTTTGAAATGCATGCATGGTTCCCACGTGAAATTAATACGCTCCACTCATGAAGAAATAGAACAAGGTCTGCCCCGCATGTAACTGTTGTGCATGCATGCGCACCCCTCCCGCAGCCCCTGCATGGGCCATATGCCTGTTGATGCGCATGCAGGTAGGGACCACCCATGCCGCTTCTCTTGCCATGCACGTTGGTACCGCTATGCACGTTTGGGCCGCCTCTGCAAGCATCAGCTTTCTACGTCTGATAATGTTGCAACATGTATGCAACATATATCTGAAACAGGTAAAACATTTATAAACATATGTTTGCAACATATGTGTGTAGCAACTGCAACATCCAGATAAACGTACTTGCAACATACATTTAAAACAGATGAAACATTTTGAATAGATGTTTGCAATTATGTGTATAGCCATTAAAACATATGGAACATCCAAAGTAAACACTTGCAACATACGTCTGAAACAGATGAAATGTTTGAAATATATACTTGCAACATACGTGTACGGTCAGTGCAACATATGCAACATTCAGATAAAACACTTACAACATATGTTTGAAACAGCTAAAACATTTAAAACATACACTTGCAACATACGTGTATAGCCATTGCAATATGCAACACCAAATCTACTTTTGCAACATCCAGATAAAATATATACAACATACATCTGAAATGCATAAAACATACGGTTGCAACATGTGCTCATCTACTTGCTACCGCCCAATGAAAGCTAGTTGACGCAGCGCGAGGCGTGGGCAGCGCGCGTCACAAGCGAGGGCACGAGGCGCAAGGAGTGGACAGCAAGTTGATCTTTCAAATGTTCTGATTTCTGAGTTTTATCGACTATAAGAAGTTTTGTAATTCCGAAGGTCTTGACCTACTCGGCTACTCACAAAATAAAGACTATGAAGAACATGTTAATTACTGCACATGATGCAGCAAATTTCGACAGATATGCACTACATTACAGTTTACAACATTCATGGATGCTCATCTTTTCATTCCAGTTTGATATGACACACTAACGAATTTGCATTTCCTTTTCCAGAAATCTATCCAGCACCTTGATCGGACCGACCAAAACTGCTCCTTAGTTTCAGGGAATCAGGTGCACTGGTTTTTGTTCAGATACTCAATTGCCACAGCAGCATGGAACGCCGCTCCAATAGGAAGAGCGTCCTCATCCATGACGAAGTACGGCGAGTGCACCGGGCGCACCCTCTCCATGGTGGTCTCGTTGCCGACGCCGACCAAGAAGAAGACACCCGCTGCTCTCTGTGCGTAGAAAGCAAAGTCCTCGCCTGGAAGCAATCTTGACGTTGGCTTTCCCAAGCATGCCCTCAGCAACTTCCTTGGCATGTGCGTACATCCTTTCATCGTTGACGGTGGTCGCCTTTTCCGGTGAGCGTTGCTGTGAACCGAGCTGCTGCTGAAAGGAAAGGCCCTGGCCGGGATGCGACAACGCCTACTGGAAGATCTGGGATGACGTGCAAGCCGAAGATTGCTGAGACATCGTCCAGGTCACCTTTCAGGACGAAATAGGCCCCAGCATACCCCTCCTCTGCTGGCTGGAACACAAGCTTTATTGTACCCTGATGATGAATGACACAGGAATTCACCATAATTTATGACCCATCAAGCATCAAACTCGTTTGACAATAATTTTTACTAATGAGAACATTGACAAGTGATCACCTACTAGTCTACAACATGGTTGTACTGTTCTTTTTCAACGGTGACTTTAAATCTTTAAATTCTTCATGACGGAACTATGTTTATTTGTGGATGATTTAGTTGCAAAATACCTTCAGGTCATCCTTAATTCCGAGATTGAAGTAGCTTAGCAGCTCCAAGGAGCATCGTGACATGAGCGTCATGTCCACAAGCATGCATCTTGCCATCTTCCTTACTCTTGTATTCCCAGTCCCAGTCTACCATTTCCTGCCAAAGGACGACAGTATCTATCATTTTCAAGAAAACTGCCACACAATAGCACCATGTTAACAGTTTAGAACCCTTGTGGTGTAATCACTGACATAATATGGTAGTTTCAGTAAAAATCATGTCGATCGTGTGCAGATCCAAATCAATATGATACTTTGAGAACTGCTGCACAAAGTGTAAATTTTACTGTCGTTTTCATTCTAACAATGTACGTCATGTTTGATTTGTCTAACTCATTATGCCGTGCAAGATGTGGCCAAGAAATGACTCAGATGTGTTTGTCGTTCCATGTCGTTTTCATTTCTGGTATTTACATCACGTGACGTTACAAAAGGAACTGTATGCTGGGACTTATCGCAATCTCCACTACCTCATTTTGACTACTTAAACTCGGTGTTGAAGAATGCAAGCAAATACATAATAATGATGAAAAATATCATAATAGGTCACTTGTGTTGGGACACAAATATACAATAAGGGCATGTTTGGTTGGTGGCTTCAAAAAGCTGCCTAGCTAGGCTAAACATGCTTTCCAAGCATCCAATTTTAAATATCTAGGGCTAGGATTAGTTGCATCGCAGGCATTTAGGTGTCAGGACTCCAACTAAACAGACCTTTCCTCAAGAGAAAGGGAGGAGGGGCTAGCTGTGTATGGCCTCCTGTTGTTGTCTCCCTACCTTTCAACCGTTCTCTATCAGACAAAAATAGGAGCAGTTGGTAGCAATGACATATCTCCCAGATAATGACAATTGTACAATGGATTGCGACATGCATCATCATACGGTGAACCATATCATCATCTATCATGCCCAAAAAAAAACTCCACAAAAGTTTCCATATTAATATATTAATTTATTATTATATAGCAACGATCACATTCGCATTCGATCCTCAATTATGTTTACAATTTACAGATCTGAGGATCTCCATATATACTTGAATTAAATTATCCCATGAATCTTCATCAGTTGAGTAAAAAGAAATTAACTTTTACTACCACGAAGCATTTAACACTTGAGAACTCTGATCAGTACCTGTTCAGATGAAGAGCGAAAAGAGCGCAGTAGCATATACTAGCAAGCAAATGAATGCAAGGGAGAATAGTGCGTGTGCCATGCTAACAAAAGTACACAACAGTAGTTTAACACTAACCTGAACGGGTAGCGCGTCCATGTCAGCCCGGAGAGCGACGACGGGGCCGACACCGCGGCCACCGCCGGCGATGGTGGCCAGGAGCCCAGGACACCTGTCTGGGCAACGGGCCAGGCGTAGGGGACTTCGAGCGCGTCGAGCTCCGCGCACACGGTAGTCCAATAATTTTATTATTATAAATTTCACTAAATCATATAAAAATAATTATATTTATAATACTAAACAAATTTATTATTATATTTATTATGTAGTATATTTTTTATAAATATGGTTGGAGATATAAATGTGTTATTAGGGTGTATGACAGAAGTGGTTGATGGCGTATAAATTGTGTGGGTTGTGTTGTCTGTCATGGGCCGAAAGGCTGGTAGCGGGCCGAGGTGTAAGGATCAGCTGTACAACGATGCTTGAATGGACTTATGAACCTGTGTATATATAATATATCATAAATAGAAAGACATGATAGAATAATTCTCTCTTGTTCTTGCTACTCTCCCCCAATTCTAGTCCGAGAACAACAATTGTTGTTACCTTCCTCGCTAGGAACATAACAATTAGTATCAGAGTCTGCGTTACTGTTTCTTTCCTCACTAGAAATGTAACAAAATATTAATATTATTTTTTATAAATTTAGTTAAATTTTAAAAATTTTGCCTAGTCCTAAATCTAAAATTGAGTTTTCTTTTTCTATGGAAGTAGTAGGACGCAAGATGAAAACTCTAATTTTAGAATTATATATTTTTGGTCTTTTTGTTTATTTATATATTTCACACACAAGACTGCACATATATTAATTAGTGTTTTGTGGATTTTTATCAGAGCACTTCAATTTAGCGACAAATGTATCTTAAAGTCATCGTAGACTTGAGGATCCTATCACTCTGCTTTGTTTCTTTTTTCGAGCATAACTTAATTAGCAGGTGCTGTGTCTTTTCATTCAGTAGTTACATGGATATTCCACTAGTAGTGGAAAGAAGAACCAAAAGAAGAAAAGTACGAGAGGAAATGAACAGAAAAGTAGTAGTAGAGTACTATACTAGGTATAATTTTTCGTCTGATTAATTCAGTGCTTTTGTTAGCTATTCAGCGTATGGTTTAACTCCATGCTCTATCAAACTGTCTTTTGATTAAATCCTAGGCTTTGTCAGAGTTTAGTTAGGGTGATGATATATTAATCTGGAAACATTATTATCTTGTGCAGTCATTCAACCCTCCCTCGACCCCACAATTCGAAAAAGCATAGCGGGAGAGAATGCCCAAAATATTCAAACAAGGCTTGTATTTCCAATTCAGTTTAGGTTGATGCATGATTCTTCTTCACATATTCAATTGCCACACCGGCATGGAATGCAGCTCCGATGGGAAGCACATCCTCATCGATCACAAAATACGGTGAGTGAGTGGAATGGATTGTCTCCATGGTGCTTTTGTTGCCAACTCCAATGGTGAAGAAGGCGCCCGCCATTCTCTGTGCATAGAACCCGAAATCCTCTGCACCCATTACCTGGGGACCAAGCTTGACGTTCTTTTCCCCAAGGAGGCTCTCAGCCACTTCCTTTGCGTGGGCATACATCCTTTCATCATTGATCACAGCCGGATATCGCTTCATTGTGTCCTCCATGAAGTCCACAGAGGCAGTGCAATGATGTACCGCTGACTGTCCTTCTACGATCTTCCATAGAAGCATTTATAAATAGTACGTAGTAGTAAAAACTGAAACTATGTAGTTTAGGTAATGAGAGGAGTTTACCTCTGTGATCCTCTTCATGAGATATGATAAACCTTCATTTGTCATGCTCCTCAAGGTGCCACCAAAGGTCACAGACTCTGGAATAACATTGTAAGCTTCTCCTCCTTTCATAAAAGTGATTGATACAACCTGAAATATTTAGTGAAGAAGAGGAACCATCAATCTTTTAACATATGTAGACAATTTTAGTATTTTACCAGAAAAGGTTCAACATTTACAGTAAACGAAAAATACTACCAAAAGTACAGTTAAGCAGAAAACATACCGCACCCTGTAGGGGATCTATTTCCCGAGAAATAATTTGTTGAAGGCTGACGATAGTAGTGGCTGCAGCTAGAACAGGATCAACGGATTCATGGGGCATTGCAGCATGTCCACCTTTACCAGTAACTGTTGCTAGGAATCGACCTGACGTTGCTGCAAAGGGTCCTGGCCTAGATGAAACGACACCTACAGGAAGGGCTGGGTCAACATGCAAGCCAAATATGGCTGACACATTGTCAAGAACACCTTCTTGTAACACATAATATGCACCACCCTGACCCTCCTCTGCAGGCTGGAATATAAGCTTTACAGTGCCCTGATGATCAAGCAAGAACACCAACAATATAGAATCATGGAATTTATAAATTGATCTGTTTAATTTGCTGGTTAAGCAGTACCTTTAGATCACTCTTGCGATCTTGAAGTATTCTAGCAGCCCCCAGAAGCATTGTTGTGTGTGCATCATGTCCGCAAGCATGCATTTTCCCACTTTCCTGGCTCTTGTGTTCCCAATCCACCAACTCCTACCAAAAAGCAATGTTATACCAGGGTAAGTATTTTTTTTCCCAAATGGTAATTGAAGACTGTGCAAAGTACAGAAAGAGTTTGTGCTAGCTTTAATTTATAAGGCATATGGAAGTTATGGTGCTAGTTTGGACAATGCAAACCATATATACCAATGTGGAGTAATTATTTTCCGTTTTCTCCTAGTTGATCTGATCTCTACCTTTTAGATTACAACAATAAAAAAATGATCTCTTTTTAAAAATCATTACAACATTGATATTTTGCTTTCACATGTGGAAGCTGTGCCGTACTATTATCCTCTACCAAATTTCTCAATGTGCTCATATGTCCAATTAACATGAATGACCAAGAAAGCAATATCCTTGACAAAAATATCAACAAACTAGCGAGATAAAGAGAATGTGGCATTCAGTTAGGACAAGATAAGATAGAAGAGCATTTCCAAAAGCTCCAACTCCAGAATTTTTTTTGGCAAAAAGGAAAAAAATGATCATCCAACAGTTTTGATTTGAACTCCCTAAAAGTAAACATTTGGTAAACCTTTCCTTCAAATCCCAGATATGTGCATGCATTTCGCATTGTGCATCTTGTCTCTTGTGTTGTTTTCCCCTCCTGTCCGGTCTTCCTACATTTCCCCCCTCCTGCTTGTGGCCTCCACCCCTCCCCCAGCAAGCTGGGGGCTCTCTACGACTGGCTAGGGGGCTTATAGGGGGCAGCAGCAGCAGCAGGCTGGGTGGCGGAATTGAATTTTAGCAACCAAATATTATAAATAATTAAAAAGGGTAAAAGTTAGCTCCCTACTCAATTTGCCCAATTGGTATGGGGCGGGTTTGGTTCGTCTCCACACCGCGCCTAACATTAGCCAACGTTTGCTTCGTGACCTAACTTATGGCGAGCCGCACTTTGCCTACGCGGTGCTAGTTCATTTGGACGCAGCTACCAAAACTCTAGCGCCAGCTTGCTTGCCAGACTTTTAGCGCAGCCAGAGTTGAGTTGCGGCGATTCTATGGTAAAAAGCCAAACAGAGCCATAATCTGTAATTTCGCAAGTGTTTTTTAAAAGCTCTTGCATATACTCCAAACTTAAAGTATCCTCCAACTGTTAGTTGGGTCCTAAATTAATATACTCCCTTTATTTGAAATAAGAAAGCGTGGTTCGATTTAACTGACTTCCAAAACTCAATTTTGACTTGTGAATTCCCTGAAATATACTATTACGATTATATACAAGTAACATCATAACCATAAGAAAGCACATTCGGTGATGTAACCATGTAACATAATATGTATAACAAGATTGTTCTCATGTGAAAAAATTTGTTATTACAAGGTTTGGCATACACGCCTTGTATATATAAAAAAATGGTGGACCGTGCGATGATGGGGTGTTTTAGACACTTCCTGGATGTTGTGGAAATCAAAGAAATCCCTCTTTTGGGTCGAAAATTCACATAGTCTAATGAACGTGCTTCACCCACTCTAGTTAGATTGGACCGCGCCTTCTGTTGCCTCGGATGGGAGGAGGACAGGAGGTTTTTCCTGACTCAGCTTTGCAGAGCACTGCTTCAGTCATGTCTGATCACTGCCCTCTTGTTCTTGGGATGAAGATCTTAGGGTTTCAACCATCTTGCGGCACAACTTGCTTCAAACATTTTCAAAAAAAATTTATAGCTTCTACATGTGATGTCAAGGCCTCCCGTCTATTTTCATGATTTTCCGACTCCGTTCACATTTTATATATTTTTAAATCAAATCTCACGCAACTTGTTCGCCATGTCGCGTGCACGAGATGGTCGAGTTTCCGCGTATGTCCCTAGATACGGCGTCGAAATACCCTCGGAAGCATGAATATCATTTTTTGAATCGCTGAGATTCATTGTTTCATGCACCTGCAGTTCAAATGTGCGTCTTGTAGAAAAAATAAAGAAAATAAAAAAAATACGTAAAATATAGCAAGATGAATGAAAAATACACCAAATTTCAAATATGACCACCTAGTACTATATCAAGGCTGTATGAAAAAATTAGGAAAAAATCCAAAAAATATATATATATATTTTGCCGAGATCCTCCTAAAGCTCTCGGCAAAGAGCCTCTTTGCCGAGAGCCTGGGCTGGGGCTCTCGGCAAATAAAATAAAAAAAACTCTTTGCCGAGAGCCGCCTGAGCTGGGGCTCTCGGCAAATAAAATTAAAAAAAAACTCTTTGCCGAGAGCCGCCTGGGCTGGGGCTCTCGGCAAATAAAATAAAAAAAAAAAGAAAAACGCTTTGCCGAGAGCCGCCTGATCTAGCTCTCGGCAAAGGGGTCATCACATCAAAAGGGACACCCGCGCCCCTCAGCCCTCACACGCACCCAGGCACACACATCGCCCGCGCACCGCCGCCCGCGCACCGCCGCCACCGCTGCCGACCGCCGCCCCCGCACGGCCACCGCCGCCGACCGGACGCGCCACCGCCACCGCCACCCCCGCACGGCCGCGCCCCCGCCCCCGCCCCCGCCCTCGTGCCGCCCCCGCACGGTCGCGCCCCCGCCTCCGCCCCCGCGCCGCCGCCGGCCGCCGCCGCCGTCCACGGAGGGGAAGCCAGGGAGGGCCGATCGGAGGAGCGACCCGGCGTGTTCAGGTACTTCCTCCCTCTTCCTCTCCCTTCCTCCCTCCCTCTCCCTCCCTCCCTCCCGGCCGGAGATTATGCAATGTAAAATGCTTCACTTCCGACCATTCTTTTTCAGTTCAAGTACAGCCATGCCTTGATGAATTTCCATCTAGGTCGTTTGAACTGTTCGATTTCAGTTCTACTTGAGTTTTACACGGATGTGTAGCAGTTCTATTTCAGTTTATTAACTTGATGATTCCATGCATGCGCGAAGAAATTGTCTGGAACATGCCACACCTGGTGGATCCAAATGCATGGGAATCTCATAGCTAGTTTTGATACACCTGGTGGATCCAATTTAAAAGGTATATTAGATCGTTAGATGAGGTCAAAACTGACCTGACAGAGCAAGCTTAGGCTGACGAATCTCAAGCTTTGATTGTGATGCCTGTACAACCGTCTAGACGACTTTGCTAAGAAATTATGTCATTTTTATTGAGATGAACCATACAGAAAAAATAAAACCTCTCCTAATTACATTTTTCTCTTTTGATGAAGTGAGGCCAGCTTATGTATCAATAAGGAGATCACATATTACATTTTTTAAAAAGAAATTATGTTTAGCTTAGAATTTGGCATTTCATATTTATCTTCCATATATATGTGATGCCAATATTGCCAGGCATACCAATCCAAGCCACAGCATATATATAGTACACTGGAAATTGAATCAAGTAATAACTAGACATTGTTATTCAGTGGAATGTGGATTTGAATGTGAGTGCCTGTTCTAACACATATAGCCTTTTTGTCATATTTTTTTTAGGTTGTAGTGTGGCTTGTACAGTTGATGATTACAATCTGACCATGTTCAGTGATTTTTTTGGTGTTGGGCAATGCTCTACATACTGAAGTGTTTGGAAAATATGTGGCAATAATGATTATAGATATGTTAATATATTGATGTGTACCTATCTATAATATTTTTGAATGCATTACAGTTCTCTATATTGGTCAGTTTACACTCTGGTGCCATTCTTTCATTGTATGCTTGCAGCCATGCACTTGTCTATTTAATTAGTTGACTTTGATTCGTCCAGCTTCATTTTCTGGGAATATATACATTGCTGCGTATACCTTGGATTTTGCATTGGGTGAAAATGCAATCCCCACGCGTTTTGACTTAATGAATTCAACATTGGCCTCTATCTGAAATCAGACATGATGATAGACATTAGCATATGTGCAATGGAGCAAATACTGTAATTCAAACTACACATGCTTGGCAAACCTGATAGATAAGATCCTTCATCTCTTTCCTAAATCTATCAGCTTTAATGGTTTTGCAAAAGCTTCGGAGCCGAACAAGTGGAATAAAGGACATCTCAAAGAAGGCAATGGAGTAGCTCCATTGGGCCAAATGTTTAGCCAGCTCATCGACCACAGAATAAATGCAAGCTTCCTGAAAGGCACGTGTCTTTACTGTTTTCTTGTCCACCTGCCAAAAAAAAGAGAACTGTCACTACGGGAAAACGCCTCTTTGCCGACTGCTTGCCCCGGTCGGCAAAGGAATAAACCCAGTCGGCAAAGGCTTTGCTGACCGCAAAGCTACGTGGCAGTCGGCAAAGAGCAGTCGGCACAGCCTGGGCGGCAAAGGCGGATTTGCCGACTGCCACGTGGCACACAGTCGGCAAAGCCTTTGCCAACTGCCACGCCAGCAGTCGGCATAGCCACGTGGCGCCGTCAGCCCTGACGGCAGGCTTTGCCGACTGCTGGTTTCTCGGCAGTCGGCAAAGAATTTTTTTTTTCAAAAATTGTTTGCCGACTGGCCGCTAGCTCGGCAGTCGGCAAAGAAAGAAAATATTTTTTTTTGAAATGTTCTTTGCCGACTGCTTTCGGAGTTGCAGTCGGCAAAGGTTTGACCTCTTTGCCGATTGCCTCCCATTGCAGTCGGCAAAGACTCTGTTTGCCGACTGGCCGCCAACTCGGCAGTTGGCAAAGAAAGAAAATATTTTTTTTTGAAATGTTCTTTGCCGACTGCTTTCGGAGTTGCAGTCGGCAAAGGTTTGACCTCTTTGCCGACTGCCTCCCATTGCAGTCGGCAAAGACTCTGTCCTGGGGTTTTTTGCCCAGCTAAACAGTCGGCAAAGCTGGATTTTTTTTGCTTTTGTTTTCTGTTTTCTCACATCAAAACCCTGCAAAATCTGATAGGAAATACCACCGTGGAGCCATTATGTTTTTGCTCACTATGTCAATCATGTTTTCTCGCTACTTTGCACAAAATCAATAGTAGTACTACTGGATCTACCAAAAACAAACATCAGTACAGGTTTATTGCTTAAGAAAGCATCGGAAATAAGTCATCAAAGCAAGAAACCTAGAGGCAGATGGAGTCCTGGCACCAAATCATCACAAGATCTGCTCCTCTTCTCCACTGGATCTGCAGAATGGAGATTGAAATCAAAGCCAAATCGATTGGGTTAGGGTTAGGTAGGGAGGGGAACTTACTAGAGAGGGGTTGCAACTTTGGGCCTGGATGCGCAGCCGCCAGGGGGCCGGGGCGGGAGGACGCTACAACTCAGGTCAGCCGCCAGGGGGATCTGCAGAATGCATGTTGTAGCGTGCTTGAGAATAAAGACATTCAGCTTTAATACGAGAAGTGTAGTTGCTTACTATGAGTGTAGTTGATTCCCTCATATGTCTGAAGTCTATGTGGATTGTGAAGGGCAATAGCTAAATGTTTAATTGTGTGGTGATATGTTTTTGAGAATAATGGTGTGCAGGTGGAAAATATGATCTGTAAATGTAGAGAATGCAGGAACAAATGCTGCTCAGAATAGAGATATCTAGCTTTGTAAGAAGAGCTTATTTTTTTCACCTTTGTTAATTTGGTGTAGGCAGAGACCACGTCGGCGCAGTGTTGGCTGAGAGGCTTGATAAGTCGTTCTATGGAGGCATCTAGGTTCACCAGATCATTGGCACTGTGACTGTGAATGACAAACGGAAATATGGACACAAATTGACTGGCATCTAGTAACGCAAACTCAATTAACAAGAAACATAATCCATTCTTAGAGACACATAGATAAAATAGTAAGCATTGGAACTATCAATAAACCTTAAATGCTCGCTTTTTTCAAGAAGCTCAAACATCTTACTTATTTGTACCCTAATACGATCTTTTATGTCACCAGAACACCAATTTTTTGTTTTCCTAAAATCATATAGGAATCAGAAATTAAAAGCAAACAAATGTCATTGACCTTATCTGTGTATCTGTGTCTTCGTGGCTTGCACCCATGTGGAAGGACTATATACCTATGACAGTCCGTAATTCTGCATTTAGCCATCATCCATAAACTTACTGGCAAATTTCCGTAGCGAAGCTTACTTGTAATTTTTTTCCTCAAAAAACTATATGCTATCCCAACCCTTCTTTCAGCTGGAGCAGTTATTATCATATATCAAATGTAGAAAAACCAATTTTTTATATCAAATTTACTGGAGCAGGTTCACCTGATGGGATGATAGGTCTCTACTTTGTTTTGAATTCATTCCTTTAATTAACATGATCTAAGACTATTTTCCCTGGATGCAAAGGATTGACCTGCTTTTGTTCTGGGGCTCGGCCATGATCACAGAGAAGTTGTAACAAAGGATTAAATAGCGCAAAGTTGGGTAAAGTGCTAAGGCGAATGTAGTGTTGTCAAATCTTTGCTGAGGCAATATCACAAACACATGGTGTGCCATGGTAGAACAGAGGCAAACTAATTTTATTGGTAGGTAGGGAACATGCATGGAATAAATTTCAGATGTGCTTCGCTATGATAACCATAGCGAGGAAAGCGACAGGCTGAAATTAATAGAGAAGTGCAATAGGCATGTAATAGAGAATCACAGATACCGTCTTACCTGGCAGCAGGGCCCATATGTTCAGGAAATGGTCAAGTTCCTTGTTTAGCCTTGTCCCAGGCTGTGCTTCCTGTTGTTTGCTAATTCAACATCTAAATACAATATTCAGTAGCCTCTGCTAACATTTAGAAAATAGAACATCTAACTACATTTAGAGTGCCTAGGTTGCTTAAAAATATCCTCCGCTGCCCAGAAACCAAGAACATAGTAACTCATAGCCCAGGCACCATGGATTTTGCACCAGAAGTATATTCTAAGTATCCCAATTCTGAAGGCATTATATAGAGCAAAGAATGTGGTTCCTTTTAGCAAAGCAGAGGACAACGCATCCTACCAAGATAATACCAACATCAAATTACGTTCTTCTATTAGACACAATCAATCAAACCCTAACTCTAAAGGCAGCATACAGAGCAAAGAACACGTTTCCTTTTTTTCATCTTGTTCGGACCGAAGATGTAACATCAAGTTTGAAATCAGGCAGGAATAGCAGGTTGTACGTGAAGAACATAATACCTGCAGAGCGCCTTGAACCGGCACTCAACTTGGGGCACGAAAAATTTTCATTGGAGACCAAAAGTTGTCTGAATTTTAGTAGGAAGTGTAGTGACCATAGGAGCTAATCAATTGTTCTAATCGCATATAAAACTGTAGAAATTTAATCCCCTAATCCCATAAATAAGTAATATAGGGTAATTCAGCAGGAGCCGCTGAACCCAATGTAATTAGCAAAGAGTACAGGAAACAATATGCCAGCGGAGAAGCAAATGCCCCATAATTGATAAACTTAAATCTGGAAGCAAAATAATTGGCATCTAGTAAAGCAAACTCAATTAACAAAGAACAGAAGCCATTGTTGTAGATACCCAAATAAAATACTAAATATGGAAAATATCAATAAACTTGAAACATTTGCCTTTTCCTTTTTTTTGTTTGTCTAGCCTCTTTAAACAACACCTACTAAACGAAGCCTGATTAGTAGAAAACAGAGGCCAATGTTACGAAACCCTGAGAGATTCGAATCCAGCCCTAACGTAGGCCTGCACCATCAGCCCTTTTTGGAAGAAAAAAGCGGGCAGTCCGACTCAAACCAGAGCAAATCGCACCAAAATTTGATAACTGCACCAACAATTTTGGGCTCCCGCCACCACAGCATCCAGGAAAAGAAGGGCCATGTTTTATTGCACGGGGAAACAAATCACAGCCATCGTAGAATCCAACTGCCTTGATGTTTTCACGGGGAAAATAGATGGAGCGACCCAAGTCGTAACGATACTTGTGGAATCCCCAATCAACACATAGGAATAGCTAGGAGAGGGAGGAAACGACCTGACTACACTTGTGTGGGACGAGGTGGGTTGAGGAGGTTCTCGTCGACGAGAGCCCACTCCCCACATGGATCTGCGAGAAGGACGGTAGCTGCTGCAACTCCACCGGCACCCGAGCCGGATGTATAGGCTAGCGTATACAGAGAAGGGAAGCGAGCCTCTGGGAGCAGTGGGAGGGGGAAATCCGACAGGGAGAGGTTGGAAGAGAGGGGGCAGCGACCAAACCGAGCAGTGGATGACGCGGGGAACAGCGGAGCGGCGCGGACCACCGGGAGCAGGCTGCATCAGGAGGCGCACGCGGCTGCGAGCACCGTCGACGGCTGCTGTCGCCGCGCCGTAGCCGGGGTCGGTGACCGCCGGCCCGACATGAGGGCCGCGCCCGCGGCCGGAGGGCGACCAGGTGCCGCTGCAGCACCCGGTGGTGCCGAACCCTAGGCTGCCGTTGACGCCGCTGCGAACCGCTGCCTTGCGTCGCGAGGAGGAGGAGGGGGAGGAGGAGGAGGAGGAAGAGGAGGAGGAGAGGGGGCGCCGCTGCCGGAGGGCGAGAGCAGCGGAGGCACGCCGCCGCCCGCCGTTGGCATTGCCGCTCTTCAAGGACGTCGCGCGTAAGGGGCGCCACCGTCGCACCGGATCTAGGGGAGAAGAGGGTTGGGGGAGGGGAGGGGAGATAGAGGAGTGGATTGGGAGCGGCTGCTCGGGAAGGAACCAGAAGACTAAATATACGAAGAAGCTAGGGTTTGAGCTAGGTCGTGAATCTCAGCCATTGGATCCATAGATAAACGGCTGAGATGAGGAAGGTGGTAACTGGACCTATAAGAAATTAGGCCCATCTCACATTTCGGGCTAAACTCAAGTTGTCTCGACCTAGGAATCTTTAATGTTTTCTCATTATTTTTCATTCACGTATTTTGAAATTGCAAATTTGAAATTGCTAAACAACCTCGGATGGTGATGTGTTCTATACAAAAGTTATAGTTCTAAATACAATCTACAACTTTTTTGTTGAAAAGTTGTTTATTTGAAGACGTCCAGAGTCCCAAATATGTGTTCTAAGTCCTTAGAATTTGAAATTCAAATTTTAAAATTTCCAAACAACCTTGAAGGTTCACATGATTAATACCAAAGTTTTAGAATTCATCGAGATCTACAACTTTTACTTTGGTCATTTCTCCATCTGAGATTGTTTGTGTAATTCAAAATTTGAATTTCAAAACTTTAGAAATTCAAACATAATTTTGAGATAGTAATTGATCTCAAAATAAAAGGTAGTCAACAACAAAGTTGTATAACCCATTGAGATCTACAACTTTTACATTGGTGATTTCTCCATTCGACGAAGTGGCATTATACATTGTTCACAACTAGATAAATCTACAAATTCAAACAAAATTTTGAAAGAGTAAATGATTTCGTATGAAAAAGTCATCTACAACAAAGTTGTAGAAGTTATCAAGATCTACAACTTTTATTTTGGTCATTTGTTTATCCAACAAAGTGATAGTAACATTGTTCACAAATTTTATATGTCTCTCATGATTTCATAAACTATAAGAGAGATGTAAATTTTGTGAACAATCTTACTATCACTGTGTTGGATGAACAAATGACCAAAATAAAAGTTGTAGATCTTGATTAGTACTACAACTTTTATGTTCATGACTTTTTCAGCTGAAATCATTTACTACTCCAAAAATTTGTTTGAAGTTGTCATTTTCTAAAATTTAAAATTTCAATTGATAAAACAAAGTCACATGAAAATTTAAGAAAAAAATAGATGTAAGAAGACAATAAATTGATAGAACATGATTTTAGAAAAGTTTAGAAAAAAGAATCATCTTATTTGGAGTTAGCACGAGGGAGAAAGACTTGTTACAAATTTTAACTACAGATTAAAAAGAGAAAAAGCTTGTGTTCATGTTCCTGATTTTTCCAGTATTTAAAAAATTTATTTTTTTTACTAAAAATTCATGTGAAAATGTCATGTTCGAATGACATGCGGGTCTGATCATTAGTATATATACTATGTATTGGTGTTATTATTTTTTTAAAAAAGCTTACGTTTATGCTGTCATTGTGAGTTTGTTTCTACGTGACTGAGCTCTGTCCTCTTCGAGTCTTCGGGCGCGAGGAACATGCACCTGTATCCGCACGTGGAGATGACCAGGTTTTAGCCACCCGACGTCGCCACTTGCTCGAAACTTTCTCAAATTTTTACCACAGCCTCCGCATGCGATGACAAGACACGTCGTCAAGTTTCGTCATTTTCGGACTCCGTTTCGATTTTATAAAATTTAAAAACACTTTTCACGCGCGTGCCTCGGCGTGTTCCGACACCAACACGGTCGAAATTTCACGCGAGGCCCCGCACACGGCCTCAACATGCTCCAAACATCATGAATATCATTTTCTGAATGACCGGATTCCATTATTTCATGTACCTGCAGCTCAAATCTGGAGCTGCCGGGAAAAAATCAAAGAAACAGAAAAAATCTACGGAATATAGCAAAATAAATCAAAATGATCCCAAACTTGGAATATATCATGTACTTACTGTATCAAGGCAACACAAAAAACTGGGATCGAAAATCAAAAAAAATAAAAATTCTTTGCCGACTGCCAGGGAGGATGGCAGTTGGCAAAGCCTGCACCTTTGCCGACTGCTGACGGAGTGGCAGTCGGCAAAGGTGACGGTGTGGATGGCGTCAACCATGGCCTGCCTTTGCCGACTGCAATTCTTTGCCAACTGCCTGGCAGTCGGCAAAGCCAGGCAGTCGGCAAATCCTGCTTTGCCGACTGCAGGAAATTCCAGTTGGCAAAGGGACCTCTTTACCGAGTGTCGAAAAAAAACAGTTGGCAAAGAAAATTACAGTCGGTAAAGAGCCAGTTTCCTGTAGTGTGTTACAAGCTTCTTCAAAAGACTTGTTCCATAGAGGAATGTTCTATTACAAGAAAACAAACCTGTTTAACACTGAACAAATTCACGGCTTTGCCTACACCTCCATCTGGACGTCCTCTAAGTTCTTTCATTTCAAGCATGTCAAGCAGCAGGGAGGACACAGGAATGAAGGTACCAGTGGCTTCAGCAATACGATTAAGCATTCTGACACACCTAAGGCGCATTAGGGTTAGGAACTTAGGATCGCCATATATACATTGCTGCGTATACCTTGGATGAAAGCTGTTCTTGACAACCTTCTGGCCGTACTTCCTCCACTTGTAGCCATCGTCCAGCACATTCCAAAGCAACTAACTCAAAACAAACTTCCTAGCTAGGACATTTCAGGCAATTATGGATGTCTGAGCCTGCTTCTTGCACCATGCATATGTTTTTCTACAGATGTGTCCACAACACAGTACAGTAGTAGTCTTTCAAGTATGGATTTGTGGTGATATGATTGATATTTTCAAAGTTATGCAACATGTAATGGTCAAGCTTATCCATGCGATTTGTTTCATTGTGATGAAATATCTAAACTAGTGATTTTGTCATTACATGATTTAAGGAGTATACAGGTGGCCATTTCAAAGGTTCATAGTAAAACATATCTATATGCTGTAGCATCCTCTATAGAATTGCAAAAAACAGGCCGTGAGTTTTTTGTTCCTAGCTAGCTAGCTAAGTGATCCATCGCCACCGTCTACATCCCTTTCCCTTGATCATCCATCTGATGAGCTAGCCAGCACACAGCAGCGCGAGTTGGAGTTCGTTCTTGGAACGCCGGTGCTGCTGGTAGTAGAGCAAACAAGTCTAGGCCATTGTTCTTCGCCTTCTTCTTCTTCAGTGGCTTGCATTTTGCAAAAGATTTCTCTCGACCCTCCCCCCCTTTTCTTTTCTCTGTTTCATTCACTTGAATCATCGTCGCTGTTTTATTTAGCTTTCATCAATCCACTGGCAGCAAACAGTTTATGTTAGTTTTGCTTATTGGTTTGTTATTATGCTCCTCCCGAGGGATATGATGCAAACTTGCAAGAGCAGTTTGCTTATTGGTTTATTATAATACTATATTTCTTCAGTTCAGCCTGCAGTTGCATATTTAGTTTCCTTTGTGCTTGGCATTGTTGTTATTTGCTTTGCATGGGCATTGTCCATTGGTATTGCTATGAACCGTAGCACATAGATGATACATCTCACTTGTTTTGCTACATTATATGTAGTTGTAGGATCGTCCACTGCGGGTCTGCCTGCACCGCTTCGCCTCGCCACTGCACCGACTCGTCACTGCGCCGCTAGCCTGACTCCACCGCCACCCTAGGTATAAATAACCTCTCCTCCCGGATAAGGGTCGTAGGTCATGAACCCAGTTAGGCGTCTCCCGTCCGAAAGAGATACGATTGGAGGTATGCAGATCTCTGCATGTCGATAACTGTATCTGTTTCGGATTGTCCACGTTACTTGGACAGCCCGCGGATGCGTAGATGAGGCTAGTTCCCATGGTCTGCCCTGATCCAAGACGGAGTTTCGGCATCACCTCCCTGTTGTTCTCCGGATACACACTCTCCCTACAGGGACGTGTATCAGGAGAACAGCGGGGAGGTGCTGCCGAAATTCTGTCTTGTGTTGGGGCAGACAATGGGAACTAGCCTCGTCTACGCATCCGCAGGTGGGATTAGGGCCTATCCTCACCTATTAGATGACAATAGGATGTAAGTACTTGGATGTAGATGTAAGTACTCGGATGGATGACAGTAGGATGGATGACAGTTAGTGGATGTACTCGGGCCGCAGAAGCAAGAGTGATTTCAGTGATGAATGGTTGCGCAAGACAGATGCTTTCTTGAACCATTGTAAGGTCCTAGATGGCTAGAGGGGGGTGAATAGCCTATAAAAAATTCTACAAATACCACTAAGAGAACTTGTTAGAATAACAAACGGCGTAAAGCGAGTTTTGCTTAGCCAAAGGATGTGATGCAAGCCTCCTATCCACAAGTCTAGTAGATTATGATCGCTAGTTCACACAAAAGCTATGTCACTAATTTTACACTAGAGAGCTAGCTAAAAACACTACTAGCAAAGCTACCACTAGAGCTACACAAGATAATCTAGTAAACGTAAATGCAAGAGAGAGGATTGCGATTCTTATACCGACGGTGGAGTGAAGATGTTGCCAATCACCAAGTTGATATACAATCAATCAATATTGACAACAACACAATATGAAGACCAATCACCGGGAGACAAGAGACATAATATTTTGTTCACCCGGTGTTCACTTGTGCACCGACAAGCTACGTCACCGGTTGTGTCGACCAACACTTAGATGGTTTCCCGGTGTGACGCTCAAGTCACTTGCCCCTCAAGGCACGCCCCGCAAGGCACCGCAAGACACCACTCTCAAGTGAGGTAACTCAATGACACGCGCATTCCACTAGAGTTGCTTTTGGCGTCCCACCGAGGAAAGCACAAGAACCTCTCACAATCAACCGGAGGTGGCCAAGAACAATCACCTTCTCTTGCCAACGCCTCCAACAATCTCCAAGCCGGCTAGGAGCGGTACTCTCCAAGAGTAACAAGAAATCCACCGGCTAAACCACCCACAAGTGCCACTAGATGCCCTCAAGCTATGCAATGCACTTTGGGATCACTCAATCTCACTTTTGATTTGCAATCAAGCAAGAGAGATGAGTGGGAGGAGAAGCTTTAGCTCAAAGGATGCACAAGAGTGTTAGAAATGCCAAGAGACCTCCCCAAGGGCCGGCCAACGAGTATTTATAAGCATCCCATACAAATAGAGCCGTTGCCACTCTACTGAGCATTTTTCGGGACGACCGGACGCGTCGGTCGAAACTGACCGGACGCACAGGTCAGTAGCGTGCTCCAACGGCTAGTTTTCACGCGTATAAACTTGTATTGACCGGACGCGGTGGTCACTAACGGGACCGGACGCGCAGGTCGCAGCGAAACAGCGAACAGAGAGGTTCCAGCAAGCTCCCGACGCGACCGGACGCGTCCGGTCATCACTGACCGGACTCGCTGCAGCGTCCGGTCACTTTCACCTGCGAAAAACACTGACCGGACGCGCTGACTGGACGCGTAGATGCTGACCGGACGCGTCCGGTCACGAGTCCGGTCACAGACCACTCTTCGGTAAAACGGCGATATCTCTTAGCTCCGAACTCCGACTTCGATGATCTTGGACATTTTGGAAAGCTTACTCAGAGGGCTACACAACCCACTAAAGCACTTGATCCAGTTCACAATGGATCAAAGCAGTATTCCACTCCAAGAGCCATCCTAGTGTCCGGACAACATCGAAAAACCTTTCTCTCTTCACCAAGTTGATCAAAATCAACTCCAACACCTTCTCCTTTGCAAATGTGCCAACACCATCAAGTGTACATCTCCATGTGCTTGTGTGTTAGCTTTTTCTCAATCATTTTCAAAGGTTTTCCAGTTAACTCACTAGGCCCTACATGCAATGTACTTCATGAATTCACCTAGTGGCACCCCTGCGTCGAATAACCGATAAGACTTCCCCTCTTAATAGTTCGGCTATCGACCCTAAACCACTCACACCCTCTATGGTGTCTTGAGTGTAAAACAAAATGGCCCTATGGTTATACCTTTGCCTTGAGCCCATTTTGTTTCTCCAAATGATATGATCCACTTCATATCATCACATGACCATCTCGATCCATCGACCTTGACTTCACTTGCTCTTCACCGTTGCATCGGTCCATCGGCGCCAAGTCTTGCTCAAGCTTCACCATCACATGGTCCTTCGCTTCGAAGCCTCGACTAGCCCTTCACCTTCACAACCGGTCCATCGAGCCAAGCCTCATCTTGGTCTTCACCATTTTGGTCATATGAGTCAATGTCATGTCTCATATTCAATGACCACCTTTATCTAAATCATCCACTTAGATACAAAGTTTAGTCCTAGGTTTCATCAATTAGCCAAAACCAAACTAAGGACTTTCAATCTCCCCCTTTTTGGTAATTGATGACAACCCTCACAAAGATGATTTTAATAATAAAAGTTTTGAACTTGTCATACTTGTCCAATCATTTTGCTCATAAGTAAAATTTGGACAATTATCACAAGCTCGGTTTTGGTAGCATTAGCTCTCCCTACATATGTGCATAGAGTTTGGATTGAAAGCTTTGCACATATGCATGGATAGAAGTGTTGAGAGAGTAATTCTACCAAAATGATGCTAAGGTGTAAGAAATGGACCTTTGAAGCGTGATACCAATCGGAGTTGCCTTTTACACCATCCTTAGCATCATGAAGTAACTAGACATCCAACAAAACTCAAGAACCTCGTGAGATCAATATTATATGTAAAGGTTCTTGGACCACTTATAAAAACTTTAGGCAAGTCTAGATACCACGTGTAAACTATTCCTATGCATGCTAGTAGATCATTTCATCATCTAAGATCTATACTAGCATTGCATCACACAAGCATGTATATTGACTTTAAATACATGTGCAATGAGCAAGTCATATGAAAATGCACAAACAAATGCAACAACTTTGTTTATGAGCTTGCTCCCCCAACTTGTGTGCATCAAAAATTTTATTTACCCCTTTATCATGTTGAATCATCTTTTTCTCTCCCTCTTTGTCAACAACTTACCCAAAAATGGGATCAAATTGTGGAGAGAATAAAAAAAGTTTGATGGAGTAGGTTAAAATTTATCAAATTTGGTTCAACCTAGAACACTTGCCAAAGATATTTAATTCGATTTGAACCAAAGACAAGCTTCTTCACACCTCCTAATAAGGGTTATCTTGCCTATGTTGAATTAAACACTTATAGCAAATCTTCTAGATTCAACACTAGGTGTGCAAGCTCACAAACATGTCATATGCCACCACTAGGTCAAAACAAACATAGAGGCAATAGTGGTAACATATATCCATCAAATTCATTTGATTTAACGTGAATGCTCATGCATACCACTTATTATGTCTACATGCTCTAGCAAGTCCTTAGCATAGGATGAATGACATGTCAATCAACTTTACCTTGCAATGTCGAAGGAGAGGCATGTCAATAAGTGGATGGGGTGCATTCAACTCATGTTTGAGAAATCAAGAATGTTCAACTCATTCCTTAGCTTGCAAAACCTCTTTTCATCAAGTGGCTTAGTGAGAATATCGGCAAGTTGATCATCGGTGCCAACACTTTCAATGGCAATATCTCCCTTTTGTTGATGATCTCTAATGAAATGATGCCTTATGTCAATATGCTTTGTTCTTCCATGTTGAACCGGATTTTGTGTCATCTTGATTGCACTTTCATTATCACATAGTAATGGCACATTCTTGAAATTGAGGCCATAATCCTTTAAGGTTGATTTCATCCATAGTAATTGTGTACAACAACTCCCCGCACTCACATATTCGGCTTCGGCGGTAGAGATTGCCACACTATTTTGTTTCTTGGAGGACCTTGACACAAGTGATCTTCCAAGTAATTGACATGTGCCACTTGTGCTCTTTCTATTGATCTTGCAACCCCCATAGTCGGAGTCCGAATATCCAATCAATTCAAACTTTGATCCCTTGGGATACCATAGTCCAACATCTCTTGTTTGCTTCAAGTACCTCAATATTCTCTTTGCGGCAGTGAGATGACTTTCTCTAGGTGAGGCTTGATATCTAGCACACATGCAAACACTAAACATGACATCCGGCCTAGATGCGGTGACATAGAGTAGACTTCCAATTAAAGACCGATATTCCTTTTGATTCACTATTTTGCCATCAAGATCACTATCCAAATTGCCATTTGTACCCATTGGAGTTGAAATTGGCTTTGCATCTTGCATTCCAAACTTCTTCAACATGTCCCTTATGTATTTCCCTTGACTCACAAATGTCCCATTCTTCAATTGCTTGACTTGGAGACCAAGGAAATAACTAAGTTCACCAATCATAGACATTTCAAACTCTTCGGCCATCATAGCACCAAATTCTTCACAATAAGCTTGATCGGTTGATCCAAAGATGATGTCATCAACATATATTTGCACTATGAATAGATCATTTCCAATCTTCTTGGTGAATAGAGTTGTATCAACCTTGCCCATCTTGAATCCCTTAGAGAGAAGGAAATCCCTTAGCCTCTCATACCATGCTCTAGGTGCTTGCTTTAAGCCATATAAAGCCTTCTTCAACTTGTACACATGGTTAGGTTTCTTGTCATCTTCAAATCCGGGAGGTTGCTCAACAAAGACTAACTCATTGATAATCCCATTGAGAAATGCACTTTTGACATCCATTTGATATAGTTTGATGTTGTGTGCACAAGCATAAGCCAATAGAATCCTTATTGCCTCCAATCTTGCCACGAGAGCATATGTCTCATCATAGTCAAGACCTTCAACTTGAGTGTAACCTTGAGCAACTAGTCTTGCTTTGTTTCTCACTACAATGCCATCTTGATCTTGCTTGTTTTTAAACACCCACTTGGTTCCAATTACATTGTAGTCATTTGGCCTTTCTACCAACTCCCAAATATCATTTCTTGTGAAATTGTTAAGCTCTTCTTGCATAGCCATGATCCAATCGGCATCCTTCAAAGTTTCTTCTATCTTCTTTGGTTCTATGGTTGACACAAATGATGCATGCTCACAAAACATAGCCAATCTTGATCTTGTTTGCACACCACTTCTAATATCACCAATAACACTATCAATGGGGTGATCTCTTGCAACATGTTGTGGTTGGAGTACTTGCACTTGATTGCTTGAGCTTGGTTGATCACTTGATGTATTTCGATGAGATGAACTAGCACCATGATCTTGCACTTGAGAGTCACTAGCTAGCTTGAATGGAGAATTGAGCACTTGATATTTATCATCATCGTGAATATCAATTACTTGCTTTGCTCTAATGTCCCCAATGTCCATGTTCTTCATTGCTTCCACCAATTGAGTTCCACCAACATCATCTAGATTCTCTTCTTCATCTTGTGACCTATTGGTTTCATCAAATTGCACATCATGGACTTCTTCTAGAATACCACTTGAGTTGTTCCAAACTCTATAAGCTTTGCTTGTAGTTGAATAACCAAGTAGGAACCCCTCATCACATCTCTTATCAAACTTTCCCAATCTAGTGCCTTTCTTCAAGATATAGCATTTGCAACCAAACACCCTAAAGTAAGAAATATTGGGCTTTCTTCCATGAAGTAGCTCATATGGGGTCTTCTCTAGCAATGGATGACAATATAGTCTATTGATGTAGTAGCAAGCGGTATTGATTGCTTCATCCCAAAATGATTGACTCACATTGTACTCATAAAGTATTGATCTAGCCATATCAAGCAATGTTCTATTCTTCCTCTCAACTAGGCCATTTGATTGTGGAGTGTACTTGGCCGAGAATTGATGTCCAATGCCATAGTGATTACAAAGTTCTTCAATTCTTGTATTCTTGAATTCACTTCCATTGTCACTTCTCACTTTCTTGATTCTAATCTCAAACTCATTGTGAACTCTAGTGAGAAATATCTTGAAGGTGTCAAACACTTCACTTTTGTCATTAAGAAAGAATACCCATGTGAATCTTGTGAAGTCATCTACTATGACAAAGCCATACTTGTTGCCACCTATGCTTGTGTATGTTGTTGGTCCAAATAGATCCATGTGCAACAACTCAAATGCTTTGCATGTGCTCATTGTACTCTTCTTTGGATGTGAGCTTCCAACTTGGTCTTCACCATTTTGGTCATATGAGTCAATGTCATGTCTCATATTCAATGACCACCTTTATCTAAATCATCCACTTAGATACAAAGGTTAGTCCTAGGTTTCATCAATTAGCCAAAACCAAACTAGGGACTTTCAACCATGCATTTGGCCCGTCTCGGCGAGGAGAGATGAAAGTATTGTGCCCGTGCAGCAGATGTGGGAACCGGAGAAGGCAAGACAAGGAGAACATGAGTAAACATCTTCTGAACCATGGATTCACGCCGGACTACACCCGGTTGGTGAAGTAGATCATTTGAGAGAGGAGGCGGTGCGACCACGTCTGTAGGACTTTGATGTTGATGCTGGGGTAGCAGACCTGTTAGATGACTTCCAACAAGCACAGTACGTTGCAGGACATATGGAGGAGGAGATGGAGAAGACCGCAAAGGCATTCTACGACATGATGTCTTCGGCACAGAAACCCCTTCATGATCGGACAATGGTTTCTCAATTGGATGCCATTGGCTGTGTGATGGGGTTCAAGTCCCAGTTCAACCTGAGTCGAGAAGCGTTCGATGGTATGTTGGCCCTATTTGGCAGTATGCTTCCGGACGGCCACATATTGCCAAAGAGCCTGTACGAGTCACAGAAAATGCTTTGTGCACTGAAGATGCCGTATGAGCAGATACATGCATGTCCAAATGGGTGCGTCCTCTTCAGAAAAGATCTCAAGGATGCAGGTTACTGTCTAAAGTGTAAAGCGTCGAGATACATGGAGGTAGACGATGGTGAAGTCCTGAAGAGACAGCTTTCTATCCCAATGAAAGTCCTGCGTTACCTGCCGTTCACATCGAGGATCCAACGTCTCTACATGACCGAGGAATCCGCGAAACAGATGAGATGGCACAAACAGGGTACACGATACAATCCTGAGAAGATGGTACATCCCGCCGATGGTGAAGCATGGGCCCACTTTGATCGCATTCATCATGACAAGGCTAGAGAGGCTCGTAATGTTCGTGTTTCGTTTGCAACATACAGTTTCAATCCCTATGGACTCATGGCTGCCCCCTACACCTGTTGGCCCGTCTTCGTTATCCCCCTCAATCTTCCCCCCGGTGTCCTATTTCAACGTCATACTGTCTTCTTGTCGTTGATAATTCCTGGACACCCGGGGAATAACATGGGTGTGTACATAGAGCCTCTGATTGATGAATTGGAAACTACTTAGAACGAAGGGGTATTGACATACGACCGAGCTTCAAGGTCAAACTTCACAATGCATATCTGGTACCAGTACTCACTGCATGACTACCTGGCATATGGGATATTCTGTGCCTGGTGTGTCCACGGCAAGTTCTCATGCCCAGATTGTAAGACAGCTATGAGATTTATCTGGTTGAAGAAGGGTGGCAAGTATTCGGTGTTCGACCAACATCGATAATTCCTGCCTCTTGACCATCCTTTCAGACAAGACACCAAGAACTTCACCAAAGGGGTTGTGGTGACAGATCCTCCACCCCGGATGCTGACCGGTGCCGAGGTTCATGCTCAGATAGATGCTCTCAAGTTCAATGAAAGAGACGGTCGTTTTGCGGGGTATGGTCAGGAACATATGTGGACTCATAAGTCAGGCTTGGAAAGGCTCCCCTATTATGATGACCTTCTTCTGCTACATAATATTGATGTAATGCACACTGAAAAGAACATCGCCGAGGCACTTTGGGGAACACTCATGGACACTGAAAAGTCCAAGGACAACCCTAAGGCTAGACTAGACCTGGCACTCTTGTGCGATAGACCAAAGCAAGAGATGCGGTCTCCTCAACCCGGCAGAAGATGGACACGGCCCAAGGCCGATTTCGTCTTGAGCAGGCCACAAAGGAAAGAAATACTTCAGTGGATCCAGACATTGACGTTCCCTGATGGATATGCAGCAAATCTGAGGAGATGAGTCAACTTATCTAGTCTGCGAGTCCTAGGAATGAAGAGTCATGACTTCCACGTATGGATCGAGCGCCTTCTTCCGGTGATGGTTCGAGGCTATGTTCCTGAGCCTATGTGGGTTGTCCTGGCAGAGTTGAGCTATTTGTTCCGCCAACTTTGTGCCAAGGAGATATCTCGGTCCGTCATTGATGACTTGGAGAAAGCTGCACCTGTGTTGATCTGTAAGCTGGAGAAGATCTTTCCACCAGGCTTCTTCACTCCGATGCTGCATTTGATCGTACACCTCCCTAATGAGGTTCGAATGGGAGGGCCTGTGCATTGCCGTTGGTGCTATCCAGTCGAGAGAAATCTGAAGACTCTTGACAAGAAATGTAGAAACAAAGCCAAAATTGAGGCTTCCATTGTAGAGGCATTCATTCTAGAGGAGGTGTCAAACTTCACTGAACAATACTACTCCGAGAACCTTCCTAGCATGCATAATGCACCCCCTCGTTACAATGCTGGAGAAAATGAATCGAGTCTTAGCCTTTTCCGAGGCCAGCAAGGCGCGGCAAGTGGATCAATAGTTAAGCAGTTGAACTATGAAGACTGGCGAAAGATCATGCTATACGTGCTTACCAACCTTGATGAGGTGCAGCCGTACATGGGGTAAGTTCTCAACTATGTTCATTCAATTCGCCAACACTATTCTACATCGAACACCCTTGTTTTTCTTCCATACAGGGAATTTCTTCATCAGTTCTGGAATGGGCCAAGGCCTCCTTCTGACCCGGTAGCCGAAACCCTAATTGCAAACGGGGCGGGGCAAGGGAGGCCCGATTTCATTTCTTGGTTCCGACAGAAGGTCCTGTCCAACCGAGGTCATACTTAGTCCAACGTTCCAACTTGCTCCTACGTTCGGACTTAATAACGTTATACCTTGCTTCACCTTGCAGGCTCAGACCGATGCGTCTATGAGTCAAGAGCTGAGACAGGTTGCAAACGGCTTTGACCGTAGGGTCAAGTCATTTAACGGTTACGACGTGAATGGATATCGCTTCCACACAGCGAGATACGAGCAGAGTCGGCCCAATCGGAAAACCACAAATAGCGGAGTTTGTACTCCAGGCAATGACAACCGTGACTACTATGGAAGAATTGAAGAAATATATGAACTTTCATTTCACGGTGACAAGCCTCTGAATCCTGTAATGTTCAAATGCCATTGGTTTGACCCTGGAGTAACGAGGCTCACACCGAATCTTGGGCTAGTTGAAATTCGATAGGATTCTGTCTATCCAGGAGCCGATGTGTATATTGTGGCTCAACAGGCCACGCAGGTTTATTACACACCATATGCGTGCAAAAGCAAATAGCATATCTTGGGTTGGTATATTGTGCACAAGATATCGCCACATGCTAAACTACCTCTCCTCAACGATGAGGATTATAACTTCAACACAAACACGTATGATGGGGAGTTCTTTCAAGAAGTTGGGCTACAAGGGACGTTCATGATAGACTTAACCGAAGCGATGGAAATGGAAGTAGAGAATGATGACGAGGACGCTGGGGATGAGGTGGTAAATGAGAAGGACATACAAATGCTAGAACGATTCCTTTTAGGCGAAGCAAATGAAGACGACCTCCCGTCTTCGGATACTGAGGAGTACTTAGACATGGTCGACAGCGATGATGACACTTATGCTCCGGCTAATCCCGATGATGTAGATTATTTCTAATTCACGTAATATTATGTTATATTCTACTCCTGTTATGTTTTTTCTTAGGATCTAGGGTTTTATTTATTTTGCATATATTTCATTATGTTATTTCTAATACAATATTGTTTGTTCTGTTTAAATGCAGGAGGTCGAGCCAAGATGCCAGGCGGACGTCAGAGGTCGATGAGCACCCTGTACCGGGCCACGCAGGACGACGGGCCATCTCGGCAAAGGAGGGGTCGCCACCGGAGGGAGCCGACTCCACCGGAGGACGAGGTGCCGGCCACGCCCGAGGCCGAGGCTCAGGCGGACGAGGGGCAGGAGGACCCCGAGCAGGAGGATGAGCCGTCGACCGAGGCAGACGAGGGTTCGGCTGCCTCAGGGGCGTCCACGCCCTACTTGCGAGGTCCCGCCAGCCTCCCGGCCCGACCGGTACCACTTCACCAACGCCCAGTGATCCACCCCGTTGGACAAAGGTACATGTTTTAACTACTCGTTCATATGATATGTTCAAAATTGAAATAGAAACTAATAATCTTTCTGTATCACTTGTGCATGCATTGGGAGTTTGTGGAGGGTTGCGGCCGCAAACCCAATGGCATCCTGGGTCTCCTATGCCGCGAGCACTACCCTGGCATAGTATAATATGCCGGGAAGACAGAGCCGGCCTACACCTTTGACCACTACACCGTTGCCCCAGACCCGGACTACCCAAACAAGGCGGCGAGGGTCAGAGCGGAGCTGTGGGTAAGTCTTCGTCACACAACATCGCATTCATCGTACTTTTCTTGAATTACTTAGAGTTTGTATTACATCTGTATGCAGGACTTCTATATGTGCGAGCAGGGGAAGGAGGCACAGGCGGAGGTGGTGAGTACAAGGTCCTGCAGGAAGCTCGTCACCGACATCATCTACGAGGCGAGACTTCAGGCCATCGGCAACTACAACGCCATAGTCGAAGGACGGAGGGTGTCGAAGGTCGAGGCGAGAGGCATGACGCTGAGCCGGGCGCAGTACATTCAGGTAAGTGATTCCTTTTGAGATTAAGCTATGCTCATTTCATCTAACGCTTATATGTGAAATACTTGATGATGTGCAGATGGTCCCCCAATGGTGCCAGTCGTTTCCCGAGTGCTGGGAGATGATCGTGGACCGGCGGCTCTCTGAAGAGTGGACCGCCCAGCACGCCGAGGCCCGGGAGGCGCGTCTGCAGATGCCTGGTGTACCACACCACCAGGGCAACCGCAACCTCGCCGAGTACGCACAAGCTTGGGTACGTGAAACACTTTATGTATTGTAACGCTCAAATGTTGCATAATTACTAATCATCTTGTTGTCTTCCTCGCAGACGGCGTCACACGGTGGCCAGCCTTGCAGTACGTTCATGGCATACGCCATGTCCCACAAGGGTAAGGCCACCGCACCGGAGACCTCCTACAACCCCGATGACCCCCCCCCCCCCGAGGCATACTCCAACTCCAGCGTCCACACCCGCCTCACTGACTACACAGAGGCGGCAAGGGCGGTCCATGGGGCCGACTTTGATCCGGCCAGCGAGGACCTGGACGGAAGCCTCGTGATGAGGGTCAGAGGAGGGAAGAAGCACGGGCGGTATTGGCTTGGCGACGACGTCATCGACTCGTCCTCCACTCCCACTCTGTCCCAGCTCCGAGCATAGACCACGAGCGGGAGCGTCCCCATACGCCCACGCCCGTCGCCTTCGCAGTCGCGGGTCGCCGAGCTCGAGGTTATTTTTGTTTTACTCGTCGTACATTGATGTTTAAATGTTTGCATTGTTCTAACATTCCCTTTGTATTATCGCAGGCCCGCCTGGAAAGAGAAAGGGAGGAGCGCCAGCTTGCCGAGGCCCAGATGCGGTCCCAGATGGAGGCCCGGTTGGAGGCCCAAGCTAAGCAGATGCAAGATCTCATCACGTTCATGGCCTCCTAGGGCATGCAGGTGCCCGCGGCGCTCATGGCTCCTCCACCGCAGTATCAGAACGCGGATGCTACTCCTGTGAGTATCAATTCCTCAGTGTTTTGTTTCTGCATTTGCTTGTCTGACATGACATCTAATTTTTGCAGCCTCCGTCGGCGGGTTCGAACAACCCGCAAGCGCCTGGATGGAACACGCCCGGGGGTCAAGGCGGGACTGCTTCTCCGGGGTGGCCAGGGCAAGGTTGGCAATGAGTGTGTTTAAAGTGTCGTCTCTAGTAGATTGTGAACTTTAGAATGAAAACTTATTATGTTTCGATGATAACTTGTGATGGTTAACTTTTGTTTGGTTCAAATATTGTGATGAATGTGCTATATGCGTGCTGTATGTGAACGTGACATATATGTGATGAATGTGATATGTACATGTGATATATGTGTTTGTACATGATGAATGTGATTTATATGTGATGAAGGTGATTTGTATGTGTAATGAAATGGAAAATTAGAAGAAAAAAACAAAATTTTCCACTTTGCCGAGGGTTGCTCTCGGCAAAGGCTGCCTGTGCAATGGTCATTGCAAACAAGGCTGCAAAAATACCCGTTTCCCAGCTTTGCCGAGCGCAATGACCGTTGCACTCGGCAAAGGATAGGCTTTGCCAAGAGCCTGGCCATACTTGCTCTCGGCAAAGAGTTTTTTAAAAAAAAAGAAAATATTTTGCCGAGAGTCAGGACAGCAAGACTCTCGGCAGAGATTTTTTTTTAAAAAAAAGGAAAATGTTTGCCGAGAGCCTGGCCAGACTGACTCTCGGCAAAGTGTTTTCCAAAAAAAAAACTCTTTGCCGAGAGCCAGACAGGCACGTTAACGGCGCCTTTTCTTTGCCGAAAGCCGCGCTGGCTCTCGGCAAAGCCTTTGCCGAGAGCCCGATAAACGGCTCTCGGCAAAGAAGGCTTTGCCGATCGGATTTTTGCCGAGGCAGCTTTGCTGAGAGCTGCTCTCGACAAAGCCTTTGCCGAGGGTCTGAGAGGCTTTGCTGAGAGTCTGGAGCCCTCGCCAAAGCCGCCGGCTCCGGTAGTGATCTAAGCCGTACCATTGGGAGTAAATAGTGTTTCATATTTGCTGTATCATGAGCGCATCTTTAGATCACTGTGAAATGTTATTTTAATTTATCTTATGATGTACTAATAAATTTAAATTCAGATCCAATATATATTTTAGTACCATCTGTTCTTATATTTCATAACGATCGAGTACCGTACATGTGCTATACTAATAAGAAAAAAGTATTGCAGGGGAATCAAAAGGCACTGTGGAAACTCGATGTGGTACACCACCGACGACAATAATAGTGTCATACACAATATAATAATAGACAATTAAGGACAGAAAATGTTCATCACGCGGCGCCATAATTTTCGTTTATAATTATGGCTGAGATCTGGAGGCAAGCAGTATTTTGAAAGCTTCTGTAGGTACTCCTGCATATGATAATATATAATTTTCATTGGGATTCTTATTGTCTACTAGGGCTCTTGGCCGTATATATATATTTAATTTAACCAGTAAGTATTTTTTAAATGCAGGTCTTGCATGGGACAGCGCCAATACACAGGGGCTTGCCGGCGATAGTCTGTTAAGTCGGGGCATCATCTTTCGTTAGTACACGTGAAATCATAATGTTCCATATTTTATTGAATAAATACAAATGCTATATATATACCACCACTGCCAAGGGCCAATGCGCGCACATGAGATAGAGAGATACACTGAGAAGCGCGCTATCTCGAAATACATCGAGTAACGGGGAACGATGGAATCGATCCCGTGGCGCACGTGAAATCACAATGTCCTATATTTTTCGTTATTTTCTTATTTATTACTACGGACATCGAGATCCAGCAGCTCTTATGAAACAAATTGATAATTAGATTAGATGGTGTTGACACCGATCGAATTAGGTCACATACCAGCGAGGGATAGCACGTCCGTAGTGACACATCACCTAGAACGCAGCAAAAACGTAGTGAATCGAGACGGAACCGGTCAGGGAGCCGGTTAGGCCGATTTGAAGCCCATTCTTCACTCGGCAGACTCATGAATGCCTTCCGGAAAGACCCATCGAGGAGGAGCATGTAGAGGTTGTCCTAGGGCCAGCAAGACCACCTAGAAAGCCGCCAAATCTCGCTGAAAAACATGACGAACAGCAAGGAAGAGAGGGATAGGATAGCACTACCGGAAACCGGCTCTTTGCCGAGTGCCAGGTGGTGTGCCGAGTGCAATCCTTCGAGCACTCGGCAAACAAGCTCTTTGGCGAGTGCTGCGTGTAAAACACTCGGCAATCTTGTTTGTTTGCCGAGTGTTTTTTTGCACTCGGTAAACAAGGTCTTTGCCGAGTGTTTTTTTTTGCCACTCAGCAAAGAAATAATTTTTTTTCCCTCTCCTGCCCTTCAAACAAGGTTTCGAAGCAGTAAATTAATTCAAATGAAAAAGTTTTCAATTACAAAGTTGTATAACTTCTCAAGATCTACAACTTTTATTTTAGTCATTTCTTCATTCGACAAAGCGATAGTAACGTTGTTCACAAAATCTAAATCTCTCTCATTTAGTTTCATAAAACTAGAAGAGAGATATAAGATTTGTGAACAATGTTACTATCACTATATCGGATGAACAAATGACCAAAACAAAAGTTGTAGTTCTTATACAACTTTGTAATTGAACACTTTTTAATTTGAATTAATTTTGCCAACGAAAAGTACTTTTGAATTTCTCAAATTTAAAATTTAAATTTTTCAAATGACCTCGGATGGAGAAATAGCAAAATGAGAGTTGTAGATCACAATAAGTTATGAAACTTTGTAGTTGACAACTTTTTTATTTGAAATCATCTTGTCAATGAAAACTAAGTTTGAATTTGCAAAAAATTGTAATTTGATTTTTTTTAAAGTACCTCGGATGGGGAAACAGTCCAAATGAAAGTTGTAGATGTCGAAAAGTTATAAAACTTTGTAGTTAACAACTTTTTGATTTGAAATCATCTTGTCAATGAAAACTACGTTTAAATTTCTTAAATTTGAAATTCAAATTTTGTAAAATACCTCAGATGGGGTAACTACCAAAATGAAAGTTGTAGATCTCGAAAAGTTATGAAATTTTGTAGTTGACAACGTTTTGATTTGAATTCATTTAGGGCCTCAAACAAGCAATTTACACTCGGTTTAGTATAATATGTGGAGAACCAAAACGAAATTTAAACATAAGTGACAGTGTGGTGCAGTGGTAGAGGATGATACGCGCAAGAGGGAGGTCGCAAGTTCGAATCCAGCCGGCCGCGTAGTGCGCGAACTTTGCGCGAAAAATGCTGCGACTTACGACTTCAATGGAAACGGGCGTGCGCTGGCCGGTGGGGGCCTCCCCCGGTTAAAAATTTTTTTGCTATTTTTTCAGGTTTTTTTCGGTTCAGATTTTGCCAAGTGTTTTTTTAGCACTCCGCTGAGTGCCCGAGAAGAAGCACTCGGCAAACAGCTGTTTGCCGTCTAAAACTAGGCCGAGTGACCTATGCCGAGGGTGGCACTTTGCCGAGTGCTTTTGGGGTTTTGCCGAGGCACTCGGCAAATGGGCTGTGTCCGGTAGTGTAGTAGATGTGTTTTTTAACTATTGAAAGTTAGACTCCTCAGTCGGCCGTGATCCTCTTATTTATATAGCCACTCGGCAAATGGGCTGTGCCCGGTAGTGTAGTAGATGTGTTTTTTAACTATTGAAAGTTAGACTCTTCAGTCGGCCGTGATCTTCTTGTTTATATAGCAGGGGCGGTCTTATCCTAGTAGAAAATAAGTCTAGCGTAAAAATAGATCTAAAATTGGTTTGGAAACAAATTAGTTCGGAAGAGACAGGAAAACCAGCCGGTTTTCACGGGGCCAGGCACAGTAGGCAAGACACACAACACGGGAACTGGCTTGGTTGGTTTGAGCAGAGCAAGACCAGTTTGGTCATTTTCTTGTCTACGCTTTGATTTTTGTTGTGCCAAATATTTTCCAATATTGTTTTGATCCTAGAAACTTATTAATAAAGTCCAATCTCCATGTGGGCACACTTTTGGTCGTCAACATATCCGCCTATTTTTAGCTGAATCTTGCAGGAACCAAAACACACAAAAGCATTAAATACTAACGATGTCCAACTCATTGGCTATGTAGCATCTATGGGCGATGTATACATTAGCCATATTTGTTCGAAAGGCAGTACATATATCGGTCATTGTTTGGAGTGCACTCTAGGCTCCTTGTCAAACACTTTAGGCCTCCTGTTGATTGCTCTTGGGAGACTAGCACCTTGCAACGTCTCTAGCAAACATGAATTTGAATTTCCAAATATCACTTTGATCACTTTACAAGGACATTTTCAACTTGGTGACCACTTGCCAAACTTGTTGCTCTTCATCCCAATTGGTAGTATGGTCTTCCACACTAAATCGAACTTGGAATGACTTGTTTTAATCATCTTGTTGTATGTCGGGTAACTCGAGTTTTGTCTTTCTCAATACCCTTTCGAGCCTTAATTCTTTTGTCAGTCACCTCATGAACATTATCCATCATCAAATCATGATCCATAACAATGGATAGTAAGTCTATATGCATCCAAATTCACCTTGATAGATAACATAGCTTCTTGTCAGCCATACATCGACTCAAAAGGAGTAACCTTTGTAGCACATGTTTAGTGCCCATTGATCTTCAGACAATACCTCATGCCACCTTCCTGGATTCTCCTCAGTTTTTTTTCTTGATGAACTTGATCATTATGGAGATGAATTGAGCAACTTAATTTTATACAATTTAGCAAAATCCCGTACCTCCTTCGATACAAATGATGTCCCTAGATCCGTAGTCAATATTTGATGGATGCTGAATCTATGTATTATATGCTCGGTAATGAACTCAATTACCTAATTGCACGTCACATTCTTCGAAGGAATTACCACCATAGTCCAATTAGTAAAGTAATCCATAGCAACGAAGACAAAATGATGCCCCTTTGATGATGGGTGATGAATCTGGCCAATGAAGTCTAGCCCCCAACCATGAAAATGCCATGGTTTGATAAAATGATGTAACATTGCAGTAGACACTAGTTGAATATCACCAAACTATTGGCACTCACATCCTTTACAGTAGCGAAAATAATCGATCATCATGGTAGGCCAATAAACACCAACTCAACATAATAACCTTGAGGCCGATTGATGCGTACCAAAAATACCTTCATAGACTTCTCCCATAGCCACCTTTGCCTTATGAGATCCCAAACACTTCTATAACAAGTCCTCAACAATTCTTTGGCATAGCTCATCATTCTACCAAATAAATTTGAATGCACTCTGTTGAACACTTTTGTGAACTTTGATGCTTCAATCACGTAGATATCTCAGAATAGGAGTCCTCCAATCACCCAAATTGGCTCCAACATCACTGGAGTAAAGATTGAGCCGATTTGGGCCTTCACATGGAAAACCAGCCTGGCCAGTTTTAGGACTGGCACACAACGCAAAAAAGTTGGCCTAGCCAATTTCTAAAACCGGCTTAGCCATTTCTGGTAGGCCGAAACTGACTTGATTTGTTTGCATCGTCTTTTCTTTTATGTAAAATTACACCCACCGATATCAAAGCTAGATACTTGTTGAGCCAACATGTTAGCCTTATAATTCTCATGCCTTGGAATATGCCGAATCCGAAATCCGGCAAAAGAAGCAATAATATCAAGATATATATTGAGTGCTCCCTCTGAAAATTGAAACTCGCTAGCAACTTGTACCACCAGCGAGGAGGAGGATGGAGCCCGGAGGAGGCCTGGCAGCCAGGTCGGTAGAGTTTCGCCCAAGCCACCCGAAAGGGGCAACGTGGGGGCATCGATATGAAGTCGATGTTAAGTCTTTACCAACTGAAAATATATCGAGTTCTTTTTACATCTTTAATTTCTTGAACTTTCAATTAATTAGCTAGGGGTAAGCCAAATGAAATGATCAAACACACACTCACACCACAATTTGTCCACGCAAGTAATTACACAACTGTACGTTGACAATACAGCAATCGACGGCAAGCATCAGAGCATTTCGATTTTCATCCGGAACAATATAATATATATGCTAATTCAGATTGCTTGCTTCATTTATTCAGCGCCCACTAATAGTAGGTTCTGTTGGCCTCCTCCTCTGCCTACACTAGTTTTGATATTAACGCTTCTCTCTGTCAAAAAACAAAACAAAAAAGGCTGTCGCAAATCCATCTGGAAACGAAAAATTAATACTAGGCAAGTGAGTCAAGTCGCTACTACTCCCTCCGGAAAAGAGTGACGTTTTTGACTTTTAGACATCGTGTTTGACCGTTCGTTTTATTCAAAAATTTTGTGTAAATTATAAAATAAATAAATTATTATTAAAGTATATCTAATGATAAAATAAGTCATAACAAAATAAATGATATTTATAAAAAAAATTTGAATAAGACAGATGGTCAAACAAGATGTCTGAAATTCTAAAACGACACTCTTTTTGGAACGGAGGGAGTACTTGAGATCCAGATTGCCCTAACATCGAGGTACATGTATATCTATATCTTCAACACCGGTGAGCTTGCAGGAACCCGTGCTGCACGAGGGATAGTACAGCGCATGCCCCATGCATATCTTTAGTTCATCTCCACCTACCGTGGCGGCCGCCCCTGCCCCTGCCCCTGCCCCCTGGCGTTCTATAAATAGAGTTGCTCGCCCCCATCTACGGACACACCACCACAACTCCTCCGCATCTCAAGTGTTTTGAGTGCATCCCTAGCTCCTAGACGAGAGAGAGCCATGGCCAACCCATCCAACCTCCAAGTCACTCCTGCAGTCTCGTTCACCGAGTACAGTGAGCTTAACTTCCAAGGCCTGTACTTGTACCACACGCCCTTAGGCCCAAAGGCCAACCAAGCTGATATCATAGACAGCAAGGCCCCGATTGGTATTGGTGCCACCATAGTGAACAACTGGGAAGTGTACGACGGGCCAGGGCCAGACGCAAAGCTTGTTGCCCGTGCACAAGGCTTGCATATCCAAGCCGGGAACTATGTCAATTCATTCTGTCTAGTGTTCGTGAATGAAAGGTATAAGATGACCTTAGTTATTTAATAATGGAATGGTAGAGAGATGAAGTGAATTTTTTACTGTGTTAAGTATTTTTTTGTGTGTGTGAAAAGGAACTCTGTTAAGTATTCTTTACCATTATTCTATTTAGAAAGTTAAATAAAAATATTATATATTATAAAGTTAAACGGATATACTTACTTGATGCAGGTTCAGTGGGTCTACACTTGAAGTGATGGGGATAACAGTTGAAACTGGGGAGTGGGCTGTTGTTGGGGGCACCGGTCAGTTTGCTATGGCAAACGGTGTCATCTCCAAGAAGTTCCATGAACAGAGAAGTGATGGGAATATCATAGAGCTTACGATCCGTGCCTTCTGCCCGCAGCTCAAAGGAACAAGGGTGAGATAGCCACACAATAATTATATATTTGTTATTAAAATTTAGGAGTGGTGCGGGGGGGGGGGGGGGGGGGGGGGGGTTACTATATATACATGTAGCTGTTCATCAAGTCGGTAGCTTTATTTAATTTGCTTCTGAGAAAATAATACAACTTTATATTACCTATATATACGTGCAGTACCCGGTCACAAAAATTGGGCCGTTCGGTGGGAGTGGAGGGTCTCCAATGGACATCACAGAAGCACCCAGGCGTCTGGAAAGCATCACTGTTTACGCTGGTGTGGTCCTGGACTCCATTGCATTCACCTACCTTGACAACAGTGGCCAGAAGCGCTCTGCTGGTCGCTGGGGCGGTCCCGGTGGAGGAGGGCCTCACACGGTAAGTGGACCGCGTACATTGTAGACGTAGTAGATTGCTCCCTGGATTCGCCGACGAACAAAATAATCCACCCTTTTCTGCCCTCTTGGTGTTGGTGCACGCAGATCCAGCTTGGCGAGTCTGAGGTGGTCACAGAAGTGTCCGGGACATTCGGCACCTACTACAATGCCACCACGATAACCTCCATCAAATTCGTCACAAACCTTAACAAGACCTATGGGCCTTGGGGGGGCGGGCAGGGTGCTTCATTCACCATCCCCGTGCAGCCAGGCAGCGCCATCGTGGGCTTCTTCGTACGTGGTGCGACATACCTCCAGGCCATTGGCGTTTACGTGCGGACCCTCTAGACACTGAGAAGCAGCTGCTTCGTCAGCTTGATTGCAGATTACAGTTGCTTTCATCTTATTTCCTACTAGTTTGATCGTCGCTAAGGTTCTTAGTGTGCTGTGTTTGCCCTTCTCCTTCAGTTGGTTGCTACTTGCTAATAAAGTGGTCAGCGTGGTGTGTGTTGCCTCTGTCATGAATTTCGACAAATAAAGACCTCGACTCATGCTCGTGGTATTCGAGTCAATGGGCTGCCTCAGATGTCATCTACATTTTGTATTACTTTTATTTCATTTCGACTGAGATGTCACTTTGAATACAGACATTCAATCAATGGGACTCAGACAGTAAAGCATTTGCAGTTCTGAAACCAAAATGAAATTACTCCCTGCGGTCATAAATATCTGATCAGATTTCTAAAATTTAGACTATACGTGAAGAAGTTTGTCTATATACTTTGGAAACATGATGTGGGGATTACCTCGACGCCACATGCATTCTCCACTGGCTCGATCGTCGCTATAGTTGTCAGCGTGGTGTGTGTGTGTGCGCGCGCGCGCGTGTGTGTGTGTTTGCCCCTCTCTACTTCAGTTGGTTGCTAAAGTAGCCAGTGTGCTGTGTTTGCCTCTGCTATGAATAACACCGACAAAAATAAAGACCACAACCAGAGATTGGTCGTTTACTCATGCGGTACTTGTGTGAATTAGTGCTTCAAGTTTTGGACTCTATTGTCCAGTTACAACACCGTCCAACTTAGCTGCCTCAGATGTCATCTACGTTCCTGTATTACTTTTGTTTCATTCCGACTACTGAGATGTCACTTCGAAATACAAAAATCTAATCCATGGGACTCTGACAACTAATATGAACTAACTAAAGCATTTGCAATGCTGAAAACAAAATGAGATTACTCCCTCCGGTCACAAATACTTGACGCTTTTAGCAATATCTGATCAGACTTCTCAATTTTTTGACTACAAATAAGTTTTAAATTAAAGTTTATATATGATGATGATTCGGACACATGAAAATCATTTACATAGAACACCACGAGTTTATGATGGGAAATAATCCCTTACCAGAAAATTAAGCTGAAACCCATAGGCAATTGATGTATAAAACATATAGAGCAAACGACAGTTATTTGTATAACATGAGCTTCACTATCATATATAATCCATACAAGCAGTGAAGCAATCTATCACAGTTCAGTGCACAGTTCAGTTTGCGGGGGCTGTGTGTTTGATCAGGTACTCCATCGCTACTGCAGCGTGGAAGGCAGCTCCTACAGGGAGCACATCCTCATCAATCACAAAGTAAGGGGAGTGGAGGGGATACATTGCCTCCATGATCTTGTTGCGGACTCCAATAAAGAAGAAAGCCCCCGCGAATTTCTGTGCATAGAAGGAAAAATCCTCAGCACCCATTAACTGGGCGCCTATCCTCATGTTGTCCTGCCTAAGGTCTCTGCTGTTGGTGTAAGCTTGTGTTCACAGATGATGTGTGAGCTGAGGTGGAGTCGGTTTGGCAAAAGCCTCAGCGGAGTTTGAAGTGGAGCAGGAGCGGGGTGACCGCGCCCACGACGTCGCCCAGACGGAGCAGTTGTTTTCTGCCAACATGTATCGCGTTGTATTTTGAATTTCTGTGTTGTAAGCAGTTGCTTGGTCTACTGGTATAAGTAGTCGGATGTACTAGGTGTGGGTTAGCGCCTTGGTTAAGTTGTAATCGTGTTTGTACTCGAACTTATCCATAGTGAAAAAGGGCACTGTCTCCCAAGTGTCAGGGTGCAGTTGCCGTTCGTGTGCATTGTGTTCTTGATCTTTAGGCTTATCCACCATGTGAATTGTGCGTGATCTTTGATCCTTTTGCCAACATCTGGTATCAGAGCCTCTAGATCACGTACATAGTGTCGTGTTGATCCACCATGGGCGATCGCAGGAGAGGCGGAGGAGATGGCTGTGGCCGGATCCAGTACCCGTCGCTGACCTCTACGAATTACACTAGTTGGTGTATTAGAGTTCAAGCGATCATGGAAGATCAAGGCGTCTAGGAGGTGGTAGAGCCGGCGGCGGAGTCGTCGGATCAAGGTGCGACGGCGGTTGCAGCGAGGAAGGCGAAGGACACCAAGGCAAAGGCGCATCTGCTACAATGCCTGCCCGACGATCTGCTGATGTAGGTCGCCATGAAGAAGACCAAGAAAGAGATCTGGGAATCACTCAAGGCGAGGTTCGTGGGGGAGGAGCGTGTCAAGGAGGCAAGGTTGCAAACCCTGAAGAGTGAGTTTGATGGCTTGAGGATGAAGGAGGACGAGTCGATCGATAGTTACGTAGGGAAACTGACAAGCATGTCAGTGCGGTAGGCCAATCTTGGTGGATCGCTTGATGACGCTACGCTGGTGAAGAAGATGTTTGACACAGTGCTGAGCGCTACATCAATGTCATTGCTGGGATCGAGCAGTTCTATGATCTCAAGAAGCTTGCCTTTGATGAAGCGGTTGGGCACCTGAAAGCCTTTGAAGAGAGAACCAAGCGGGGAGCAGGAGGTTCTCGGTCAGAGCCCGGTTAGGTGCTACTGACTCAGGCTGAGTGAGAGGCTCGGCAGAGGAAGTCAACCGAAGAGAGCTCTGGTGGTGGGAGGAATCACGGCTATGGCCGTGGACGAAGTCGTGGCCGCGGCGGTGGAAGCAGTGGACGTGGTAGTCATGGTGATGGAGGCAGAGATGGCACGGGGAGGCGTGATAAAAGCCACATCAAATGCTTTAAGTGTCACACCTATGGACACTATAACAGGTGTCTAGGGGAGAAAAAGGAAGAAAGAGGCGCACCATGCCAAGAAGGTGGAGTTTGAACCTGCAGTGCTACTTGCTGAAATGGAGGAGCCAGGATAGCAGGAGCACCTGTTGTCGGAAAAGGTTCAGGTTCAGGGAGAATTGAGTCTGAATGAAGTGCAAGCAGATTTAGAATTGCACTTTACTGGTGATGGGGAGTCATGTGGAGATGTTTTTTATCTGGACAATGGAGCCAACAACCATATGACAGGAGGTCGTCAAAATTCAGAGACATCGGCACCACCATTGATGGCAAGGTATGGTTTGGAGATGGCTCATCTGTTGAAATTCATGGTAGAAGGTCTATTCTGTTTCAAGGCAAATTAGGAGATCAGTGGGTCCTATCTGATGTTTATTTCATTCCTAAGTTGAAAAGTAATCTCATTTTCTTGGGTCAATTGACTGAGATTGATCATAGAATAGAGATGGATGATGATTTCATTGAGATAGTTGAAAAGAATAGAAATAGACTGTACAAGATTCAGTTACATGTTGTTGAACCAGTGAGTTTGTTAGCAAATGCTAGTGATGAGTCATGGCTGTGGCTTGGTAGACTTGGGCATGTTAATTTTTAGTCTATTAAAATGTTGGTAGAAAAGGAAATGGCTGGGGGTTACCTTTGATTGAGCATCCAGATCAAGTTTGCCATTCTTGTTTAGCAGCTAAGCAAACTAGATAGTTATTTCCAAAATGTTCAAGTTGGAGGGCAGATGAGCCCTTGCGGTTGATTCATGTTGATTTGTGTGGTCCTATTACACCTGAAACTGTTGGGGGAAGCAAGTACTTTATGCTTTTGGTAGATGATTGCACTAAATGGATGTCAGTCTCAATTCTGAAAACAAAAGATCAAGCTTGTTCTGCATTTATCAAGTTTAAGGTAGAGGTAGAAAATGAGTTGTGGTACAAAATTAAAGTGGTTAGATCAGATAGAGGTGGTGAGTTTCTAGCAGCAGCCTTTAAGGATGTGTGTGAATCTGCTGGAATAAAAAGGCAATTCACAACACCTTATTCACCACAACAAAATGGTGTCATTGAAAGAAGAAACATGACTATCATGGAAATGTCTAGAGCAATATTAAAATGCATGAGTATTCTAGGTTGTTTCTGGGGTGAAGCAGTAAGACACTCAGTGTACTTGTTGAACAGGTTGCCAACAAAGGTAATGGGTTATAGAACACTTATGAAGGTTGGTGTGGTAAGAGACCACAGCTTAGACATTTGAAGGTTTTTGGATGCAGAGCAAATGTCATGCCAGCAGTGCCTCATTTGAAAAAACTTGATGATAGGAGTGTTGCAATGGTTTATCTTGGAGTGGAGGATGGCAGTAAAGCTCACAGATTGTACAATCCAAAGAGCAAGAAGATTGTTGTCAGCAGGGATGTCATCTTTGAGGAAGTAGTAGCTTGGAAATGGGACACTAAATTTGGGGAAAATTCAGAGTTCAGAGAAGAAGCTGTGGAAATAATAGCTCAACTATTCACTGGTTGTGTTGGTGGTTCAAATCAACATGACTATCCACATGAAAATTGAGGGGGAGCTGGTGGAGCTAATGGAGGTGGAGAAACTACTAGTGAGGTAGAACAATCAGTTCAGCAAGGAACTGATGTCCAGTCAGGAACCGTTGGTGGTCAGACAACAGATGCAAATTCAGCTTCAGCTCAGAATGATAACATGGATCATGGAGATGTGGATATGGGTGACTCTAGTGATTATGATGAGCCACCATTGAGATTCAGAAACCTCAATGAAGTATATCAGTACAACATTGAGGTTGAAATGACTTATGACTCAGAAGTGGAAGCACTATTGACTATCATGGAAGAACCAAGTAACTTTTAGGATGCTGTTGGTGATGGGAATTGGGTTGGTGCCATGGAAAGTGAAATCCAATTTATTACCAAGAACAAGACATGGGAATTGGTAAAGTTACCTGCAGGACACAGACCTATTGGTTTGAAGTGGGTTTACAAATTGAAGAAAAATGCATATGGTGAAGTGGTGAAACACAAGGCCAGGTTGGTTGCAAAGGGCTATGTGCAAAAACAAGGAATTGATTTTGAGGAGGTATTTGCTCTAGTGGCAAGACTTGACACTGTGAGATTAATTCTAGCTGTTGCAGCAAACAGAAGCTGGGAGGTACAATATTTGGATGTGAAAACTACATTTCTCAATGGTGAACTTGTAGAGGATGTGTATGTCAGTCAGCCATAAGGGTTTGTAGTGAAAGGCAAGGAGCATATGGTGTTGAACCTCAGCAAAGCACTGTATGGTTTGAAGCAAGCTCCAAGAGCCTGGAATTTGAAGCTTGATAGTAGTTTGAAAAAAGTTGGTTTCACTAAGTGTGTGACAGAACCAGCAGTGTATATCAAAGGGACAGGTCAGTCTGCTCTGATGGTTGGTGTCTATGTGGATGATCTGATAGTAACTGGTGGTCAACCAGGTGAAATTGTGAACTTTAAGAAGCAGATGACTTCAGTGTTTGACATGAGTGATTTGGGTAAACTATCATTCTATCTAGGAATTGAAGTTGAGCAGAAAAAGGATCACATAACTATCAGACAAACAGGATATGCCAAGAAAGTCTTGAGTCAGTTGGATGGCTGACTGCAATTCTACTAAGCGTCCAATGAATCCTGAAGCAAAGTTAGATGCAGATAAGCAGGGGGAGAGACTTGATGCTACTCACTATAGAAGAATCATTGGTTGTCTGAGATACTTGCTACATACCAGACCTGATCTTGCTTTTTTAGTTGGTATGACAAGTAGGTTCATGGAGAAGCCTACTGCTAAGCATCTGATTGCAGTGAAGCAAATACTGAGATATTTGAAGGGCACTTTGAATTATGAGTTGGTTTGCACCCAGGAAGGCAAACAGGAACTGTTGGTAGGCTATACTGACAGTGATGTAGGTGGTGATGTTGTGGGTAGAAGAAGCACTGGTGGAATGGAATTCTATGTGAATGATTGTCTGGTGACTTGGAACTCACACAAGGAGAAGACAGTGGCATTGTCATCATGTGAAGCTGAGTTTATGGCAGCAACAACAGCAGCTAAGCAAGCTTTGTGGATCAGGAACTTGTTAGGTGAGTTCACTAGAAACCAGTCGAAGGCAGTGTCACTAATGGTGGACAACAACTCAGCTATAGCTCTGATAAAAAACCCAGTTTTCCATGGCAGAAGCAAGCACATTGACATCAGGTATCATTTCATTCGTGAATGTGTGGAGCATGGACAGATTGTGGTGAAAAGGGTTGGGACTCTAGAGCAGAAGGCTAATGCACTGACAAAACCACTTGCTGCAGTGAAGCTCGGGGTGATGACACACTTGCTCAGTGTTCGTGATCTGGGTGAACCTCAAGCTTAAGGGGGAGATTGTTGGTGTAAGCTTGTGTTCACAGATGATGTGTGAGCTGAGGTGGAGTCGGTTCGGCAAAAGCCTCCGTGGAGTTTGAAGTGGAGCAGGAGCAGGGTGACAGCGCCCACGACGTCGCCCAGACGGAGCAGTTGTTTTCTGCCAACATGTATCATGTTGTATTTTGAATTTTCGTGTTGTAAGCAGTTGCTTGGTATTTTGGTGTAAGTAGTCAGATGTACTAGGTGTGGGTTAGCGCCCTAGTTAAGTTGTAATCGTGTTTGTAATCGAACTTATCCATAGTGAAAAAGGGCACTGTCTCCCGGGTGTCAGGGTGCAGTTGCCGTTCGTGTGCATTGTTTTCTTGCGTGTTCTTGATCTTTAGACTTATCCACCGTGTGAATTGTGCGTGATCTTTGATCCTTTTGTCAACATCTGCCACTTCTCTGGCGTGATGGTACATCCCTTCGTCGTTTACAGTGGCTAGATATGGACGGAGGTCCTCCTCCATGTAGTCGATGACAACGGTGTTGCGGTGGATGGTGGCATGTGCTTTTATGATCTTTGAAAGAATTATAAACATATCACTAGCTATTTTAAGTGCAGTAGATAAATCTATTGGGTTCAAAGGGCACGGCTGAATTGGCTCAAGCATGGTGATAGAAACACTAATTTCTTTCATCATTTTGCTTCCAACCGAAAGAAAAGGAACACTGTGAAGAGGTTGGTGGATAATCAGGTTGTGCTACACGAAGATATGGAGATGTGGGCGCAATGGTGAAAGAACATTTTAGCAACTTATTCACAAGGGAGGTTCAAGAGATTGATGATAGGTTCTTGAATGATGTGGACCGAAAAGTTTCGGCCAACATGAACCAACTCCTCTTAGCACCTTTCAGTAGGGAGGAGGTGAAGAAAGCTCTCTTCAGTATAGGGGATTTGAAAGCCCCCGGTCCTGATGGCCTTCACGCTGTATTTTTCAAGCGATTCCGGTATATGTTGGAAGATGATCTAGTTGTTGAGGTATTGGGGGCCGATACAGACTGCAACGGTGCCAACGGGGTGGAATGACACAACCATTGTCATGATTCCTAAGATCGGTAATTCTGACAAGGTAACTCAGTTCCACCCAGAGGCAGAGCCACCACTAGGGCGAGCTAGGGCGGCCGCCCTAGGTCCCCTTGGTCGGGCACCATATCCCCACCCCCCTGGAGGCCGTCGGAGTTGGGGCGGAAGCGGCGAAGGCGACGGAGGCACGGCTGCGGCAACACTGTTTCTTCCCATGAGGACGAGTTCGAGTAGGAGGTTAGGCGTCATGGGTCACGATGGCACTCCTTTTGGCCCAGACCATGTCCAGTTTGATGGCACTCAAGATAGGTCTCTACGTTGTGCGACTCGCTGCTGACCGCGACTCCGTGACTAGCTCGCTGCCTGGCTCTGCTGCTTGTCGCCTCTAGCCTCCGAGCCGCCCTGCGCCCTCCAACCCTTCAAGCTCACCGTCGCTGCTCGCCGCCTCACTGCCTTCGGCTGTCAGCGGATCTGGTGACGAGACCCCGCCGACCCGCCCACAGTCCTCTACCGCCCTAGCCGGCCGGCCCCAAACCGGCCGGCCGCTGCCGCTCGGCGCCGCCAGCCCGCCAGATAAGGCAGGTAGCGAGCCCTAGCCGGCCCTGCTTGGCTGCTTTAGCCTGCTTTAGACTTTAGTGCTTTGGGAATTTGGTCATTCACTCATTTGGTGATTTCTGATTTGGGAAATTTAGGATTTTGGTGATGGATGGGGAAGGAGATAAAGCTGGTTGGTTCTACAATTTTGACCAAAACATGCAAGTTGTCGTTGGCAGCGAAAATTTGAGAGTGTATAAGTCCCGGGCTGGTGTACAAGATCATCTCGAAAATGCTACTGATCACAGATAATATATTGCTGGCCTATGAGTGTATTCATACAATGAAAAAGAAGAAGGGGAAAAGGCCTTTGTGCAATCAAGCCAGATATGCATAAGGCCTATGATAGAGTTGAACAGTGTTTCCTCGAAAAGATCATGGCTAAATTGGGGATTGATGAACGATGGATTAAGCTAGTGATGGCTTGTATTACTTCAGTCCACTATAGTGTTTCCAATTCAATTCTTTTGAGACCGATATTTTTGCTCCCGCTAGAGGACTGCAGCAAGGGGACCCATTGTCACGTTATTTGTTCTCGATGGTAGCTGAAGGTCTGTCTGGCATGATCAGGAAAGTGGAGGAGAGGGGAGATTTGGAGAGGGTGAAAGTTTGTAGAGAAGCTCTGACAATCTCTCACCTTCTTTTTGCAGATGACTCGCTTATAAAGAAGAGGATCATGGCCGATTGAGTATACCAACATTCAATCGTCAAAAAACCACACAACATACCCCTTTTGCCTGACTTTCTCTCTACCTTGCCATTTGTCACTTCTCTCGTCGAGATTCGGCAGCGTTCTAGGTGGCATTACCGAACCTAGGACAACATTCACGTGCTTCTCCCCGATGGGCCTTCTGGGGAGGCATTCGGAAGTCTACCACACCAAGAATGGGCTCAACATCGACCTAATAGACCCCTCGGTCGGTTTCTTCGATCCGCTGCGTTCTTGATGCGATCAAAGTTGTTTTGTAACCTCGAACATGCTAGCCCTTGCTGGTGTGTGGCTTAATTCGGCGTCAATAGTATCAGATATGTATGTATGCCTTTATGTTTGTGAATCTAATGAACTGCAATGTGTGTGAACTATAATGAGATTCTCTACTATAATATGTGCGAAGGGCACAAGTTATGTCCTAATGTGGTATTATTGGGCTGATTGTATTTGTGTCCACGCACATGCACTTGTTCATGTATTGTTGAACCTGTAGCTTTTCTCCCATTGTCAGACGGTGATATTTTTATTTTCAAAACTGCATGTAAATATGTTGGTGCATTTTGTAGATAATAAAATGCAAATAAGATTCGATTTAATGGGATGGTAGAACTATGTATTTTCTAAAAAGTACTTCTTCATATTTTTCTATAGTTTATATGTACATCTGGGACCATAAGATTAATGCAATGTATGTTGGAGTTCATGTTGAGACATAGTGCATGTTGAGGGAAAATTCATCTTTTTGTGTGGCACTAAACAATAGAATTGACGGAATTGCTATTTAGGGAGCAAAAGATGAGACTAGTGCCACACATGTCATGAAAACTTTTTCAATATTATATTACAGGAAGATGGCTAACTTTTATTTCTCGGTCCTACACAAGGAAATTTCTCTATATTTTTGTACCGTTCAATTTCTGTCTTGATTGGTGCATAATTTCTCCAGCTATTATAAATTTTTTGTTTCATTCTTTTTATATTTGCTGAGTTTATGTGGGCCCACCTTATGTTGCAGGATATTGATGTATTCCCTCCGTAACTGTCGTTTTTGCTTTATGAGAAAGAACTTTGACTAAATATATATATAAATTATTAATATTTATGGTACAAAATTAATATCATTAGATAGATCGTTGAATCTATTTTCATAATAAATTTATTTGGAGATGCAAATGTCGTACGTATTTTCTAAAAATATAGTAAATCTTACCGCACGGAGCAACTCCTGGCGAGTCTCTGCATCTAATTTGCTACCGGTAGAAACCGGAGCAGACACTCCCTTGAACTGCTATAATCCTTCATTGGAAGTAGCGCTGCATCTTGCTCAATCCAGATTTCCACGGCGTTCTTCAAAGGACTGGATAACTCACCTCCCATCGCCATATCTGTATCATCTTGTGTCGCCCACATGAATGGGTGTCGTGTTACCCGAAACAGCTCGCAGACAAAAATTAGGCCACCGCACAAGCTAGCTCATGTGAACTCACGAGACCGCGAAAGATAGCACACGTACGGGAAGTAGAGCCTGCATGCGGAAATAAGGGCTTGTTTAGTGTAATTTCTTGGCTTTTTCTATATTTCAGGTTTTTAAATTTTTAAGATGATTTTGTATCACCAACTATTACAAGTAAATTGTTACTTCTGTGATTTTTTATTTATCATTGTATCATACGATATCAAATTTTTATCCCTGTCTAGCTATTGAAACAATAAAAAAATATTAATTATTTTTTTGCTAACACAAAATCAGATTTTGTCAGATTTGTGATTTGAAACGGCGGAGTATATAATTAAAGTAACCTTTAATGCTCGCTCTCTGCTACGGTGCTACTGGTCGTCTGGTCATAGACGGGCTGTAAAAGCTGACAATCCAAAGGTTTTGTATTTTATTTATTGAATTGACGTGCCTTGAATTAGGTTCACTTGTTGGAATCCGGCCGTGATGCACGAGGCATGGAGGGACCATGGAGGGCTAGGCTTTGGTAGCTGAAGGCGGCCCCTGACGCGCGTTCTATAAATAGAGAGTTGCTCGCCTCCATCCTCTGCACACACACAGCACAAGAACTCCTCGTCCCAAGTCTTCGTCTTGAGTGCACACAGAACAACATTGGCGGCCAGTAGCTAACTTTAGTAGCATCGCTCCCCATGGCCACCCCATCCAAGCTCCAAGTCACTCCTGCTGCCGTGTTCACTGAGTGGAATGAGCTTAACTTCCGAGGCCTGTACCTGTACAGGTATGGCCGGCAATCCGTATGTCAACCAAGCTGGGATCATAGACAACGCGAAGATAGGTATTGGTGCCACCGTAGTTAACAACTGGAAAGTATGGGACGGGACAGGAGCGGACGCAGAGCTTGTTGCCCATGCACAAGGCTTTCATATCCAAGCCGGGAATTGGGTCAATTCCTTCAGCCTAGTGTTCGTGAATGAAAGGTACGTGGTATACATCAAATGACCGGTACCTATCTACTGGCTAATCTGTTGTAAGTTGTAACCTTTACCATGCATTCTCTGTCGTTTGAGCAAGCCGCTGACTGCATATATACATATACTCACATGCATGCATGCATGGTGCAGGTTCAGTGGGTCCACACTTGAAGTGATGGGGATAGTAGTTGAAACTGGGGAGTGGGCTGTTGTTGGGGGCACCGGTCAGTTTGCTATGGCAACCGGTGTCATCTCCAAGAGGTTGCTTGAACAGAGAAGCGCTGCCGGTGGGCAAATCATAGAACTTACGATCCGTGCCTTCTGCCCAGTGCTCAAGGGACCAAGGGTGAGATATATAGCCACAATAATTAATTCATATGTTTCTTATTTAATTTTTATTTATATACATGTAGTTGTTCATCAAGTCGGTAGCTTTATTTTATTTGCTTCTAAGAAAATAATACAACTTTATATATATATTACCTATATATAGACGCAGTACCCGGTCACAAAAATTGGGCCGTTCGGTGGGAGTGGAGGGTCACCAATGGACATCGCAGAAGCACCCAGGCGTCTGGAAATTAAGCATCACCGTTAACACTGGCTGGGTCGTGGACTCCATTGCATTCTCCTACCTTGACAACAGTGGCCAGAAGCGCTCTGCTGGTCGCTGGGGCGGTCCCGGTGGAGATCCTCACACGGTAAGTCGACCGACCGCGTATATTGTCGACGTAGTAGATTGCTCGACGTACGGATTCGCAGACGAACAAAATGTATATATATGATGAGTGACGACCAATATAATCCACCTTTTCTCCCCGGCCTCTTGGTGTTGGTGCACGCAGATCCAGCTTGGCGAGTCTGAGGTGGTCACAGAAGTGTCCAGGACAGTGGGCAACCCCTACGGCGGTACCAACAAGTTGATAACCTCCATCAAATTCGTGACAAACCTTAACAAGACCTATGGGCCTTGGGGGGACGGGAACGGGAAGGACAGTCCATTCACCATCCCCATGCAGCCAGGCAGTGGCATCGTGGGCTTCTTCGCACGTGGTGGGGATTTCCTCGACGCCATTGGCGTTTACGTGCGGCCCCTCTAGACTCTGAGAAGCAGCTGCTTCGTCAGCTTGATTGCAGATTCCAGCTGCTTTCGTTTCATTTCCTACTAGTTCGTCCCTAAGATTGTCAGTGTGGTGTGTCTGCCCTTCTACTTCAGTTGGTTGCTACTTGCTAATAAAGTGGTCAGTGTGATGTGTGCTTGCTTCCTCTGTCATGAATTTCGACAAATAAAGACCTCGACTCATGCTCGTGGTATCCTGAGTAATCAGTGGGCTGCCTCAGTTGTCATCTAAATTTTTGTGTTACTTTTGTTTCCTTCCGACTGAGATGTCACTTTAATTTGAAATACAGACATCCAAATCAATGGGACTCTAACAGCTAATATGAACTAAAACATTTGCAATTCTCTGAAACCAAAATGAAAGTATGGGACAACGCTCTGCTGGTCCCTGGGGTGGTCCCAATGGAGAGCCTCACACGGTAAGCTAGCGTGGACGACATTGTAATACATTGCTTGACATGCTGACATATATACATACCCAATCCACCCTTTTTTCCCCCCTCTGGTGCACGCAGATCCAGCTCGCCGAGTCTGAGTTTGTCACGTACAGAAGTGTCCGGGACAATCGGCAACCACGGTGGTTAAACTGTGTGATAACCTCCATCAAATTCGTGACAAATCTTAACAAGACCTATGGGCCATGTGGGGACGGGAAGGGCAATCTATTCACCGTCCCTGTGCAGTCAAGCAGTGCCATTGTGGGCTTCTTCGCGCGTGGTGGGGGCTGGCTCGATGCCATTGGCGTTTACGTGCGGCCCCTGTGACTCTGAGAAGCTGCTAGCTGCTTCACCAGCATGATTGGGAATTCTAGTTTCATTTGCGTTCATTTCATTTCCTACTAGTTCGTTGCTAAAGTTGTCAGTGTGTGGTGTGCTTGCCCTCTACTTCAGTTGGTTGCATGCTGAAGTGGTCATTGCAGTGTGTTTGCCTCTGTCATGAATTTCGACAAATAAAGACCTCGACTCATGCTCATGGTATTCGAGTCAACAATGGCTGCCTCAGATGTCATCTACATTTTTGTATTACTTTTGTTTCGACAAATAAAAACCTTGACTTATGCTCATGGTATCACTACCGGTTGAAGCCACGAAACGGTAGTTTTTTCTCGATCACGCAAAAGATTTGCGCGTTTTTGTATTAAGCGGAAAGAATTTGTTTACATTGTAGGGTTGGGCTTTATAGATGTTCAATGAGCTTTAGCCCACCCGAACTCACACTTGACTACCCTATTACTCGCTGAAGAAGACAACCTAGGTCCCTCGCGCCGGCTTGCAACCATGACTCTGCCTCGTGCTTGATGTGGTTGAGCATGTCGGGGTACCTGAGTGCTTGCTCCGCGGAAGCACCTTGCATTCCTCTCTTTCCATAGCTCCCAAGCGACCAAAGCGAAGATGGAGTCAACCCCGTTGCGAAGTTGTCCTGTCCATTGTTGTCTCCAAATGTTCCACCAATCCAAGATGGAGTTGCATGGTGCGAGCTGGTGAGTTTCCCTCAGCGCTGATCGGATGCACCACCATACTTGCTTGGAGTAGGAGCAGTCCACGATAATGTGATCAATGGATTCTAGTTGCTGGTCGCACAGGTAACAATTGACATGCGCCTCCAACCCGTGTCGCCGCCGCCTGTCGGCTGTCCAATGTCGCCTCCTCAGAGCAAGCCATAGGAATAGCTTGATCTTTAATGGCGCCCATGAATCCCAAATCATGTTGCAACCCGGCGGTGGGTGCGAGCCTTGGTGTAGAGCTTCATATGCCGACCTGACAGAGAAGTTTCCGTCGGACAACTTCGGCAGTGATACTCTAGTGATGGGCCGACAGTGAATATCAATTTTGTAGTAGTTTTCATTCCGACTGATATGTCACATTGAAATACAGACATCTAATAAATGTGACTCAGACAGCTAATATGAACTAAAGCATTTGCAATTCTAAAAACTAAAATTACTTCCCAACGGTCATAAATACCTGATCAGACTTCTAAAATTTTGACTCTACATGAATAAGTTTTAAAGTGTCTATATACTTTGGATTTTGGAAACATGAAGTGGGGATTACCTCGACTCCATTGGCGTTTACGTGCGGCCCCTCTAGACTGACTCCAAGAAGCATGCATTCTCCACCAGCTCGATCGGTTGTCGCTATAGTTATCAGCGTGGTGTTTGCCCCTCTACTTCAGTTGGTTGCTGAAGATCATGGGTGTGTATGTGTTCCTTGCTCTGAAGCCTACAGCAGTGTTCTGTATCGTACATTCAGTGATCAGTCTTTTGTTGCTCAAGTAGACTCAATCAAGGCATTCCAACATGGTGGTACTTGCAGCAAGATTGTTTTCTTCTGGAATTTGTTGTTTCAGTCCACTTGCCATTATAGTGAAGGGCAACACTTCCTATGCTACACGCTGATGTCAGGCCAGTTAGATGACAGTGATCTAGTTGGACTGCTTGGTTTATCATTGTCTGGTCTTGTGTTGGTAACTGCATCAATGACTGTCAACATTGCTCTCACTAGTCGGGTGATTTTCAGTGTATGTGCATTCAGTTTGCTTCAAGGACCATGGCAATATTTATTTATAGGACAGCAGGGTTCGGCAACTTGGTTTTTCATTTGGTCACTAAAGCTTAAATGGCCTCCAGCAACTCTGAGACCTTTCAGTGCTCCAATACTTTGTTGACCACAGTGGAGTTGATAGTTCATTATATACAAGTAATATCATTTGTTTCAGTTTTGATGCACTGATAATGGGAGATTATCATTATGATCTGCGACTGAAGCACCCTTGGCCGCCACCTGGCTTCTGCATATCACTCATTGGTGTGGCTCTATGGGCCGCCTGCTCTATTCACAAGCTAGTGGAAGGTTTGAAATGTTTGCTGCTATGGTTTGCTGTCCAATTGAAGAATCTGGTGAACCAATCATCTTCTACAATATCAGCGGCTTGAGGGCAAGCCACATTTCAAGGAGAGGGGAATGTCAGCTATATGGGCTGCCTGCTGCTGTTGGAGGGCCATGGGCCGTGACTGCACCGAGGCCTGCTTGTATGGCCAGTCTCAGTACAAGAGGAGGAGCAACAGGGCAATAGACAGGGCATCGAATATTCAGAAGAACATTTCCTCTCCTTTCAAGTCTACTATTCATCTTCCTCCTCAAGTCTTCCCTCTCTGTACCTGGATTTCCTTCCCCCAGGTCTTCTAGATCCTTCTAGTAACTTTCTCCTAGCACCTTATTCCCCTACTTGCTGATTCCGACCTCCCTTTCCCCTGAGGTCCTATAGTCTGCTTGCTGAATCGAGATATCTATGAACCAATATCCTTGGGGTGGCTAACAATTTGCTGGCCTCTGCTAATTTCGACAAAAATAAAGACCACGACCAGAGATTGGTTGTATACTCATGCTCGTGGTATTCGATTCGATTCATAACTCCATCAGTAAGTACTTGTGTGAATTAATTAGTGCTTCAAGTTTTGGACTCTATTGTCCAGTTACAACACCGTCCAACTGAGCTGCCTCAGATGTCATGTACGTTCCTGTATTACTTTTGTTTCATTCCGACTGCTGAGATGTCACTTTGAAATACAGAAATCTGATCTGTGGGACTCTGACAGCTAATATGAACTAACTAAAGCATTTACAATATATGCTGAAACCAGAATGAAATTACTCCCTCCCAGTCACAAATACTTGATGCTTTTAGCAATATCTATTCAGACTTCTCAAATTTTTGAATACGAATAAGTTTTAAATTAAAGTTTATATATGATGATGATTCGGAAACATGAAGATCATTTACATAGAACACCACGAGTTTACGATGGGAAACAATCCCTTACCAGAAAATTATGCTGAAACCCATAGGCAATTGATGTATAAAACAGACAGAGCAAGGCGAAACTACAAATATTTGTATAACATGAGCTTCACTATCATAAATTCATAATCCCTACAGGCAGTGAAGCAATCTATATATCACAGTTCAGTGCGCAGTTCAGTTTAATTTGCGCCGGTTGTGTGTTTGTTCAGGTACTCCATCGCTACTGCAGCGTGGAAGGCAGCTCCTACAGGGAGCACATCCTCATCAATCACAAAGTAAGGGGAGTGGAGGGGATGCATTGCCTCCATGCTCTTGTTGCGGACTCCAATAAAGAAGAACGCCCCCGCGAATTTCTGCGCATAGAAGGAAAAATCCTCAGCACCCATTGACTGGGCGCCTATCCTCACGTTGTCCTGCCCAAGCATGGTCTCTGCCACTTCTCTGGCGTGATGGTACATCCCTTCATCGTTTACAGTGGCTGGATATGGACGGAGCTCCTCCTCCATGAAGTCGACGACGGCGGTGCAGCGGTGAACGGTGGCATGAGCCTCTATGATCTTTGATAGAAGTATAAGATATCATTTGTTTGTTGTTTTAAGCGCAGTAGATAAATGTAAATTTGGATTGGTCATGAACCGCTACAGATTGATGTTCATTGTTTACCTCTTTGATCCTTTTCATAAGATAGGAAAAGCCTTCTGTTGTCAAGCTCCTGAAGGTCCCGCCGAAGGATACTTTCTCTGGAATGACATTGTAAGCATCACCTCCTTTCATGAACGTCACTGAGACCACCTGACGGTGACAACAAAGAGGAGGTCATGCTATTAGCTATTATCAGAGAAAAACCTGGATATGTGATGAACAAATGAATACACAAGATAGCTAGGATGCAAAGCTACAAAATGCCAACAGCCAAGCACGGTAAGCTGAGACCACATACTGCAGACTGGAGGGGATCAATTTCCCGGGCAACAAGCATCTGAAGGCTGACGATGGCAGAGGATGCTGCAACAATGGGATCCACAGCATTCTGCGGCCCTGCAGCATGTCCGCCTTTTCCAGTGATCGTCACCAAAAATCTACCTGATGCTGCTAGAAATGGCCCTGGTCTGGAGGAAACGGTGCCTACAGGAAGTCCTGGATCAACATGCAGGCCGAAAATGGCCGACACATCATCCAGGACACCTTCTCTTAGAATATGATAGGCGCCTGCGTAACCTTCTTCTGCTGGCTGGAAGACAAGCCTCACAGTACCCTAGAAAATATACAGAAAACAAAAGAAGGAGAAAAAGCAGTTGACTAAGTGTTTGATCGAGTAATTGGGCAAACAGGGAAGGACATCAATCATGTCTTATTTTTATTAAACGAACTCTAATCACATATCTGCACACATATATAATTGTCACTCCAAGGAAGATACAGGACTCAAGCTCACAAGTCCTGCTTTTTAATACAATACCTTCAAATCATCCTTCCGAGCATGAAGCAATTTAGCTGCCCCAAGAAGCATCGTTGTGTGAGCATCATGACCACAAGCATGCATCTTTCCACTTTCCTTGCTCTTGTGTTCCCAGTCTACCATTTCCTGCCAAATGAATCGTAGCAAAGAAATTGGCAAAGAGACAGTTTGTCCACACAATATAGAGGGCAGGAGTCATGCCACATTTCAAAGAGAGAAACACTGGCCATGGCAAAGGCAATAGAGTTAATAACCTAGCAAGAGCATATTTAACGTGGATTGTAGCTTCATGTGCCACAAGACACATTAAATCTATCCAATGTCACACGTCCATTTGGGATCGCCCACGTCAGGCCTAGAGCGCCGGCAGAAGCCTAGGACCCAGCCCTGGCTGACACCAAGGGGCACCCTGCTCGCAGTAGGAGGGCGTGCAGCCAGGGGGCGGGCCGCCGCCACCTCCACGTTATCCTGAATTCTAGGTGGATTAGGAATAAAGAAAGGTTTAGAGAATAAAAATAGGAAAAAATAAGTAAAGAATTGTTTAGGAAAAGAAGTTGAGATGTTTTAGGAAATAGAAAAGTTTTGCTTTAGGAAAGGATGTCCAAATCTATAAGGACTCCTTCCATAGTTTTCTTGTTGATAAATATAGGGGCATTGAAACTATTTCAATTCAAGAAGGGAACAGAGCTTTGCTCTTTAAACAAATTATGTAGCTCTCAAGCCTCCTCTCTCTCTCTCCACTAGTGCAGGACTGAGCATTAGTCCCAGTTGGGAAACTCCCTTTAGTCCTGGTTTTCTAACCGAGATTGCGAATTTAGGACTAAAGCCCCCCCCCCATTTGTCCCAGTTCTGGGAATCGGGACTAAATGGTCCCCAGATCTTTAGCCTCTCTCTCTCTCTCTCTCTCTCTCTCTCTCTCTCTCTCTACGCCGCCGCCGCTCACGTCTCGCCTGCCCTGCTAGCCGCTGCCCACACCAGCAACACCGGCATGGCTCCTGCGCCACCGTCGCCCAGTCCCTGCGCCACCGCCTCTTTGCCGCCTCCCCTCCCCCCCACCCACCCACAACAAGATGCTTCAAACTGAACAAATTCATTTTGCAAATAGAAGAGCAAATAATTACTTGTCTCAATCGTCTTTGTATTTAACAAGTCCCTGGTTCTTCTACTTTAACTAACGCACCAATTTAGTTTAACTAATCCCATATACTATAAATATATAACAGCTATATAGTGTGTATCCCAACATGTATGGGATTGGTTTTGATGATGAATAATTTTTCATTACTAGAAAGCGGAAATTCCCTGACGGTGCACTTACCGTCAGGGAAACTGAAAATACCGTCACCGTCAGGGAATAACCGTCAAGGCTAGCTCGACATGGAATTTAAAAAATGTCTGATGGTGGACTGTCAGAGAAATTGGTTTCTATTTTTCTATCGGTGCTGAACCGACAGTCAAATTAGAAACCGTCAGAGATATAGATTTATTTCTGTCGGTGGAAACCAATTTTTCCTAACGGTTCGGAACTAGCAGAATAAAAGGATAATTACCCTCTCGGTTAGAGAACCGTCAAAAAATATATATTCCCTGTCGGTGTCTCATTTTTCCCGTCAACTTGTAGCAGTCAAAAAAATGTTTTTCATGTCGGTGTTAAACCGCCAATGAAATCACAACCCACACGAAAATGATAAAATGGTATTTTCTATACAATTCAAAATATATCTAATATATTTTTCACAGAACCATGTATATATAGCAGTCCAGAGTGAATCTAATACACACAATTATATATATTAGTAGTCTAACATGAACCCAATAATACATACAAAGATGTCCTAGTGTTTGCATCAACATATCAAAGTACACAAGGCGCACAGACATTTGGCACCCATCTACCAAAAGCAACTTCTCCAAATATTTGCCGTCAACGTAACAAACTCTTTTGCACATCCACACGGAACCACCAGTAATAGCTAAACACAATTACTGCTTCGTTGGTGTCATTAGTTTCTTGGATGGATCTCTAAAGTCGTCGTAGGTGTTATCAGCACAAGGCATCCCAACGCAGAGGACAACAGGAAGACGACAGAGATGCCAAAAATAAAAAACTTGTCAAGTAAGCAACCAAACAACAACTATAGACATGAGGGCAGGCACCATCGAAGATAGATTATTGCTATAGAAGGTTGAGTTCTCATGAGTTCAATCGAATTGCTTGCGTCTGTTTTTTTAAACAGAGGTACGATATGAATTTGGTACGATATGAATTTTTGGGTTATTTGATCAAAGTTTTTGGAATGAAACGAACGGGTGCACAGCACAAAAGGACGAAAATAGTTAAGACACAGGACCACACTCTAACAGAAAATTTCAAACTTTCTGCAAGAGAAACATCCAGGAACCCATGCGAAACACGTGCTCGATCCAACCCCAACCAACTCACACGATCGACAAGCATACGGACCTGCAAGGGTAGCGCGTCCATGTCCGCCCGGAGCGCGACGACCGGGCCATGGCTGCCGCCGCCGTCGCCACCGGCGATGGTCGCCACGACGCCCGTCTGCGCGACGGGCCACGCGTACGGCACGCCGATCGCGTCGAGCTCGGCGCGGACGAGCTCGCTGGTGCGGTGCTCCTGGAAGGCGAGCTCGGGGCGCTCGTGGATGCGACGCCGAAGGCCGCGCAGCCACGCCGCGAAACCGGGCGCGCGGGCCGCGGCCAGGAGGTTCTCACCGAGACCGAGAGACGGCGAAACCACCGCCGCCGCCGCGCGCGGCGAGTGGTGGTGCAGTAGGACGAGGACGAGGAGGAGGGAGAGGAAGGAAGTCGCAAGGAGACGCCGCGGTGGCGTGGCCATGGCCGCGGTGAGGTGAGTATGGCGACGCGCCCCGCGAGCGACGACTGAAACTAAACGCGCATGCACCTGCTCTGTTACAATCAGTGAGATAGCGCATCGGCCTCCAGGCAAGCTCCTTTTTGATACTCGAAAGCTACTTTCCAAAAATATCTTCAGTCAACAATATTTGGCGGTTCTGTGGCAAGTTTAAGTGATCCTTTCACGTTGAGGCGCTGCTAAACACTAGTTTTGGAGCAGTTCCAATAAAACGAAAAAAAGGCTAGCTTCTGTCCGGACGCCCACACCTGCTCGGTCGCACTGTCTGGCCCCATTCGGCTGGAATTATAAGCCGGCTGAAAAACACTGTTGGCTGATTTTTTTGAGAGAAAAATACTGTTCCGGCTAAAAAAACAAACCAAATAAGACGGATTATAAGCCAGATGAACAGAGCCAGTGTGCCTCACCTCCTCCTGCGTGCCCACCCAGCGCCGCGCACCCACCTACACACCCTGCTCCCTCAATCTGGCATGCGCCAGCAGCGCCCTCTCTCTACTGCATGCAGCTGCAGGAGTGGCAACATTTTTTGCTATGCATGCACGATTTCCACACGAAATTAATAAGCTCCACTCATGAAGAAATGGAACAGGGCCTGTCCCGCATGTAACTATTGTGCATGCATGCCCACCCCTCACGCAACGTCTGCACGTTGTGCACGTACACATGCAGTTATGCGCCACATACCTGTTGATGCGCATGTAGGTGGGGACCACCCATGCCGCTTCTCTTGCCACGCACGTTGGTACCGCTATGCACATTTGGACCGCCTCTGCAAGCATCAGCTTCCTACTCCTGTTAATGTTGTAACATGAAGCACTTATGTAACATACGTCTAAAATAGGTGAAACATTTATAAACATATGTTTGCAATATATGTATATAGCAATACAACATCCAGATAAACACACTTGCAGCATATGTCTGAAACAGATGAAACATTTTGAATAGATGCTTGCAATTATGTGAATAGCCATTAAAACATATGGAACATCTGGATAAAAACACTGTAACATACGTCTAAAACAAATGAAACGTTCGAAACATATACTTTGCAACATACGTGTACGGCCATTGCAACATATGCAACATTCAGATAAAACACTTACAACATATATATGTTTGAAACGGCTAAAACATTTGAAACATACACTTGCAACATACGTGTATAGCTATTGCAATATGCAACACCAGATTTACTTTTGCAACATCTAGATGAAACATATGCAAAATACATCTGAAACGTATGAAACATACGGTTATAACATGTGCTCATCTAGTTGCTGCCACCCGATGGAGGCTAGTTGACACAGCGTGGGGGACCGCAACGCGAGGCGCAGGCGGTGCGCGTCACGAGCGGGGGCACGAGGCACAAGGCGCGGACAGCGCAGCACGAGGTATGGGTGGGGTGCACCGCACGAAGCACGAGGTGCAAGGCACGCGCGGCGCAAGGCGGGTACGGTGCGAGGGGCGACTGCGCAAGGGGCAGGGGTGCACGGCACAGGGGCGCGCGACGCTAGGCGGGTCCGTTTGTCCGGACGCTCCGAGGGTATTATTATCAGAAAAAAATAACCTCGTCATCGACGGTTTCCAATAATTTACATCTAAAAATAAAATGTAGATCTACTTGAAGATTAAGGCCTCGTTCGCTTGGCTGAAAAACCATGGCTAAAAGTACTGTTCGCTGATTTATTATGAGAGAAAAACATTGTTTATTAACTGAAAAAGTACGGCTTATAAGATAAGCGAACAAGACTTTTTTTTTTGTCAGGGCCACACTAGTGACCTTTTTCGTCGTAGTGCCACACCGCCGCCCGCACCGTTGGCACCGCCAGCCATCCATCTCCGGCACCTAGCTCACATCAATAACCTCGAAAACGGAATCGCTATTACTTGCCCTATCTTTTAGTATTAGAAAGGCTTGCAAAACAATAATTTGGAAAAATAAAGTCTAGAGTTTCTAAAAGTTCAGAAAACTGGCAGTTTCAAGAATATTATAGCTTTTAAAATTACATTAATGCATCCAAACACCTCTGATCTCCCAAAACCAAAGTAACCACGGTATTTTCCTAAAACTTGAGAAAACTTGGTATCCAATTAGGACGTTAGCACTTGCCCACTTTTCTGGGGACTTTGATAAATATGCCAAGCTTAAATCGATCCAAACCAAATCTCATCATACTTTCTTCTCTTCTAGTTCACATTAATTTGTATCACATTTAACTTCGTCATAAGATTAAGGGGCCACGCTTATCTCAAAGTTGACCTTTCAAATGGTTCTGATTTCTGAGTTTTATCGACTATAAGAAGTTTTGTAATTCCGAAGGTCTTGACCTACTCGGCTACTCGCAAAATAAAGACTATGAAGAACATGTTAATTACTGCGCATGATGCAGCAAATTTCGACAGATATGCACTACATTACAGTTTACAACATTCATGGATGCTCATCTTTTCATTCCAGTTTGATATGACAGACTAACGAATTTGCTTTTCCTTTTCCAGAAATCTATCCAGCACTTGATCGGACCGACCAAAACTGCTCCTTAGTTTCAGGGAATCAGGTGCACTGGTTTTTGTTCAGATACTCAATTGCCACAGCAGCATGGAACGCCGCTCCAATAGGAAGAGCGTCCTCATCCATGACGAAGTACGGCGAGTGCACCGGGCGCACCCTCTCCATGGTGGTCTCGTTGCCGACGCCGATCAAGAAGAAGGCACCCGCTGCTCTCTGTGCGTAGAAAGCAAAGTCCTGGCCACCCATGGTCTGGGGAGCAATCTTGACGTTGGCTTGCCCAAGCATGCCCTCAGCAACTTCCTTGGCATGTGTACATCCTTTCATCGTTGACGGTGGTTGCCTTTTCCGGTGAGCGTTGCTGTGAACCGAGCTGCTGCTGAAAGGAAAGGCCCTGGCCGGGATGCGACAACACCTACTGGAAGATCTGGGATGACGTGCAAGCCGAAGATGGCTGAGACATCGTCCAGGTCACCTTCTTTCAGAACGAAATAGGCCCCAGCATACCCCTCCTCTGCTGGCTGGAACACAAGCTTTATTGTACCCTGATGATGAACGACACAGGAATTCACCATAATTTATGACCCATCAAGCATCAAACTCGTTTGACAATAATTTTTACTAATGAGAACACTGACAAGTGATCAACTACTAGTCTACAACATGGTTGTACTGTTCTTTTTCAACGGTGACTTTAAATCTTTAAATTCTTCATGACGGAACTATGTTTATTTGTGGATGATTTAGTTGCAAAATACCTTCAGGTCATCCTTCCGAGATTGAAGTAGCTTAGCAGCTCCAAGGAGCATCGTGACATGAGCGTCATGTCCACAAGCATGCATCTTGCCATCCTTACTCTCTTGTATTCCCAGTCTACCATTTCCTGCCAAAGGACGACAGTATCTATCATTTTCAAGAAAACAGCCACACAATAGCACCATGTTAACAGTTTAGAACCCTTGTGGTGTAATCACTGACATAATATGGTAGTTTCAGTAAAAATCATGTCGATCGTGTGCAGATCCAAATCAATATGATACGTTGAGAACTGCTGCACAAAGTGTAAATTTTACTGTCGTTTTCATTCTAACAATGTACGTCATGTTTGATTTGTCTAACTCATTATGCCGTGCAAGATGTGGCCAAGAAATGACTCAGATGTGTTTGTCGTTCCATGTCGTTTTCATTTCTGGTATTTACATCACGTGACGTTACAAAAGGAACTGTATGCTGGGACTTATCGCAATCTCCACTACCTCATTTTGACTACTTAAACTCGGTGTTGAAGAATGCAAGCAAATACATAATAATGATGAAAAATATCATAATAGGTCACTTGTGTTGGGACACAAATATACAATAAGGGCATGTTTGGTTGGTGGCTTCAAAAAGCTGCCTAGCTAGGCTAAACATGTTTTCCAAGCATCCAATTTTAAATATCTAGGGCTAGGATTAGTTGCATCGCAGGCATTTAGGTGTCAGGACTCCAACTAAACAGACCCTTCCTCAAGAGAAAGGGAGGAGGGGCTAGCTGTGTATGGCCTCCTGCAGTTGGTAGCAATGACATATCTCCCAGATAATGACAATTGTACAATGGATTGCGACATGCATCATCATACGGTGAACCATATCATCATCTATCATGCCCAAAAAAAAACTCCACAAGTTTCCATATTAATATATTAATTTATTATTATATAGCAACGATCACATTCGCATTCGATCCTCAATTATGTTTACAATTTACAGATCTGAGGATCTCCATATATACTTGAATTAAATTATCCCATGAATCTTCATCAGTTGAGTAAAAAGAAATTAACTTTTACTACCACGAAGCATTTAACACTTGAGAACTCTGATCAGTACCTGTTCAGATGAAGAGCGAAAAGAGCGCAGTAGCATATACTAGCAAGCAAATGAATGCAAGGGAGAGTAGTGCTTGTGCCATGCTAACACAAGTACACAACAGTAGTTTAACACTAACCTGAACGGGTAGCGCGTCCATGTCAGCCCGGAGAGCGACGACGGGGCCGACACCGCGGCCGCCGCCGGCGATGGTGGCCAGGACACCTGTCCGGGCGGCGGGCCAGGCGTAGGGGACGCGGAGCGCGTCGAGCTCCGCGCACACCAGCGCGCTGGTGCGTCGCTCCTGGAACGCCAGCTCCGGGTGCTGGTGGATGCGCCGCCGGAGGCCGTGCATCCACGCCGTGAACTCTGGCGCACGGGCTGCGCTCAGGGTCTGTTTGGTTAGAGATGTTAAAGTTTAACAAACATTGTAGCACTTTTGTCTTATTTAATAAAAAGTTTTTAATTTTGGACTAATTAGGTTTAATAGATTCGTCTCGTAAATTACTCCTAATCTGTGGCGACATGCATGCAATTAGTTTATATTTAATACTTCATGCATTTACTACAACATTAATATGATAGGAGTTAAACTTTAACATGTGAAAACAGGCGCCAGGTGTGGGACGAGGACCATGGCGAGCATGAGGAGGCGGCGGCGAGATGCAGATGACGATGCCATGGACGCGAGCGCCACGAGACTTCAGCTCACGTTTTCTTCGTTGGAGTTGGACAATGGTCAATGGGACAACAGACGGCCGGTAGCGGTAGTCCAATAATTTTATTATTATAAATTTCACTAAATCATATAAAAATAATTATATTTATAATACTAAATAAATGTTATTATTATACTACCTCCATTTTCGTTTACTTGTGACCGATCTTTTACTATAGCAAATTTGACCATCTGTTTTTTCTCCTAAAAAATCTTAGATACTTCAATGTATATAGCACTAATGAAGTATGTCAATAAAGAATCATATATGTGAAAAGTTAATGTATCTAAAAATCTTTTGCAGAAAAAAAACAGATAGTCAAATTTACTACAGTAAAAGCTCGGTGACAAGTAAACGAAAACGGAGGGAAGTATTGATTATGTAGTATACTTTTTATAAATATGGTTGGAGATATAAATGTGTTATTAGGGTGTATGACAGAAGTGGTTGATGGCGTATAAATTGTGTGGGTTGTGTTGTCTGTCATGGGCCGAAAGGCTGGTAGCGGGCCGAGGTGTAAGGATCAGCTGTACAACGATGCTTGAGTGGATTTATGAACCTGTGTACATATCATAAATAGAAAGACATGATAGAATAATTCTCTCTTGTTCTTGCTACTCTCCCCCAATTCTAGTCCGAGAACAACAATTGTTGTTACCTTCCTCGCTAGGAACATAACAATTAGTATCAGAGTCTGCGTTACTGTTTCTTTCCTCACTAGAAACGTAACAAAATATTAATATTATTTTTTATAAATTTAGTTAAATTTTAAAAAGTTTGCCTTGTCCTAAATCTAAAATTGAGTTTTCTTTTTTTATGGAAGTAGTAGGATGCAAGATGAAAACTCTAATTTTAGAATTATATATTTTTGTCTTTTTGTTTATTTATATATTTCACACACAAGACTGCACATATATTAATTAGTGTTTTGTGGATTTTTATGTATCTTAAAGTCATCGTAGACTTGAGGATCCTATCACTCTGCTTTGTTTCTTTTTTCGAGCATAACTTAATTAGCAGGTGCTGTGTCTTTTCATTCAGTAGTTACATGGATATTCCACTAGTAGTGAAAAGAAGAACCAAAAGAAGAAAAGTACGAGAGGAAATGAACAGAAAAGTAGTAGTAGAGTACTATACTAGGTATAATTTTTCGTCTGATTAATTCAGTGCTTTTGTTAGCTATTCAGCGTATGGTTTGACTCCATGCTCTATCAAACTGTCTTTTGATTAAATCCTAGGCTTTGTCAGAGTTTAGTTAGGGTGATGATATATTAATCTGGAAACATTATTATCTTGTGCAGTCGTTCAACCCTCCCTCCACCCCCACAATTCGAAAAAGCATAGCGGGAGAGAATGCCCAAAATATTCAAACAAGGCTTGTATTTCCAATTCAGTTTAGGTTGATGCATGATTCTTCTTCACATATTCAATTGCCACACCGGCATGGAATGCAGCTCCGATGGGAAGCACATCCTCATCGATCACAAAATACGGTGAGTGAGTGGAATGGATTGTCTCCATGGTGCTTTTGTTGCCAACTCCAATGGTGAAGAAGGCGCCCGCCATTCTCTGCGCATAGAACCCGAAATCCTCTGCACCCATTACCTGGGGACCAAGCTTGACGTTCTTTTCCCCAAGGAGGCTCTCAGCCACTTCCTTTGCGTGAGCATACATCCTTTCATCATTAATCACAGCCGGATATCGCTTCATTGTGTCCTCCATGAAGTCCACAGAGGCAGTGCAATGATGTACCGCCGACTGTCCTTCTACGATCTTCCATAGAAGCATTTATAAATAGTATGTAGTAGTAAAAAACTGAAACTATGTAGTTTAGGTAATGAGAGGAGTTTACCTCTGTGATCCTCTTCATGAGATATGATAAACCTTCATTTGTCATGCTCCTCAAGGTGCCACCAAAGGTCACAGACTCTGGAATAACATTGTAAGCTTCTCCTCCTTTCATAAAAGTGATTGATACAACCTGAAATATTTAGTGAAGAAGAGGAACCATCAATCTTTTAACATATGTAGACAATTTTAGTATTTTACCAGAAAAGGTTCAACATTTACAGTAAACGAAAAATACTACCAAAAGTACAGTTAAGCAGAAAACATACTGCACCCTGTAGGGGATCTATTTCCCGAGAAATAATTTGTTGAAGGCTGACGATAGTAGTGGCTGCAGCTACAACAGGATCGACGGATTCATGGGGCTTTGCAGCATGCCCACCTTTACCAGTAACTGTTGCTAGGAATCGACTTGCTGTTGCTGCAAAGGGTCCAGGCCTAGATGAAACGACACCTACAGGAAGGGCTGGGTCAACATGCAAGCCAAATATGGCTGACACATCGTCAAGAACACCTTCTTGTAACACATAATATGCACCACCCTGACCCTCCTCTGCCGGCTGGAATATAAGCTTTACAGTGCCCTGATGATCAAGCAAGAACACCAACAATATAGAATCATGGAATTTATAAATTGTTCTGTTCAATTTGCTGGTTAAGCAGTACCTTTAGGTTACTCTTGCGATCTTGAAGTATTCTAGCAGCCCCCAAAAGCATTGTTGTGTGTGCATCATGTCCGCAAGCATGCATTTTCCCACTTTCCTGGCTCTTGTGTTCCCAATCCACCAACTCCTGCCAAAAAGCAATGTTATACCAGGGTAAGTATTTTTTTCCAAATGGTAATTGAAGAATGTGCAAAGTACAGAAAGAGTTTGTGCTAGCTTTAATTTATAAGGCATATGGAAGTTATGGTGCTAGTTTGGACAATGCAAACCATATAATACCAATGTGGATTAATTATTTTAGATTACAACAATAACAAAAAAAAGATTACACCATTGATGTTTGCTTTCACATGTGGAAGCTGTGCCGTACTATTATCCTCTACCAAATTTCTCAATGTGCTCATATGTCCAACAACATGAATGACCAAGAAAGCAATATCCTTGACAAAAATCTGGTTTTGTTGTCGCACTTACTTGCATAGCTTGGGTCCTTATGACAGTGATAGATAACAGAAATATCAACAAACTAGCGAGATAAAGAGAATGTGGCATACAGTTAGGACAAGATAAGATAGAAAAGCATTTCCAAAAGCTCCGGAATTTCTTTTAGCAAAAAGGAAAAAATGATCATCCAACAGTTTTGATTTGAACTCCCTAAAAGTAAACATTTGGTAAACCTTGCCTTCAAATCCCAGATATGTGCATGCATTTCGCATTGTGCATCATGTCTCTTGTGTTGTTTTCCCCTCCTGTCCGGTTTTCCTACATTCCCTCCCCCCCCCCCCCCCTCCTTGCGGCCTCCACCCCTTGCCAGCAAGCTGAGGGCTCTCTACGACTGGTTAGGGGGCTTATAGGGGGCAGCAGCAGCAGGCTGGGTGGCGGAATTAATTTTTAGCAACCAAATACTATAAATTATTAAAAGGGTAAAAGTTAGCTCCCTACTCAATTTGCCCAATTGGTATGGGGCACGTTTGGTTCATCTCCACAGCACACCACAACTCGCCAGAGCACGCCACGCCTAACGTTAGCCAATGTTTGCTTCGTGACCTCGCTTATGGCAAGCCGCACTTTGTCTACGCGGTGATAGTTCATTTGGACGCAGCTACTCGCCAAAACTCTGGCCAGTTTTGCTCGCCAGACTTTTGGCGCAGCCAGAGTTGAGTTGTGGCGATCTATGGTAACAAGCCAAACAGATCAATAATCCGTAATTTGGCAAGTGTTTTTTAAAAGCTCTTGCATATAATGTAAACTTAAAGTATCCTCCAACTGCTAGTTGGGTCCTAAATTAATATACTCCCTTTATTTGTAATAATTAGGAAAGCGTGATTTGATTTAACTGGCTTCCAAAACTCAATTTTGACTTGTAAATTCCCTAAATACTATTACGATTATATATGAATAACATCATAACCATAAGAAAATATGTATAACAAGATTGTTCTCATGTGAAAAAATTTGTTATTACAAGGTTTGTCGTACACGCCTTGTATATAAAAAATAAAATAAAATGGACATACTATTGTCCTCACATATTCCAATTCCCAATTAACCTGCCGACCAACTGTTCAAATGAATGGCCTGAACTGGGTGAAAAACTGAAAATACAATTATAATAACATAGCATTACTAGTATTACCACCCTTTCAAACTAAATCAATTTTTAGAGTAACTTAAAACTAAACTATCTCAAGTTTGGTCAACTTTAATTAAACAAAGAGAGAATAAAAAATTAGTACATTATAGAAAAAATATTTAGTTATATTAATTCAGTGTCCTATATATTATTTTTTCTATAAATTTAATTAAATTTAAAATAGTTTTGACTAAGGACAGTTATAGAAGTTGATTATTTTGAGCGAACGAAGTACTAGACAAAGCAAATTATTAAACCCTCGGAGAAAGAAAAACAAACGGGCGCACCATCTACACAATATCAGTTGAATTTTCGCATTTTAGAGATAGAGAATCATCAATCAAGAACCAGCCAAAACCAAAAAAAGTCGGGGTGAATTTAATGCTCGAATTAAATAAACCCCTGAGGGCATAGGATCCCACGTGGGATTGTGGTGCGAGTGCGAACGGGGAACAACCAAACGTGGCGTGCAAGATTTTGTCGGCACCGCTGAAAGAAAGATCTGCAAAGGAGCAAACAAGAGACGGGCGGGCACGGGCACGGACCTGCACGGGGAGCGCGTCCATGTCGGCCCGGAGCGCGACGACGGGCCCGGCGGCGGCGCCGACGATGGTGGCCACGACGCCGGTCTGGGCGACGGGCCACCTGTAGGGGACGCCGATGGCGTCGAGCTCGGCCCGCACGAGCTCGCTGGTGCGGTGCTCCTGGAACGCCAGCTCGGGCCGCTGGTGGATGCGCCGCCGCACGCCGCGCAGCCACGCGGCGAACCCCGGCGCGCGCGCCTCGCCGAGGAGCTCCGCCGCCGGCGCCGCCGGGGGCGGCGGTGCCTCTTCTGCCGAAGCGAGGGAGAGGTGCGAGCAGAGCAGGAGCGGTAGGAGGAGGAGGAGACTAGAGGAGGCGGCCGCCATGGCTGGAGTGGAAGAACGAAGGTCACCCGGCCGGTGGCAACGGCCGGCAAAGGTGGAAGGATATTCACCTGGAGACTTGCATTGGGGAGTCGGAGGCGTGGAGACGGCTTCTTGTGAGTCGAGTGAAGTGGTGAAGTGAATCGAACGGCCCAGAGTTTTTTCGGGGGTTTCGAGAGGGCCCAGTCATCGAGCTACCTGCCATTCGCGTTCGTGATTTAGCCTTGGCGTTAGCCTGTGTCGTTTTCTAAGTGCCGATTGATGGCATGAGTTTGGGCGAGCCGGAATCATGAAAAGACAAGTCATTGCTGTTCTTGGCATCCTCTTTTTTTTCGTATTTCTTATCTACGGCTTGTTGTAAGGTCCAAATAGGCTAGAGGGGGGTGAATAGCCTATTTAAAAAACTTCTACACAAATTACTTAACCACAAGTTAGTATAAAAGGAGGCGGAGCTAAATGCACTAGCACTAACTAATTAAGCAAGCCACCTACACAAGTCTAGTACAAGGCTATTCACTAAACACAACAACAAGCTAGAAACAAGATGTAATACGAGAGAAGAGCTTCGAGTGATTATACCGCCGTGTAGAGATGAGAAGTACCAATCAATCAATCACACAAGAGAAGTCCTCGGCAAGAGATGACACAAGATTTTTTACCGAGGTTCACTTGCTTCCCGGCAAGCTACTCCTCGTTGTGGCGATGCACCCACTTGTCGATTCGCGAGCTAATCAACTATCAAGAGTTGAGCCCTCGGCGGGCGCCGCACAACCGCACACAAGATGGGGATCCTCCGAGCCACGAGCTCCACTAGAGTATCCAATTCGCGAACTCCCGCGGGGAAGGATCAAGAACCCCTTACAACACTTGGTGAAGGCTCCAACAATCTCCAATTGTGAGCTCAATCACCTCCGCTGCTCCAAGCCGTCTACCGTGTCGGGAAACACGGAAGAGTAACAAGAAATCCGCAGCAACTCGAAGATCAAGTGCCTCTAGAATGCAACTCTCAAGCAATGCACTTGAATCTCACTCAATCTCACTCAAGATGTGCAATCAATCAAAGAGATGAGTGGAGGGGTTGTTCTCTAGCTCAAAGGATGTCTCTAGGTCTCAAAATGTGCAAGAGTTGCCCTCAAACCACGGCCACCATCTATTTATAACGAAGGGGTACGCAGCTAGCCGTTAGAAACGACGCAGCAGAAATCGCGCTGCACCGGACGCGCCGGTCCGGGTGACCGGACGCGTCCGGTCACTTCGCGACAGACCAGAATAGTGCCGTTCGAACTAGCCGTTACCGTTGACCGGACGCGCTCGACCGAGCGACCGGACGCGCTGGTCACGACCGGACGCGCCGGTCCCGTGACCCACCGGACGCGCCGGTCAACACCGAGCCGCGCACCGCGAAACAACGACCGGACGCGCTGAAGAACTGACCGGACGCCACAGTGCCCGCGTCCGGTGGGAGTCCAGTAAGCTCCCTGGATGACCGGACGCGTCCGGTCACCTATGACCGGACGCGCACCGCGTCCGGTGGTCCTCGTGAACCGCTGTTCGCCTGACCGGACGCGCCGGTCGCACAGTAACCGCATCCGGTGCAGCGTCCGGTGCACGCAGTGACCTCTGTTCGCCTCCGTTTCTATTCCAACTTTCAGCGCAATAGAAAATAGGCATTTCACTTCTCCAAAAAGCGCCGAATCCCGCCTCGCAAGCTCGGCGGGAGGGAGAGAGGAACCCAAACCCCTCTCTACCACTTAAACTCCACCGCCTTCGCAAAAGTGCCAACACCAACAAGTGATCACCACCTTGTGCTCGTGTGTTAGCATTTTCACAAACATTTTCCAAGGCGTTATATTAGCTCTTTACTAGATCCTAAATGCATATGCTCAAGACATTGATCTAGTGGCACTTGATTCCCGAGCTAACCGTGATTGCCCCTCTTGATAGTCGGCTATGTATCCTAAACCCGGTCAATCACTTCTCTACTCATCTTAGACCGGCAAAAGGAAAACCCTATGATTATACCTTTGCCTTGCGCTCTTAGATCCTTCTCCTTAACTTGATCATCATGTCCATCATTTCATGTGCATCTCCACCATGATCATCATTTCATGTCCATGCACCATTTCTTTGTGATCTTGTGGCCACAACTCCTTGCCACATCCACCTCCATCACATGTGTTGCTTATGCCTAACTCAAAACACTTAACACATGGCATTAGCAACTTGGTGTCATTAATTACCAAAACCAAACTTGGGCTTTCAATCTCCCCCTTTTTGGTAATTGATGACAACCATCACAAAGATATGAAATGAAATCAATTTTCAATTTCGATAGTATTAGCTCCCCCTACATATGTGCTTCCATGAGTTTGGTTCAATTGTGCACATATGTATGGAATTGAATTTTGGGAGAGTTACTACTATCAAATTGATGCTAAGGTATATAGAATGGACCTTTGAAGCGTGATACCAATCGGAGTTGCTTTTATATACCATCCTTAGCATCGATGTAGCTAGACACCACTTGTAAAACATCACTTGTAAAGATCACAAACACTAAAGTACCTCGTGAGATCAACATTATAAGCAAAGGTGTCTAGATACCACTTATAAAGCTACTCTTAACAAAACATCATTCAAATTCTATTTCTAGCAATCACCATACAAACATGAATATGAACTTAAGCTTTGCAATGCAACAATTCATCATGTTAATGCACATACAAATGCAACAAATAATTCATGAGCTTGCTCCCCCTACTTGTGTGCTTAAATTTAATTGATTCCTTTCCAAAGTCTTATCTTATGCTTTCTCCCCCTTAGTAACTTTTTCTTTTTGTGAATTTTCTCTCCCCTCTTATTATATCTTTCTCCCCCTTTGTGACTTTTCTAGCTTTGTGACTTTTCTCTCCCCCTTTGTCAACAATCACCAAAAAGGTGCCAATTTTAGTGAGAGTTAAGTCAATCAATATGAGGGAGTCCAAATTATGGTTCAATCTAGATCACTTGCCTAGAATATGTAATTCGGTTTGAACCAAGGACAAGCTTCTTCACACCTCATAAAGTATAAGGGTTATCTTGACCATGTTGAATTACACATCATGAGCTCATTTTCTAGACTCAACACTAGGTTTGCAAGCTCACAAACATGTCATATGCTACCACTAGATCAAACAAACATAGAAGCAATAGTGGTACCATATATACATTAAACTCATTTGATTTTCATGAATGAGCCTATTTGTCATGCAAATATGTCTATATGTTCTAAACATGTCCTTAGCAAAGTATGAATGATATGCCAAACAACTTTACCTTGCTATGTCGGAGGAGAGGCATGTCATATAAGAATGTGGGGGTGCACTCATTTCAAGTTGGAGAAGTCAAGTATGTTCAATTCATTCTTCAACTTGTAAAATCTTTTCTCATCAAGTGGCTTTGTGAATATGTCGGCTAGTTGATCTTCGGTGTCAATGCTCTCAATGCTAATATCACCCTTTTGTTGATGGTCTCTTATGAAGTGATGCCTTATGTCAATGTGCTTTGTTCTTGAATGTTGAACCGGATTTTGAGTCATCTTGATAGCACTTTCATTGTCACAAAACAATAGCACATTCTTGAACTTGATTCCAAAGTCATTCAAGGTGGCCTTCATCCAAAGCAATTGTGCACAACAACTACCGGCACTAATGTATTCGGCCTCGGCGGTAGATAGTGCAACACTATTTTGTTTCTTTGATGACCATGAAACAAGAGACCTTCCAAGCAATTGACAAGTGCCACTTGTGCTCATTCTATCAATCTTGCATCCACCATAGTCGGAGTCCGAATATCCAATCAACTCAAAATTAGACCCCTTTGGAAACCATAGTCCAATATCATGAGTGCCCTTAAGATATCTCAATATCCTCTTGGTTGCTTTCAAGTGACTTTCTCTAGGTGAAGCTTGATATCTTGCACATTTGCACACACTAAACATCACATCCGGCCTAGAAGCAGTGACATAGAGCAAACTTCCAATCATAGACCGGTATTGCTTTTGATCTACCATGTTACCACTATCATCAATACCCAATTGATCATTTGTGCCCATTGGTGTACTCATTGACTTGGCATCTTGCAATCCAAACTTCTTGATCATGTCCTTGATGTACTTGCCTTGACTTACAAAAGTGCCATTCTTCATTTGCTTGATTTGAAGTCCAAGAAAGTAACTAAGCTCTCCAATCATAGACATCTCAAACTCTTTTGCCATCATATCTCCAAACTCTTCACAAAAGTCTTGATTAGTTGATCCAAAGATAATATCATCCACATAGATTTGCAACACAAACAAGTCATTTCCAACTTTCTTGGTGAAGAGAGTGGTGTCAACCTTTCCCATCTTGAAACCTTTAGAGAGAAGAAAGTCCCTCAATCTCTCATACCATGCTCTAGGTGCTTGCTTCAAACCATACAATGCCTTCTTGAGCTTGTAGACATGGTTGGGCTTCTTGTCATCTTCGAAACCGGGAGGTTGCTCAACATAAACTTCTTCATTGATGTAACCATTGAGAAATGCACTCTTGACATCCATTTGATAGAGCTTGATGTTGTGTGCACAAGCATATGCTAATAAGATTCTAATAGCCTCCAATCTTGCAACCGGTGCATATGTTTCTCCAAAGTCAAGACCCTCAACTTAAGTGTATCCTTGTGCTACTAATCTTGCTTTGTTCCTCACAACCATGCCATCTTGATCTTGCTTATTTTTAAAGACCCACTTGGTGCCAATTACATTGTAGTTCTTTGGTCTTTCCACAAGTTCCCAAACTTGATTTCTAGCAAAGTTGTTTAGTTCTTCATGCATGGCATTTACCCAATCGGAATCCTTCAAAGCATCTTCTATTTTCTTAGGTTCTTCAAGTGACACAAATGAGTAGTGCTCACAAAAGGATGCTAGCCTTGATCTAGTTTGAACACCACTTTGAATTCCACCAATGATTTGATCCAATGGATGATCCCTTGCAATACTAGTAGGTTGGAGTATTGGGAGTTGATTGCTTCCACTAGCTTGACCTTGATCTTGCACTTCATTATGAGAACCACTAGAGCTTGCTTGATTTGTATCAATTTGCACACTTTGGTTGATCACATGAATATCATCATCATCAACTTGCCTCGGCCTTATGTCACCAATGTCCATGTTCTTCATTGCATTTGACAATTGATCTCCTCTCACATCATCAAGGTTTTGAGCTTCATTTTGAGATCCTTGGGTTTCATCAAACTCAACATCATGAACTTCTTCCAAGGTGCCTTTTGTGAGATTCCAAACTCTATATGCTTTGCTTGTGGTAGAATAACCAAGTAAGAACCCTTCATCACATTTCTTTTCAAACTTGCTCAATCTAGTGCCTTTCTTGAGAATATAGCATTTGCAACCAAACACTCTAAAGTATGCAATGTTGGGCTTTCTTCCATTCAATAGCTCATATGGTGTCTTTCCAAGCTTTCCATGGCAATAAAGACGGTTGCTACAATAGCAAGCCGTGTTGATAGCTTCACTCCAAAATGAATGACTCACATTGTATTCACTAAGCATTGATCTAGCCATGTCAATCAAAGTTCTATTCTTCCTTTCAACTACACCATTGGATTGAGGAGTGTATGTTGGTGAGAATTGATGTCCAATTCCAAGATCATCACATAAATCTTCAATTCTTGTGTTCTTGAACTCACTACCCTTGTCACTTCTAATCTTCTTGATGGTAGTCTCAAACTCATTTTGCACTCTCTTGACAAATGATTTGAATAGATCATGTACATCACTCTTGTCATAAAAAAAGAACACCCAAGTGTATCTAGTATAGTCATCCACTATCACAAAACCATACTTGTTCCCACCAATGCTAGTGTATGTTGTTGGCCCAAACAAGTCCATGTGCAATAGCTCAAATGCCTTTGATGTACTCATTTCACTCTTACTAGGATGTTTATTTCCAACTTGTTTGCCGGCTTGACAAGCACTACAAGGTTTATCCTTCTCAAAAGTCACATCTTTCAAGCCTCTAACTAAGTCATGCCTCAAAAGTTTGTTCAATTGTTTCATTCCAACATGACCAAGCCTTCTATGCCACAACCATCCCATACTAGATTTGCTAAGCAAGCATGATGTCAATTGGGTCTCACTATCATTGAAGTCAACCAAGTATAAGCTACCATGTCTAAAACCTTTGAATATCAAATTTGATCCATCAACACTTATGACTTCAACATCATCACTACCAAATATGCACTTGAAGCCAAGATCACAAAGCTGAGCCACCGATAAAAGATTGAAATCCAAGCTCTCAACTAGCAACACATTAGATATGCTCATGTCATTTGAGATAGCAATTTTACCAAGCCCCTTGACCTTGCCTTTCTTGTTGTTGCCGAAAGTGATAGCATCGAAACCACCATTTTGACTTGTATCAATTGATTTGAACATACAAGAATCCCCGGTCATATGTTGAGTGCACCCACTATCAAGCACCCAATGCCTTCCTCCGGCTTTGTAATTGACCTACAAGACAAGATCAATTCTTTTTAGGTACCCAAATTTGTTTGGGTCCTCCAAGGTTAGTGACCAAGCTCTTTGGTACCCAAATGGCTTTCTTCTTTGAGCCCATCCATGGTGCACCAATGAACTTAGCATGAACACCATTTGTACCCTTGGTAAGTATATAGAAAGAATCAAACTTAATTGAGGATACATTAGCATTAGATTTCTTGTTCATGCAATATTGCTCTATGTGACCAACTTGCTTGCAACTTTTGCAATAGCTACCCTTGTTCTTCACAAAACGAGTCTTGTGAGGAGCAAAAGCGGCCTTGCCTTTCTTGGGGTTATAGCCCAATCCCTCTTTGTAGAGAGAAGCTCTTTGGCTACCCAAGCATATAAGCAAGCGGTCCTCACCACCATAAGCCTTAGCTAATGTGTGATTGAGCTCTTTTACCTCCTTCTTGAGATTTTCATTCTCAACTATAAGTGTGGAGTCACAAGTGAAACCATCACTACTAGATGAGGAAGATGTAGATGCGCTACATGAAGGGTTAGTGGTAGCAACAACAATAGGCTTATGACAAGATTCATCAATTATATCACATGATATGCCTATGTTGCAAGTTTTAGCTTTCTCAACATTAGTTGGCATGTTTTCACATTTTTCAACTAGAGAGGAATGAGCTTCTTCAAGCTTAGTGTGAGACTTTTGAAGCTTCTTATGGTCTACCTTTAGACTCTCATAAGATGCTCTAAGCTCATCAAGTTCTTGCATAAGATTTTTCTTTTCCTTAAGCAAGCCCTTGCATTCCTTTCTAGATTCTTTATAATGTTGAGTGCAATCTTCTAGCATAGTGATTAGTTCATCTTTAGTGAATTCTTCTTCATCACTATCACTATCACTAGCATTATCATGATCACTCTCATCATCGGATGATACCTTTGCGGCCTTAGCCATGAAGCATGATGGAGTGTCGAAGAGGGAGACCTTCTCTTGGATAGCAACGCTAGCATGTCCCTTCTTCTTGCTCTTGTTGTCATTCTCATCATCACTTGATGAGTCATCACTATCCCATGTAGCAACATGAGAATCATTCTTCTTCTTATGAGAGCTCTCCTTCTTTTCTTGCTTCTTCTTTTGCTTCTTCCTCTCCTTCTTGATAGCATCTTCATCATCACTATCATAAGGACACTTTGCAATGAGATGGTCCTTGCTATGGCATCTAAAACATCTCATGTTATGCTCATTCTTCTTGGATGTGTTCTTCTTCCTCCTTGCACGATAGCCCTTCTTCTTCATGAATTTGCCAAATTGCTTGACAAAGAGAGCCATCTTCTCATCAATGTCATCACTATCACAAGAGCTTGAGTCTTCTTCACTTGATGATTCAATCTTGGATTTGCCCTTGGATGTGGTGGCTTTGAATGCCACACTCTTCTTCTTTTCATCATCTTTCTTCTCATTCTCCTTCTTCTTCTTCTTGACCAACTCATCCTTCTCATCATCTTCTCTATATGAATCATCGGTCATCACTTCTTGAAATATTTGTTGAGGAGTTGAATCCTTCAATGTAGTCCTCACTAGCACGGTGATCAATGTATCAAATCTCTTGGGCAAGCTTCTCAAGAACTTCATAGAGAATTGGTTGTCCTTGACTTCCTCACCAAGTGCCTTGAGCTCATTGACAATGACTTGCAATCTATGAAACATCTCCGGTACACTCTCATCATCTTGCATCTTAAAGCTTGAAAACTTTTCTTGCAAGATATATGCCTTAGCGGTCTTTGTGCCTTCGGTGCCCTCAAATGTTTCTTCTAGCTTGGCCCAAGCATCATGTGCAACTTCTATGTTCTTCACTTGCTCAAATGTCTTGTCATCTAATGCCTCATGAAGAGCACTAATGGCAATATCATTGCATTGGAGCTTCTTCTCTTCCACCGGTGTAGGTGCCTCCGGATTAGCAACCTCAAATTTTGTTTCGGTGACCTTCCACACTTCTCTATTGATTGACTTGAGGTGTGCGGTCATCTTAACTTTCCAATATGCATAATTTGTGCCATCAAAGTGAGGTGCCTTCTTGGTGTTGTTGATGTGCAAACTTAATTGAGCCATTTCTTTATCACCGTAGGTTGTTAAGCCTCAAATAAATGGTGCCTCGGCTCCGATACCACTTGTAAGGTCCAAATAGGCTAGAGGGGGGGGTGAATAGCCTATTTAAAAAACTTCTACACAAATTACTTAACCACAAGTTAGTATAAAAGGAGGCGGAGCTAAATGCACTAGCACTAACTAATTAAGCAAGCCACCTACACAAGTCTAGTACAAGGCTATTCACTAAACACAACAACAAGCTAGAAACAAGATGTAATACGAGAGAAGAGCTTCGAGTGATTATACCGCCGTGTAGAGATGAGAAGTACCAATCAATCAATCACACAAGAGAAGTCCTCGGCAAAGAGATGACATAAGATTTTTTACCGAGGTTCACTTGCTTCCCGGCAAGCTACTCCTCGTTGTGGCGATGCACCCACTTGTCGATTCGCGAGCTAATCAACTATCAAGAGTTGAGCCCTCGGCGGGCGCCGCACAACCGCACACAAGATGGGGATCCTCCAAGCCACGAGCTCCACTAGAGTATCCAATTCGCGAACTCCCGCGGGGAAGGATCAAGAACCCCTTACAACACTTGGTGAAGGCTCCAACAATCTCCAATTGTGAGCTCAATCACCTCCGCTGCTCCAAGCCGTCTACCGTGTCGGGAAACACGGAAGAGTAACAAGAAATCCACAGCAACTCGAAGATCAAGTACCTCTAGAATGCAACTCTCAAGCAATGCACTTGAATCTCACTCAATCTCACTCAAGATGTGCAATCAATCAAAGAGATGAGTGGAGGGGTTGTTCTCTAGCTCAAAGGATGTCTCTAGGTCTCAAAATGTGCAAGAGTTGCCCTCAAACCCCGGCCACCATCTATTTATAACGAAGGGGTACGCAGCTAGCCGTTAGAAACGACGCAGCAGAAATCGCGCTGCACCGGACGCGCCGGTTCGGGTGACCGGACGCGTCCGGTCACTTCGCGACAGACCAGAATAGTGCCGTTCGAACTAGCCGTTACCGTTGACCGGACGCGCTCGACCGAGCGACCGGACGCGCTGGTCACGACCGGACGTGCCGGTCCCGTGACCCACCGGACGCGCCGGTCAACACCGAGCCGCGCACCGCGAAACAACGACCGGACGCGCTGAAGAACTGACCGGACGCCACAGTGCCCGCGTCCGGTGGGAGTCCAGTAAGCTCCCTGGATGACCGGACGCGTCCGGTCACCTATGACCGGACGCGCACCGCGTCCGGTGGTCCTCGTGAACCGCTGTTCGCCTGACCGGACGCGCCGGTCGCACAGTAACCGCGTCCGGTGCAGCGTCCGGTGCAGCGTCCGGTGCACGCAGTGACCTCCGTTCGCCTCCGTTTCTATTCCAACTTTCAGCGCAATAGAAAATAGGCATTTCACTTCTCCAAAAAGCGCCGAATCCCGCCTCGCAAGCTCGGCGGGAGGGAGAGAGGAACCCAAACCCCTCTCTACCACTTAAACTCCACCGCCTTCGCAAAAGTGCCAACACCAACAAGTGATCACCACCTTGTGCTCGTGTGTTAGCATTTTCACAAACATTTTCCAAGGCGTTATATTAGCTCTTTACTAGATCCTAAATGCATATGCTCAAGACATTGATCTAGTGGCACTTGATTCCCGAGCTAACCGTGATTGCACCTCTTGATAGTCGGCTATGTATCCTAAACCCGGTCAATCACTTCTCTACTCATCTTAGACCGGCAAAAGGAAAACCCTATAATTATACCTTTGCCTTGCGCTCTTAGATCCTTCTCCTTAACTTGATCATCATGTCCATCATTTCATGTGCATCTCCACCATGATCATCATTTCATGTCCATGCACCATTTCTTTGTGATCTTGTGGCCACAACTCCTTGCCACATCCACCTCCATCACATGTGTTGCTTATGCCTAACTCAAAACACTTAACACATGGCATTAGCAACTTGGTGTCATTAATTACCAAAACCAAACTTGGGCTTTCACTTGTTTAGTTCTTGGCATCCTCTCTCCATCACATCAATTTTTAGCTGCTTACATAGAGTATTAAATATAGGTAAAAAAAACTAATTACACAGTTTAGTTGGAAATCACGAGATGAATCTTTTGAGCCTAGTTGGTCCACGATTGGACAATATTTAAGACGAAAATAATACTATTCATCGGGTTGAAAAAACTTTCAATCTAAACAAGGTCCTAGACGCAATTTCTTATATCAATTTCACATACGTATCCTTGTGTTTCCGACAAGTTCATTCAACAAGTTAAATTACATACATTTTACATATGTTTAGGCCACGTTTAGTTCTAGAAAAATTTTAGATTTTGCTACTGTAGCACTTTCGTTTGTATTTATCAATTAGTGTCCAATCATAAACTAATTAGGTTCAAAAGTTTCGTCTTGCGATTTCTCACACAACTGTGCAATTAAATTTTTTTTCATCTACATTTAATGCTCTATGCATACGTCCAAAGATTCGACGTAATGGACCAAAACAAAAAAATTTTGGAACTAAACGCGGCTTTAACGTGATTTTGTACACAAAAAAAATGTAAAATATAATGGCGGCAACAACCTAGGCTATAGATAACAATGTCATGCCAATAGCTAGGTTAATTAAATCACCTGACCTTGATTGGTGATGCCACTACTCAATCAACCAAACCTTCATATAACTTTTGCCGTATTCGCCGGTGAACGTAACTTCTTGTTTGGATTGGATGTCTCATTTCAATTTCATTGGTAACATACGTGTCGGATGGGCATCGGTGCTGTGGGTACGCTTGAAGTGGCAAAATCATGCCATACTTCACGGGCTTTTGTTCTGAGAATAGATGATCAGTGCTGCACACGATGACACGAGTCGTATAGGATCTAGCTCATTCTTTGATTCGATCGGCTGCATGTGTGCTTTTGTTCAAACCATTATTTGCTTCAGTTTGCCGATCCAATCCCTACGGAATACGACTAACGAATACTTGAAACCCTATTTCGATCCTCGATACTTCTTCGGGCAGAATGAGATACGCTTCCTTATTATATATATAAAAAAGAATTCAAGAAGATATGTTTTGATACTTTAATTAATTTCTCATGCAAAATGTTGACATTCGCTAAAGAATCAGGATCGTCCTAGAGTCACTTTAAATTAGGTACATGTTGAAATAGCGTAACAACCTTGGTTTTCCGATAACCCAAAAATCAAAACTTAAAAAAATTTCTAACAAAACTCATGCATGGTGAGTGTGCGTACTAGGAAACCACCCTTATAGTTGCACAAGTAGATCCCAAGTTAGCATGGTTGAGCATTTGCATATTTAAACAACATGTGAGTTGCATCTTCTTAATTTTATGTGATGTAATAAAATCAACTAAACCCTTTAATAAAATTATTGTGTTTGTGTGGCCAACCCTTGGCATTGAGCCTAATACCCTAGTTGACCCCTAGTGGACCCCATAAGGATGTGTACATGCTTGGTAACACATGTATACATGCATAGAAGTCCAAGGTGTAGCATAGAATGAGAAATAGAAATAGAAAAGGAATTAGAAAAGGGGGAAAATAGAAAGGCCAAGCAGCCCAGCCAGCGCCGCGGCCCAGCTCCGCTCCCGCGCGCGCCGCTGCCGACCCAGCAACGCGGCCCAGCTCCCTCCTGCATGCGCGCCCGCGTCGCGACTCGCCGTCGTCTTCTCCCCTGCCACTGACAGCCGAGCCCTGCCTGTCATCCCTGTCATACTCCAATTAAAGGACAATATAGAGTGCATACATCTTATGTGCGCCCCAGGAATAGTCGCACACATAAGCCGACAAATTAACAGAAGTATCATCACTGAGTACATACATAACGTTATTACATCACGTAGTTCTTACATAAACAAACGGAAAGGTAAATAGCAACTCTCAGGCGTAGTGTCTGATCCACAGGGAAGGACGACTGGTTGACCCAAACCTAGAAATCCTCTGGGAAGTCCTCGTAGAAACTGTCATCTGTTAACCATCCGGGATTTTACCCAAAAATAATATAGCAACAAGTGTGAGTACATTTGTACTCCGCAAGTATAGTATGAGGATTCATGAGGCTCAAAAAGGTTAGACACGGTTGACTGCAGTTAGCATTTTTAGTAGATCAACATTTCATTATTAATCATTATTAAGTTATGCTCAAGCTCCCATTCATCCCACATGATCCACTACTAGATTTAAGAAGAGAAAGCATCAGTGTGATCTCATCGTCATGGTTCATCACGTATCAAGTAACCATTTATTCTGTGAGTTTTCCGGGCCGCTCGTGTCCGTGAGCACGGCTGTTATAACAGTTTAACACTCTGCAGAGGTTGTGCATCTTTACCCGTGAGTCGTGTTACCCATATGTCCGGGGCCCGTCGACCCCCTAACACTTTCAAGGTGAGCAGGCAGGGTACACTATGAAGCCTTCCATAGGCCTCTTCTAACCAGTTAGGGCCGCTAGGTTTCCTCGGCAGGCAGATATAGAGAACCCCCTTTCGATGGCACAATTCCCGCAGGCTATACACATCTGAACAGAGGCAGTTCTATACCCAACGTGGCAAGCCCCTCTTGCGCCCTTTCGGGTAACCTCTAACAAGTTAGAAAAGATCCTACTACTGAGCCAAAGTCAGAGCCATTTAACTCCCACGGTTGCACTGTAAGTCTCAGCTTTTGCCCTACAGATAAGTCCTTACGGAGGGTTTAGGGCAACATGATCAACATCATTTGCACCATCACCCTTTAGTTACACTACTATCATCATGATTATCCGTTGGTTCCATTAATCAATGTGTAGATCATGTTTAGTTAGAGCACTAGCTTTCTACCCAAATGCAATTAAATCCCCATAGGAATCAAGGTACAGGTCATCAATTTGCTAGGAAGTCTTTATAATCGAGCAATATTAGACACATGCATGATGAATATGTTATATAATGAATAGGACAACAAGGTAGGCCCATGCTATACTTGCCTTGGTTCACGAACTGCTGCTGGTCCTGCTGCTCCTCGTACGCGTCCGGATTTCTGACGTACTCCTCACCGTCTGAACTCGTACGACACGAAGTACAACACGCAATTCGGAGCAGACATACAAGCAAAACATAGCTACTATTAGAACAGTACACCAACAATAAATAAATCTGAATAAAATGTTTACCAAAATCATCTACGTCTCGCCACGATCACATTGACGCGAATTGCACGAAAATCGGAGCTACAACGCAAAAGTTACGCGCGAAACAAGGTTCCAAAACTAGCTACCAAACTAGACTTAATTGAGAAACTTAAAAGCTTCCTACAGGTCCATCAGTGGCACTAATACGTAGATTACTAAATTACAAAACTAACGCAAGTTGAACGGGTCGAATCGGAGCTAAAACGACGATTTTATACACGTTTTACTGTAGTGGCAAAACTGTAAATAGATTGAAAACATTTCAGAATTAAAATAAATCAAAATTCGGGTTTAAACAAATGGCCGAGGACTGCGGGTTATATAAGGCAAAAACCGAGGGTCTCTTAAGCAAAATGACCCGCGAAGGGGTACGGGTGATTCCTGGCCGTTGATCTCGCGATGAACGGATAAGAAAGAAAAGGGAGGAGAGAGAGAGGCCGGCCGCCGGACTTAGGGAAGGAGACGGCGGTGCTGCCATTGTTGACGGCGAGAAGCTCGCCGGTGGCACCCAATAGGGCACTACGGGGCGCGGTTTGATGAACCGAAGGCACCGGACGAAAGCGGGGACGGTGGCGACCTCGATGGAGGGCATCTCACGGCCGGAGAAGACCCGAAGCGGCGCTCGCCATGGCCGGCCCGGAGGGAGCTCACCGGAGTTCACGAAACCGGCTCTAGACACCACGACTCACCAAATTGAAGGCACCGAGAGAGAGAGAGAGAGGAACAAGGCGACCTTGCCTAGGCCCTTGGTGCAGCCGGGGGAAAGCCCGAGGGGCACCCGCCATGGACGGCGGCGAGAAGCCCGTCGGAGCTCGCGTAAGCCGGCCCTAGAGGCCACAAATCGCCACGGGAGAGGGACGGGGAGAAAGAGGGGAATGCAGGGGTGCTCACCGAGCGGACAACCGGAGTCGAGGCAGCTCGGGGGCGATGACCGGCGAAGTGGGGCGGACGGCGGACGGGGCGCTCCGGCGGTGCGTTGCTGCGGCTTCGGGGGCTCAAATGAGGGGGGGAATGGAGCGGGAAATGCAGCCGGGGAAGGGGCGAAGGAGGTTGCGGCTTCCTTTTTGAAGGCCGGGCACGGGGGGACGCTCCCACGTCGCGTGGGGAAGTGGCGCGGGCGGCGGTTGCCACGACCGAGCAAGGCGCGGGGAAGCGGTTGGGGAGAAGAAGCATCTGACGAGCGGGCCCGGCGCGTCGGTGGCACAGAGGAAGGCAGGCGCGGCAACGGCTGCCGCTCGGCTGGGCTGGGCCGTGGCCCAGGAGAGAAGGCGCGGGGGAGGGCGAGCGGCTGCGGGAGTTGGGCCTACGGGCCGAAAACGAAGAAGTGAAGGTGGGAAAGGTTTATTTCATTTTCCTTTTTCAAATCTGATTTTCAATTCACATTTCCAATTGATTTTCAAATCCTTTCAAGAATTTTTATCAAACCACTCATCACAAAAATACTTGTGCAACAGCATGCATGCATGAACAATTTTCTAACCTTATGATTGATTTTATTTTTCCCAAAATTTATTATTCCCTAAACTTGAATGCACAACAAATTCGTATTTAACTCAAATTTATCTATTTTAGAATAATATGAAAATTTAGGGTTTCACAATTCTACCCCCTTAAAAGAATCTCGTCCTCGAGATTGGATGATGCTTACTCAAAAAGCTGTGGATAAGACTTTCTCAGATCTTCTTCTCTTTCCCACGTAGATTCATCTTCTGAATAACGATTCCATTGCACTCTGCACATCTTTATAGTGCGGCTCCTAGTAACTCTTTCTGCAGTTTCAAGAATCTTTATCGGATACTCCTCATACGTGAGATCTTCTTTAACAGTAAGCTCCTCCAAGGGAATCTGCTCCTCTGGTACCCGCAAACACTTTTTCAACTGTGAAACATGAAACACATCATGCACACCTGATAAACTTTCTGGCAATTCCAATTGATAAGCCACTTCTCCACGTCTCTCCAGAATCTTGAAAGGTCCTACATATCTCGGTGCTAACTTGCCCTTCATATTGAATCTTCTCACATTTCTCATTGGTGACACTTTCAAATACACATAGTCACCTACTTTGAAACTCAACTCTCTCCTTCTGACATCAGCATAGCTCTTCTGTCTAGACTGTGCTACTCTCAAATTATCCCTGATCATCCTCACTTGTTCTTCTGCATTGCATAGGACATCAGGTCCAAACACTTGGGTCTCACCTGCCTGATTCCAGAATAGAGGTGTTCTACACTTTCGTCCATATAAAGCTTCGAATGGCGCCATCTTGAGACTTTTCTGGTGACTGTTGTTGTATGAAAACTCAGCATATGACAAACTCTTATCCCAACTAGCACCATACTGTAAGGCACAAGCTCTCAACATATCTTCCAAGATTTGATTGGTCCTTTCGGTCTGCCCATCTGTTTGGGGGTGATATGCCGAACTGAAATTTAACTTGGTTCCCAAAGCACTGTGTACCTTACGCCAAAAATGTGATGTAAACTGAGTTCCTCGGTCAGATACGATCTTCTTTGGAACCCCATGTAGACATACTATTCTCTCCATATACAACTCTGCTAGCTTTGCACCACTATAAGTGGTTTTGACTGGCAAGAAGTGGGCTACCTTAGTAAGTCGATCCACTATTACCCAGATCGAATCATATCCTTGTTGAGTGCGGGGCAATCCAGTAATGAAGTCCATACCAACTTCTTCCCATTTCCACTCTGGTATTTTCATTGGTTGCAACAATCCTGCAGGCCTTTGATGCTCAGCTTTCACCCTTTGACAAGTATCACATATGGCCACATACTCAGCCACATCCCGTTTCAAACCATACCACCAATACTTCTCTTTGAGGTCCAAGTACATCTTGGTGCTTCCAGGGTGTATAGAATATGCAGAATCATGTGCCTCTCGCAGAATCATATCACGGATGGCTTTCACTTCAGGTACACATATCCTTTTTCCAAACCATAGAGTACCATTCTCATCCAACCGGAAACCTGGTGCCTTTCCGACCACTACATGCTCAGCAATCTCTTTCAATTTCTCATCCTCCAACTGACCTTTACGTATCTCTTGCTCCAATGTAGGTTCTATAGCCAATTCTACTACATTATTGACAAAACCCAAGTTGAGATGTTCTATTTCAGCTCGCAACTCTGCTGGTATAAATGTCAACTGAAGTCCATTGGCATAGCTCTTCCGGCTAAGTGCATCGGCAACAACATTTGCCTTTCCAGGATGATAATGCACTTCTAGATCATAATCTTTAATTAATTCCAGCCAACGACGTTGCCTTAAGTTCAACTCGGACTGAGTGAAAATATATTTTAAACTCTTGTGGTCAGTGTAAATGTCACACTTATGTCCGATCAAATAATGCCTCCAGATTTTCAGAGCATGGACAACTGCGGCTAATTCCAAGTCATGGGTTGGGTAATTCAGTTCATGCTTTCTCAATTGCCTGGATGCATAGGCCACAACCTTTCCTTCTTGCATAAGCACACATCCAAGGCCTAGGCGAGATGCATCACAATAAATAGAGAAGCTCTTACTTAAATCAGGTAAGGTCAACACCGGGGCTGTTGTCAACCTTTTCTTTAGCTCCTCAAAGTTAGCCTGACATTTGTCCGACCAAACAAATTTGGCATTCTTCTCTAATAGGGCTATCATAGGCTTGGCTAGCTTAGAGAACCCTTCAATAAACCTTCTATAGTATCCAGCCAAACCCAAAAAGCTACGGATTTCACTAGCATTGACTGGGGCTTTCCAATTCAACACATCTTGCACTTTACTGGGATCTACGGCTATTCCACCGTTAGAGACCACATGTCCCAGAAAAGATACTTCTTTCAGCCAGAACTCACATTTGCTCCTTTTTGCATACAATTTATGTTCCCTGAGTTTTTGTAAGACTAACCTTAAGTGTTCAGCATGTTCCTCTTCATTTTTGGAGAATACTAGGATATCATCTATGAATACCACTACAAACTTATCCAAGTACTCCATGAATACTTTGTTCATTAGATACATAAAGTATGCAGGTGCATTTGTCAGTCCAAAAGACATCACTGTGTACTCATAAAGGCCATATCTGGTAGTAAATGTTGTCTTGGGTATGTCAGATGCACGAATTTTTAGTTGGTGATATCCAGAACGGAGGTCAATTTTTGAGAACACACAAGCACCTTTCAGCTGATCAAATAAATCATCAATTCTAGGGAGTGGGTATTTGTTCTTGATGGTGACTTCATTTAGGGACCTATAATCGACACACATCCTTCGTGTGCCATCTTTCTTATCCACAAATATAACAGGTGCTCCCCAAGGTGAAGAACTAGGACGAATAAAATCTTTCTCTTGCAATTCCTTAATTTGTTTCTTTAGTTCTTCTAATTCATTTACCCCCATTCTATATGGTCTCTTAGCTATAGGTGCAGTTCCAGGTAAAAGCTTGATAAGGAATTCGATGTCGCGATCGGGTGGCATACCTGGCAATTCATCGGGGAACACGTCCGGGAATTCATCCACCACCTGGTTCTCCTGGTTAGCAACATCGCTCAGCTGATTGACGGTGGCGGTAGGTTGAGCTTGCACTTCCACTTCAACACAAATTCTATCACCACTTGGAGATGTCACAACCATAGATTTCTCCTGACATTGTATCACTGCTCTATGTTGCTTCATCCAATCCATTCCCAGGATGAGGTCAATTCCAGCGGTTCTCAGAACAATTGGATTTACCTTGAAAGCTACCCCCCTTAAAAATATACTAGTAGAAGGGCTCCAATAATTTGCTGGCATGCTACCCCCCGGTGAATTAACTAGCATGGGATCCTTCATGGCACACAGGGGTATGCTATGCATTCTAACAAAAGCTTGGGATATGAAAGAATGCGAGGCACCGGAATCAAAAAGTACGGTAGCGGAGATGGAGTTGACGCTAAACGTACCCAGCATAACCTCAGGCGCCTCCTGAGCTGATTCCGACGACACATGGTTCACCTTGCCAGTGAACGGAGGTCGAGCGTTGGGTCTCTGGTTGTTCTGCTGGTTCTGCAGGGCCTGCCGGTTCTGCTTCTTCGGGCACTGGTACGAATAGTGTCCCACCTCTTCACAGTTGTAACAGGCGTTGGGGTTGCCTGGGGTGCCACTCTTGATTGGAGCATTGTTGGGCACTCCCTGACGTGGTGCCTGGTTGCTAGCTTGCTGTTGCTGGGGGCGCTGCTGACTCTGATTACCCAACTACGGTGGGTACTGGGGACGCTGCTGGTACTGGTTCCTCTAGGGGTACTGGCCCTTGTTCCATTGGTTGGGTGGCCCTTGGTTCCTCTGTGGGAAACCTTGCTGCGGGAAGGCTCGCGGACGAGTGTTGCTACCCGATGCCTGTCCCTGGAGCTTCCTCTTCTTGAGGTCCATTTCCTTACGCTTGTTATCAATTACAATGGCACGGTCCACCAACTCTTGGAAACTGGCATATTTGTTGGACATCAGTTGCAGTTGGAGTCCATCATACAGCCCCTTCAGAAAACGACGCTGTTTGTCAGAATCTCTAGCCACTTCAGCCGGGGCATATCGCGACAATTGTGCAAACTTGTCGCGGTATTCCGCCACTGACATGGACCCTTGCTTGAGAGCCCGGAACTCCTCTTGCTTCAGCTCAATAAGTCCCTCAGGGATATGATAGGACCTGAAGTTCTTTGTGAACTCTTTCCATGTGACCTCTGGAGCATTCTCTGGACGTCCATACTGGAATGACTCCACCAATCCTGAGCAGCTCCTTGGAGTTGGCCTGAGACGTACAAGACTTTCTCCAAGTCGTTGCACTGAGCAATGTTTAGCTGCTTTTCCACAGCTCTCAGCCAGTCATCCGCCTCCATAGGTTCAGAGGCGTGTGTGAACACAGGTGGGCGTCCTTTCAGAAACTCACCACGCTTGTCACGGACCTGCACTGGTGGGGGTGCTCCTGCGGGTTGCTCACCGAGACGGTCCATCACGGTCTGCATGAGCTGCGCTTGCATGGCCATCAACTGCTCAATGGTCACCGGCGGTGGCGGAGGTGGGTCCACCAAAGCTCCGTGTCCACGACCATGGCCACGGCCTCGACCACGTCCTCCTCTGGCGGCCATCTGTTTCCAAGCAAATGTGCAAACTTTAGAGATCTCCCAAAATTTTTACAAATTATTTACAAAAGGTAAATAACATAACTGAAAATTTCTGGACGAGTGTCTACAACAGCAGACCGAAAACTGGAGTGTAACTCAAGTTCCAGAAATCCAAAATAGGCGTGGCATACATCGTTGGAAAGCTTAAAGAGTCTGCTACAACTTTTGTATAGAACGTTTTCACTGATACAGACGGCAACATCATCAAAAACTGAGCTAAACAATTTCTGTTCTAGGTTACAGACTGCACAGACTTGCCAGGTTGCAGCAGGCATATCTCCCAATCCAGAATTGATAATGAGGTGATTCCAGTGGGAAATGAAAGGTACACAAGTCTAGTTCTTCCCACAAAAATTTCATAACTTTTGGACGCAGAGATTTAGAGATATGAGACAAACATTGCAGACTGCTCTGAGAAACAGCACAGCAGTAAAGCAGAAATTAACCCCAACTAAGTTAATCAAATACTGACTTAAGGTTTTGATAAAAAGAACATGTGGACAAGCCCACACTGTTCTAGCAATCAAACAAACTCCAAATCAACCAAGTCCATCAACACAACCAACGATACAACGGAAAGTTCACAAAACATACACAAACTTGACACGACTCTCGATTCTAAAACTCATCTAGCTAGACGGGGCTGCAAACATCTAAGGAGCGCGATCCACCATGGTGAACACCCTAGCCTTCTTCTTGTAAATGGTAGGCTGTCCTAGCTGAACGGCCATCTCATCTATCTGGTTCTGAAGGCGCTTTTCAGATTTTTGCGCTGCATGAAGCTCTTCCCTGAGTGCTTCGTTGACCTCCTGCATGGCGCTGAGGTGCCTCACTGTGGTGTCCAAGGTGGGATCAGAAGCTGGAGGAGCTAACACCGCCCATGTCTTCTCCCTCGGGTCATAGCGTGGGAGATACCGGTAGCGATCGTTCTGCATATCCTCAAAACGCCTACCATGGTAATGCAGGTACGCCGCCTGCGCAGCATCTTCCATGCTGTCATAGACACTGGCACGCCTGGCTCGGTGGCTATGGGTGGTCACAATATCCTGAGATTGGTCGGTGTTGTTCCAGGCGGTGATGATCACATTGGTCTTCCAGTACGTCGCCTCCACTGGATGTGTGTGCTCCGCACAGTAGTACTTCACAGAGGCAGCAAACTCTGGATAGTACTCAGCTAGCATGGTGGTGAGGAGATTGTGGTAGTGGGCATCTTCGGGAGCTTCCTTAAACTTGTTCCTGGTGGACCATCCTATCTCTTCTGGCTCCTCTGATGCAGCTGGGGAGGGCACTGGTGTTGGTGCAGAAGCAGCCTGGGATGCTGGTGGAGGTGTAGCAGCGGGGACTGGTGCATCCACATCTGAACAGAGGCAGTTCTATACCCAACGTGGCAAGCCCCTCTTGCGCCCTTTCGGGTAACCTCTAACAAGTTAGAAAAGATCCTACTACTGAGCCAAAGTTAGAGCCATTTAACTCCCACGGTTGCACTATAAGTCCCAGCTTTTGCCCTACAGATAAGTCCTTACGGAGGGTTTAGGGCAACATGATCAACATCATTTGCACCATCACCCTTTACTTACACTACTATCATCATGATTATCCGTTGGTTCCATTAATCAATGTGTAGATCATGTTTAGTTAGAGCACTAGCTTTCTACCCAAATGCAATTAAATCCCCATAGGAATCAAGGTACAGGTCATCAATTTGCTAGGAAGTCCTTATAATCGAGCAATATTAGACACATGCATGATGAATATGTTATATAATGAATAGGACAACAAGGTAGGCCCATGCTATACTTGCCTTGGTTCACGAACTGCTGCTGGTCCTGCTGCCCCTCGTACGCGTCCGGATTTCCGACGTACTCCTCACCGTCTGAACTCGTACGACACGAAGTACAACACGCAATTCAGAGCAGACATACAAGCAAAACATAGCTACTATTAGAACAGTACACCAACAATAAATAAATCTGAATAAAATGTTTACCAAAATCATCTACGTCTCGCCACGATCACATTGACGCGAATTGCACGAAAATCGGAGCTACAACGCAAAAGTTACGCGCGAAACAAGGTTCCAAAACTAGCTACCAAACTAGACTTAATTGAGAAACTTAAAAGCTTCCTACAGGTCCATCAGTGGCACTAATACGTAGATTACTAAATTACAAAACTAACGCAAGTTGAACGGGTCGAATCGGAGCTAAAACGACGATTTTATACACGTTTTACTGTAGTGGCAAAACTGTAAATAGATTGAAAACATTTCGGAATTAAAATAAATCAAAATTCGGGTTTAAACAAATGGCCGAGGACTGCGGGTTATATAAGGCAAAAACCGAGGGTCTCTTAAGCAAAATGACCCGCGAAGGGGTACGGGTGATTCCTGGCCGTTGATCTCGCGATGAACGGATAAGAAAGAAAAGGGAGGAGAGAGAGAGGCCGGCCGCCGGACTTAGGGAAGGAGACGGCGGTGCTGCCTGTGGCAGAACCGCCTAATTTAACACCCTTCCGGAGTACTTGTCTTCCATTAGGCACTAAGTAATTCGAAAGAGCGCTAAACTGAGCAGTTCCGTCGAGCACACCACGAGGGAGAACTCGAAGATCCACATTTTTATATCAGGATCGTGAATGAGGGAGTAAAGCTTATAAAGTCCTTAACCATTTCTTACATCACTTTTAGTACAACATCAGAGTAATTCATTATGTAATTATAACAGCGGAATCTAAAATATTATCAGAGTTCAGCGGAAATGAAACCATTTTAAACATTAACATGAAGAACGTTTAAATGCATGAAATGATAACAAATTAATAGTATTTTTCTTGTAAAACTTTTAGTGAGAGTTTTAATAAATAACTCTACTTCGTATCGCAAAGGAAATCCTCGCTGAGCCCACCAGGAGGTTTCCACACACAAATGTCAGCTCATCAGCATCCACCTGTCACCTGCAACAGGGGGAATAAAACCCTGAGTACTCAATTGTACTCAGCAAGACTTACCCGACAGGAGAAAAATAAAAGACTCCAAGGATATGCAAGGCTTATCGGGCTTGCTGGTTTATTGCATTGCAGGAAGCATTACTACCGGTGCATCCTTATATTTATTTTTATTAGCAGTCGTCATTAGTTCATTAGCTATCCATTCTAGGTAAGCACCTGTTCTACTTTCAAACAAGTGGTAAGTAATCAGAACCATTTTATCTTCTCTTCCAACAACTTTCTTGTTCCACTTCTTACTACGATGCTATGTCATAGTCAAGCCGTACCGTCTAAGCGACGGCGATTCGCGAATCAATGTGCCCAGCTGGGTGCCCCGAAAACACACGCCTCGCTTGTACCCCGGGCACAAGCAAGACCAACCCGTTCCACTCCCGTCAAGGGGTCCAGGTCCCCGTCCAAGCTCGGACTCTAAGCCCCCAACACTGCAGGCCCGGCCTCAGTATGGTGCTTAGACCTCCTCAACCCAATATATATAACCACCCTAAAAAGCCGGTCCGGAAAGAGCCGGAAACCATGACAGGAGAGAAACAAGTTTTCCTGCTCCCATAAGCAAGTATATGCTCGGGACAATAAATCTGTGACTTGACCAGGGTCCATGCAACGAACGGTCCTTAATTGACACAGGCGGAACAAATGCAACCAGAGCCCTGCTCTGCTGCCCAACCAGGTTCAAGTCCATCCAACCCATTCCGCCCGGTCTCCAATTATCCATATACATTTATATACCATGAGATAGCAACATGATGATAGTAACAATAAGATATCCCTATCTCTCGCGAGTGACAGAAAATCACTCGACTTCTACCGAATTCATGTAGCATAGCAATCTACACGATCCTGACATACTAAGAAGACTCATGGGATCAAGATATTTATATGCAAGTGGGTTTCATTCAAATCCTTTAAACTTAATGCACAAGCATAATTCAAAGTGCAGAATAATAGGGGTTATGCACCGGGGCTTGCCTGGGTAAAAGATAACCAAAAGTTAGTATTCCATCTCCGGGACCTGTTCGCCATGGCACCACCTTTGATTAAACGCCAAGTCATCTGGTTGATCCATCGACCCATCAACCATCATCGTTCCTATTATGATATGCAAAAATGCAATGCATGCTTAAGCAGAACAAGCATAGCATAGATATACTTATTGAAAGACAAACAACATATCGTCACTCTCACTCCGACTCTCATCCTTTCTAAAAGAGATTTATTCGTGAGTTGGTTATTATTAAGAAAACACAAATTAACAATACAACCGCATTGCAATTTAATAAAATTCATGTAAGGTAAAGCAACATACTAAGCATAGACCTATCACCATCAGAGATGCATAACATTCTGTTTAACCTACATGTGAAGCAAGCAACACGGATAACATATTTGAGATATAGGGTCACTAATTACTGTATATAAAGGTATTATTACTGGTAAGCGTGGAATAAAAGGTGACAGCCCAAACATCTCCGTTGTACATGAAACTTTTATGGAAGGTACATCTTGACTAATTATAAATGTTGTACAAGTTTTATAATTTTCAGATAAGCATATTATTTACTAGCGATTAACAAAGATTTCATATCGATAAAAGCATGTGACAAAGATAAATTAATAACTCAGCAATTATACAAGATCTGGACCTCGAATTTTTATCTTAAATTGAGCATCACATGAATAACATGCCATAAAATTTTCATCTCATTTGAAGCATAGCATCTACCGGTATGAATTTCTCTATAATTAATCATAGGAAAAATATAGTGCAATATTTTTCTACTAAAACATGCAATATTATATATCTAATGCATAGAGATAAACGCAAGGGTTCCAAAACATCTTGATTTTCTATTTTACGAATTTTCTATGATTTACTATGAATTTCTAAAAGTTCAATACATTTAAGAAAAGACAAGAAGCTAATGACATAATTAACTAATCACATAATTTCAAATGAGCTTTAAAAATTATGAAATTAATATGAAAGATAGAGTTTGATTTTAGATGAATTTAGGAAGAAGAATTCATGGAATCCGAGTTGATATGATGGAGATATAAAATTCGCAAGATAGCTGTGCAGGTAAATAAACACGAACTTTTGAAAGAGACGTACATGCTTGCACGTGAAGCTGAGCTTCGTGCTCGCGAGACACGTCCGCCAAGGATGACCGCTCGAGCTAGTGGATGCAAGTAATTGGAGGGAGTTGAGTGGCAGCTCGGAGCTCTGCTCGACCATAGCGGCCATGGCAGCGTTCGCGGCCGCGAGCAGCAGCACGAGCGAGATACGGATGGGGAGGGCGAGGTGTTCTATTTAAGCACGGCAAGGCGCGGGCAGCACGGCGCTAAGACGCAAGCGAGGCAACAGCTCGGCAGTGCAGCATGGGCACGTGGAGGCAGGGCGTCAGGCATGGACGGCTAACCACGGCAGCGGCAGCGTTCCCACCGGCCACAGGCGCTGCGACGACCGGAGCACAAGGCCGGACGCAGGGGTGCAGCAAGCTGCACAGCACCGGCGTAATGTGAATAAAGACGCGTGCAGCCACAGTGTGACGAGACAGAGCAGGCAGGACACGGCCAGCGGCAGCACCATGTGCGTGACCTGGGAGCGTGCGGTGAACTCGGTCCAGCAGCCAATCAAGCAGGCATGCATCACTGTGTTGTGTGCGTGCGCTTGCTTTGCCATTTTTTTTCCAAAATATATAAATAATTATGTAATTATAAATATGCAATTATTTCTTTATCACTAATATCCATACACACATGCATATATTTATTGTATATTTAAACGTATACTTATCTGTAGAGAAACACTCGGGAGAAAATAAGTTTGTACACTACTTTAATTATTATAACAACATGCTTATCAAAACGAATTACGTGAGTGTATAAATATATATATACCCCTCTATATATTTTTATTTGTTTATTAAATTATTTTTCGTGCCAACGATTAACACAACTTATTTTACCCTTTTGTTAGGATTTTTCATTAGCGCTTTCACACACTGAGTAAATTACTTAGATATTTATTAGACTTCTCTCAACCATAAAAGTGAGTCGCACAATATTTGTTTATCAATTCATGCGACTTGTAAATCTAAATCCGAGTAACTCGTTGCAATAATTTTTGCTCAGTCCTTAACTCAGGTGCTAAGCAAGCTCGTAACACCAGGGGTGTTACAACCAACCCCCTTAAAAAGAATCTCGTCCCGAGATTCGGAACAAGAATCAGACAAGGGGAAAACACGATTTCACTTCTTAGCAGAGATTACAATAGGAGATTACACGGCTTCGAAGACTAAAACACTCGGGGATCTAAAGGCATCACGGCTAAGAACAAACTGATACAACTCACAACCTCTCTAGAAAACGACGAAGACGGGGACAGTGGAAAAACAAAAGGAAAACGATTATCCAGAACATGGCGTATGCCCAACAGAGCCAGAAATTGGAGACTGGTACCAAGATCATAGCGAACTCTAAAACCTAAACTAACCAGGGATGAACTTGAATTTCTCCAACAGAAACCAGATCCCTTCTTCAAGCTACACCATCGCCTCAGACTAGCAACCCTAGATCTGCGAGCAACGGCGGGATCTCGTAGCTCAGCCTCCAACCACTTCTTCCCGACTGCTTCTCGAGCTTCTCCCACCAGAGCACAGACGGAGGAAATCGATACTATGAGCTCTACTCTGGATCTGGGGTTGAATGGAGGAGAAGCAAGCAAGGTGGCATTATAAAAGCTTGGTGGACGGAGGTGGTGATGCAGTGCACCGGAAGCGGAGGAGATGGGAATCACTGGGGGGTCACAAGGTGGGGAGAGCGTCGGCCATGGTGCGCTTCCTGTGCGAGCTTGAGTGGGGCAAAGGAGAAAGGAGGGGATGGGGTTCGCTCGACGAGGAGGCGTGCGGGCGACGGCGTCCAAAAGAAAACGAGAAGGGAGGGGGGGTCCGGTACGGGAGCAAGGGCGAGGCTCGAGAGCCTACACCGGCGCAGGGAAAAAGAGGAGGGGCGCACTACACGAGAGGACCAGGTGAGTGCGGCACCACGCCGCGGCCACGCGGGAGCAGGGTGCTAGCGGGCCCCAGCACTAATGCCCTACACCAGATACGTAGCTACAAAAACTCAGCGCGCTCATTGCAGTCAAACTAGGCACAGGGACGACGTCAAATCAGGCATTCCGTTCTCCAGAATACCCGAGCACTATATTTTCTTGTAGCTTTTCTCTTTCTTCTTTTCCTTGCCGCATACGAGTTAGAAGAGATAACTTCATCAATATGTTGTGGATTTCCCGTTGGAACACAAGGATATAATTTTTTTTTGAAGAATATATTGTTTTAGCAGAGACAGTACGATAGTGTAACTTGGTAAAGGCATTTGATCAATAACCTCGATACCAGCGCGCACCCAGCAGCACAACCATGTGGTCGCGATCCACAGGAGGCCCTCGGTTCCGTCGCGGCACCATAAGCCATTAACCAGGCGACTGTTACCAATTTACACGCAAAGAAGGCAGTGGGGTCATAGAATCAAATGAGTATTGCAAAGGAAAGTTCAAGCAACAAGGGTCTCTTCCTCAACAAGGAACGAGGAATGCGAATCCCACAACGGATTCAAGTGTTCTATTGGGACATCCACAGTTAACTGATATAGTATACTCCGCTAACCCACATCGTTGATCCACTTTTCTCTTGATGCTACTTCGAGAACCCTAAACAATATAATGTGAGATTTATGAGTAACAAACATGATGATTAAGCAAGCACGTTTCCAACGTCCTTACATGGTACAACATACAGGCACTTGCTCTCGACACAAAGCTTGCCTCCTCCGGCTAAACGTTCTCAACCGCAACAAACAACACACAACAAAAGGATTGCAACACTAGAGAACAACGAGGAGAAACACTACTAACTACAGATACATCTCCTCTAGGGCAACTACTCTACTTCATCGGGCCGAACGTCTTCATTCCTGCTCTGGTGGTACTTTTGCTGCACTGGATTGCGGATCTCTGTCTTCTCCTGGTGGTGGCTGAGTGAGGGGAAGCAAGGGCTCCACTTCTGAAACCTCTGAGGGTGGCGGTGCTGGCGGTGCTGCTACATTGGTTCTTCTCCTTTCAGGCGGGTGGATAGGGATTCCCTCCAAGATCAAGGGTTCCAAACTTTCCTTGGCCAGCGTCCTACGCTTGGCGCTTGTGACGAGATAGGCGTCCTCCAACTCCTGGGCATGTCGATCTCTATCCACCTGATGGGCTTCCGCCAAGGTAGCCTCTCGACTTTCTGCATTTGCCACGCTGGCGTGTGCTTCAGCAAGCTGCACTTCAAGCATCCGGGAGAAGATCTCGGCTTCCTCGGCTCGGTGGAGGCACTCCCTCAGCTCCGCAGCCTGGCGATCATACTGCTCATCCAGAGCCAGCAGGTACGTGGTCATATGAACCACGGTGGGGTTGTCTTCCTGTTGCCCCTGTCCATACAAAGCCTCCAAACGAGCCCTCCATACCTGTCGATTCTTGTCCAAAGGTGGAAAGAACCGCATGGGGGTACGGGCAATGGGCTCCTCATAGATCTGACAAAGGTGCCGCAAGGCTTTGCGGGCCACAACTTGGTAGGTATCGACAAAGCGAAACCCAGTTGCAGTCACACTCCAGCCTTCAGCGAGGTCAGGGAACTCCTCACTCTTCCCGATATAGACGGTGACCTTACACCGCTCAGTGCCATGCTTCATGTACTCACGGCCCTCATACTCAGGACGATCCTTGACTCCGAGCCTTTGCAGGGTGGCATGGAGAACTTTGGGAAAACCCTCAGTGTTCAGGCAGTAGCTGCTAACCCAGACTCCTGCCATCTCTAGTGGTGGTGCAAGGAAGGATTTGCAAGAAGCTTTGCACCAAGGAAGCTAGGTAACTAGGATACTCGGAGTGGCGGTATCGAGTGGCTGGCTAGGCCTTTTATAAAGGCAAAACGGTCAGCGATCCTGGCGCAGTCTACCGTCAAGCTTGCACAGAACAACAACAGAGGATTGCCGAATTCACGCGATGATGGACACGCGAATGACCGAGGCCACGCGGGGGTGTCTAGCACGGATGCAGAGGTGGACACGAAGGACCGAGGTCATAAAAGACTAGCACGACCGTAGGGTAGATGACCGACAAGAGCGCAGAGAGGGGTACGAAAGGGCGAGCCACGACAGGCGCGAAACACGGTGAACGCGATACACGAAACCACAATATTGTAGTAACTCTTGGACAGACTGATCGACCTACACCACAAATGCACGAACAGGGTATGCATGAATGCACGTCCTATTCGCCCTCACGTTATTGCCGACATATAGGGCAACCGCACACAAATTTTTGGCACATCGCTCTCTCTGTAGCTAGTCGATGCTATCGAACTATGCTCGGGTTAGTGTACCTGCAGAAAACTGGATTAAGTCTATCCAAGTCAGCAGAGTGCCATCTATCCTAGATACATAACCATAGTAATAGGGCTATTTATATAACTTCGCATGCAAACGTCCTAACTTTTTGAAAAGATTTTGTTGTCAAATTTTTAATTTAGAAGGGGTTTAAAAGCTTTATTTTCTCATTTACGCTCTGATACCACCTGTGGTAGAACCGCCTAATTTAACACCCTTCCGGAGTACTTGTCTTCCATTAGGCACTAAGTAATTCGAAAGAGCGCTAAACTGAGCAGTTCCGTCGAGCACACCACGAGGGAGAACTCGAAGATCCACATTTTTATATCAGGATCGTGAATGAGGGAGTAAAGCTTATAAAGTCCTTAACCATTTCTTACATCACTTTTAGTACAACATCAGAGTAATTCATTATGTAATTATAACAGCGGAATCTAAAACATTATCAGAGTTCAGCGGAAATGAAACCATTTTAAACATTAACATGAAGAACATTTAAATGCATGAAATGATAACAAATTAATAGTATTTTTCTTGTAAAACTTTTAGTGAGAGTTTTAATAAATAACTCTACTCCGTATCGCAAAGGAAATCCTCGCTGAGCCCACCAGGAGGTTTCCACACACAAATGTCAGCTCATCAGCATCCACCTGTCACCTGCAACAGGGGGAATAAAACCCTGAGTACTCAATTGTACTCAGCAAGACTTACCCGACAGGAGAAAAATAAAAGACTCCAAGGATATGCAAGGCTTATCGGGCTTGCTGGTTTATTGCATTGCAGGAAGCATTACTACCGGTGCATCCTTATATTTATTTTTATTAGCAGTCGTCATTAGTTCATTAGCTATCCATTCTAGGTAAGCACCTGTTCTACTTTCAAACAAGTGGTAAGTAATCAGAACCATTTTATCTTCTCTTCCAACAACTTTCTTGTTCCACTTCTTACTACGATGCTATGTCATAGTCAAGCCGTACCGTCTAAGCGACGGCGATTCGCGAATCAATGTGCCCAGCTGGGTGCCCCGAAAACACACGCCTCGCTTGTACCCCGGGCACAAGCAAGACCAACCCGTTCCACTCCCGTCAAGGGGTCCAGGTCCCCGTCCAAGCTCGGACTCTAAGCCCCCAACACTGCAGGCCCGGCCTCAGTATGGTGCTTAGACCTCCTCAACCCAATATATATAACCACCCTAAAAAGCCGGTCCGGAAAGAGCCGGAAACCATGACAGGAGAGAAACAAGTTTTCCTGCTCCCATAAGCAAGTATATGCTCGGGACAATAAATCTGTGACTTGACCAGGGTCCATGCAACGAACGGTCCTTAATTGACACAGGCGGAACAAATGCAACCAGAGCCCTGCTCTGCTGCCCAACCAGGTTCAAGTCCATCCAACCCATTCCGCCCGGTCTCCAATTATCCATATACATTTATATACCATGAGATAGCAACATGATGATAGTAACAATAAGATATCCCTATCTCTCGCGAGTGACAGAAAATCACTCGACTTCTACCGAATTCATGTAGCATAGCAATCTACACGATCCTGACATACTAAGAAGACTCATGGGATCAAGATATTTATATGCAAGTGGGTTTCATTCAAATCCTTTAAACTTAATGCACAAGCATAATTCAAAGTGCAGAATAATAGGGGTTATGCACCGGGGCTTGCCTGGGTAAAAGATAACCAAAAGTTAGTATTCCATCTCCGGGACCTGTTCGCCATGGCACCACCTTTGATTAAACGCCAAGTCATCTGGTTGATCCATCGACCCATCAACCATCATCGTTCCTATTATGATATGCAAAAATGCAATGCCTGCTTAAGCAGAACAAGCATAGCATAGATATACTTATTGAAAGACAAACAACATATCGTCACTCTCACTCCGACTCTCATCCTTTCTAAAAGAGATTTATTCGTGAGTTGGTTATTATTAAGAAAACACAAATTAACAATACAACCGCATTGCAATTTAATAAAATTCATGTAAGGTAAAGCAACATACTAAGCATAGACCTATCACCATCAGAGATGCATAACATTCTGTTTAACCTACATGTGAAGCAAGCAACACGGATAACATATTTGAGATATAGGGTCACTAATTACTGTATATAAAGGTATTATTACTGGTAAGCGTGGAATAAAAGGTGACAGCCCAAACATCTCCGTTGTACATGAAACTTTTATGGAAGGTACATCTTGACTAATTATAAATGTTGTACAAGTTTTATAATTTTCAGATAAGCATATTATTTACTAGCGATTAACAAAGATTTCATATCGATAAAAGCATGTGACAAAGATAAATTAATAACTCAGTAATTATACAAGATCTGGACCTCGAATTTTTATCTTAAATTGAGCATCACATGAATAACATGCCATAAAATTTTCATCTCATTTGAAGCATAGCATCTACCGGTATGAATTTCTCTATAATTAATCATAGGAAAAATATAGTGCAATATTTTTCTACTAAAACATGCAATATTATATATCTAATGCATAGAGATAAACGCAAGGGTTCCAAAACATCTTGATTTTCTATTTTACGAATTTTCTATGATTTACTATGAATTTCTAAAAGTTCAATACATTTAAGAAAAGACAAGAAGCTAATGACATAATTAACTAATCACATAATTTCAAATGAGCTTTAAAAATTATGAAATTAATATGAAAGATAGAGTTTGATTTTAGATGAATTTAGGAAGAAGAATTCATGGAATCCGAGTTGATATGATGGAGATATAAAATTCGCAAGATAGCTGTGCAGGTAAATAAACACGAACTTTTGAAAGAGACGTACATGCTTGCACGTGAAGCTGAGCTTCGTGCTCGCGAGACACGTCCGCCAAGGATGACCGCTCGAGCTAGTGGATGCAAGTAATTGGAGGGAGTTGAGTGGCAGCTCGGAGCTCTGCTCGACCATAGCGGCCATGGCAGCGTTCGCGGCCGCGAGCAGCAGCACGAGCGAGATACGGATGGGGAGGGCGAGGTGTTCTATTTAAGCACGGCAAGGCGCGGGCAGCACGGCGCTAAGACGCAAGCGAGGCAACAGCTCGGCAGTGCAGCATGGGCACGTGGAGGCAGGGCGTCAGGCATGGACGGCTAACCACGGCAGCGGCAGCGTTCCCACCGGCCACAGGCGCTGCGACGACCGGAGCACAAGGCCGGACGCAGGGGTGCAGCAAGCTGCACAGCACCGGCGTAATGTGAATAAAGACGCGTGCAGCCACAGTGTGACGAGACAGAGCAGGCAGGACACGGCCAGCGGCAGCACCATGTGCGTGACCTGGGAGCGTGCGGTGAACTCGGTCCAGCAGCCAATCAAGCAGGCATGCATCACTGTGTTGTGTGCGTGCGCTTGCTTTGCCATTTTTTTTCCAAAATATATAAATAATTATGTAATTATAAATATGCAATTATTTCTTTATCACTAATATCCATACACACATGCATATATTTATTGTATATTTAAACGTATACTTATCTGTAGAGAAACACTCGGGAGAAAATAAGTTTGTACACTACTTTAATTATTATAACAACATGCTTATCAAAACGAATTACGTGAGTGTATAAATATATATATACCCCTCTATATATTTTTATTTGTTTATTAAATTATTTTTCGTGCCAACGATTAACACAACTTATTTTACCCTTTTGTTAGGATTTTTCATTAGCGCTTTCACACACTGAGTAAATTACTTAGATATTTATTAGACTTCTCTCAACCATAAAAGTGAGTCGCATAATATTTGTTTATCAATTCATGCGACTTGTAAATCTAAATCCGAGTAACTCGTTGCAATAATTTTTGCTCAGTCCTTAACTCAGGTGCTAAGCAAGCTCGTAACACCAGGGGTGTTACACTGCCATTGTTGACGGCGAGAAGCTCGCCGGTGGCACCCAATAGGGCACTACGGGGCGCGGTTTGATGAACCGAAGGCACCGGACGAAAGCGGGGACGGTGGCGACCTCGATGGAGGGCATCTCACGGCCGGAGAAGACCCGGAGCGGCGCTCGCCATGGCCGGCCCGGAGGGAGCTCACCGGAGTTCACGAAACCGGCTCTAGACACCACGACTCACCAAATTGAAGGCACCGAGAGAGAGAGAGGAACAAGGCGACCTTGCCTAGGCCCTTAGTGCGGCCGGGGGAAAGCCCGAGGGGCACCCGCCATGGACGGCGGCGAGAAGCCCGTCGGAGCTCGCGTAAGCCGGCCCTAGAGGCCACAAATCGCCACGGGAGAGGGACGGGGAGAAAGAGGGGAACGCGGGGGTGCTCACCGAGCGGACAACCGGAGTCGAGGCAGCTCGGGGGCGATGACCGGCGAAGTGGGGCGGACGGCGGACGGGGCGCTCCGGCGGTGCGTTGCTGCGGCTTCGGGGGCTCATATGAGGGGGGAATGGAGCGGGAAATGCAACCGGGGAAGGGGCGAAGGAGGTTGCGGCTTCCTTTTTGAAGGCCGGGCGCAGGGGGACGCTCCCACGTCGCGCGGGGAAGTGGCGCGGGCGGCGGTTGCCACGACCGAGCAAGGCGCGGGGGAAGCAGTTGGGGAGAAGAAGCATCTGACGAGCGGGCCCAGCGCGTCGGTGGCACAGAGGAAGGCAGGCGTGGCAACGGCTGCCGCTCGGCTGGGCTGGGCCGCGGCCCCGGAGAGAAGGCGCGGGGGAGGGCGAGCGGCTGCGGGAGTTGGGCCTACGGGCCGAAAACGGAGAAGTGAAGGTGGGAAAGGTTTATTTCATTTTCCTTTTTCAAATCTGATTTTCAATTCACATTTCCAATTGATTTTCAAATTCTTTCAAGAATTTTTATCAAACCACTCATCACAAAAATACTTGTGCAACAGCATGCATGCATGAACAATTTTCTAACCTTATGATTGATTTTATTTTTCCCAAAATTTATTATTCCCTAAACTTGAATGCACAACAAATTCATATTTAACTCAAATTTATCTATTTTAGAATAATATGAAAATTTAGGGTTTCACAATCCCCAACCCCCACCCTTCCTCTGCTTTTCCAAAAAGCAGAGCACCGATGACCGGGGGAATCTCGCGGTCCCCCATACGCCCTGGCCGTCCGCGTCCCTAGCCGTTGCGCTCCAACGCGTGGATGCACGCCACGTCCGCAGCCCCAGCGCACCTCGCCTCCCCAGCCAGCATCGCGACGTGCATGATGTCGCCGCGGACCTGCGCCCCCTGACACCGCCCGTCCTCGCCTTGACCGCCGGAGATTCAAAATTGGAATCACCCAACCACCTGCGATCCCGCACCGAGCCCCAAACCCTAGCCTAGGGGGCTCAATCGCCCTACACGTGGCCTACCCCCTCTTCCCATTGTCCGCCACTCGCCATGGCCATGGCCTCCCTATAAAAGGGCACCCCCGGTGCCCTAGCACTCTTCCGTCCACCCCCACCGCCACTGGTGGCTTCACCAACCACACGCTAAGCCAGAGAAGGGAGGAAAAGGAAGGAAAAGGAGGGAGCAAGGAGCCCGAGCCACCGGAGTGGAGGACACTGCCCCGATCGGCTACGTCAATGTCACGGCTCTCCCTTACTGCACCGCCTTATCACGGCCTCGCCTCGCCACCTCACCACCATCCTACCTACCCCGCCACCATGGTGAGCCCCTGATGCCACTCTCCCGTGCTCGCCGCCATGGACACACCATGCCGCGTCGCCATGTTCTCCCCCTTGGGAGGGCCAAAGGCCAGCCTTTTCGTCGATATGGTGCACCACACACACGCACACGAGCCAAGGCTCAGCCTTGCCGAGCCACGAGGGCTTGGGAACGTTGGCGCCACCGCGACGCACCCGTCACGCTCGCCATGGCCAGACCTCACCGTGTTCCAGCCACCTCGGACCGGTAGAGGCAGAACGAGCACCTCGGAAAACTTTGCCTCACCGAGGGACGCACCATGCGCTAGATGGAGGAAGAAGAGAAGCCCTAGGGGCCGCTGGTCATGTCCGCCTCGCTGCACCACCGCGTGCCCATGTCGCTGCCATGCCGGGGACGATCCGGCCAAGTCCGACCGCCTCGCGTGATGAGATTTGGTCGTTGATGTTCGCCGTGACCCCGCGCACCTCGCCGTGTAGATAGTTGAACGGAAAGCCCCCGCCTTGCCTTGTTTCGCCGTAGCTGCAAGCTCACTGGAGCTCTGCCGCGCACCTCGCCATAGTGCGGACTCCGCCGCACCCTTTTGGTCACCGCTAGTAGGCCAATTGGCCTCCCCTCGACCCCAATCGAAGGAAAAGAGCCACTTTTGGCTCCGATCGTGGCCGTAGCCACCTTGCCGCAGCCCGCCGTCACCGCCGAGCCACTATCGTCGTGGCCAACCTCACCGGAGCCCCTAGAGCTTCACTCGGTACCCTAGCTGTAACAGAACCATCCAATTTATAAGAGCTCAAGTATGACAGCCACCACCGGAGCGGTTACACTGCATACTTGAACCCATATAAACCCGGTAGTCTGCCGAGTGTCGTGAAGGACATCGGTAAATCAACTTTACAACCAAGATCGCATGATTCAACATCCACACATTCACATGTTACATAAAGTTTGCACATACTTCAACATCCCACACACATACTTAGTTTAAATATAGTGTCAGTACCAAGTCATCTCCAACAAAAGCAACAAGTTAAGACATAAGGAAGGACCATGCCCATGGTCTACTCGTCATCCACGGCTAAGTAGAAGCAGTGCTTGCAATAGCCATAGAACATATTGCCATCTGCAACAAATGGAAATAAACCCTGAGTACGAGGTTGTACTCAGCTAGACTTACCTATCATGAACCAAAAATAAAGTGACTCTCAAGGATCATGCAAGGCTTTATCAGGTGTGGCTAGCTTGACATCATTTTTGCATAAAGAGCATAAGTAAAGCAATTATTAACAATTTTAATCCTTCTAGCAGCAAGTTATATTCATGAACTTAACTAAGTTAAGTTGGCACCTGTACTAAAGCAAGCACTTGATTAAGATTAAGCAGTCAATAGTAACCATATCATGTTTGGCACTTTCATTATTATAACCATCATCATTTTCCAAAATCATATTACTACGATGAAGCAACTCAGTCATAGTTTTTCACTATCCGGAAGAGACAACGACTCGAATTGATTCAAAACCAGCTGGTGAAAATTTCCCCATACAAACCAGGCATGCTTTGTAAGGGTGGCCTTTGGTCACCGTTGGTACTATTCGAGATCTATCGCGGTTTCGGTCGAGGTCGCATACTCAGGGGCCAACCGATTGCCAGGACGATCAGGCCCGGCTTGCCCTTGGTCGAATCGTGCTCCCAGACATCCTTCCTTCCTCCAATATGCGCACCTAAGCGTACTGATTCCTGGCCCAAATAGAGCTACTAGACTTCGCGGTCGGAATGACTTATCCAGCCAGCTAAGTGAGAGGCTGCGTTAAAAAATGACCGAGGCCCAACAACAGTAGGGTCCTTAATCGACACAGACAGGAACTACACGCACACAAGGCTTCCATGCCTTGCTGCTCAACATCCCACCCCGTCTCTAGTTATACCTCAACACTTGGTTATTTTCCATGATAGCAAAAATATAGCCAACCGTGACTAGTTATCCACCTATTTCGTAGGTGATAGGAAATCACTCACTTCTACCGGTCTAAGCATGGCTAAGCAAACATTCGATCCTAGACTAACATAGGATTCATGGTAAATAAAAGTGGACAAGGGAGGTATATATGCATCAACAGGTTTCAAGCAGTGCCTATAACTTAATGCATCAAACATAAACAAACACAAGTTGATATTTATAAATCATGAGTCTTATAATACTCTGGGGCTTGCCTTTGATAAAGTTGGTTGGTTTATGATCTGGACACTCAGGTAAGTCTTTCTGTTCTTGCTCTTCGCCTCCGGGTCCTGTCTACAGGGGTATTTCCTCTGGGATCTCCTCTCCTATGGCCTCGAACTCCAAGAGCATGACTCCCTCCGGTGATCCTGTATGTGTGCATACATGGATGAATATAGGGAATGCATAGGGAATGAATTGCAAGTATGATATGATGAAGTGCTCATGATCCTTTATGCTCATCTATGAACCATTTAAGATGATAGCAAAAACAACTTTATTTTATCGAATAGGTGCATATTTCCTCTCTAGTAAAGTAAATATGCACTTACCATGATTTAACAACCTAAGATAAAGTAGCTCAGCATCAGTGAGAGGTCTACAACCTACAGCTAGCAACTTATTTCAATTAGCCTGAGCATCTACTAATCAACATTTATACTTAAGCAAACCAAACACTAGAACTAGGTGCATAAACAACATAGGGCAAAGAATGAGTTGCTGTACATAACTAAACAAAACTGAGTATAGGCAAACATACCAACAGTTCATAATCATCACAAACATGCTAGAAAGCAATATGGTTAACCCTAATTAAATTCCTAAAGCATTTACTCACTTATTGCTTACAATAGGGTAAAACTGGAGCTGCCATTTCCAGTGTCCAAAAAATTTCAAGAAAATTATAGCAGCACACAAATGCTCTCATAAGCCTACTGTAAAAATTTTATAGCATTTGGACAAGTAAATCAACCTACACAAAAATGACAAGCTAGCAGGCTATAATCAACTTGAAAATACTTTGTACTGTGAAAAATATCAAACAACAGATTTTATATTTTTTACATTGATACAAGCAAAAGAACACTGTAGAAAATATATCATGCCTAGATCCATCATATATTTGCCACAATAAATTTCACAAGAAACTAGCAATAAATCAAATTAAATCACAACTCATATTCCAAACATACTCACTGTAGATTAATTATTTTTCCTAGCTACAACATGTTAATACAAGACTAACAAAATTAGAATCATATTTTTAGCACATGCCAATCTTTAGTTATGAATTTACTAAGATAAATAACATTTAATAGGGTAAATAAAACAGCATATAAAACTGTAGCAAAAATCACATTTCATATTTTTATCAAATAGTACTCTTTGAGTTGAGTTTAATAAAATTTGGTTCACCTCATTTGGATCATCCTAGCTCAAAATATGATTTTTGCAAGATATTAAGCAAAATCTGAAAAACAATAAACATAAACATTCAAACCCTAAAATGCTGCGCGTACCCAGACGTTGCACCCTATAGCAACTGACACGCGGCCTCGAAAGTCAGCCGGCCCCACCCTGTCAGCGACACAGAAGCAGAGGATGGCCGTTGACCGGTGAGATCTCGCCAATGGCGAAGTCTCTAGCCAAACCACCACCACCACTTGACTCCCCTCCTCACCACGGACCCGTAGAGCTAGGTGGTTAGGGCCAAAGCGGCGGTGAGCTTGTGCGGCGGCGAGGGCTGCGTTCTGGCGAGCTAGAACCCTAATCGGCTACATCTTCTAGGGTTACACCTACTACACGTCATGGGGAATGCAACATGCTAGATAAAGAAGAGAGAGACGACCGGAGCTACTCTAGCCACGGCGGACATGAGCATGACGGAGCTCTGACGAGCAATGGCAGGCAACGGAAACGCCTAAGCGCCTTACCCTTGGCTCGAATGATGAAGCTGGCGGGTCAGTGAGGTGGAGCAAAGGATAGCGAGGCTATATGCGCGATGAAGCGAGCGGCGGTGCAGTGGCGGGCGTGTGCGACACCGGCGACTGCGCAGCGGCGCTGCTACGGCATGCTCATGCCGCGGCGAGAGCAAAAAAGAGCAGAGAGAGGGCGAGTGAGCGGGAATGAGAGAGTGGAGAGGGCGCGTGGAGGCTTAAGGCTTCGACCGGCCATGGCGGTGGGGCCCACGCCGGTGTATGGCCTCCACGCGACGGGCATGGCCTGAGCCGGTCGGCCATGACACCCCGGCCTGAAATTTGAATCGACCAGCGTTTTAGTCTACTATAGCTGACTGAAACGACCATCTTTGCAGCACTAGATCTCCCAATCCGTTCGGTTACTGTGAAAACTTCACTAAAACAAAATGTAGAGCTACATGCCAGCATCAAATTTGCTTTAAGTCTCATACTCTAAATTGTCCTAGTTAGCAAAGTACAAGGCTCCAAAGGTGGTCACATTGAAACTGCAAATGCAGTCTATGACTTGGAAAATTTCTAAGTCTCAAAACAGCACTGTAATTCACCTTGTGAGCACAGTTTGAGCATATTAGGCACATTTTCATGACATAGCCCTTAAACAAAGTATGTTCCTTATGAAATTTACTACAACTTTTATTAATGGTGCACAAACATGCAAACACTCTAGACTACTGTTCACAGCAGGTCAAACAAAAGTACTTTCTAGGTCAAACTAAGCATGTCATCACTTAGGAGCTTTAATTAGGTCATGTTACCAACATGAACATTGTTCCATTTTGCATCCTAAGTGTATCTAGGGTGTTTTAGTGACCAAACAACACAATCACTCGCATTCTCAAGCATGATCATTAAGCATATAAATGCATAATTAAGCATTAACATGAAAAACAAGCATAACCATGTGGAGTATCATTTCATGTTTCTTATATGCAATGAGTGAATGATGCTTATGATCATGAATGCAAGTGCAATGCAAGCTTAACACTAGGGTGTTACACTAGCCGAGTTTGCTGGAGCGCCAGGAAGCTGAAGGACCCCCGCCGGAGCCCTACCAAGGCCCTGAGCGTTTCACTGCTACTCCTGCGCCACCGTTCACCGCCATGGCGTCCTTGCCGGCCACCTAGGGCCCCAAGTCGCTGCCTTTAGCCCCTTGGCAAGTTTCCCGTGGCCCTGCGATGTCGTAGGACCCCATAGCAGCCTTGCCGAGTCACCATAGCGCGAGAACGCGCGAGCTCGTCGCCGTTGAGAAGCGCCACCGCGAGACAGAGAGAGGGAGCCACTGCGTCGCTGCTGCCCCGTGCACCCAGCGCACTATGAGCCAGAGAGAGGAGAGGGAGGAGTGGATACGGTCCACCGTGGACCATGCCTGCAGTCTATGGACCCACACCGCGCTGTCCACCGTGGACCAGCCCCGTGGACCCAACCCTAGTAGCAGCCCACTTGCGCCATGTGGCCGCCTGCCTGCGCAACACATGTTCAGGCCGGGCCGGCCTAACTCAGCCCAACTCGGCCCAAATCTGGCCCACCTAAGCTCAGGCACCGCTGACCGTGGTCCCACCTGTCAGTGACCATTTTTCCACGACCAATCAGAGTGCGCCACGTGTCAAGCCCTGGATTTTCCATTTCTTTTTCTTTTTTAGAAAATGATTTAAACTTAGAAAATTCATACGACTTCAGAAAAATATGAAACCAGTGTCCAAATTTTTCTAAAAATGAGCTCTGCGTCATAGGCTTATGCTTGAGTGCATTTGGATCTTTCGAGTTTTCGTTGCTTCTTTGTGATCATCTATAGGAGTTGCTTATCGTGGCTATATGTCTCGTTTGACAAATCCGAAGGAGCCGTCGACTGAGGAGTATGACCCCGACTACACTGAGGAGCTTGGAGATAACTTGCTAGGTGTCACATCTCACCCAACCTCGTAGAATCCTACTAGACATGCCATAATGTAGATGCTAGTGCTCTACTTTTATGCAATGATCTGTGATAGGTTGCATGGTAGAATTGCTTGTGAGCCATTACCTTGTCGCAACCTATACCTTGCACACCCGTTGTTAGGCTAGATGCTCGCTTACTTACTTACTACTGCTTCTACTACGTATTATATCTGTGATGTGATGCTTGGTGAAGGATTGTTTATGAGTGGTTAAGGCACGTGGTGCCGATAATGTGGTAACAACCGGAGAGATCTTGGTGTGCATCTTGGGTGTGTGCTGAGGGTTGTGTCGATTGGGCAGGATCTTACGATGAGTCATTGGACGAGTCTTGCCGGGGCGTTCAACTTGGGCATCCCCTACGAGAGGTACATGTGGTGGGTGCATGTGAGATGAGGAGATCTCAGGGTAGAGTGTCTTTGTGGGATGAAGCCCCAGGATGGAGGTGATGTCGAGGCACGGAGTGTTGGTTATCCCCTTGAGAAGATATCCTGTCCGGTCCCCCTAAGGACTGGTATGTTGAGAGAACCAGATCATAGGACTCTACATGCACGCCACTCGTCCCTAAATGGGCGGGGTACGGATGCTAACCAGTTAGGACGGTGCCACTACTATTAGGTTGAAAGTGGATAGTGCAGGGAGGTACGTGCATGTGGCCCACACCCTCCTAAGACATCATAGTGACCTCGGGGGCCCGATATTATGTCTCATAGTCTCAGCTTTCGGTGGACTCCAGGGTGGCCTAGGGATGAGTGGTAGAGTGGCATCGCATCAGTTGTGAGGTAGCCTAGTTGAAAGCCCAAGTTTGGTTTTAGTAATTAATGACACCAAGTTGCTAATGCCATGTGTTAAGTGTTTTGAGTTAGGCATAAGCAACACATGTGATGAAGATGTACGTGGCAAGGAGGGTGGCCACAAGATCACAAAGAGATGGTGCATGGACATGAAATGACGATCATGATGGAGATGCACATAATATGATGGACATGATGATCAAGTGGAGGAGAAGGATCTAAGAGCGCAAGGCAAAGGTATAACAATAGGGTTTTCCTTTTGCCGGTCTAAGAAGAGTAGAGAAGTGATTGACCGGATTTAGGATACATAGCCGACTATCAAGAGGGGCAATCACGGTTAGCTCGGGAATCAAGTGCCACAAGATCAATGTCTTGAGCATATGCATTAGGATCTAGTTGAGAGCTAACATAACGCCTTGAAAATGTTTGTGAAATGCTAACACATATGCACATGGTGTTGTACACTTGGTGGTGTTGGCACATTTGCGAAGGCGGTGGTGTTTGAGCGGTAGTAAGGGGTTTGGGGTTCGCTCTCCCTCCCGCCGAGCTTGCGAGCACAGGATTCAGGCGTTTTCGAGGAAATGAAGTGCCTATTTTCTATTGCGTCGGAGGCGAGAAAAGGTGGCAAAAGTCCGAAATAATTATCACTGAAATTACAGTGACCGGACGCTGTGGTCGAATTGACCGGACGCGGCTGGCGCGTCCGGTCAGTTCAAACCACAGACAGACGCGCGTGTGAGAAGGGTCACGGACCGGCGCGTCCGGTCCCTCGCGGCACCGGCGCGTCCGATCACGCACCCAGGAGTTCAGCACGGAGGGCAGCTACGATCGGACGCGGTGGCGCGTCCGGTCACGTTCGACCGGACACGTCCGGTCATGAGTGGATCGTTACTAGACTCCGATCGGACGCGGCTGGCGCGTCCGGTCACGTGCGATCAGACGCGTCCGGTCTCGACGGGAGCTTACTGGACCGCGACCGGACGCTGACACTGTCATGTCCGGTCAAACGCTAGAGCGCGTCCGGTCACGACAACGGCTAGTTCTGACGTGCACTGTTCACGCTTGTACTGTAGTGACCGGACGCGTCCGGTCACCCTGACCGGTGCGTCCGGTCAACACGATTTCAACTGCGTCGTCCGGTAACAGCTAGCTACGTACCCCTTCGCTATAAATAGAGGATGTCCGGGGTTTGAGGGTAACTCTTGCACATTTTGAGACCTAGAGACATCCTTTGAGCTAGAGAACAACCCCTCCACTCATCTCTTTGCTTGGTTGCACATCTTGAGTGAGATTGAGTGAGATTCAAGTGCATTGCTTGAGAGTTGCATTCTAGAGGCACTTGATCTTCGAGTTGCTGCGGATTTCTTGTTACTCTTCCGTGTTTTTCGACACGGTAGATGGCTTGGAGCAGTGGAGGTGATTGAGCTCGCAATTGGAGATTGTTGGAGCCCTCACCAAGTGTTGTAAGGGGTTCTTGATCCTTCCCCGCGGGAGTTCGCAAATTGGATATTCTAGTGGAGCTCGTGGCTTGGAGGATCCCCATCTTGTGTGCGGTTGTGCGGCGCCCGCCGAGGGCTCGACTCTTGATAGTCGATTAGCTCGCGAACCGACAAGTGGGTGCATCGCCACAACGAGGAGTAGCTTGCCAGGGAAGCAAGTGAACCTCGATAAAAATCTTGTGTCATCTTTTTGCCGAGGATTTCTCTTGTGGTTGATCATTGTGATTGATTCTTCGAGTGCATTACTTCTCTACATCGTTGGTATAAGAATCAAGTCTCTTGCCCTTTACTTTCTCGTACTACTTCTAGTGTAGCTTGTTTAGTGTAGCTTTTGTCACATAGGAGTAAGTAGCTTAGTGACTTAGTCTTGTTGGTGTGTATTAGAAATCATAGCCTTGCTTCACTAGAATTGTATAGGTGGCTTGCATAGTGTAGTTGAGCTAGTGCTAGAATTCGCTTAGCCATCTTTTATACTAACATGGTTGTTTAGTGAAGCTTGTAGATTTTTAAATAGGCTATTCACCCCCCCTCTAGCCATTTGGACCTTACACTAGTATCAGCCTAGGCGGGTGAAAGGTCTTGATGGCTAGAGGGGAGTGAATAGCCTAATAAAATTTTCTACAAAAAGTGCTAGACAAGTTGATTAGTAATAACAATTAGCAAGATATAAGTTTTGCCTATCCTAAGAGGGGTTTGAAAGCCACCTATCCAATTAGCAATTCTAGTTTTGATTCACTCAACTGCATGAGTTTAAACCGCAAGAGTGACAACTAAGACAACCTACTTTACTCAAGCTAACAAGGCAACTAGGCAAGACAAAGACTACAACAAGATAGTGACAAAAGTAATACAAGAGTAGGTCTAGAAGTGATTTCACCGAGGGACGATGAATAGAGCCAACCAATTGATATATCCAAATGATGATCCAATCAAGTAGCCAATCACCGAGATAAACCAATCACAATCACGAATTGATGACAAATGATTTATCCCGAGGTTCATGTGCTTGCCGGCACGCTAGTCCCCGTTGTGTCCCCTAACACCACGTCGTTCGGTAGCTAATCGGTCTAACACACCGAGCATCTCAAAAGGCGCCACAAGAACCTACGAAATGGCTAAGAGTTGCAATGACACGAGCAATCCACTAGAGTTGGAATTCGGCGCTCCACCGGGGAACCACAAGAACCCCTCACAAACCAATCACTGGACCCGGCCACGAACAATCACCAACATGTGCTGGACCTCCACCGCTGCTCCAAGCCGTCTAGGTGGCGGCAACCACCAAGAGTAACAAGAAATCCCACAACAAATCAATCCCTCAAGTGCCTCTAAATGCAAAGCAATGATCAATGCACTTGAATCACTCAATCTCACTCAAGAATCGCAGTCTAATGCAAGGAGATGAGTGGGGAGAAGTGTGAGGGCATTGGCTCAGCTCAAGATGCTCACAAGTATGTAAAAATGCCAAGTATCAAGCCCTAGAGCCGGCCAACACACATATATATAGACGTACCCCTTCGAATAGAGCCGTTATCCAAAAACGCAGGGTCAATAGACACGTCTGTCGCCACGCAACAGACGCAGCATCCAGCGTCCGACGCTCACGAGGCCGCCACGTGTCCTGCGAAGTCAAATTTCCAACGGTCGTTTTCGCGTCAACAGACGCGTCTGTCGCTACGGAGGCCGCACGTCCGTCGCTCGACAGACGTGGTCCAGTAAGGTCTGAACCATCGAGCACCCATCAGACATGTCCGTCAGTGGTGCACCAGACGCACCTAGCGTCTGTCGTCGCTGAGGCTGCAGAGCTGCTGACGTAGCTTGCGACGGACGCTGATGCACGACATCTGACGCCGTTCCACCGGCACGTCTGATGCTCGGACGAAAACAGCGTGCGAACGAGGGTTAGACAACAGACACTAACGTCAATGTCCGTCGCTCTCGAGACCAGTGTTTGACGGGTGTTTCTCAGTGAGAAACACTCCCGCTACTTTGCCTCCTTTTTCATCCTTTGGTACAGTGGAAAATAAGCATTTCATCTCCATAAAAACGCCTGAATCCCGCCGAGCTTGCGAGGCAGGAGGGAGAGAGGACCCCAAACCCCTCTCTACCGCTCAAACACCACCGCCTTTGCAAATGTGCTAACACCACCAAGTGTACATCACCATGTGCATGTGTGTTAGCATTTTCACAATCATTTTGAAGGCATTTCGTTAGCTCTTTACTAGATCCTAATGCATATGATCAAAGAATGACACCTAGAGGCACATGTAGGACTCAATTGCAAAGAGAATTCCCCTCTTCATAGTACGACTATGTATCCTATGTCATCCACACCCTCTATGGTGTCTTGGATGCAAACTAAAAAGTCCTATCATATACCTTTGCTTTGAGCATCATGATTTGGCTTTGCACCTCCATCCAACTCCATCATGGCAAGCACTTGATCACATCACCATTGCTTGATCTTTGCTACACCATGTCGTTGCACCAACCACATTATAGCTATACACATGTCTTTGCTATGTGGTTAGTACTAGGTATTGTCACTAATTACCAACACCAAACATAGGACTTTCAGCGGGGCACTGCTGATGATGGTGGTCTTGTGGTTCCAGGTGTACACGCTCTGCAGAGTTGATCGATCTATACGTATAGCCGCGTCCTCGGATATGGACATTCCTGTGACCTATGCTTCCCTTGATTAGTGAGTGGAGTCCTTTCTTCTCTCCCCCTGGGTTTTGGTGCTGGTTTCTGGCTCTGGCCGATGAGGCAAGGCACGAGAGAGAGTCGTCCTCGTCGCCTAGAGAGTGTGATAGTGGTGAGATGTGTGTGATGGAATGGGAGAACGTGTGGATGAGATGGGTTAAAACTTGATGAATTATTATTAAAACTTGACATACTCGCATATGAAACTACAACCATAAATGGGTCTTTTGCTCTACCCTTGCATTTCACTACTACAAAGCAAACACAAAGCATAGGGTGGGAGCCAGCGGCCAGTACAAATCGTATTGATAATTGTTTGGCAGGTTCTGAGCCTGAGTACGACTACTAGGGAGACGATTAGGAAGATTAGAGGTCTTGTTCCTGCGCTCAAGTTTGGTTCGAGAAGATGGAGTCGACGCCCGCTACTGTTCTACTTGATGCTGTTCTAGTTGCTGCGTGCTCTGAGTGATTCCGCCAAGTGGCGATGTAATAATGAGTAAACCTTGCTATTTGTACTCTCTTTAAAACAGGTATTCGATGTATGACTGTGGTATCGACTGTTATTTGATAATGTGATGGGATGATCGCCTGAGACTATCACATTATACTTTGAATCTGTAGATTTCCCTTCGATGAAATCAGGATCGTTTCAAATAGGGTCTCATCGTCTGATTCACTTTAAATCAAGGGAAATTAGGGCCTTGTTCTGTTGGCTGGAAAAACGGCTGATGCTGACGTTTATAAGAGAAAAATATTGTTATTTCACTGAAATAGTACGGCTGAAGCGAACAGGGCCTAGGTACATGTTTAAATAATTGCCAAGCCGCCAACTCCAGTCCTCCATATCCGCCTCTGTCCAACCGAGGAAGAAGCAACGTGGCTGTCGGAGCTGCCCACTCCCTTTGTTGGTTCATGGGAGAGCGCTAACAATGGCATCCAGGAAAGACTTATTGAAAAGGTATTGTTGATCACTTTTGTGCCCACAAGAACTATGTGGTGTGATAGACAATTCTATTTGCCCATATAATTCTTATGTTTTAACAAATTTTGAATTTAAATTTAAATTGTCTTATTTGAAATCATGAATTTGAATACGGTTCTCAATTATATCGTTTATAAATATCTAAGTTTGAATTATAGTGATGTCGTACGGATGATATACAAGATGATTACAGTAAAAAATGAGACAAAATAAAAATAAGGTTTAGATGTAGGGGATTTTGTTTGAGTTAGAGCTAAAATAGAACCTTACAGTATAGAGAGAGCATCTACTCAGAATGGTTGGAGCACTATTTTAAGAGCTACTGTTGGAAATGCTTCTAATAGTTAGAAGCAACGTAGATCTAAACATTCCCTAAGACTACCCACAATGTTCAAAGATGTTTGGATAACATTCTATTATTTATAAACTTAATAGATATTTGAGTCACTTGACACTTCATTAAGTTTGAACAAACCGCACCGTTTAATCGTTTATGGACCGCTAGAACGTCCGCTCGGCACTATTTGGGAGTATTTTTGTGCTGACTGACTGCCGTGAAGGTGAGCTGCTCTCAGCTGACTTTCTTCCACCCGCTGCCAGCGCGTCCCTTCACCAGCATCCCTTCCTCCCCAAGAACTCGTCTCGGTCTCCTCTCCTGACTCCTGTACCGCTATTCCACGCGCTTCCTCCCCTCTCCTCTGTCTCCCTTCTCCCTCCACGCCGGAGCCCCAGCTGCCGTCTCCCACTACCCCTGGGCAGCTCTCGCAGCAGCACCTGCAGCCGTCGCCTCTCCTCGCGCGGCCCGCCCGAGCCCTGACCTGACCGCGTGGGATCCGGGGCTTCTCTTGGTAATTTACCCTCCCTGGTTCTCCCCAAGTCTAGTCCGTCTCCCCCACCCCGCCCGCCTCCCTCCAGCTGTTGACGCCGTCCTTGCCGCGCTCTTTCTGTGGGTGGCTAGGTTCTTTACGCGGAGGCGGAGGTTGGTTTCTGATTTGGTGATCGGTTGGTGGTGCGGGGATGAATACGAGGCCGGTGGTGCTCATCTTCCTCCTGCTCGTGCTCGTCATCACGTCGCAGTTCGAGTGGAAGCAGCAGATCGGGGAGGCCGCGGAAGCCGATCCGGCGGCCGCCCGCCGCCGGCAGCAGCTGCTCGCCAGGGAGGACGCCGTCAAGGAAAAGGTTCTTGCCAAATCTGCTCCACTTCCTTTTTATTAGTTGTTCCGTGGGTCTGCGGCCTAGGTGCATTCGTGATTTCAATTAAAGCAGCTGTTATGCTTGTTGTGATGTTGTCCCTTTTCTCTACCGAAGGAATCTTGTGGCAGTGACATCTGAACTAAATTTAGGTACACGTTGAAATTGGAATCGCCATTTATTGGGAACTAGATAAATTGTGCTGTTTCTTAATTGGTTTTGGTCTTTCAAGGTGGTTGTTAAGGATATTGATGAGAACCTGTCTACAAATAGTTATGATTAATTAACAATAAGTTGATTTCTGCTTTCAGTAAGCTAGAAGGTGGATATTAGTTGAAGAGCTTTTTTTGACTGGGGAGTGCATTGTTGAGCCTGTATATCTATTCACCAAACCTCTGTCTTGCTAGCAACTATCGACTTTATTGCTTGAAGGAAATACGGGATGCTAGCTTACATCATATAGCACGAGTCTTGTATGTAATGCACACATTTGCATACCTATTTCTGGAGCAGTTATGTATGGCAAGCATTTGCGCACCTATTTCTGGAACGGTTTGGGAGCATAGTTTCTAGTTGGGAGCTGATCTTGTGGTTACAGCCACTGACAACATGAGAGTGATAATTCTGTATTTTAATTGGCAACTGCATTGATTAAATTGTCTAAATTAGCATTGGCTGATCAAGTATGGAACTTTGGCCAGTTTTCAGATTCATCTATCTGGTTAAGAACCCGAGTTAGTAAAGCAAGAGTTAAGCATGTTGGTGAGTTCATAAAAAATTACAGAGATAAAGGAATGATGATGCACTTTATATCACCAAAATGGAATTGTTGGTGTGTTCAAAGCATCACAAGGACTAAGCTTGTAATGTAATGCATATTCATTAATAAGAGCACCTTTTGGGTCCATGCCTGAGTGGAGCTAAACAAAGATAACAGCTGTATAGCAATCAATTATTGCATCTTTTGACTTCAGTTTTATGTCCAAAGATAACCATTTGAACAAATGGGAATATTTTTGGACAATCAAGTAAGTAAGTTTAGTTGTTTCCAGTTACTAGTGTAATTAGGCAGTTCCACCTCTACTACACACCAACTGTGCGTTTGGAGAAAATAGATCTAGTGCTAATATGTGTAGAACTGTTTTTTTTATTCTGTGGGTAATGCACATTATGTAATGCCTAGATGATTGTCAATATACTTTTGCAAAGTGCAGATGCCGTTTAATGTGTCACTCTGGAGTTTGTCCTATATACTATATGTCTTGAGGGGAATAAGTTTTTTTTAACTAGTAATCGTTCCATAGAGTGTATTAGTTTTAGAAATCCAAATATTAGGTTCAGATAAATAGAATGTCTTATATCCTGATTTTTTGCCAAAAAAAAAGTTTGACACTGTGGTGAGGTTTTGGAGTTGATTGCATTTGGCTTTCTTTCTAGGCATATTGAATTCATTTAGGTCCCAGGTGGTGAGATTTAAGGGTGCACTGTAATTAAACATGATTCTGGTGTTACATTGGAGCATCACTTTGCCAAATATAGTGTTTGTGTACCCCCATATTTCTTTGCAAGCAACAAATGAAATCCATGCATGTTAATGATCCTAACTGTGGAGAGCATGTTACAGGAACTCATGCCTAGTAATCATATACATATAATTAGTTGGTCACTTGATTGCTGCTATGATCCTTCTTGGGAATAATGAATTGTTTATGTTAAATATGTTTCACTAAGATCCACAAGAGCTGTTCTTCAATCTGATTTATAACTTTGGAGTTGTTGAACCTGCTAAACCAAAATTGTCAAAATCTCAAATCCTGAACCAGATTGGAACACTTACGACATTGCAAATTGCAGAATTGTTGTAATATCTAATATAGGAAATAGTTTGGTGGCCAGGGGTTCCAGCCTTCCCATTAGCAAAAACACAATAATCCTACGTGTTGCAGTGCTTCAAACAATTTCCATGAAAAATCATGTATATAAGGCACATAAAGCTAAGTAATAATCTGACAAAATTTTGATTTAATTCATCTTTGATATTATGATTGGAAAAACACAAATGGTAATGTTAGAATATCATGAAAAATACCAGATTGAAAGCTTGTCAGTTTTGTTTCTTAACATCTAGGATGAAGTTTACATATTTATTAATGCAACATCATGGAAAGGAGGTGTGCAGGTGTGTTGTATGTTTCTCATATTCTATTAATGCAACGATACGCAGTTCTCCTACCAGTTTGAGAAAAAAAAGTATAGGTATTTATGCAGGTTTGCTAAATTTTGTTTTGACGAATTTTTGAAGTATTGCAACATACTAAATTTGCTCATGGGGAGGCAGGAACCCTTGGAATCAAAATGCACAATCATTTATTGTTATATATGGTTCAACCAATGAGTAACTTTTAACAATTTATTACTCCATCCATTCACAATAAGAGCTGTTTGGGTGTTTGACTTACCAAAAATGTACCTGTCATTAATAGTTTCTGTTGTGATATATTTAGAAAGTACAGAAAAATCACAAATATTATGACCTTCTATTCTACTAGACAAATCAACTCAGCATTTTGAAATGTTCCATCACAATATGAGGTACTGATGGTCAAAGATTACAAGGGGTTCGCGCAAAGGCCTCAATAGTCTGATCATCTTAGTTGCTTGGGAATTATGGAAGCACCAAAATGCTTGTGTTTTTGAAGGTGCTAGGTCTAGCATAGAGGTGCTGCTTCAATCTGTGGCCAATGAGAGTAATCTATGGACTATGGTGTATGGCGAGAGCCTCGGCCTTACATGAGTTCCTTGCTAGGTTGTTGGTCTTGGATCGCTAGGTCCTTGGTCGTTTGAGGCTGCTGGTCATGTTTCCCTAGTTTATTTTCTAGTATGCTGTATTGACTAAATCCCGTGGGGAGTGCATGGGAGGGAGTTTCTTACTTCCCTCCCTTTTGTATCTTTTTATTCTTCTTCTTAATGAAATGACATGGAGCTCTCCTGCGCAGTTCGAGGAAAAAAAAAGATTACACACTTTGATTGCACACAGCAAATTGCCACTTAGTTGTGACTTGGGAGTATCATCTATTTCATCAATGATGCATTTATATTAGAAAAATGCTTCTCCAACTTATGTTTTTTTTCAGAAATATATTTTGAAGTAAATATCATAGGATGGAACATGAACAAATGAAAAGTCAAGTATCACATTAGTTTGGCATATACAAGTTACTTTTCATAAAAAATCACCAGAATTGTTAGAATTGGATAGCATCATATGAAAAATTTGTTCCTGCTCCTACCAAATATTTGGATTCTACCAAACTGAGACCCTACCTTCGAGTCAGATCAGTGTAATCAATCTCAGGCTTCAAAGTCAATAAAATCATATGACAGAATTTGTACTTGACAACTTGATTCTTATTGTAGAATAACTGATTACTGATGAAGCACTTCCATTTATTTTGCAAAATTATGATATGCAACACTTAACCATGTGAAGCCCTGTAGTTGGGAAATCAGTCCTTCATCTGCCTTTTGGTCCATGTTTATTTCTTGAGGGCATGGTTTTGCTAAGCTTCATGCCTAGATATCTAGTTCTTTCCCTTATAGAAAATTCACATGCCATCTGCAGATTATAATATCTAGTTCTTTCCCTTATAGAAAATTCACATGCCATCTGCAGATTATATTATCTCAGGAGAAAAATATTCAACAGCTTAACCAGCTTATCGAGAGCCTTCAGCGCCAGCTACTGCACTGCCGTGGTAGCAATAACACTGTTCATGCTGCTACTGCTGCTGCTGCTGCCACAGAAGCAAGTGAAGTCGAGGGACATGAGATCATTGAAGATGAGAATAGACGATGATCCTTGGCATACATGGTTCTACGATGCTAGTACAGCTGCCAAAGAGCAAAACAGCCTTCTGAATACTTGAATTCACTGTATTGTATATCTGATACTCGCCGACTAGTGGATTTTCCCCCCTGGTAAGCCTGTAGAGAATTGTAATTTGTAATGTGCTTTTAGGTCGCGGCTACTAATTCACCTGGAAAGTTACCTTACCATTCTTTCTTCCCTCAATGGCTAAATTATATGCAGTCTCTGATTCTTGTATTTGACCTGTGAATGCATTCATCAGATTAAAAGTTGGCTGATGAACTGTTCAGTTCAGGCATGTCGCCTCATTGTGCTCCTTCTCAGCTTGTGTCCCCGAGAATATTTATTATAGTTAAATATTATATAGTAAGTATGGACCTTCAGAAGACAGTCTCTGACCATACATGACCACAGTGACAAGATAGAAAAACAAATTAAGATACAAGAAACCGAGGGAATATGTAGCATATGTTATTGCTCGACGTAAGTCGCACAGATTGGGAAGAGGTAGATATATGCCCCTTGTTTAGTTCCCCAATTCTCTCCCTAAATTCTACTATGCAAAAAGATTCTCCGTCACATCAAAATGTCGGCAAATGCATGGAGTACTAAATGTTGATGAAATCAAAAACTAATTGCACAGTTTTGTTGTACTTTGCGAGACGAACATTTTAAGCCTAGTTAGTCAAAATTTGGATAATTTTTACCAAATACAAACGAAATGCTACAGGAATTCTGATACAGTGTTTTTCTCCCCAATTCTCTCATCTAAACGAGGCCATGGATCTCATGGAGCTTTCGGTGGACTGGACTGCAATAACATAACAACGGGCTTGACAATGTTGTTCTGTCTGACGGCCTTTTCTTTCTTGCTAGTATCATTTAGGCCAGCTTTGATGGATGGGGATATGGACCAGCAGCCCATTGGACATCATCCCTCGTTTTTTTTAAGTGGAACATCATCCCTCGGTTGATCTTCGTCGAGAAAGTTCCCATGGAATGATGGATATGGGCCAGTAACTGGTTGGACATTATGGGCTGACCAGTACACATGTCAACAAACCTCCATACAGTGAGGGAACTACGAACAGTGTTTGAAAAGTATATATTGACTAGTCATTGTTAACTAATTTTTATTTCAACCAAAAAAAATCTACACAAGTATACCGTGCTAAAATATAAACAATTGAGAGAGAGAGAGAGTAAATCCATGCAATTTGGATTAGCTATTGGCCCTAACCCATACGTTCATCTATGAATTTATAACACTTACTTCCATTAAAATTACTAAACCATGCTCCATGCGTGAACATGAGTTGATGGACTAGTGCAACAAAATATGCTTTGTAACATCTCCAAGAGTTTTTCTTAAACTTCTTACTCTCTAAATAATCATTTGTAGAGCCATTTGAATAAAAGCCGCTCTCTATAACTCCACCCTTCGACAAATTTTCTATATCTTGTGCGCACTTTAGAGAATCAATCCCACTCTATTTTTTGGCTAAGTGAAAAATCTAAAATAAAAAATACCAATATTTGAAGATCTAATTAAATAACTATTGGCGCATATATTTTTTCACTAAAATTTCTATTCGTATCGATAAAAAGGGTTATATAGAGGCTCTCGAAGTTGCCCTAAGGATAATTAAGAGGAGTATATTTCACCAATTTTTATACTTTGTCTTTATTGCGCTTCCAAAAGTGGCGGTCATTATTACCATCCTACCAAGAACGTGCAAGTGGGTTGTGTCTCGTGTTTTACCAACCATTTTTTAGGACGAGATGAACACAAATTTAAAGGTTGAGACATGAGGACAAGCAAACCTCCAATTGCTGATGGCCGGATTCTATTCCAAACTAGAGGTAATTTTCTTCTTCAAATCCTCACTCGGATTGGCCAATCGAAAGGGACAAAGCATCCTCCTCTCAAACATAAAGCGCGTCATGTGCCTACTAGCCGTTGTTCTCGGACAAGCGTGGCGTGTCGCGTGCCTTCCTTCTTTCTCCCTACCTGCCTCCTGCGAAAGTGGCTCGTGTCGCCTTCGATTCTTTTATTCGCAGTTTCTCTCATCTTTTTTTTTATTCTTCGTATTCTGATTCTGAAAGAGTGTTTTGCGATTCCTGTCCCTGCTTGCAAGTAAATAGAGCTTACGTGACACGAACAAGGCGCCCTTGTGCGCAAGGAAAGAACTTTCAGCCGGTCACGGACTCCCGGCTCGCCGGCGCGGCGCCGCCGACGAGCACTGCGACGACTCTGGCTCTGCCATTTCCAGTGCAAGATCAATGTGCCTCCGTTCTCGAATTCTACGTGCAAGAACAAACATAAAAAGAAGACGACGAAATAAACAATAGGTTTATAGAAATTTCATAGAAGAAAAACTGGGCGAAAACAAATCAGATTCCGCGTAAGTTGCAACACACACACAATCAAAAGAAATCCTGATTAACGCAACAAATCTAACCCAATCATCGCCACCACCATACCAAACACACAACGCACACGAACGCGACAATAATGCAAGGTTGTTAACGTGCCACCAGCTATGTGCCTGCCTGTGCGTCCTAGCACTAGCAGTTCTTCTCCGGCTTGGTGAGCTTGCACTTGACCTTCTGGAACACAACAGCCGCCGTGCCCGGCGGCGCGAGCTGCAGCTTGAGCGGGCACGACGCCTCGATCTTGCACTTGGTGTAGCGCGCCGTGTACCGGACCTCCCCGACGACCGCCACCTCCACCTGGAACGTCCCCGTGGCGTTCTCCTTCCGGAACTCGGCCTCGCCGGCGTTGCCCAGCATGACGGCCCTGGTGGTGCCGGCCGGGGACAGGTGGTACACGCGGGTCTTCCCCGCGGGGTGCTTGGCGCCCTTGTCGGCGAGCTGGAACCGGTCGAACACCTGGTCGTCGAACTTGTACTGCGCCTCCAGCGGCTTGGTGTTCTTGAGGCTCATCGCCCAGTTCGGGTTGCGGATCACCAGGGTGAGGGAGAGGTTGTACGACAGCGACGTCAGCGCCGGCGGCGAGGTCGACAACTCGAACCGCGTCAGCGAGGCGTCGTCGACGGAGATGTCGAGGTGGCGGACGAAGCCGTAGGCGGCGAGGAGCACCGCGAAGAGGATGACGGCGGCCACGATGCCGACGCAGAGCAGGCAGTACTTCCACTCGTCCCACTTGTCGCACCAGGCGTCCCAGCACTCGCCCAGCCTCCCCATGTTTCGGCGGCGACCGGCGTCGGCGTTGGGTGCTGAATTTCTGATGCGTGGCGAGCGAGGGAGACGGGGCAGGGCAGCTCCTGGGTTCCTCTGCTCCCTACTGTTGGTTCTTTGATGCAAGACAAGAAAGGTTGACTTGACCAAGGAGAGTTCGCGTCAGCGGGAGGGGTCCCAACGTTGTCTTTTATCTCCCCAGTATAACAGTTCTTACGAGAATTGGAATAGGTACTCTGAAGAAATGCTAGAGATACTCTGACAAGAATTCACCTGGTACTTTTCAAGCAGTCATATTTCGGAAATAAATCCAGTGCCATATTTCACTATGAGAATTGAGATATATACAGCACCCTCAATGGCTGAGTTTAGTCCACGATGGTATACAAGATTGAAAGGCGTGTGACCGAAACAGAAAATGGGCTACGTTTACGTCCCACGGCGAACCCACATTTTTACATGTTTGTTCAAAAATGCTATGCACGCAGTAACCAGCGCCGGTCGTTACGTACATGACAATGACAATACTTATATACGTAAAAATACATATGCTATGTTAATGATAAACACATAATTTCATATGCAAAAATAATATTCATATGAAACAATTCATACATATAAATCTATAAGAATATATATAGCTATAGAGATCAAGAGGAGCACTGTAACACTTTTGTCCTTTCCGATTTCCTTTTTTTCTCCTTTTCTTTTTGCTTTTTGCTTTTTTCCCCAAAACACGCGGCGATGCGCGTGGAGCCCACTAGTTATCTTAAAAACTTGTGGATAGACCCTCGCTGTGATTGTATCAACTCATTTACTCGCATTTTCTATTTTTTTTTCTTTTTTCACTGCCGGAAGCTTACTTTCTTGATGATACGATACTGTTAAAATTTAGAGAACGAATTAGCTAAAAAAAAAACACCAATCTGGTAATTCACATTCACTTAAATCTGAAATTAAATCAATTTTCGTGACCCTAATTTTAATTGAGCACGAGCAAAGAATCAGCGATTACGCACTATGCTTCAATGCTATAACGGTGAGGGCACTCCTACAATCACGTTCAATTCCAGAACATAGAGTAGGCCAGCAGAGGACGTACAAACCTATTCTGATTAAATCGCCGACACTGGCATCGGGTTTGTGGACCTGGTCTGCATTACTAGATCATACTTTGCTGGAGCAGAACTGCAGAAGCTTGCTACTTGCGTCTTCGCATCTCGGTGAATCGCGTCATGTGTTGTGTCGCTGCTGTCTCATGTGCGTGGCCCGCGGACAGTGATTCGCGTCTCGCGTCACCGCCGTGCAGGAGTCGGGGTCGAGGCCGAGCGCGTATCGGTGTGTTGTGTCACCCGCAGACTCGCCGGGTGGGGATTAGCTTCTCGCGGTCGCAGACGCCAACTGCGGCCTTGGGCAGGCTGACAACGCTGCCAGGCCTTGATTGCTAACATGGCAAATCATATACCTGTGTTGTGTAGGAGTACATACGTAGAGTGGGCCCCTTAGAGTTGGGGGCCCAGGGCGGCTGCCCCGTTTGCCCGCCCCCAGGGCCGGCACTGGAGTAACAACTAGAAACTCGATTTTTTTTCAAATTTTATATATTTCTGATTTAAATTTCAGCCACGATTGCTACGTTGGGTCCAATTATTTTAAAACTCGGTTTCAAGCCTCACATTCATATTATAATATGCCATTTACGCCAATTCCTATGCATCTTCATCAGTAGTCCTTTAAAATCTAGGACCTAATTTCATATTGCAATGCCATTCATGAAATCAATGCAGTAGCTGCGTGTGCTTTTAGACCTAGCTCAATGCTTGCTTCGCAGAGAAACGAGAGGAGATGAGAGGCGGTAACCATGCACGTTGGGTTCCCATTGGACTAGGGAGTCATTTGAGCAACGAGCTGCAGCGGGGAGGGATGCATGAGTGCACGACAACGGAAAAGAGTCGCACGGGCACAAACAGCTGAAGAATTGTGCCTTTGCTGACCACTAGAACAGCCACAAAGAAGGGCGTGCTCAACTGGAAAACAAGAGCAGAGCGGGTCACGGTGCCTTGAAGCACACTAGGAGTACGAGCTGGGATTGGAAACGTGAGGGAACTAGGAAGGAACAACACTACAGGCAAGCACCTGAAGCAAGAGATGAGAGAGGATGATGGAGGCAATCCATGGTGACGGCTATAGGCCAAAAAATTGAAGATGAGTACTTAGAGATTTTAGTCCACGAGTAGGGCCAAGGCCCCAGTGGCCCTAGTTGGAGATCCGCCCCTGCACCAGATCCTCTTTACCCTATAACTAGAGATAAATGGGATTGAAGGAAAAAAATTCTCCAGTAGATCCCCTTCTCAATTTTTCCCCTATTTTTTCTCAATTAAGAAAATCAATTCCTCAATCCCACGCATGTCGAGTGGGCAACCATTGCCAAGTCGCGCCCCATGCTGCGGCCACTGCACACCTTGTCCCGTGCCGAACCAGCGTCCACTACCATGTGCACAAGTAGGCCGGTTAGCTATCGCCGCATCGATGGGCAGCCACTGTCGAGCAGTTCTTGAACAGTCATGCCCCGTGCATGTACCGCACGGTCCACACCTACTTCGATCTATTAGCAACAAGAGAGACTGGGAGAGAGAGAGAGAAATATTTTGTCACTGACATGTGTTGCCACATATTAAGGGGATGGGGGCTTTCACACTCTACTAGAACACATATCCCCTCTATACCGATTTCAAGAAAAAGAGAAATGGGGAATCCTGTGGAGATACTATAAGGAGAATATACTCCTCAGATTCAAGGCACCCCATCACAAAATTGAGGGGACTGATCGTCCCATTAGCACGCTATTGCTTGTCCGTCACCATGGTCCATGGAGCAGCGCAAGAGTGGCTTCTGGTCTTTGGTGAGGTGACCTGAAGGCGTGAAAGCTCTAGTTTGATTTTGATAATTGATGAAATCTAAAGACTAATCATTGTACGAAGTGTGTAGATATAAAATGATAAGTCTCATGCCAAGTAGTGGAGCTAGATGATGGTCATGATGACGGAGGTGGATGATCAAGTGCTTCACATTTGAAAAAGAAGAAAGAGAGAACAAAAATGGACTCAAGGCAAAGGCATATGATAGGGCTATTTTTGTTTTGCACTCAAGACACCATAGAGGGTGTGAGTAACTTAGGATCGATAGCCGTACTATAAAGGGAGGAAATCTTTGGCAAAACGATTTATCGAGTGCCACTAAGTGCCATGATTCATGCATTGCATTTAGAAACCTAGTGTGCTAACATGTGACCCTTGTAAAATACTTTGAAAAATGCTAACACACGTGCACACAAGTTCTACACTTTGTGGTTAGTGAGTTGGAAGCAAAGGGTGAAGCGGTCACGGACTTAGAAAAAGAAAAAGGAGGAGACAACACTGATCAGACTCTGGCGCCGGGGTGACCAGACTCACCCCGGGCGCGTCCGGTCAGTCAGCAGAGGAGAGCGCATGGCAGAGAGGACGACAGACACTGGGCGTGTCAGGTCATCACTGACTGGGTGCGTCCGGTCATTGAAACCTCGCCCGGAAGGCTTACTGGAGTTCACCAGACGCTGCCGGGCAGTGCGTCCGGTCACTCTCTCGTGTGTTAGGTCTTCGGCTGGGCCTCACGGGCGCGCCCATGACCGGACTCGACGGTTGTGTGTCCGGTCGCTGTCTGGTGCGTCCGATCGCTCGTTGACTGAATGGCTGACCATTTTCGACCTTTGAAATCTGACGAACGTAGTTGAATGGAGAGACACGCGGCAGACATTGGGTGACCGGACTCACCCGACCGGACGCAGGGCAGCGTCTGGTCGCAGCGTCCGATCAACCTGAGAGCTCCCAACGGCTATGTTTGTTTTGGGGGTCTATAAATAGAAAGGTACCGGCTTGAGGCTCACTCTCTTGGTACTTTGACATAATTGACATCCTTGTGAGCATCTCCAAGAGTTTTCTATCTCAACTTGGCATCTATCTAATTTTGGCAAAACAAGAAAAAAATAGTCTCCAACAGTTTGACAAAACAACTTGTCATCAATAGGAACTTGGCATATCTCCCCTCCGCACACGCAAATATACGCGTGCGTACTCGGCTTGCTATCACGATTTCTCCATGCATGCGTGACTCCTGGCCACAATTTCTCTATGCATGCATGACTCCTAGCCGGTGGTTGACGGATCAAGAACACCTTGAAGCTCTTGTGGGTCTTCTTTTTTCATTTTGCCAAGTCCAAAATACTAAACACTTGGAGAGGGGTTCTTTTTTTACTCCCCATATTGTTTTGGGAGTTGGCAAATCACAAGATTTGCTAAGCAAAATATAGCAAACTCTTAGAGATGCTCAAACACCTCTCACTTATCTCCATCCTTGATTCATCATCAAAATGAGATTGAGAGTGATTCCTAGTGCATTTGCTTGAGTGATTGCATCTAGTGGCACTTAGGGATTGTTGTGGCTGTGGAGTTCTTGTTACTCTTGGTGGTTACCACCATCTAGACGGCTTAGAGCAGCGGAGGAGTTGTGGCAAGAGTTGGTGATTGTTCTTGGTCACCTCCCGATGATTGTGAGGTGTTCTTGTGCCTTCCCGGCAGAGCGCCAAAGGCAACTCTAGTGGATTGCACATGTCATTAAGCTACCTCACTTGTAGGTCGGTTCTTGCGGTGTCCAACATGTGGATGAGGTTTGTGCAACACCTCTTAGCCTCCGAACCACCAAGTGTTGGTCGACACAACGGGGACTAGCGTGCCGGCAAGCACATGAACCTCGGGAGAAAAATCTTGTGTCCATCTTGTGATTAATTAGACTTTTCCCGGTGATTGGTTGTCTACATTGTGATTGGTTCATCCTTCAATGCAATGGTATAATTACCTCACCCTCTCCATTACTTCCCGTAAACTAGTTGTAGCAAGCTCTTTAGTGTAGCTAGAATTGAGAGCTTGCTTTGTAGATTAAGTTTCATTTAGTGGAGCTCTTTAGTGTTGCAAGTTTGAGAGCTCTTAGTGAGTAGCAACTTAGCTCTTATGTGTGCTTAGTGATTATAGCTACTAGAATTGTTTGGATAGGTGGCTTGCAACCCTTGTAGAGTTAGAGCAAAATTGCATTACACCATTTGTCATAATAATCAAATTGCTCTAGTGATCTTGTAGAATTTTAATAGGCTGTTCACCGCCCTCTAGCCATATTAGGACCTTTTCAAGTGGTATTGAAGCCGTGGTCACCGTTTATTGAAGGCTTAACAACCTTGGTGCACAAGATATGGCTCAAATTGTGTTCAACCATGTTGGGGGCAAACCACCTTTCTTTGATGGCACGAGTTCCTTTGACTATTGAAAGAGAAAGATGAAGATGTACCTTGGTTCAATCAATGATAGAGTGTGGGAAGTGACCAGGCATAATTTTGTGATTCTTGATCCCGCTAACCCCACCGACAATGAGAGAGCAAACAAGCAATGCAACACAATGGCACTCAACACTATTTATAATGGCATTGATTCAAAAGTGTTTGAGCAAGTCAAGGATCTTGAGAATGCTAGTGAAGTATGAATAAGATTAGAGGAAACATATGAAGGCACTACAACGGTAAAAAGTGCCAAGCTCTATATGCTCAAGGACAAGCTATCCAACTTCAAGATGAAGGATTATGAGTCTATTCCGGAGATGTTCTATAGGCTTCAAGTTATCATCCATGATCTCAAAAGTTTAAGTGAGAAAGTGAAGGATGAGGACTTCTCTCACAAGTTTTTAATGTGCTTGCCAAAGAAGTTAAAAGACATTGAGAACCATTATCTTTAGAGGAGGATTGACCGGTGTATCTCTAAATGAGGTACTTGGAGATGTTATGACTGATGCTCAATACAATGATAGTGACAATGAAGAAGTTGATAAGAAGGATGATGACAAGAAGAAGAAAAGTGTGGCTTTCAAGGCATCCACCTCATCCAAGAGCAAGGGCAAAGCAAAGAAAGAAGCTTCAAGTGAAGATGAAGATGCAAGTGACGTGATGATGAGACCATGGCTCTTCTAGTGCGCAAGAGGGGCAAATTCATGAAGAAGAGAGACTATAGTGCAAGAAAGAGAAGAGATCACATGAAGAAGCATGTGAGATTATGTTACAAGTGCAAAAGCCTAGATCACATTGTGGTGGATTGTCCCTACAATAGTCATAATGAGGAGGATGAGAAAAAAAAGAAGAAGAAGGACAAGAAGGAGAAGAAGGAGAAGAAGATGACCTTCAAGAAGAAGAAGAGAAGTGGCTATGTAGTCACTTGGGATAGTGATTGCACTGAAGATAGTGATGATGATGACTCAAGTGATGATGACAAGAAGTCAATCAAGAAGGCACTTGCAAGCATTGCCATCCATAACAAGCCTTCCCTCTTCAACACTCCTTCAACATGCCTTGTGGCAAAGCCCACTAAAGTCAAATATAATGAAAGTGATGATGAATGTGAAAGTGATGATTGTAGGAGTGATGATGAGGAGGACTACTCCAAGGAGGAGCTCATCGACATGTGTGATCAACTTAGCTCTAGCTTCGAGAAGAAGAGAAAGGAGTGCAAAGCATTGCAAAAAGAGCTCAAAGCTCTCATGCAATCCTTTGGAGAACTCCAAGCATCTCATGAGTGTCTAAAGGAAGACCATGAGGAGCTTGACCTTGCTCACACAAAGCTTGAAAAAGCTCACTCGTCTCTTCTAGAGCAAGTTATGATAGAGGAGACCAAGAAAGAGGCAATTGTGACATGCGACAAGGGCTCTACTTGTGATTTGATTTATGAATCTTTCTTTGAGCCTATTATTGTTGCCTCTACTAACCCTTTTTTGTAGCACTTTCACTTCAACCTCATCTACTAGTGATGGTTTCACTTATGATGTCTCACTAATGGTTGAGAATGAGACCCTCAAGAAAGAGGTCAATGAGCTCACTCACGCTTTAGGCAAGGCCTATGGTGGTGAGGACCGCTTGCTTATGTGCTTGGGTAGCCAAAGAGTATCTCTCAACAAAGAGGGATTGAGCTATACCTCAAGAAAGGCAAGGCTATCTTTGCTCCTCACAAGACTAGTTTTATGAAGAACAATGGTCGGTATTGCACTAGTTGCAAGCAAGTTGGTCACTATTGACGGTAGATAAGTATCATTTTTAACGGTCAACATAGCATGAGAAAGGACCTAAACATAAATACTACCTAGATATAGGGGCAATGTTAGCCTAAACGGTAAACGGTGAACGGTCGGTCACCCATCGTTTAGCAAAAAGTCGGTATACACGGCCGTTTAAACGGCCTTTTAAACGGTCGAAACGGTTTTGCACGGCTTTACATGGCTAATCGGTCTACACGGTTACCCATCGAGTAGCGTTTACACACCGTGTAAACGGCCTACACGGCTGTGTAGGCGAACAGTGTATAGGGGTTACATTGACAGAATTCCACAAGTTTTGGTGAATATCTATTTCTGTAGGGAGTTATCAGGAAATAACCAAAGGAGGTCCACATGTTAGATTTACATAGAGAGAAACCGACCATACTATGAAACAGAATACTCTAGAAGACTCGAGAAGATTTTTCCCCGGAGGGTAGGACCCACAGGCCAGGCAACAGGGGCGGCCGCCCCTGGGCCTGGGCGCCCGCCCCACCTATGAAGCCAATCAGCTTCCACCTCGTGGATCCTGCCTCCACCGCCTTTGAGGATCAATAAAAAGCCATTGATGAAGGTCGGTTTGATCCAAGGGTTGTGGTGCTTCCTAGATGGCTATATAAGCAAGGCCCCTGGCCCCAGGAGAAACCCTAATTCATTCAATTCATTAGAGAGAGAACTCATTCCATTCATTTAGAGAAGCCCTAGAGCCACCATCTCAATTAGATCTCTAGTTTAGCATAGCTACATAGGATTAGAACTAGAAGGAGCCAAGCATTGCTTGATTTCTGGATCTGTCAAGAGAATACTTGGTAATTCTCTCCTACTTTTGTATTTGTTCTTATATTATTTATCTAGTTCATCATTTGTATGAATATGACTTTAGTCTATTCTATCATATTGGATATGACTTTGCTCTATTTGATTATGTTCACAATTATATTGTTCTTAGTCTACTTTGATTATATGCTTGGCATAGTTCGATCAGAATTATATTTAAGTATAGGATCGTATAGCGCTTGCTCATTGATATCATGGGTGAGTGGTAAATATTGTGTAGGCGTGGTGCCTATACCGTATTTACCTGTGATTGCACCCTATATTCCGGACCATGTGGTAGATCGCGGGAGTGACAGTCCTGTTGGGTCCTTTGTAGTCCACCTCCTGAGTATAGGGCAGGCAGAGCACAACTATTACAGGGAAGTGACGGCTATGTTCTATATGTTCCTTAGTAATATCACTATGCGTAGATATAACATTTTCTTGCCATGATTGCCAAGTGTAATTGCACTAATCATCGTATGCTTTGACTGTATAGTTAGAATAACTTAGGATTTATCCTTATAGTTCGTCCTAATCCATGCTAGTGCTATATACTTAGAGTAATCTATTGAGATGCTTATCATTATATGTGGCTATGTGCTTATCAGTTATCTCTTATTATTCTTTATTCATATATTTTTTTATCTTGTGACACTTACCCTGTATGAGAAGATCGATAAAGACATTGTTATGCTCTCCATTATCACATGCAGTGATGCTCATTGCTCAATATCCTTAGCATCCCTTCCCAGTGGTAAAAATATAAATAACGATACCTGGATTACTCCCGGTTAAAATGCTACATCGGTATTATCTGTGCGCTTGCGGATTTCATATTTATTTCAGAGGAGCGTTTGCATATTTTAGTACCAGCACCTTTAGTGTCATGCTAGGGATGACAACCTAGCTTAGGTGGCGTTAGAGGTGTCAACAAACATTTTTGGCACCGTTGCCGGGGAAAGTTGAATTGCTATTCAAAGGATAATGAGACATCACTTGCATCCAGTAATGGGATTGAGGAAACCTGCTCTACTAACCCTTCTCTACAGGATTACCCTTGTTTTGTCTACTTGTGTATTTTATGCAGGGTAATAAATCAGCAGGTTTGGCCGTCCAGATAACTTCATCGACAATCCATAATTATTGTTCAGAAGAGCAAAAGCCAAGCTAAAGAGAGTTCAAGCAGACACATCATCATCTCAGCTTGAAGCTCCACTCTCTGATTCAGAAGGCTGACCAAGCATACTTTGAAACTTAACACCAGAGTTTGACACTATGGCAAGCAAGTCACTCCGCGAGTTCTCAGCTCCAACTATAGCTAACATCTGGACTGGACCTGCGACAGAGATCGAGCAAAACTTTGAGCTAAAGACGGCGTTGATCAACATGGTTCAAGCCAGTCAATTTTGTGGAAAGGCACATGAAGATGCTAGTGCTCATCTCCAACATTTCTTGGAGATTTGCAGCACTTTCACCATCAAGGATGTCCCCAGAGATGCCATACTACTTCGCCTCTTTTTATTCTCACTCTTGGGGAGAATGAAGCAGTGGTTCTATGCGAATAAGGAGAAGAATACTACATGGGCACTCTGTTCCACCAATTTCTTGGCGAAGTTCTTTCCCATGGGCAAGATAAATGCTCTTCGTGGGAAGATATCAAGTTTTCAGCAGCAACATGATGAGTCAGTCCTAGAAGCATGGGAACGCTTTCAAGACTACATTCTAGAATGTCCTCATCATGGAATGAAGAATTAGCTACTTATGCAGACCTTCTATCACGGGCTCACCAATAGTATCCATGAGACTATGGATGCTGCCGCTGGAGGAGCATTCTTATTACTTACAATCAATCAAGCCACAACTCTTATGGAGAAAATGGCGTCCAACCAAGGTTGGAATGAAGAAAGAACTCAAACCCGCAAGAGAGGTGGAGGTATGCACCAGCTAAAGGAGGTAGACATGCTGTTTGCCAAGATGGACCTATTCATGAAGAGGCTCGATGAGAGAGCCGGCGAGAAGAAGGAAGTCATGCACATCCATGATTCCCGCATGACTTGTGAAGAGTGTGGAGACACTGGATATTCAGGAAGCAATTGCCCAGAACTATAAGAGGTTGTGAACTACCTCAACAACAACAACAACTACTACTACCGTCCTCAACAGAATCAAGGTTGAAATCAACAGCAAAGGCCTAAGTACTCAGGTAACTACTCAGATAATTATCAAGGTAATAATTCTTTTAATCAACCTCCTCTGAGAGAGTTAGTGTTTAATCAAGGAAAGTTAATGGATAGTTTGTCTAAGAAATTAGCATCCAATGATAAAACATTAGAAACAATTAATAACAGAATGGATAGCTTTTCTACTGCTATTAAAACTCAGCTCAGCTTTAATAAGATGCTAGAGTCTCAGTTGCAACAGCTTGCCAATATTGTTCCTGCTAACCAAGGTAAAATTCTGGGACAACCGAAAGATCTAGAAACTGCAAATCTTGAAGACATATTTAATGCAGGAAGTTATTGGAGTGACCCTATCTCCAAAGGATGGAACGACGAGACTCTACCAATCGAGAAAGGTGATCCAAGAAGACCTGTCATCCCGATCTCCATTGGAAGCGTGAACTTCAACGAAGCTATCTGTGACTTCGGTGCAAGCGTCAACATCATACCTAAGGTGATCTATGATAAAATGTTTAATTATCCTTTATTGTATACAACCATGTGCTTGCAGCTTGCAGATCAGTCACTTTGCTACACCAAGGGAATCCTAGAAGACATGTGTACGAGTAGGCAGCTCGTATGTTCCTGCAGACTTCGTGGTAATAGAGACAGGTGGTGATGAAAAGTCACCCATCATTTTGGGACGACCATTCTTGAACACCGCTGGAGCTATCATGTATGCCAACACTACCAAGATATGTTTCAACATCAAAAGAAAAAGAGAGACCTTCTTCAAGGACAGAGTATTACAGTTCCCTGCACACCCTCAACATCCCTATGAGCCAAAGAAGAAGAACAATCGGAGAAACAAGAACAGAAACAAGAACAAGAAGCCACAACAGATGGAATCAGCGAGAGTGATCACTGCAGTCCACAGAGAGCATGATCATCAGCTCAAGTCCCCATACTTGCTCAAGAAAGACGACCCAGGTGTCCCAACCATTGAATGCACAATCAACAGAAGCTCCTTTTAGAAGGCTGTCTGTGACACTGGATCGGGCATCAACATAATGGCCAAGGTAACTTATGAATATCTATATGGTACTATGCCTTTAGACCCAACCTATGCGCAGCTGTAGATGGCGGACCAATCATTTCACTTCGTGGACGGAATAGCTAAGAATGTCCCCGTACAAATTGATGACCACTTCATCCCGACTGACTTCTTAGTCATCGACATGGGAGAAGATGAGTACGATCCACCGATCATCCTAGGGAGACCATTCCTAAGCACCACCAAGGCCATCATCTATATTGCAACAGGAGAAGTGCATTTCCAATTCCCCTCAGAGAAGGAACGCCGCTATTTCAACAATAACTATATAGTTGACGAAGAACCCAAGAAGAACAGAACCAGAAGAAGGCATCGTAACTACACCCAGAAGAATCAGATTCCCAAGGATGGATGGGCTGACTATGAAGGAGAGGTATCAAGATATGAAGATCGATTTCCTGAAGACAATACATCTCCTGAGAGAGAAGCTGTACCACCAACAAAAAGTGACTCAGTCCCTAAGGAGTATAAAGAAGATAAGACAGAAAAGCAAGCTTCCTCCTCAAAGTCAACCTCACCAACAAAACAGGTATGGAAAGTAAAAATAAATTCAATGTCAGCTCAGCACAATCAGAAGCACCACTCGATCCATTCGAGGTGCCCCAGAATGATTAGTGCGAACAAGAGGTCCTGTTTGGAGGATCCAAATCACCGAACATCATGCCAAGAGGTAACTTGGTAGTTATCAATATTTCCCTCTTTAGTTCTGCATTTATTTTTTCGCACCATATTTACTTTCCTTTATCACATGTTTAGTTACACTTTATTTCTGCATAGGAAAGAAAATAAATATGTTTTGCATTGCATCATAAAACTGCTAAGCCCCATGCAAATAAATTTATGGCATAAAACCCATAAGTCTACTTGCTGTGGTGGCATAAACATAAAATAAAGAAGCATTCATCATCCTTTATAATTCCTTGCATAGTATAAATATAAAAGTATAAAAATATGGCAACACGAGATCCTGCTAGAATGATACATCTGTTAAGAGGTTCTAGATGCTCAAGGCTTAGAGGTTTATCACTAACACTTAATCAAGTTCCACAAGCTTTGTTGTCTATTTGAGTTTCACAGAATTTGAAGGATCAAGAAAAGCAAACAAACAGAAGGACAATCTGTCCCCTGTCGGAGTACTATCTCAACAATCATCATCATGAGCACTCTGATGAAGGGAGTACACCTTCACTGTCTGCCTACTTCATCAAGCAAGACTATGTCAACATCCAGCTTGGGGGAGAGCATTCCCCATGTATCCAGCTAAGTATTTTTCTACCTACTTATTTTTGCTTTGATATATGAAATAAATAAAAATATGCATAACCTATAAAAACCCAAATAAATGTTTTCTTATATATATATGCTTTCTGTATAATCTTTAAGTTTGATAAATAAATATAGGAGAGTGTGCTAAGTTTCATCTTGTTAAGTGAACCCCTAGAATAAATTCTTATATGGAAATGATGAATCATTGCTCTGCCGTAATTCCTTTCAAGTACCTAGTTTTCAACCTCGAACTCTCCCGAGTTTTGGACACAATGGTTTTGATTTAAGATTTGCTCTAAACCTGAATTTGTGGGTAGCAAATGCTTGATCTAAGTCTAGGTAGTTGACGGATATGATATGGGAAGGTTTTGAGCTGCTGTCTATCATGTTCCTAGAGATACTAGAGTTCTGGAGAATTTATCTTTTGAAAATTAACTTGCTACATGATGAGTTCCTATATGATGAGAGTTTGAATTCCTACCACAACCATATACATGTTTATAGATTAGGAAGCCTTACATTCATATTTACTATTTGTGAGCATTGAGTATGGTCAGGCTATGTCGATCCTTAGGAACTGGTCATGCGGTTAAAATCGAGATCTACCTATACACTCTACCTATATATACTGCTTCTACCCTGGAAGTACGCATCCATCTTCATCCATATACATCCACCTATATATTCTGCTTCTACCCTGAAAGTACGAATCCGCATATATTCCATTCAGATCCACCCAGAAAATAGTTCTACTCTTATACTCGGAGTGAACTGTCCAAAAATATCCCTATTATCCATTTTATCCCTTGCTAGCCAATACAGCTCCAAACATCCAGTGATGCTACCTCATGTTATTATGTTCCAAAAGAGGCTTGGGTATTCTATGAAAAAAGAAAAGAAAAAAAAGAAAGAAAGAAAAACAAAAGAAAGAGGACAAATGTCCCACTCAAAATAAAGAGAGATTTAGCAGCCCAAGTTTCTTCTCAAAGTTTTCAAGTTTCTAAGAGAGGTATATGAAATTTCTCAATGGAGCTAAGTATTCACCATCGTCATTCCTTTATCCCCTTATAACCACTTCTACCCTATTCTCTATTTATCCATTTACCACCACCTACCATACAGCCTATACACATGCATATCTTGATTTGACTTTATGACTCATTCCTTTGGATCCATAGTTTTGATTATGCAATATATATTTCGCTGTCTCCCCACCTATGAGCTCCTTAATAGCCTATTAGAAGTAGGGTGAGAGAGAGAAGGCATAATGTTACTATGCTACCAAAAATACCACATATTTTGAGAGGAGAGAAAAGGCATACACCATAATTGCCTTGGAGAGGATCCAGAAATACCACAAAGGAGAGACTTGGAAGGGTCATACATAGGAATCTTTGAGTTTTATTTTGAAAATCTTGCAGAACTCCGGAATAATAGTTGATCAAAGAGCTTGAAACATGGTGCTTGACTTGACCATTCTGTATTTCAACTACTCAAGACCCAAGTGACGGCTACAAGCCCCATGGTGGAAGGTAATATGAGTGAGTTTTTCATCAGAGTAGTTCACTCTAATCCGGAGGAGAGTTCTTGTTTGAACGCATGTGTACATGTAAGGTGTGAAAGTATTATAGCAACTCCTGATCCATCACTGAGTTTATCTTTGCTCAGGGATGAGCAAAAGGTAAGCTTGGGGGATTTTGTTGATGGTAGATAAGTATCATTTTTAACCGTCAACATAGCATGAGAAAGGATCTAAACATAAATACTATCTAGATATAGGGGTTACACTGACAGAATTCCAAGAGCTAGGGCAAAGCAAAGAAAGAAGCTTTAAGTGAAGATGAAGATGCAAGTGACATTGATCATGAGACCATGGCTCTTCTAGTGCGCAAGAGGGGCAAATTCATGAAGAAGAGAGGCTATAGTGCAAGAAAGAGAAGAGATCACATGAAGAAGCATGTGAGATTATGTTACAAGTGCAAAAGCCTATATCACATTGTGGCGGATTGTCACTACAATAGTGATAATGAGGAGGATGAGAAAAAAAGAAGAAGGATAAGAAGGAGAAGAAGGAGAAGAAGATGACCTTCAAGAAAAAGAAGGGAAGTGACTATGTAGTCTCTTGGGATAGTGATTGCACTGAAGATAGTGATGATGATGACTCAAGTGATGATGACAAGAAGTCAATCAAGAAGGCACTTGCAAGCATTGCCATCCATAACAAGCCTTCCCTCTTCAACACTCCTTCAACATGCCTTGTGGCAAAGCCCACTAAAGTCAAATATAATAAAAGTGATGATGAATGTGAAAGTGATGATTGTAGGAGTGATGATGATGAGGACTACTCCAAGGAGGAGCTTGTCGACATGTGTGATCAACTTAGCTCCAGCTTCGAGAAGAAGAGAAAGGAGTGCAAAGCATTGCAAAAAGAGCTCAAAGCTCTTGCAATCTATCGGTACCAACAGTATGGGGGTACCCACAACCAACGATAATAAAAAACAAAACCATTAAACCACAGCAAAAGTCAGCCCACCTCGACCACGCACAAAGTCCGCCTCGTACGAGGCAAGCTCAACAGAACGCCTCGACCGCGCTCCATTTCCGACTCGTACGAGGCACCCCCGACGGGAACGCCTCGACCGCGCCCCGTCCCATGCGAAGCCAGTACAAAAAGGCACCTCGACTGCGTTCTGACTCGCACGAGGCTCGCTCGACTACCGGCGAAACTCTGACTCGCATGACCCCGGGTCGGAGCACTCGACCCACTCTATTCACCTACTCTGAGACAAAAGTCAGAGCATTTAATACGATTACCTGCTACCATCTACCGACATGGCTACAACCGTGATCGACGTGGGAGCAACGCCGGTGTCAGTCCTCACTGTTTTACCGCCCATCCCGTGATGGGAGGTGAAACCTGTCACTGTGCGCGCCTTACCACGCCCTGTTTATCACCAATCGCCCTCGAGGGAGGATACGACAAGGCCCGTATTCCACGATCTCAGAGATTCGGCCTTATCCGTCCGGCCTCAACCCAGCCTCGACCCAGCCTCGATGCCCAGCACTGTTCGACAAGAAAGAAAGGCCGACGTGGCACAGGGTTCCGGGTCATTTCACCGTCTCATCCCCAACGTCACCACAGTGTCCAGGGATGGCCGGCCATTCCTGGAGCACGCCACTACAATCACTTCTACAGGGATCGACAACACATCACCTCAAGACATCCCGGTGTCCTGGCCTCCTCTTACCCTATAAAAGGGCAGGCCAGGGCTCTACAAGGGGACACGGGCAAGACACAAGTCCAAAGCCAAGTACCAGCAAGCAAAGTGATGAGGACAGGACACCAATAGATACGACCATTTATTATAAGGTGCACTCGTTCCTACATTTGCATAGTAATTTTGGGTACAATTCACTTGGTTCCACATGTACATGTTGTTATTTGAATGTAGGTACAAATGTGTCTCAAAGTACAAATCCATCAAAGTTGAACTTTCGGTTCGTCGGCAGCCCGATAGTGCTTCATTGGGAAGGCCATAACTCATCCATCCGGAGTGCGATCGAGGTCAATGAGCACTTGATAGAAAGCTTATTTGATAAGCTTTCAAATAGATCTGGTCCCATCTCAATATCACATTGGCAAGGCCTCCAAATCATCAAGACATTCTGCCACTATTTCTGTCGGGTGCTACAGCGTCGTCACGGGCTTATTATTCACACTTGGGACCCAGGACCAAGTTGGAGCACGCCCCAAGAAGATAGAGAACACCTAAGATATGCCCAAAGACGTCCTCCTCCTTGGCCACCACCTTAGGAGGCCAGCAAGAACGTCCAAGCCAAGCCGGAGGCCCAGTCCAATTCGAGTTCGAGTCTGCTTCGGCCTTCTGGACCAGTCTGCAATAAAACGGACGCCCAGGACGCATCCGGACTCCGTTTTCGATGATCCATATATGGATGGAAAGCTTATTTGATAAGGAAGCCAACCCAAGTGGTCTCACGTCAAAAGCTATTCGGAATCAACGGGAATCGTCGAAACAAGTCACCATCCAGAATCTGTCAGGGCGCTGTGTCGCCGTCTTTTGGGCCGTTTGGGCCTTGTAACGTGTTGGCACTCTCCAGGGACGCGAATAGGGGTCCTTGGACGTCCCTTAGGCTTTATAATCAGTAGCCGTCACCTATGTTAGGGTTTGTATTTTGCTTAGATTATTCTGTTGATAACAGTTTCGCCGCCGTCGTCGGTTTGTGAGACCCCAACTTCGTGAGATTAATCATTCATCTGCAATTTGGTTGCATTCCTTTGTGTTCTTGCTTGTGTTCTCGATTTGCAGGCAAGGACTTAGCCTTCTTGGCGAGGTCGACCGTGCAACGCCGGTCGATAACCAGAGGAGTCGTGGTGCTGCGATTGCGGGGTTCAGAGCCGAGTTGTTCGGAAGCCGGATCGAATTGTGTCGTGACTCCACCAAATCGAGAGTTATCAAAACCTTTCGGAAGATCGGGAACCCTAGTTCACATCAATTGGTACCAGAGCTTCAGGTATACCGTTAGGTTCAATTTTACCCTAGTTTAGTTTGATTTCGCCGTCGTCCTAGAGTCCACAGAAAAGCCAAAAAAAATAGTGTTAGGTTTTTCCCCTATCCCAGAAACCACGTTTAGCCTTTTGCATAATTCTTTTCAGATTCCGTCGTGTTGAGTTTGTGTCCTGATCAAGGGCTTGTTGCTGGTTTAGATTGTGTTCTTTTCTAGTTTGTGTTGATCACTCCACCCGCCGCCATCCCGTATCACCATCAGTTTGCATCTTATGTCCACTGAAACCCGGATTCGAGCAGCTTTCTTAAAACAGTCATAACTTTTGTATCCGAACTCGAATTGGACTGGGCCTCCGGCTTGGCTTGGACGTTCTTGCTGGCCTCCTAAGGTGGTGGCCAAGGAGGAGGACGTCTTTGGGCATATCTTAGGTGTTCTCTATCTTCTTGGGGCGTGCTCCAACTTGGTCCTGGGTCCCAAGTGTGAATAATAAGCCCGTGACGACGCTGTAGCACCCGATAGAAATAGTGGCAGAATGTCTTGATGATTTGGAGGCCTTGCCAATGTGATATTGAGATGGGACCAGATCTATTTGAAAGCTTATCAAATAAGCTTTCTATCAAGTGCTCATTGACCTCGATCGCACTCCGGATGGATGAGTTATGGCCTTCCCAATGAAGCACTATCGGGCTGCCGACGAACCGAAAGTTCAACTTTGATGGATTTGTACTTTGAGACACATTTGTACCTACATTCAAATAACGACATGTACATGTGGAACCAAGTGAATTGTACCCAAAATTACTATGCAAATGTAGGAACGAGTGCACCTTATAATAAATGGTCGTATCTATTGGTGTCATGTCCTCATCATCCTCCCCTTCTTGACAACAAACCGTCCTCGGTTTGAGCTTAGTTGGAGGACAGATTGTAGGTTGTAGCCAATATTGCTTCTCTTTTTGAAATTTAACCTGTTGCTTTATAACAAAACTTGGGGATCTTGACATGACATGATTATATCTAATGCAACCCTTTGATTGGTCATATTGATGCACAGAAAAAGGAGATTTCAGATTTGAACAAATATAAACTCGGTGTACCATATATTCTCCTTTACAATTATATTTGCCAATAAATTGAGATATACATGTAGACAACCATGGTAATTCAGCACATAAAAATTTCTCCTCCAAACTACTCAGAGCACACAGTGTTTCAAACTCAATATATCCCAAAGTATTTAAAGAAGTCAACAATTTTAGTTCATCTTGTTCAGTGGCAATTGGAAGCAATTGTTTATTTTTAGCACAAGTATTTTGTTCCAAAACAAAAGAATCATTCTCATTCACTGGTTGCTGCTCATGAATAATCATATCACTATCACACAACTTTTCTTTATCACAAAGATCAGTAGAACATTCGCCATGTGACAAAGGTAAATCAATAGAAGGTTTTAGTATAGAATTATTAGCATTACCTTTGCTCTCACTGTCAGCGGAAGTATCACGTGTTGAATTTTTATATGAGACTGGGAGCACCTCATTTTCTGTCATGTCCTCATCATCTTTTTTTTTTTGGTGTTTATTGTTGTGTGCTCCTTGCTGAGAAAAAATATCAAAAGAGCAAAAGCAAGGAAAAAAATTTGGGCCAAAAAAAGAAAAGAAAAAAATAGCAAAAGAGAAGAGAAGAGATAAAAAAAGGAGCACATAAGGAACACTCGATAGCTCTATTGTTTGTTGTGCCTTTTGCCTTGTCCGTATTTTCATTGCTATTCATTGCTATCCATCATACTTGTTTCTCCATTTTGTTATCACACATCTAGTATTTGGAACACATTAGACCAGCAACGAGAGCAAGTATTTGGGACTATAATTCAGCATTCCTTTCTGTTTTTGAATTGTGTTCCACTCACATATTTAGCCTGCTTGCCTTAACTCCACATACTTCTTCTGGACAATATAAGTTTTGACTCCTGTAATCGCAGTGCTACGCCTTCCAGGTATCCTTGACCTTGCTGGTAAGAACCTTGTAAGAGCTTGAGAAGGGGTCTCCTTTTGCTGTGATCTTGAGAGGCACTACTCCACCTACTTAGTAGATTATTAGGGATAACTTTCACTGTTTGTTCCTGTTTTGTGTCTACAATGACAGGTTACAACACTCATCGATACGAGACATCAATGATGCATGAGCCACGCACTATTGCTGCTACACCTCCTTCTGCAGGTCGTTCTATTCTTTCTTCTCCACCTACTTATGATGGTATTGGTGCTGATGAGTACATTGAGTGGGAAAGTAAAATAGATAATATTTTTGCACACTGTCATATGTGTGAACGGAGGAAGATTAAGAATGCATCTAGTGTTTTGAGACATTTAGCATCAATTTGGTGGGAGTCTTTAAGTTCTTCAGATAAACCTCATACATGGAACGATATGAAAATTCTTATGAGAGAAACTTTTGTTAATCCATCTCTTGTAATTAATTCATATGATGAGGAACATCAACTAGACCAATCTCCTATTATTCCTCCTGTTGTGCCTAACCTTTTGCAGGACAATGCACAAAAGAGTGGGGATGACATGACAGAAAATGAGGTGCTCCCAGTCTCATATAAAAATTCAACACGTGATACTTCCGCTGACAGTGAGAGCAAAGGTAATGCTAATAATTCTATACTAAAACCTTCTATTGATTTACCTTTGTCACATGGCGAATGTTCTACTGATCTTTGTGATAAAGAAAAGTTGTGTGATAGTGATATGATTATTCATGAGCAGCAACCAGTGAATGAGAATGATTCTTTTGTTTTGGAACAAAATACTTGTGCTAAAAATAAACAATTGCTTCCAATTGCCACTGAACAAGATGAACTAAAATTGTTGACTTCTTTAAATACTTTGGGATATATTGAGTTTGAAACACTGTGTGCTCTGAGTAGTTTGGAGGAGAAATTTTTATGTGCTGAATTACCATGGTTGTCTACATGTATATCTCAATTTATTGGCAAATATAATTGTAAAGGAGAATATATGGTACACCGAGTTTATATTTGTTCAAATCTGAAATCTCCTTTTTCTGTGCATCAATATGACCAATCAAAGGGTTGCATTAGATATAATCATGTCATGTCAAGATCCCCAAGTTTTGTTATAAAGCAACAGGTTAAATTTCAAAAAGAGAAGCAATATTGGCTACAACCTACAATCTGTCCTCCAACTAAGCTCAAACCGAGGACGGTTTGTTGTCAAGAAGGGGAGGATGATGAGGACATGACACCAATAGATACGACCATTTATTATAAGGTGCACTCGTTCCTACATTTGCATAGTAATTTTGGGTACAATTCACTTGGTTCCACATGTACATGTCGTTATTTGAATGTAGGTACAAATGTGTCTCAAAGTACAAATCCATCAAAGTTGAACTTTCGGTTCGTCGGCAGCCCGATAGTGCTTCATTGGGAAGGCCACAACTCATCCATCCGGAGTGCGATCGAGGTCAATGAGCACTTGATAGAAAGCTTATTTGATAAGCTTTCAAATAGATCTGGTCCCATCTCAATATCACATTGGCAAGGCCTCCAAATCATCAAGACATTCTGCCACTATTTCTGTCGGGTGCTACAGCGTCGTCACGGGCTTATTATTCACACTTGGGACCCAGAACCAAGTTGGAGCACGCCCCAAGAAGATAGAGAACACCTAAGATATGCCCAAAGACGTCCTCCTCCTTGGCCACCACCTTAGGAGGCCAGCAAGAACGTCCAAGCCAAGCCGGAGGCCCAGTCCAATTCGAGTTCGAGTCTGCTTCGGCCTTCTGGACCAGTCTGCAATAAAACGGACGCCCAGGACGCATCCGGACTCCGTTTTCGATGATCCATATATGGATGGAAAGCTTATTTGATAAGGAAGCCAACCCAAGTGGTCTCACGTCAAAAGCTATTCGGAATCAACGGGAATCATCGAAACAAGTCACCATCCAGAATCTGTCAGGGCGCTGTGTCGCCGTCTTTTGGGCCGTTTGGGCCTTGTAACGTGTTGGCACTCTCCAGGGACGCGAATAGGGGTCCTTGGATGTCCCTTAGGCTTTATAATCAGTAGCCGTCACCTATGTTAGGGTTTGGGTTTTGCATAGATTATTCTGTTGATAACAGTTTCGCCGCCGTCGTCGGTTTGTGAGACCCCAACTTCGTGAGATTAATCATTCATCTGCAATTTGGTTGCATTCCTTTGTGTTCTTGCTTGTCTTCTCGATTTGCAGGCAAGGACTTAGCCTTCTTGGCGAGGTCGACCGTGCAACGCCGGTCGATAACCAGAGGAGTCGTGGTGCTGCGATTGCGGGGTTCAGAGCCGAGTTGTTCGGAAGCCGGATCGAATTGTGTCGTGACTCCACCAAATCGAGAGTTATCAAAACCTTTCGGAAGATCGGGAACCCTAGTTCACATCACAAAGGCTCCCGACTCAGAGATCAACATCTCAAGCAATCACCCTTGTACACTTTTTTCTCTTCTTGAGACTTGGGCTCGGCGCCCTCTCTCACAAGCTTCTAACCCCTACGCAAGCACCTCGGTGCAAGGAAATACAAATTCTCCCCTCCCCGCTGGACGTAGGGCCTTCTTTTGCCCGAACCAGGATAAACCCCCGTGTGTTCTCCTTGCATCACCATCCAGGTTAGGGAAACGCAGCACTCACTCGTCGGTTTAGGACCCCCACGGGACCGAACACCGACAGTTGGCGCGCCAGGTAGGGGAAACGCTGCGTGCCAACATCGTTTTCCCGCTATTTTTCCTGGATGGCAGACCCCGAACACCCTCTCCCGTTAGGCACGGTGATCTGGTTCGGGAGTTTGGAGTTCATGTCGCTTGGCCACGGCTACGATATGGTCCTCCTCCCACCCAAGCACCCGACCAACGAGGATTATGAGCTCTCCCAGCCTGGGGGAGCACTGCGCCGGCTTCGTCGTTCTCAGGCGCAAACCGCCAGACGACGACGAGCCCGGCGTAACCGCTGTCATCACCTCACGGAGTGCGGTGGGACTCCCCGATCCGGCGCCCCTCAGCCAGACGCCAATCCAGATTTCCTCGTTGAGGGTCTGTGTAGGATAAGCTTGGCTGAGGGTAAGATGCCGACGAAGAAATCCACCGCTCCCCCGTCCGGTGAGACACCGCCACTACCCGGTCCAACCACTCCGGCACGAACGACGATGTCTCCATCAACATTCCCGTTTGGGCTAGATACGGTTGCCCAGGCATACGCTTCCTCTGTAAGCACTAGTATGAGCGCTTACGAGGAGCTCCCCGGGCACCATCTACGCTCCACTCTAGACCTTGTTATGTCCACGTCGGCTTCTGAGTATTTGGACTCTACGGAGACCCTAGAAACAGAGCCCCGTGCGACTGCTTCTCGACGTTGCAACCCCAGAGATGATTTGCGATGGCCTCACATTCCTCCATCATACTACTACTTCGGCGCTCCTGACTCCGACTCTGCCGACGACACCTACGATCCGACCCGCGAGTGCTTCAACATCGACGGGGCAAGCACATCAGATTCGGAGGACGAGGAGCCAGTTGAAGGAAGGAACATGCCACCTCATGTCAAGCTACCTGCCGAGCGAGATGAGGCTCAATTCCTTGAGGATCAAGGAATGCAGCTAGAGCAAATTCACGAGTTGCAGGACAGGCTCGACGAGGAACGAGAAAACCTGCGCCTACTCCAACAAACCCTCGAGCATGAGCGTGCGGCACACGCACATGGCGGGAGAGCTCGTGAGAGAGCTCGCGACGTCAATCGCCGCATCGACGAGGATCTGGCGATCGACCCCCCGATTTTTGCTCGAGCCAGTCAGAACGTTGTCGCCGCCGCCATGCTCCTCCGCAACATGCCCGAGCCGTCGAACCCTGACGCCCGTCGAGCTCGGGATGAAATCCGAGAACTCCTCGAGACTGCTGCTATGCAGCAGGCCGATAGCTCTACCTTGAGGCGACACGAGCCAGCCTCGGAGCGGCTCGTCGAGGCCGCCCGACAGGAGAGAGAGGCCTCGGTTCATCCTGAGCCTGCCCGGCGAAACTGGGCGGCACCTGCCCCTGAGCACATCGCCGACGACCATGAACCTCGAGACACCCGTGGCAACATCGTCGAGCGCCGCACGCGCAAACACGGTGACGGTGTAGCTCGAGGTTACCGTGTGCACAGAGGCGGGCGCTACGACAGCTTAGAAGATTGAAGCCCGTCGCCCGAGCCACTGGGTCCCAGGGTCTTTAGCAAGGCCATACGAGAAACGATACTCCCGGCGTGGTTCCGCCCTCCCACGACTCTCACCAAGTACAACGGCGAGACCAAACCCGAACTTTGGCTCACTGATTTCCGCTTGGCATGTCAGCTGGGCGGGGCCACCGACGACCGAGTCATCATCCGACAACTCCCCTTGTTCCTGTCCGACACCGCTCGAGCCTGGCTCGAGGACCTTCTGCCTCGGCAGATCCACGACTAGGACGATCTCGTGAGGGTGTTCGAGGGAAAATTCAAGGGGACCTACATGCGCCCCGGCAACTCATGGGACCTCCGGAGTTGCAAGCAAAAGCCGGGTGAATCTCTCCGGGATTACATCCGGCGTTTCTCCAGGCAATGCACCGAGCTCCCCAACATCACTGACTCCGATGTAATCATGGCCGTCCTCTCTGGAACCACCTGCAAAGTGTTGGTCCGAGAGTTGGGCCGTAACACCCCACTCACTGCCAACGGATTGATGGACATCATCACCAACTTTGTCACCGGTGAGGAGGCAGTTGGTGCTATCTTTAGCGGTGACCAGGACAAAGGGAAGCAGAAGGTTAATGACCCCACGGGTTCCAGCCAAGGCTCTAAAAGGAACAACCAAAAAAAGAAGAAGAACCAGCAGGGCAAGCTCGAGGCCCCGGCCGACGAGCTTGTTGCTGCCACTGAACGCAAGAAACCTCGAGGGCCCCCCGGCGGGGCATCTTCGACAAAATGCTCAAAGAGCCGTGTCCCTACCACAAGGGGCCCACAAACCATAACCTCGAGGACTGTCACATGCTCCGTAGGTACTTTGAAGGCGTAGGCGTCAAGAAGGACGACAAGAAGGAAGATCCCAAGGGCGATGACAAGGATGGGGTTTCCCCGAGATCCACGACTGCTTCATGATCTACAGAGGACCCTCGACTCGCCTCTCGACGCGCCAGCGCAAACGAGAGCGGCGTGAGGTTTTCTTCGTACAGCCGGCGATCCCCCACTTCCTTAACTGGTCTGAGGTGGCTATCACTTTCGACCATGATGACCGTCCTGACTATGTCCCCAATCCAGGAGTCTACCCGCTTGTTGTTGATCCCATCATCGCCAACACGCGCCTCACCAAGGTACTCATGGACAGCGGAAGCAGCCTCAACATCATCTACGCTTAGACCCTTGACCTCCTGGGGATCGAGAGGATGCACCTCCAACCCAGCGTCGGGGGCTTCCATGGGGTTGTGCCAGGGAAACGGGTGGAACCTGTCAGCTGGGTCGATCTGCCTGTCTGCTTTGGCACTCCTTCCAACTTAAGAAAGGAGACCCTCACTTTCAAAGTGGTTGGATTCTGTGGAACGTACCACGCCATCCTTGGACGCCCATGCTATGCCAGGTTCATGGCGGTCCCGAACTACACTTACCTCAAGCTCAAGATGCCAGGCCCAAACGGTGTCATAACTGTCGGGCCCTCATATGAACACGCCTACGAGTGCGACGTCGAGTGCGTCGAGCACGGGGAAGCCGTTTTGGAGTCGGCAACCTTGGCGGCGGACCTCGACGGTCTGGCCAACGAGATCCCCGACCCCAAACGCCATGCCGGCAGCTTCGAGCCCACGGAGGACGTCAAGCTCGTACCTCTCGACCCTGCCGATCCAAAGGGAAGGGCGTTGAGCATCAGCGCCACCCTCGATCCCAAATAGGAAGCAGTGCTCGTCGACTTTCTCCGTGCAAACATCGACATCTTTGCGTGGAGTCCCTCGAATATGCCGGGCATACCCAGGGAAGTCACCGAGCACGCCTTGGAGATCCGAGCCGGCTCCAAACCGGTGAAGCAACGCTTGCGCCGCTTCGACGAGGAGAAGTGCAAGGTCATCGGTGAGGAGATACACAAACTGCTGGAGGCCGGGTTCATCAAGGAGGTTCATCATCCCGAGTGGCTAGCTAATCCTGTATTAGTTAAGAAAAAGAGTGGGAAGTGGAGGATGTGTGTAGACTACACTAGTTTAAATAAAGCATGTCCGAAAGTTCCTTTTCCTTTACCACGTATTGATCAAATCGTTGATTCCACTGCGGGATGTGAAACTCTTTCCTTTTTAGATGCATATTCCGGCTACCACCAGATCAAAATGAAAGAGTCCGACCAGCTCGCGACTTCGTTCATTACCCCATTCAGCATGTATTGCTATGTTACTATGCCTTTCGGTCTCCGGAATGCAGGGGCTACGTACCAGCGATGCATGCAACATGTTTTTGGGGAACACATCGGGCCAACCGTTGAGGCTTACGTCGATGACATCGTTGTCAAAACCAAACAAGCCGATGATTTGGTAAATGACTTCGACGTTGCGTTCAAATGCCTCCGGGCAAAGAACATCAAGCTCAATCCTGAGAAATGCGTTTTTGGCGTTCCTCGAGGTATGCTTTTGGGGTTCATCATGTCTAAGCGTGGCATCGAGGCCAACCCAGAAAAGATCACCACGATAACCAAGATGGTCCCCATCCGAGATCTGAAGGGCGTACAAAGGGTCACTGGCTGCTTGGCAGCGCTCAGTCGTTTTATTTCGCGCCTCGGTGAAAAAGCACTCCCCCTGTATCGCCTCCTGAAGAAATCAGAGCACTTTTCATGGACCCTCGAGGCCGAAGAAGCTCTTGCAAAACTCAAAGCTACGCTCTCTAGCTCACCGATCCTCGTCCCTCCGACCCCAGGAGAACCGCTCTTACTTTATGTCGCCGCGACAACGCAAGTAGTCAGCGCAGTCTTGGTTGTCGAGAGGGCTGAGGAAGCACATACCTTGCTCATCCAGAGGCCGGTCTACTTCGTTAGCGAGGTGCTCTCGGAAACTAAGGTACGCTACCCGTAGATCCAGAAGCTGCTATATGCCATCGTCTTGACACGGCGCAAACTCCGTCACTACTTCGAGGGCCATCCAGTGACTGTGGTTTCTTCTTTCCCCCTGGGAGAGATAGCCCAGAACCGGGAAGCCTTGGGTAGAATCACCAAATGGGCGGTAGAGCTCATGGGTGAGACCCTCTCTTATGCGCCGCACAAAGCTATCAAATCACAGGTGTTAGCAGATTTCCTGGCAGAGTGGACCGACACTCAACTCCCCCCGGTACAGCTCCAGGCTGAGCTGTGGACCATGTACTTCGACGGGTCGTTGATGAAAACGGGAGCAGGCGTGGGTTTGCTCTTCATCTCGCCCCTTGGAGTTCACATGCGCTACGTCATCCTACGTCGAATAACATCGCCAAATACGAGGCGCTCGTCACGGGTCTGAGAATTGCCATCGAACTCGGGGTCCGACACCTTGACGTTCGAGGCGACTCCCAGCTCGTGATCGACCAGGTCATGAAGAACTCAAGCTACCGTGATCCCAAGATAGAAGCCTACTGCGAAGAAGTGCGGCGCCTTGAGAACAAGTTTCATGGCCTCGAGCTCAACCACATTGCACGCAGGTACAATGAGGCCGCCGATGAACTGGCGAAAATCGCGTCCAATCGAACTACGGTTCCACCAGACGTTTTTGCAAAAGATCTCCAGCAACCATCCGTCAACCTTGGGCCGGACGGAGGGGTCGACGTGCCATCACTCGACCCCCCACCTGAGGCAGAAGCCCCCTCGACCGGGGCTGAGGTCATGCAGGTGGAAGGTTCGACCCCACCATCCGACCCCGAGCCTGACTGGCGCATTCCGTACCTCGAACATCTCATTCGAGGGGACCTCCCCTCGGATAGGTTCGAGGCTCGACGGATCGCTCGCCGGGCCAAAACTTTTGTGATATTTAGCAACAGTAGAGAGCTGTATCGCCGCAGCCCTACTGGCATCCTCCAACGCTGCATCACGAATGGGGAAGGCAGAGACCTGCTCAACGATCTACAATCGGGGGCTTGTGGTCATCACGCGGCGCCTCGAACCCTTGTCGGAAATGCTTTCCGACAAGGTTTCTATTGGCCGACCGTGGTCTCCGACGCTGTCAAGCTAGTACGCTCCTGCAAAGGTTGCCAGTACTACACGAGACAGACCCATCTTCCAGCTCATGCCCTGCAAACCATCCCCATCACATGGTCGTTTGCTGTTTGGGGGCTCGACCTTGTCGGACCCTTGAAAAGGACAACTGGCGGCTTCACCCACTTGCTCGTTGCCATTGACAAATTCTCCAAGTGGATCGAGACCCATCCTATCACCAGCATCAGGTCCGAGCAAGCTGTGCTCTTTTTCACCGATATCATCCACCGCTTTGGGGTCCCCAACTGTATCATCACAGATAATGGCACCCAATTTACTGGTAAAAAGTTTCTAGATTTCTATGACCACCACCACATTCGTGTGCTCTAGTCGGCCGTAGCTCATCCAAAAACAAATGGCCAAGTAGAACGTGCCAACGGCATGATCCTACAAGGTCTGAAACCCAGAATCTTGGACAAGTTAAATAAACACGGCAAGAAATGGGCTGCCGAGCTTCCCTTGGTCCTGTGGAGCCTAAGAACAACACTGAGTCGAGCCACGGGGTTCACTCCGTTCTTCTTAGTCTACGGGTCTGAGGCTATGCTCCCAACTGACATAGAATACGGATCCCCAAGGTTGAAGGCCTACAACGAAAGAAATAACAACGTCACAAGAGAAGACGCCCTCTACCAGCTCGAGGAAGCCCGAGATGTGGCTCTGTTACATTCTGCCAGGTACCAGCAAAGTCTCCGACGCTACCACGACAGACATGTCCGCGTACGCGACCTCAACGTCGGGGACCTGGTGCTACGTCGAAGCCAGAACACCAAGGGACGACACAAGCTCACGCCCCCGTGGGAAGGACCGTACATCGTCGCAGAAGTACTAAAGCCGGGCAACTACAAGCTATCCAACGAGAAGGGCAAGATCCTCACCAACGCTTGGAACATTGAACAGCTACGTTGCTTTTTCCCTTAAAAAGCCTCGAGGCTCTGTAATTTCTTTTCAATCTCATTAATAAAGAATACAGCAGTGTTCAAAGTTTCGTTTTACGAACAACTAGGAAGGATCGACTCTGTTCTCCCAGAATCGACCCTCCCTCGAGGGCTACAAGGGGGGAACCCCCGGTCCTCAAAAAACTTGTACTCTTTTTCAAAAAAAAGAAAAGAAAAATTGCCACTTAAGTCGACAACGCTGCGGGAGCGCCCTGAGTCTCAAAGGGGCTTTCAAGCCACGAGATCACTTACGCCCCGAGGCTACGGTACCTCCACTCACCCCTCACGCCTAGGGGCATGACTGCATGCTAAGTAGACCTAATGACGGTTCATAACTTTGAAAAAGAATACATCCCCGGTCGCTCAAATCAGGTTCCTGCACGATCTGCGAGGCCGCAAGAGCACCCTAGAGTTCGAGGGCAGTCGAGCCACGAGACTACTTACGCCCCCAAGGCTACGGTACCTCCACTGACTCCCTTATGCTCAAAGGCACGACGGCGTGCTAAGTAAATCATGTAGAAACATGGTTCAAGCGATAAAGGGAAGAAGAACTCGAATAAAACTTAAACAAACAGTGCAGGTTTACATTTCGAGTGATTCATGGCCTCCGAGGCCACCACAACCAAAGTTAAAAATACTAACTTATTACATGGGCCTCTACGCCCAGATTTGGCTCACAGGCCCTCGTCGTTAGCAGGCAGAACCACCTCGGCTTCAAAAAGTTTGGCCAAGCGACTTCCAGGCTCCTCGGTGGCTCTGATCAGATCCAGGCAGGCGTCCTCGTTCTCCTCATCCGTTCGATCCGGATCGGTGATGAAGCCATCAGCGATGAGCTCCATGTCGTACACGAACCTAGATCGAACAACGGCCAGCGCCCTCTTCACGCCGTGGTGAAGGCCGCCTCGTATCCTTTCCCACACAAGGCGGCCCAGCGCCACCATCCGGCGGACAAAGGAGTTCCCCAGGGCGTCCTCCTCAGTATCGGCATCGGGCTCGACCCCCAGGCCGTCACACATGGAGGAGATCGCGCCCTGGAGCAACTGAGTTCGCTGGGCCTCGGCCTCGAAGAGGCTCTGGAAGGAGTTGGCCGTCGCCTGAGCTACCCGCTGCTCCTTCTCCAACTCTGGAACACAAGTGTCTAGTTAGCACAAATATGGGACCTCGATGCCAAGGCCGTTGTGCAACAAAAAACTTACCCTCGGAGTGGGTCTGCCAGCCCACAACCTCGTCGCGAAGTCCCTCGCACGTCCTCTCGAGCGCTTGGAGAGTGCCATCCCTGTCATGAATGGTCGCCCTCAACGTCTCGATCTCTTGGCGGGCGTTTGAGAGAGCCTTGTCCCTCTCCTAGACGGCTCCACTCAGCGTCGCAACCTCGTCCTTCAGGGCCCCAAAGCGAGCGGTCACTTGCCCAATCTGGACATTGAGGGTGTCACGATGCCTGCCGACAAGGGCGACGTCCTCCTCGAGCTCTTTCACCCGTGCTGACAGCGGCACGAGATCCTCACGGGCTTTGGTTGCCTCCTCCCGGGCCTTGGTCACGTCTTCACGCGCCACGGCCTTGGCCACCCGAGCCTGCACCGCCTCCTCCTTGACCGCCGCGTAGGCGACGCGCAGCTCGGCCGCCTCGGCACTCTGATGAGAAAGCCGCTTGTTGGCCTCCTCGACCAGAGCCCGTTGCCAGGCGAGCGCTGCCCACACGCCGCTCTCATTACGGATGAAGAGTGACTTACGGTGGGAGCGCTCCTTAAGCTCCAGACCATGGTTCGAAAACCAAAGAGGTTAGAACCAAAGAAAGGGGACAAAAGGATAGCAAAAAAAACCATTAAACTGAACTTACCTCGATGGCGTCTAGCATGCCGCACGGCACGGCCTCCGACGCCACACGAAGTGATCGCTCCGTGTGCCGCCGGATACCCTCGAGGTACTGCCAATGATGCACCTCGTCTCCGTCATTTAGGGCGAAGACAGGCTCCGCGCCGGGGTTGGAAGCATCCCTGAACTCAAGGGATGATCCCCCCAGCGCGGTAGCTCCTCCTCCGCCCGTACCAGGGCCAGCCGGCAAGGTCCGGCCACCCGGACGGCGGTCCGATCGGGGTGCTCTCCCGCGCCGCGGAAGGACCGACCTGACCCGCAGCTTCGGCCCCCTCAATCGCCGCAGAGGGACCGGCCTGGTCCACGGCCTCGACCTCCTCGACACCCACCACCTGTTTCCCCTTGTCGATAGGGGAGTCGTCGAGGGTTAGGTCGACCATGGCCGGGGTCGACCCTTGCGCCAGGGCTGGCCCCTCGATCGCTGGCGCCTCCTCCGGGACCATGGGCGGGGGCACGACAGCCCCACCCTCCACCTCAGCCACCGGCGGGTCCTGCTGCGGCTGCAGCTCCCTCGGCTGCGCCGCCTCCTGTCCCGCCTCTTGGGGGACCTCCACCATCACCTCTTCAACATCCGCCTGCCCTGCGTCGCGGGCGGATGCCTCAGCCTCTGTGGCCTCGACGGAGGCCTCGGCGGTCGACGTCGACCCCGGCTCCGCCCCACCCGTGCTGGGCGCCGCCACTTCTGACGGCCCCGACCCTTGCGCGGTAGGGTCGGAACTGGCAGCTACCTGAGCGCCCGCTTCAGCCTGGACAGCCGCCTCCTACTGCTTCAGGCGCTCCGTCGCGGCCTAAAGTCTTTTGACCCAGGCGAGGTCGTCCGCCACCATCCAATTGATGACGGCGGCACTCGACCGGAGCGACTTCACGGGGGTCAGCCCCGCAAGCTCCGCCTTGCACTTGTGCCTGTGAAGTATGAAAGTACATTAGAAATAGGACCGTTAAGTAACAAAAAGATGGGGCACGAAAAGCTTACCCAGAAAGGGGCAGCAGGGACCTCGACCCCGGCCGATCGGAAACCCCTGACGGCGCCTGTGGCGGCCTCACTGCCGGCACCCCTACAGGCCGAGCGCTCCTTGGGGCCCTGGTTGGTTGGCCGCCTTGGGTCCTCTGTGCCTCCGAGGCTAGCTGGCCTCGGGTCCTCATGCCCGCAGGCGGCACCCCCGATGATGACGCCGGCGCCGCCGTCCCAACTGCCGGCTGAACTTGTGGAGCCTGGACTTGCAGGGGCGGCATCGTCGACCCCTCCTGTGGGGTCCGGGACGAGGCGGCCCCTCCCGTCGAGGGGCCCGCCTCTTCGCCCGCCTCCTCCATCTCCTCATCTACCACGACAGTCACGGGGGCTAGCCCCGACACCTAGGAGGACGACCCCCCGACGGGCTCTAGATAGGGGCGCACGTCGGGGAGGTCCGCCAGCCCTATCGCGGCGTCATACCACGACAGGGCGTCGTCATCCCCATCGCTGTCATCGTCGTCGTCGTCCTCCCCCGAGACCGTCTCGGAGGGGGACTCCTCGAGGGGAAGCCTGTCGAGGCTGTGCTGACACCGACGCTTCATCAGCTCCTCCCGCTCCTTGGCCTTACGGATCTAGCGCTTCTTAGCGGCGTCCTTCTTCTTCTTCCTCTTCTTCTGGGACGCCTGTTGGCGTCACACCTCCCGAGCCGGCTGGTCCTCTGGGAGCGGCGGCCGTGTCTCCCTCACCGCCGACAAATCATACGCATCGACCTTGACTAAATCAAAAGAATCTGAAAATAGACAAAACAAATAAATATACTGGCAATAGCACTTACCAGAGGCTCGAACCCCTGGGTGGGCCGCATCGGCACCTTGTCGACGTCCTCCGGCTTGAAGTTCCCCACCATCCGGCGCGCACGCCAGAGGACCTCCTCGAGGGTGAGGGACTCGTGCGACATTCTGCTCCCCTCCAATGACGCCTCCGGCGTCATCTGGTCGAGCCGGAGTCGACGCTGTGACAACGACATCACCCTCCGACGGTGGAATGCCATGGCCACCACCGCCGCCGTCAACCCACGTAGGCGGAGTTGTTGCAACGTGGCTAGCAGCGGGTTCAGCCGCGGCTTCTCGGCCTCCGCGATGCCGTACGCCCAGTTCTCCTCTTGGGCGACTAGCACCCGGCCGGTATACCTCGGCAGCTGACTCTCATCATTGCAGAGGTAAAACCAGCCGTCGTGCCAGCCGCTGTTTGAGGAGATCAGCTGGGCCAGGATATATTGGTCGTTGCGACCGGACCGCACCTGCAGGACGCAGCTCCCCGCACGCACCACGCGCCGCGACCCTCGCCCCCCCCCCCCGCCTTCTTGGCGAAGAACTCCGCGCTGAAGAGATGGAGCCACAGATTCCACTATGGCTCCATCCCCAGGTAGCCCTCACAGACCGCCGCGAAGATGGCGGCCTGTGCGACGGCGTTGGGGGCGAGGTGGTGCAGCTCCACCTTGTAGTAGTGGAGAAGCGCACGCATAAAGGCGCTGGCCGGCACGCCGAACCCCCGCTCGTGGAAGCAGATGAAGCTGACCACGTATCCTTCAGGGGGTGCCGGCTCCCGGTGGTCGGGCGACGGCGCGATCCACTCCGGCCGCGACCGGCTCGTCTTCGGCCGCAGCAGTTCGTCATCGACCAGTTCCTCCAGCCTCCTCTCCGTCACCGAGGAGGTAGCCCAATCGTCAGCGGGAAGAAGCTGGCCCATTCCTGCCATTGACGCCGGGAAGCTACACAGAAAAAGGGGGGGCGACGGCGGCGGCGCTGGATGAAGGCAGAAGGGCGCAAGGGGGGCAAAGAGAGCAATCTATGGCAAGGAAGGCTAAAAGGCAAAGGGCCTGTGGTGGGAAACGGACCCCTAGACCTTGCTCTTATAGCCTAACTGTTTCCTCAAAACTCACAGGAATGGGCATGTGGCCGCTATCCATGTCGTAACCGTACACCACTTCACCCACTACCGCGCCAATCTCGCCTCCCCTCCTAAAAAGGCGCACCCGACAAATGGGCAGGGGAAGGATCCACGGATGGATATTCCCAGACACCTGGGAAACGGGCTCCGAGCCCGATATGAGTCTCGAGGGAGCGGAAGCTGGCCCTCGACTAGGGTTCGACAGCTACCCTCGAGCGACAGAGTTAGGGACGACCAGGGATGCGCCCGTACATGGCCAGGGCTCGAGCCACGCTCTCGAGGCACCCCAAGACGTATTTGAGGCTGTAGGAGAAGGTCGACGTAGGAATCCCCTCGGAGGGAGGCACCAAGCCCTCGAATCCCATCGTAGGGAATCGAGATCCACACGACCGCTCCTTGGCATTCTTGAGAGCACCTCTAGGCCGCTAGCCGACTCCTACCGAATGGAGCACGGGCTCACACTCAAATTCCCCCGCTAGTAGCTCGCTAGAGATCATCGGAACTAGCCCAAACAGGGGTAGTACGACGTTCCCCACCCCTCCTCCTTCCTAAAGGAGGAGCGTGAGGGTCGAATGATAAAAGACGGCCGAGACTCTGATCGACCTCATGCGTACGAGGCTCGGGAGCTCTACCGCAACAAACCAAACCTCAAAACGAGAAGACATGAATTACCCGGCAAATCAAGGCCATTCCCCAATAGAACGTATAAAAGACCTCGGAGGAGTTCAAACACTCCACCGAGGCCTCGGGGGCTACACCCGGCGGGTGCGCTCGCGCGCCCCCACCGGAAAAAACCGCGACGCTACGACTCTAGTTCATTAACTGACAAGCCTCTGAGAGAGTGAACACACACTCACCCAAAGGCTCGGGGGCTACTGTCGGTACCAACAGTATGGGGGTACCCACAACCAACGATAATAAAAAACAAAACAATTAAACCACAGCAAAAAGACAGCCCACCTCGACCATGCACAAAGTCCGCCTCGTACGAGGCAAGCTCGACGGAACGCCTCGAACGCGCTCCATTTCCGACTCGTACGAGGCACCCCCGACGGGAACGCCTCGACCGCGGCCCGTCCCATGCGAAGCCAGTACAAAAAGGCACCTCGACTGCGTTCCGACTCGCACGAGGCTCGCTCGACTACCAGCAAAACTCCGACTCGCATGACCCTGGGTCGGAGCGCTTGACCCACTCTATTCACCTACTTTGAGACAAAAGTCAGAGCATTTAATGCGATTACCTGCTACCATCTACCGACATGGCTACAACCGTGATCGACGTGGGAGCAACGCCGGTGTCAGTCCTCACTGTTTTACCGCCCATCCCGTGATGGGAGGTGAAACCTGTCACTGTGTGCGCCTTACCACGCCCTGTTTATCACCAATCGCCCTCGAGGGAGGATATGACAAGGCCCGTATTCCACGATCTCGGAGATTCGGCCTTATCCATCCGGCCTCAACCCAGCCTCGACCCAACCTCAACGCCCAGCACTGTTCGACAGGAAAGAAAGGCCGACGTGGCCCAGGGTTTCGGGTCATTTCACCGTCTCATCCCCAACGTCACCACGGTGTCCAGGGATGGCCGGCCATTCCTGGAGCACGCCGCTACAATCACTTCTACAGGGATCGACAACACATCACCTCAAGACACCCCGGTGTCCTAGCCTCCTCTTACCCTATAAAAGAGCAGGCCAGGGCTCTACAAGGGGACACAGGCAAGACACAAGTCCAAAGCCAAGTACCAGCAAGCAAAGGCTCCTGACTCAGAGATCAACATCTCAAGCAATCACCCTTGTACACTTTTTTCTCTTCTTGAGACTTAGGCTCGGCGCCCTCTCTCACAAGCTTGTAACCCCTACGCAAGCACCTCGGTGCAAGGAAATACAAACTCTCCCCTCCCCGCTGGATGTAGGGCCTTCTTTTGCCTGAACCAGGATAAACCCCCGTGTGTTCTCCTTGCATCACCATCCAGGTTAGGGACACGCAGCACTCACTCGTCGGTTTAGGACCCCCACGGGACCGAACACTGACACAATCCTTTAGAGAGCTCCAAGCATCTCATGAGTGTTTAAAGGAAGACCATGAGGAGCTTGGCCTTGCTCACACAAAGCTTGAAAAAGCTCACTCGTCTCTTCTAGAGCAAGTCAAGATGGAGGAGACCAAGAAAGAGGCAATTGTGACATGCGACAAGGGCTCTACTTGTGATTTGATTTATGAATCTTTCTTTGAGCCTATTATTGTTGCCTCTACTAACCCTTTTTGTAGCACTTTCATTTCAACCTCATCTACTAGTGATGGTTTCACTTATGATGTCTCACTAATAGTTGAGAATGAGACCCTCAAGAAGGAGGTCAATGAGCTCACTCACGCTTTAGGCAAGGCCTATAGTGGTGAGGACCGCTTGCTTATGTCCTTGGGTAGCCAAAGAGTATCTCTCAACAAAGAGGGATTGAGGTATACCCCAAGAAAGGCAAGACTGCCTTTGCTCCTCACAAGACTAGTTTTATAAAGAATAATGGTCGGTATTGCACTAGTTGCAAGCAAGTTGGTCACTGTTGATGGTAGATAAGTATCATTTTTAACCGTCAACATAGCATGAGAAAGGACCTAAATATAAATACTATCTAGATATAGGGGTTACAGTGACAGAATTCTACGAGTTTTGGTGAATATCTATTTCTATAGGGGGTTATCAAGAAATAACCAAAGGAGGTCCACATGTCAGATTTACATAGAGAGAAACCGACCATACTATGAAAAAGAATACTCTAAAAGACTCGAGAAGATTTTTCCCCGGAGGGTAGGACCCACAGGCCAAGCAACAGGGGCGGCCGCCCCTAAGCCTAGGCGCCCGCCCCACCTAGGAAGCCAATCAGCTTCCACCTCATGGATCCTGCCTCCACCGCCTTTGAGGATCAATAAAAAGTCGTTGATGAAGGTCGATTTGATCCAAGGGCTGTGGTGCTTCCTAGATGGCTATATAAGAAAGGCCCCTGACCCCAGGAGAAACCCTAATTCATTCAATTCATTAGAGAGAGAACTCATTCCATTCATTTAGAGAAGCCTTAGAGCCACCATCTCAATTAGATCTCTAGTTTAGCATAGTTACATAGGATTAGAACTAGAAGGAGCCAAGCATTGCTTGATTTTCGGATCTGTCAAGAGAATACTTGGTAATTCTATCCTACTTTTGTATTTGTTCTTATATTGTTTATCTAGTTCATCATTTGTATGGGCGTGGTGCCTATACCGTATTTACCTGCGATTGCACCCTATATTCCGGACCATGTAGTAGATCGCGGGAGTGACAGTCCTGTTGAGTCCTTTGTAGTCCACCTCCTGAGTATAGGGCAGGTAGAGTATAACTATTATAGGGAAGTGACGGCTATGTTCTATATCTTCCTTAGTAATATCACTATGCGTAGATATAACATTTTCTTGCCATGATTGCCAAGTGTAATTGCACTAATCATCGTATGCTTTGACTGTATAGTTAGAATAACTTAGGATTTATCCTTATAGTTCATCCTAATCCATGCTAGTGCTATATACTTAGAGTAATCTATTGAGATGCTTATCATTATATGTGGCTATGTGCTTATCAGTTATCTCTTATTATTCTTTATTCATATATATATTATTTATCTTGTGACACTTACCCTGTATGAGAAGATCAATAAAGACATGGTTATGCTCTCCATTATCACATGCAGTGATGCTCATTGCTCAATATCCTTAGCATCCCTTCCCAGTGGTAAAAATATAAATAATGATACCTGGATTACTCCTGGTTAAAATGCTACATCGGTATTATCTGTGCGCTTGAGGATTTCATATTTATTTCAGAGGAGCGTTTGCATATTTTAGTACCAGCACCTTTAGTGTCATGCTGGGGATGACAACCTAGCTTAGGTGGCGTTAGAGGTGTCAACAGTCACATAAAGCAATATTACAATAACAAGAAATCACATGCTAATGTATCCTCAATTAGGTTTGATTCTTGTTATTTGCTTACCAAGGGTATCAATGGTGTAAAGGCTAAGTTTGTTGGTACATCTTTGTTGAGCCTAAAGAAGAAGGCTATTTGGGTACCAAAGAGCTTGTGACTAACCTTCAAGGACCCAAGCAAGTTTGGGTACCTAAAAAGAATTGATTTTTCTTTTTAATGTCAATTACAAAGCCAGAGGAAGGCATTGGGTGTTTGATAGTGGGTGCACACAACACATGACCGATGATTCAAGAATGTTCAATTCAATCAAGTCAAATGATGGTGTGTTCAAAGTATCACGTTTGGTGATAATAGCAAAGGCAAGGTCAAGGGGCTTGGTAAAATTGCTATATCCAATGATTTGAGCATTTTCGATGTGCTATTAGTAGAGAGCTTGGACTTCCACCTTTTGTCGGTGGCTCAACTTTGTGATCTTAGTTTCAAGTGCATCTTTGGTGTTGATGATGTAGAGATCATAAGTGTAGATGACTCTAATTTGATCTTCAAAGGCTTTAGATATGAGAATCTATACTTGTTTGATTTTGATGCTAGTGAAGCGAAATTGTCAACATGCTTGTTCACTAAATCTAGCATGGGTTGGTTATGGCATAAAGACTTGGTCATGTTGGGATGAAGCAATTGAGCAATTTAGTGAAGCATGATTTGGTTAGAGACTTGAAAGATGTCATATTTGAGAAAGATAAGCTATGTAGTATATGTCAAGCTAGAAAGTAAGTGGGCAACACTCATCCAAAGAAGAGTACAATGAGCACATCCAAGGCATTTGAGCTTTTGCATATGGATTTATTTGGACCAACCACTTATACAAGCATTGGTGGCAACAAGTGTGGCTTTATGATTGTGCATTATTTCACTAGATATACTTGGGTAACCTTTCTTGTTGACAAGAGTGATGTGTTTACAACATTCAAGACATTCATCAAGAGAGTATAAAATGAGTTTGAAACTACAATCAAGAAGGTGAAAAGTGACAATGGAAGTAAATTCAAGAATACAAGAATTGATGAGCTTTGTGATGAGTATGGCATTAGACATCAATTCTCGGCTAAGTACACACCATAATCCAATGGGCTAGTTAAAAGGAAGAATAGAACTTTGATTGACATGACAAGATCAATGTTGAGTGAATACAATGTTAGCCATTCCTTTTAGGCTGAAGCTACCAACACGTCTTGCTTCTATAGCAACCGTCTCTATTGCCATTAATTCCAAGAGAAGACACCATATGAGATCTTGAATGGTAGAAAGTCCAATATTACATACTTTCGGGTCTTTGGTTGCAAATGCTACATATTGAAGAAAGGCACAAGATTGAGCAAGTTTGAGAAGAAATGTGATGAAGGTTTCTTGCTTGGCTACTCCACTCTAGCAAAGCTTATAGAGTTGGAACTCGGCTAGTGGTACTCTTGAGGTGGTTCATGATGTGGAATTTGATGAAACTAATGGCTCTCCAGGATGAAAACCTAGAAGATGTGAGAGGTACTCAATTGGCCAATGCAATGAAGAAGATGGATATTGGTGACATAAGGCCTAGAGAAGTGATTGAAGTTGAAGAAGACAAAGATCAAGTGCAAGTTAGTGGTTCTCATGATCAAAATCAAGCTAGTTCATCATCTCAAGCGCGAGATCCTCAACAAGTGGCTAGTACATCATCTCTACCAAATGACCAACCAAGTGTAAGAAATCAAGTTCAAGTGCTCCAACCATCCAATGTTGCAAGAAATCATCCCCTAGATTCAATTATTGGTGATATCTCAAGAGGTATACAAACAAGATCAAGATTGGCATCATTTTGTGAACACTTCTCATTTATGTCATCCATTGAACCTAAGGAGATAGATGAAGCTTTGAAGGATATTTATTTAGTCAATGCTTTGTATGAAGAGCTAAACGACTTCAAGAAAAATCAAGTATGAGAGTTAGTTGAGAGGCCTAAGGATCATAATGTGATTGAAACCAAGTGGGTCTTTGGTAACAAGCAAGATTAAGATGGGATAGTTGTAAGGAACAAACCAAGATTAGAGGCTCAAGGTTACACTCAAGTAAAGGTCTTGACTTTGATGAAACTTATGCCCCAGTTGCAAGATTGGAAGCAATTAGGATCTTGTTAGCTTATGCTTGTGCCCACAACATCAAGTTGTATCAAATGGATGTGAAAAGTGCATTTCTCAATGGGTACATCAATGAGCTTATGTATGTTGAGCAACCTCCCAGTTTTGAAAATGAGAAGAAGCCCAACCATGTTTACAAGTTGAGAAAAGCTTTGTATGGCTTGAAGCAAGCACCTAGAGCATGGTGTGAGAGGTTGAGGAATTTCCTACTCTCTAAAGGGTTTATCATGGACAAGGTTGACACCACTCTCTTCACCAAGAAGATTAGAAAGGACTTGTTTGTGTTGCAAATCTATGTTGATGATATTATATTTGGATCAATCAATCAAGATTTTTATGAGGAGTTTGGAAAGATGATGACAAATGAGTTTGAGATGTATATGATTGGAGAGCTTAGCTACTTTCTATCACACCCAGTTTTAAGGACAAAACTAGAAATACACTATATGTGAAATAAAGAAGTCAAATCTCACATATAGCCGCAGATAAGTGTAATATCAAGAGACAAATGCTTAATAAACATAACACAATAGTATAAGCTTTAACCTTAGAGAGCAACACAGCGGAAAGACAACTCCAAACACCAGGTGTAGACTTCACTCTAGGAATAAACTGACTGGTTGATCACAAGCTTAATAACTCCAGAGACTATCCTGAGGTGTGGAAAATAGCAAGAATGAGTCCATGTCGAACTCAGCAAATATAACATGGGGTTCATGGAAGCTCAAAAAGGCTAGACACTGGTTTGGTAGAAATTGATGGTGCTAAGGATGATGTATATTGGCAACTCCGATTTATATCACGCTTCAAAGGTCCATTCTTTACACCTTAGCATCATTTGGTAGAAATTGACTCCTATATTTCCTATCTAAGCATATGTGTAAGATTTCAAATCCAAACTCTTAGCACATATGTAAGGAGAGCAATTGCTACCATTTTGGGTTTATGAAACTTGTCTATATCCTTTACACATGGTAAAATGCTTGGGTAAGCAACATAAATCCAAAAGAATTTTTTGAAAATCTTTGTAAATAGGTTGTCATCAATTCCAAAAAGGGGAAGATTGAAAGCTCAATTTGATTTTGGATAATTGATGAAACCTAGGGGCTAATCATTGTGCGAAGTGTGTATACACAAAATGATAAGTCCCATGCCAAGTGGTGGAGCTAGATGATAGTCATGGTGATGGAGGTGACCAAAAGATGATCAAGTGCTTCACATTTGGAAAAGAAGAAAGAGAAAAACAAAAATAGGCTCAAAGCAAAGGTATATATGATAGGACCATTTTTGTTTTGCACTTAAGACACCATAGAGGGTGTGAGTGACTTAGGATCGATAGACGTACTATAAAGAGGGGAAATCTTTAGCTAAATGGTTTATCGAGTGCCACTAGGTGTCATGATTCATGCATTGCATTTAGGAACCTAGTGTGCTAACATGTGACCCTTGTAAAATGCTTTGAAAATACTAACACACATGCACACAAGTTCTACACTTTGTGGTTAGTGAGTCCGAAGCAAGGGTGAAGTGGTCGCGGACTTAAAAAAGAAAAAGGAGGAGACAACAGTGATTGGACTCTGGCGCCAGGGTGACCAGACTCACCCCGGGCGCGTCTGGTCAGTCAGCAGAGGAGAGTGCGTGGCAGAGAGAGGACGACCGGACGCTGGCGCGTCAGGTCATCACTGATCGGGCGCGTCTAGTCATTGAAACCTCACTCGGGAGGTTTACTGGATTTGACCAGACGCTGCCAGGCAGTGCATCCAGTCACTCTCTCATGCGTCAAGTCTTTGGTCGGGCATCGCGGGCGTGCGCGTGACCGGACCCGACGGCCGTGTGTCCGGTCGCTGTCTGGTGCGTCCGATCGCTCGTTGACTGACTGGTTGACCGTTTTCGACCGTTGAAATCTGACGAACGCAGTTGAACGGAGGGACACGTCGTAGGCATCGGGTGACCATACTCACTCGATCGGACGCAGGGTAGTGTCCGGTCTACCCAAGAGCTTCCAATGGCTATGTTTGTTTTGGGGGTCTATAAATAGAAAGGTACCGGCTTGGGGCTCACTCTCTTGTCACTTTAACATACTTGACACCCTTGTGAGCCTAAGCAAACACCTTCCACTCATCTCCATACTCGATTCGTCATCAAAGTGAGATTGGAAGTGATTCCTAGTGCATTTGCTTGATTGATTGCATCTAGTGAAACTTGGGGATCGTTGTGGCTGCGGAGTTTTTGTTACTCTTGGTGGTTGTCGTCACCTAGACAGCTTGGAGCAGCAGAGGAGTTATGGCAAGAGTTGGTGATTGTTCTTGGCTCTTGTGCCTTCCCTGGCGGAGCGCCAACGGAAACTCTAGTGGATTGAGCGTCTCATTGATCTACCTCACTTGTAGATCAGTTCTTGCAGTGTCCAACGTGTGGACGAGGTTTGTGCAACACCTCTTATCCTCCAAACCACCAAGTGTTGGTCGACACAATGGGGATTAGTGTGCCGACAAGCGCGTGAACCTCAGGAGAAAAATCTTGTGTTCATCTTGTGATTAATTGGACTTCTCCCGGTGTTTGGTTGTCTACAATGTGATTGGTTCATCCCTCGACGCGACGGTATAATTACCTCACTCGTTCTATTACTTTTCTGCAAACTAGTTGTAGCAAGCTCTTTAGTGTAGCTAGAATTGAGAGCTTACTTTGTAGCTTAAGTTCATTTAATGGAGCTCTTTAGTGTAGCAAGTTTGAGAGCTCTTAGTGAGTAGCAACTTAGCTCTTGTGTGTGCTTAGTGATTATAGCTATTAGAATTGTTTGGATAGGTGGCTTGCAACCCTTGTAGAGCTGAAGCAAAATTGCATTAAGACGTTTGTCATACTAATCAAATTGCTCTAGTGATCTTGTAGAATTTTAATAGACTATTCACCCCCTTTAGCTATATTAGGACCTTTCAAGGGTGAGGCACTGCCATAGACACGATCATGGAGGACAACCACCATTGCAAGTTTGACATTCTTGCTGCCATGAGTACCTTCCCCCTCTCTATCTCTTTGGTTCGCATCACCAACATTAAGCAATAGAGTCATTGTTGACGGTCCTTAAGTATCAATTATAACTATCAAATAAATAGAGAAAAGGATCCAAATGAAACAACACCTAGACTTAGGGTTTTATCTGACAGAATTCCATGAGTTTTGCTGTTTATCTATTTCTGCAGGGGGTTATCAGGAAATACGGAAGAAAGGCCCACATGTCGGATTAATGACGGGATATTAACCGAACACGTAATTATCTTACATCTAGAAGAGTCCAGAAGCCACGAGAACGAACGGGAGGCGTAACAGAGCCGGGGACAGGGCGCCCGCCCTAGTCCCTAGGGCGCCCGCCCTGCTGGCTCAGCCAATCAGGCTCCGCCTCGAGGATTATGCTCCACCGACCTAGAGGTTCAATTAAAACCGCACGATCAATGTCAGTTTGATCCAACGGCCCAGATTCATCCGAAAGGGCTATATAAGCAAGGCCCCTGACCCTGGAGGAGAGGCCCTCGTCTCATACTTCAAACCCTAATTCAGGAGGAGAGCCTCTGATCAAACCCTAGAGCCACCACATCAACTAGATCTCTAGTTAGCATAGCTACATAGGATTAGAACTAGAAGGAGTCAATCTTCGATTGGTTCCCGGATCTGTCAAGAGGATTCTTGGTAATTCCTCTATTGTTCTTCAATTATTCATCATTGTTCTTCAATATTATGAATATGACTTTATTCTATTTCAATATATTGGTTATGACCTTGCTCTACTTGATTATATTTGCAATTATATTGTTCTTAGTTTATCATAGTTATATGCTTGGCTTAGTTAGATTGGAATTATATACATGCCTAGGATCGTATAGCGTTTATCCATGTGTACAGTGGGTGAATGATAACTATTGTGTAGACGTGGTGTCTATACCGTATTTATCTGCGATTGCACCCTATATGCCGGATTGTGGGGTAGTTCGCGATAGTGACAGCTTCGTTGATTCTTATATAGTCCCCCTCTCGTGTATAGGGCAGGCAGAGCAACACTATTACAGGGGAGTGATTGCTATGTTCTTCATCTTCCTTGCTAATATTCACTATGCATGGATATAGTCTTTTCTCACCATGATTGCCAAGTATAATTGCACTAACTATGATATGCTAGACTTTATAGTTAATAATAACTTAGGGAATATCTTTGTAGTTCATCCTAATTCCATGCTAATGACTTGCTAGAATATCTATTGAGGTGCTTATCATTATTATATGTGGCTAGCTGATCAGATTAATTATCTTTGTCACCATTATCACTTTACCTTTACTTAATGTGACATTTATACCTGTATAAAGAGATTGATAAATACTCTCGGTTATACATGCAATGATGTGTACTCAGTTCCATATTCTCATTCCATTATCAACCATGATACTTAGAAATCCCTTCCCAGTGGTAAAAATATAAATAACGATACCTGGAATACTTTCCGGTTAAAATGCTACATCGGTATTAATCTGTGCGCTTGCAGATCCCTTTTATTATTTATCTTGATGAGCAAATGCATATTTCAATACCGCGTCTCTCATGTCATGCTGGGGATGACAACTTGGCTTAAGTGGCATGAGGGATAGGTTTGGCATTTTTGGCGCCGTTATCAGAATTAGAAAACTAAGTCTACTTTTGGTAGTGACGTTAAGAATGCCCAACAAGTATTTTTGGCGCCGTTGCCGGGGAAGGTTGATTACTAAGTAGGACTGAATATGGAACTTTGAGTCATCATTTGCATCACTAATCTGATCGAGCTTATCAATTCTCTTATACAGTTTTACCCCTGTATTTTCCATTTTGATTATTTATTGCAGGGTGATGCATGAATAGAAGACATCTTCCAGACAACTTTGTTGACGATCCCGAAGCCTTATTCAGAAGAACAAGAGCCAAGCTCAAGAAGACATCGTCAACACTTCAGCACAAAGCTTCATCCAAATCTGAAGACCACCGAAGTTTCATCCGGAATTTGTCGACTGAATTCGAAGCCATGGCGAACAAGTCGATCCGCGAGTTCTCAGCTCCCACTACGGACAACATCCGCACTGGACTTGCTGGGGAGATCGACCGCAACTTCGAGCTCAAGCCTGGGCTCATCAACATGGTGCAAGCTAACCAGTTCTGTGGGAAGCCACATGAAGACGCTAGTGCTCATCTTTAACACTTCCTGGAGATCTGCAGCACTTTCACCATGGCTGAAGTCCCCAGAGACGCCATACTACTTCGCCTTTTCCCATTCTCACTGTTGGGGAGAGCGAAGCAGTGGTTCTACGCTACAAAGGAGAAGAACACTACGTGGGCACTCTGCTCCACGAACTTTCTGGACAAATTCTTTCCCATGGGCAAGACCAATGCTCTCCGTGGGAAGATTACAAGTTTTCAGCAACAACATGATGAATCCATTCCAGAAGCATGGGAGCGCTTCCAAGACTACATCCTAGAATGTCCCCATCATGGAATGGAAAGCTGGCTGTTGATGCAGACATTTTATCATGGGCTCATTAACAGTGCCCGTGAAACCATGGATGCTGCAGCTGGAGGAGCATTCCTATCACTCACCATACCTCAAGCCACAGCTCTTGTGGAGAAGATGGCATCCAACCAAGGTTGGAATGAAGAAAGAACTCAGACACGCAAGAGAGGTGGAGGTATGCACCAGCTCAAGGAGGTAGACATGCTGTCTGCCAAGCTAGACCTACTCATGAAGAAGCTCGATGATCGAGCTGGAGAAAAGAAAGAAGTCATGCACGTCTACGACTCTCACATGACTTGTGAGGAGTGTGGAGGTACTGGACACTCGGGCAATCACTGTCCTGAGTTGCTGGAGGACGTGAACTACATCAACAATAACAACAACAACTACTACAACCGTCCTCAGCAGAATCAAGGTTGGAATCAACAGAGGCCTAACTACTCAGGTAATTACCAAGGTAACAATTCTTTCAATAATAATAATAATTATCCACCTTTGAGAGAGTTAGTATCCAACCAAGGAAAGCTAATGGATAACCTGTCTAAGAAATTGGCATCTAATGATAAAATACTAGAAAATATAAATAATAGAATGGATAATTTCTCTACTGCCATCAAGAACCAGATTAGCTTTAATAAAATGATTGAATCTCAGTTGAATCAAATAGCTGCTGCTGTTCCTGCTACTAACCCCGGTATACCATCACAACCGGAAGGACTAGAATCTGCAAATCTTGTAGACATGTTTGATGCAGGAGATTACTGGAGTAACCCTATCGTGGAAGTAAGTACTGACCGTCTGCCGGTCAAGAGAGGCGATCCAGGACGCCCCGTCATCCCGATCTCCATCGGCATGCGAGACTTCCCAGAAGCACTCTGTGACTTTGGCTCTAGCGTCAACATCATGCCCAGGGTACTCTATGAAAAACTCTTTTCACAACCATTATTAGAAACAACCATGTGTTTGCAGCTTGCAGATAGGACACTGAGTTTCCCAAGAGGAATATTGAAGAACATCTGTGTCCGAGTGGGTTCCTCGTACGCTCCAGCAGACTTCGTAGTGATAGAGACCGGTTCTGATGAGAGGGCTCCCGTCATCCTAGGGAGACCATTCCTGAACACCGCGGGAGCTGTCATCTATGCTAGTGCTGCCAAGATCAGTTTCTACATCAAGGGGAGGAAGGAAACGTTTTCCTTCAAGAACAAGACCGCACAAATCCCAGAGCAACCCCAATATGAACCAAAGAAGAGGACCAACAGAAGGAACAAGAGCAAGAAGCAAGTATGGACCGAGACAGTTAAGATGGTCACTGCCGTGCACAAAGGTCAAGATCGCCAACTCAAGTCACCGTTCTTGCCTAAGAAGGATGACCCAGGTATGCCAAGCATTTATTGCTCCATTAATGGGTCCCACTTCTACAAGACACTTTGCGACACTGGGTCGGGCGTCAACATAATGGCCAAGGTCACCTATGAACTTCTGTTCGGAACCATGCCCTTAAACCCAACATATATTCAGCTCCAGATGGCAGATCAGACATTCCGATAGGTCGAAGGTACAGTAACTGACGTCCCTGTCAAGATAGATGATCACTTTGTCCATACAGACTTTCAGGTTATTGACATGGGAGAAGATGAATACGATCCACCCATCATCCTTGGAAGACCATTCCTTAGTACTGTCAAAGCAATCATTTACATTGGAACTGGAGAAGTCCACATGCACTTCCCCTCTGAGAAGGTACGTCTTTACTTTACTGACCCTAACTATGTATTTGAAGAATCCAAGCAGGTCAGGACAAGAAGAAGGCGGCGTAACCACAATCAGAAGCAACAGGTCATCAAGGACGGATGGGCAGATTATGAAGGAGAAGTGGTAAGATCTGAAGACATACCACTCAACCAACACTGTCCTGAGGAGACCAAAGCACCGAGACAGGTATGGAAAGAAAAGACAGTTGTACATGAAGAAGAGGCGCTGCCAAAAACACCGACTACGCCATCCACCAAGTCCCAGGACGACTGAACGAATAAGAGTCCCGTTCGGAGGACTTAAAAACACTGAACGCCTTGCCAAGAGGTAACTTGGTAGTTATCCTTTCCTTTTAATTATTTACTTTATCTTAAATAGTTTGCTTAGTTAATCATATTCATACTATCTTAAAAAGAAAATAAAAATGTTAAAAACCCTAAAGCCCCATGTGAGTATGCGAGTGGCATAAAACCCATAAGTACATTCACTGTGGTGGCATAAAATATATATATATATATAATAAATACATAAATATTTTCTTCTGCTTTATAAAAGAAAAAAACAACATAAAAAAATCAAGGAGGCTCAGCATGATAAAGGCTAGATATTTATGCTAACACTTAATCAGTTCCACAAAGCTTTGTTGTCTATTTGAGCTTCACAGAATTCAAGGAGACTAGCAGACAGAGGACATTCTAATCGCTGTCAGGGTGCTGCCGACTTTCAAATACACCTCCGCCATCTGCTAGCTACATCAGAAGAGATTATGTCAAGATCCAGCTTGGGGGAGAGCACCTCCATTATCTTGCTAAGTATTTCTATCTTTATCTTTATATTTATATATACTTCTACCCTATAAAAATAAAAATATACATAACTATGAAAAAAAACCAAATAAAGATTTTGTGCTTATATATATACCTATATCTTTTGCTTAGTGTGTTTTAATAAATAAATAAAGTGGCTATGCTAAACTGAATCTAGATAATAATAAAACTCTAGCATGGATATGATGAATAGTTGCTTTGCCTAACTTTCAAATTTGAAGTCCTCTCTCTAAGTTTAGACATAACTGTTATCATTTAAAGCTTGCTCTAAACCTGAACTTGTGGGAAGAGAACTTGATCTAAAGTCTAAGTTGTTAACAGATATGATATGGGAAGGTTGAGCTGCTGTTTATCTATTCCTAGAGATGCTAGAATTCTGGAGAATTTTATCTTTAAAAATCTTAAAATGCTACATGATGAGTTCCTGTATGATGAGAGTTTAAGTTCCTACCACAGCCATACATACATGCTTGCTAGACTTTAAGCCATACCTTTACTTTTTACTGCTTATGAGCATTGAGTGTAGTCAAGCTGTGTAGACCCTTAGGAGCTTGTCATGCAGTTAAAATCAAGATTCACTTGCACGATCACTCATACATGCTGCTTCTACTCCGGAAGTACGCATCCACATATATCCACTCATTCTCATCTCCAGATCCACATAAAATTATTCTACTCCTAATCCGGGAGAGAATAGCCAAAAATATTTTCCCATTCTTGTTATCCCCTGTGAAATAAATGCTCAAGCTATTTTGGTTACTACCACTTGCTATATTATTCTAAGGAGATGAGTGCTCTATACGAGGAAATAAAAAGGGGCAAGTGCCCGGAACCTCGAAAAGAAAAAGGTACGAGGAAATAAAAAGGAGCAAGTGCTCGGAACCTCGATGAAAAAAAAAGAAAAAGTGTGAGAAGAGAGGTAAAAATGGACAAGTGTCCGACAGTAGAATTAGGGGTACAAGATACCCACCTGAGAGGAAAAAAAAGAAAATATAGAGCACCTCATTCTCCTCAAGAGCTTTAAAAGCAAGAAAGGTACGTATCCCCTCAAAAAGAGCAAAAGTAGAATTAGACTTTCACCATTGTTATCATCACTATCACCATACACCATTTATTCGCCACACATGCACATCTTGATTTGACTTATTGGCTTGTTTCTCTGGATCCATGGTTTGACTATGCAATAAATGTCTTGTAAGTATGTATACTTTATCTCCCACCGATGAGCTCTAGATATCAAAAGCCTTATTAGAATACGATGAGAGAGAAGACAATGTCACTCTGCCTTATACCACAAATACTACATACTTTGCTTTGAGAGAAGGCAGACATCATTACTGCCTTGGTGAGGATCCAGAAATACCACAAAAGAGAGACCTGAGAGAGTCATACAAGGAATCTCTGAGTTTTATTTGAAAATCTGCAAAAAACTCCAAGAGCTATAGCTAATCAAGAATAAGAGACATGGCGCTTGACTAGACTGTTCTATCTTTTAACCGCTCAAGACAAAGGTGACGGTTGCAAGTCCCATGGTGAAAGGTATAATGAGTAAGTTTTAAGTCTTGACAGTTTACTTTAACTCAGAGATGAGACTCTATTTGAAAGCATGTGTACCGTCAAAATTCAAAGGCATTTCAGCAACTACTGAGTCTCTCCTTGCTCAGGGACGAGCAAGAGGTAAGCTTGGGGGAGTTTGTTGACGGTCCTTAAGTATCAATTATAACTATCAAATAAATAGAGAAAAGGATCCAAATGAAACCAACACCTAGACTTAGGGTTTTATCTGACAGAATTCCACGAGTTTTGCTGTTTATCTATTTCTGCAGGGGGTTATCAGGAAATACGGAAGAAAGGCCCACATGTCGGATTAATGACGGGATATTAACCGAACACGTAATTATCTTACATCTAGAAGAGTCTAGAAGCCACGAGAACGAACGGGAGGCGTAACAGAGCCGGGGATAGGGCGCCCGCCCTAGTCCCTAGGGTGCCCGCTCTGCTGGCTCAGCCAATCAGGCTCCGCCTCGAGGATTATGCTCCACCGACCTAGAGGATCAAGGAAAACCGCACGATCAATGTCAGTTTGATCCAACGGCCCAGATTCATCCGAAAGGGCTATATAAGCAAGGCCCCTGACCCTGGAGGAGAGGCCCTCGTCTCATACTTCAAACCCTAATTCAGGAGGAGAGCCTCTGATCAAGCCCTAGAGCCACCACATCAACTAGATCTCTAGTTAGCATAGCTACATAGGATTAGAACTAGAAGGAGTCAATCTTCGATTGGTTCCCGGATCTGTCAAGAGGATTCTTGGTAATTCCTCTATTGTTCTTCAATTGTTCATCATTGTTCTTCAATATTATGAATATGACTTTGTTGTATTTCAATATATTGGTTATGACTTTGCTCTACTTGATTATATTTGCAATTATATTGTTCTTAGTTTATCATAGTTATATGCTTGACTTAGTTAGATTGGAATTATATACATGCCTAGGATCGTATAGCGTTTATCCATGTGTACAGTGGGTGAATGATAACTATTGTGTAGACGTGGTGTCTATACCGTATTTATCTGCGATTGCACCCTATATGCCGGATTGTGGGGTAGTTCGCGATAGTGACAGCTTCGTTGATTCTTATATAGTCCCCCTCTCGTGTATAGGACAGGCAGAGCAACACTATTACAGGGGAGTGATTGCTATGTTCTTCATCTTCCTTGCTAATATTCACTATGCATGGATATAGTCTTTTCTCACCATGATTGCCAAGTATAATTGCACTAACTATGATATGCTAGACTTTATAGTTAATAATAACTTAGGGAATATCTTTGTAGTTCATCCTAATTCCATGCTAATGACTTGCTAGAATATCTGTTGAGGTGCTTATCATTATTATATGTGGCTAGCTGATCAGATTAATTATCTTTGTCACCATTATCACTTTACCTTTACTTAATGTGACATTTATACCTGTATAAAGAGATTGATAAATACTCTCGGTTATACATGCAATGATGTGTACTCAGTTCCATATTCTCATTCCATTATCAACCATGATACTTAGAAATCCCTTCCCAGTGGTAAAAATATAAATAACGATACCTGGAATACTTTCCGGTTAAAATGCTACATCGGTATTAATCTGTGCGCTTGCAGATCCCTTTTATTATTTATCTTGATGAGCAAATGCATATTTCAATACCGCGTCTCTCATGTCATGCTGGGGATGACAACTTGGCTTAAGTGGCATGAGGGATAGGTTTGGCATTTTTGGCGCCGTTATCAGAATTAGAAAACTAAGTCTACTTTTGGTAGTGACGTTAAGAATGCCCAACAGTCATCCCTCCTTCGTCTTGCTATCAAGCGCCCAAATCCCTCTCTCTGGTGGCTTGGGGTAGATTCAACGAGGTGCGTGGACATGGAAGCCTAGGAAGGCACGAGAAAGGCGGTGAGTGGTAGCTTCAAGTACTGGCAGCTAGCATTGAAAGAAAAAGAAAATGTGAAAGGAGATACGCACGTGAGGTTGATGGTTGGGGCCCACAAGTGACATGTGGGGCCCAAAAATTGTGACTAATGGTGTTTAAATCTCCATCCATCATATCTGACCCATTCATTCCAACCCAAAAAAAAGGATAGACCCATCCTCCTAAAACCAAACACATGTTAATGCACTACTCTAGCAAAAACTATATATCTATAAAATAAAAAGCAAAAAATGCCTTATAATTTTAAACGGAGAGGGTGTTAAAATTTAACAGGCCAAAACTATAAAGGGTTATAAGGTTGTTTGGTTGTTAGCCACATTTTGCCACACTTTACCTTAGGCAAGTTTAATCAAATTGGTAAGTGTTTAGTTGGTGACCAAATTTAGTCAAAGATTTTTTGTGCTGGTTCCTCCGAAGATTCCCGTGAGAAGATGTGGCTGCCACTCTTGAATATTTGTCGGATCTAGCTGCTGACGAGGGAGGGAGACAAGGCAGCTCCCTGCTGTTGGGTCTTTGGTGGAAGAAGACGTTGACTTAACTCAGGTCGGTCAAGGCTTGGCACTACTGGGCCTGGAGAGTGGGGATGGCCACGGACGGAACTGCCTAGGGTACCAAGCATGTTCTGTATTTTTCTCAAAAAAAAAAAACAAAACCAAGCATGTTCTGTATGACAGCGTGAGAGGTCCCATCTACTTAACACTAGAGATGCATTCATATCGATAGTTCAATTAATATTTTGAACTCCGTTTACTACGTTTTACTGTAAATTCAAGATGTACCACGCCCCTATCAAAAAAAAAAAAGATGTACCACGCCGTCCAGGGCTCGCCCACCAATCTTGAGAGGTCCCCTCTACACTCCCTAAGGGTCTGTTCGCTTGAGCTTTTAGCCGCTTATTTTCAGCCTGCCAATAATATTTTTCTCTTACAACAAATCAGCCAACAGTACTTTCAGCCGCTTATTTTCAGTCCAAGCGAACAGGCCGTAAATAGTGAGAGATGCATTCATATACGAATTCAAAGGCATGTGCCGGAAAACAACAAAAATGGGTTCCGTGGAGCACGTACATTTACGTCTTTGTTCTAACAAAAATTAAGAAGGCAATGCAAAAAATTCTAGGGACTCAGAATGTTTCAAAATTTAGATATTTTTTTTGTTTAAATCAGCTTCGAACATTATGATAACTAGACTGGGTTCAACTCGGAACTTAATTTAAATCTCACATCCGCATACTGTCAACCGTTGTCAAATTTAAAGTCGGCTGGCACCTAAATTTATATCAAAGTTATATTAGAATTACTAGTCCATCAAATACGTGCTTCTGCATGGGTTAGAATCATAATGACATATATTGGTAATTTAGATGTAGATTTGAGAAATCTTTTAGCTTTTTCTACTATAGGTGGTATTTCAGATGCATATTCAAGTGGTTACGTAGATTATCTTTTATAAAGGTACGTGAGGAGGTGCAAAATAACAACTTTAGTAGATCCTTTTTTCTCTAAACTTTTTCTCAATTGAGAAAATCCCTCCCTCAATCCCTCAAAGAAAGGGGAGAACAACTCAATCCCCTTTCCTTTTCGTCTCCGCGCCAAGCTGCCACGCGCATAGAGGAGATAGACTCCATTGTGTCGGACCATATTCCTCTAGCCAGGCGAGTGCGGGCTGCCGCTCCATTGTGTTGTGTAGGTGGGCGGGCAGGCATTGCTTCACCGCGCCGTGCAGGCAGTGCAGGCAGACGAGGGCAGCCACTCCGCTGCACCATGTAGGCAAGCATGTAAGCAGCAGCCCTGCTAGGCCATGCAGGTGGGCAAGCAGGCAAGCCACCGTTTCCGAGAGAAGTGAAATGAGAGAACAAAGGGGGGAGGCCTTTGCCACTGACAAGTGGGCTCCAAATATAAAGGGATGGATTTTAATCAATCTACTGGAGCACATATGCTCTATACCCTACAATTTGGTTTTATCAATCCTCTATGCTAGATTTTAAGGGGAAAGGAAAAGAATGTAACACCCTGGTGTTACGAGCCTATTTAGCACCTAGATTAGGGCCTAAGAGAAACTAAATCCAAATATTAAAAATGAGTCCTTTCGTTGCATTGGCAAGAACATGAACTTAGGTTTAAGAGTACTATTTTTTTGATGAATTATATTGAGCGAAATAATTAAATAGTGCTTAATATTTTATTCCTATGGGTTAGTACGAAGTATGGATGATTACATGAAATACTTGTTGGTTGACATTAATAAAGTTTAGACCTTTTAAAAATCATGACAAAGTGCTAATGGTTGTTTAGTTCGAATTGAACCCTTGATTTTTCTAAGACTGAAAAGATAGTAGACAGTGTCATTTTGACGTTTAGATTACAACTAACTTGGTGAAGAAACTCATCCACGTGCGTTCATACTCATCTGATCGTGACTCGTCACCAAGTCAAGTCAAATAAAAAAACAACAACAATAAGAGCACCCTGCATGACATCTTTCAGACGTTGGCCATTAATTGTTATCTCTATCTTGGCATCTTGCATGGACTCCAAGTCACTTATTGAGACTTGCAGCAACTCGAAGTCTCCAACTGCTGCAGCTCTGACACAAAGACTTGACTTGTTAGCCACTATTCACTCTAAGTTTCCATCTAGCTGCATGCCTTGTTTTTTTTATTCGAGTTTGTAGAACTGAATGATTTAGACGATAATGTTCTATACCAGTAGATTACTATTCCCTCCGTTCCTAACTATGTTAGTGCACGATCACATCTCAGCCGCTCACCTCACCTACCTCAACCTGGACGTGCACGCTCTGTATTCATACGGTGTATGCGATGCTTTTAGGCTCGTTAACTCAACCGTGCATGTGCTTTGTTTTAGTGCTTGTTGCAGCCGCTTAGCTAAAAGTATTAATAACTGATATTTAAATAGATATACAAACTTAAATTGTGCCAAAATATATTTTTGGGTACATACATATATATATATATTCTATCTCTCTTCTACGTATATATAATTGTTTGTATAGTGGACGGTTTGCTTTCTAAATAAAGAATCGATTAACTTATTTTACAAGTCAAGAAATAGCTTCCTGGTAGTTAGTATCTATTATGCTAGGATTTATAAAAAGAAATTGCATAGCTGAACTTAGTCGATCATTAAATTATTTAGTATTGTTAAGCTCTTTTCATCCTCACGTTAGCTGAACCTGTGCTGCATAGACGCATAGTACTACTAGTACTAATGTCTTAGGCCCCAAAACCAAAAGCACTAGCTGCAGCAGGTAAGTGTTGACCAGCAGCACCCATGTTCAGCACAGGAACTCCATCTACCGTGACTCCCGCTGCCCACGTCTCGGTCTTCTCCTGTTGCAGTCATTTTTGACTAAGCGAGTGAGACAAACATGGAGAGGACAGGGGCGTATGCAAACCATAGTTATATGATTAGAAATGACTTGTTTCCCTAATCCTTTTCGTCTTAATTTTGTAGATTGCTTTCTCTGCCTGTATCACCTAGGATAGGACAACATGACGGCGGACTGCGTTTGAGCTTCTGAATGGACTGTTGGCCTGTTGCGTCAATATGGTGTATAATTTCAGCAGCCTGCTAGCCTCCTTGAGTCCAAGTTCAAACGTTCACGCAGTGGGCTTGTTGCTTGTAGCCTTCAATTTTCTTGTGACTTGTGAGTTGGGTCGTCAAGCTACCGGGGTCAGGTATTAATTTTGTTGGGGTCCTAGCTGGCCAGGAAATAGAGGGTATAAGAGTTTCACGCAAAGTCATCCGTATGGAGTAAATTCGCCCCAGAGTACATGGCGGTGCACTATCTACATCAAAGAGAGAGATTGGCTGCTCGCCCGAGAAAGAGAAGGAGAATGTGCGGTGCATGCCCGTTTGCCTGTGCTTGTCCGAGTGACTCATCCTGCCTCGATCAGTTTATTTAAACCAGCCGGAGTAGTGGAGCACTAGCAGCCGAGCGGTGTGCTCTTTAGCAGCACCAGCAGGTGAGCAGCCGTGCATCCGTGTAGCCTGTGTGCGCTCTTTAAGACCAGCAGCTCAGCCATCCAAGCTAGGCTCTTTCTTCCTAACCTCCAACCGCGCTCAGCGCCCGACATCCGCCCCAGCGCCACCCCTGCCCCGGCATTCGCGCTTTGCAGCCCGGCACTTTGTGATGCCGCGCCACCACCGCACACCGGTGACCGCGCTCCGGTTGCCTCCGCACGCCCGCGGCATAATGACGTCCTCACGTGACTCCATCTCTGCCAACCTGTGCCCGGGCTAAGTTCCAACTTATCTCTTTTGTCTTTTAAATATCTTATTTATGTATGTTTCGCTTAGACAAGCATATTGCAACGATGTATACCATTTAGGTGCGATGGTGGATTAACTGGAGTAACTGAAAGAAGGCGTGATGGTGACCACACCCCGCATATGGAAATGCTAACTTAGTTATAATGATGTTTACCCAGGCAAGCCCCGGTGCATAACCCCTACTATTCTGAACTTTAATTTATGCTTGTGCATTAAGTTTAAAGGAGTTGAATGAAACCCACTTGTATATATATCCCATGAGTCTTACTAGTATGATAGAATCGTGTAGCGTGCTATGCTATAGGATTCCGGTAGAAGTCGAGTGATTACATGTCACTCACGAGAGATAGGAAATATATTATTGTTACTATTATCATGTTACTATCCCATGGAATAAATATGTATAATAATTGGAGACCAGGCGGAACAGGCTTGGATGGGCTTGGACCTGGTTGGGCAACAGAGCGGGCTCTGGTTGCATTTGTTCCGCCTGTGTCGATTAAGGATCGTTCGTTGCATTGGATTCCATAGTCAGGTCACAGACCTACTTATCCCGAGTATATACTAGCGGATGGGGGCTAGAAAGACTTGTTATTCTCTTGTCATGAGTTCCGGCTCCATCCGGACCAACTGAAGGTGGATTATATATGGGTATTAGGAGGTCTAAGCACCACGATAGGGCGGGGGCTTGGAGTCCTGGTATGGACGGGGACTCGGTTCTCTTGACAGGAGGATAATGGGTTGGTCCCATTTGTACCTCGGTATGGGCGGGGCGTGTGTTTTTCGAGAATCGCCGTCAAATTGACGGTCTGACATGACTATAATTTGGCATCGTAGCAAGAACTATGAAAGATGGTGAAATGGTTCTGATTGCTTACCCCTGCTTGAAAGTAGTCTTGGTGCTTACATAGAATGGTCGAATAATGAACTAATGATGACCGCTAATAAAAAGAAATATAAGGATGCACATTTAGTAATGCTTCTTGCAGATGCAATAAACCCACAAGTCAGAAAGCCTTGCATAATCCTTGGAGTCTTTTCTTTTCTCCTGACGGGTAAGTCTTGCGGAGTACAATTGAGTACTCAGGGTTTGTTCTACCCTGTTGCAGGTGACAGGTGCTGATAAGCTGACACTTAAGTATGGAAACCTCCTGGTGGGCTCAGCGAGGATTTCCTTTACAATACGGAGTAGAGTGTATTTATTAAAACTCTCACCAAAAGTTTTACAAAGAAGATACTGGCAATTTGTTCTCATTTTAGACTTATAAAAGTTTACCATGTTAATATTTATCTTATCATTAAATGGTTTCATATCCGCTGAACTCTGATAACATTTTATATTCCACTGTTATAATCAAATAATGAACTACCCTGTTGTTGTATTAAAAAGTGATGTAAGAAATGTCAATGATGTTGTAAGCTTTACTCTCTCACTTGTGATCCTGATGTAAAATGTGGATCTTCGAGTTCTCCCTTGCGGTATGCTCGACAGAATCGCATAGTTTAGTGTTCTCCCTTGGGTACTTAGGGTTTAATGGAAGACGAGTACTCTTAGGAGGGCATTAGATTAGGCGGTTCTACCATAAAGAAGATCTAGTGATATTACTCTAATTAGGTGAAAATTTAGGGTGAATTTAGATTATGTCTTATAGTCATATAGATTGGCAACTTAGATACAGATTCATGCGTTACTTTAGGTTGTTTTTCATAATAAAAAGGGTGGATACTTATTTACAAAATTGAATAGGTATAATGGCCATTATTTTCAATGGTGACTAAGATATTTCTGTTTTTTATGAAATATTTCAGAATTTATCTTGTTTTCTTGAGCATCTTGTGAGGATTAACGTGGACGCGCTATTGAAATTTCTAGTGTTTTAACTTTTTATCTAGCGTGATATATATTTAGTTGGAATCTAAACTTAAATTATATAATTTTTTTGTGGTAGCCCTTTCCGTGACATCTTGAATTTTTATTTTAACTTTCAACTTTTAATATCATTAGCTATTGAACTTTTTATCCATGTGTTAAGTTGAAATTCTAGTTTTTATTGTATCTTTTATTCAAAAACTTTATCTTTTACTTTACTAAAAAAGTATTTTAGGTCCTTGGCTACACTTTTGGTAACTACAATAGCATAAATAATTATTTCGGCGTGCACCAAGATTTTTATTATGTTAAAAATAAGGATTTTAGATTATAAATTGCATTGTTAAGAATTTTAGTGACAAAGAATCATTTAAACATACACCATGTCACTAAAAATCAACAGTAGAGGTTGAAGCGAGATAAAAAAATTATGGTAGCCATGCTAATAATCACAAGAGAATCTCGCTTCAAGATCAACATTCGTGAATGGAATGAAAGGGTCACTGAATTTGTACTCTCTCCTGTCTCGGAAAAAATAAGATTCATGGTTGTCAAACTTTCTTAAATTTAACTAATTTTGTAGAAAATATTAGCCATATTTGTATTTGTAAATAAATTTATTATGAAACTATATTTAGTGATTTATCTAATGGTACTAAATATACACCATAAATATTAATATTTTTATATATATTTGATTAGAGTCAAAAATATTTGATTTCTCAGGAAGTGAGAACGATATTTTTTTAAGGATGGACGGAGTAAAGGATCGTGATTTGTTCAATTTTGAATCTTTGATTAACTTGAGTTAGCATATTGTAGTCATCATTAAACTTTAGTTGATCCAAGAGAAAGCTGCCACACTTTTTCCATCTTTTGACGCGTGAGATCCTGACAAGAAAGGTTAACTGTGACCAAAAGGGTCACCTAAATAAATCTTGCATACGAGTACTTAGACTACCCGTACTCATGGACCTCTATATTCATCCTCTATACGTCCTAGTCAGCAAGATTCTCTCCTCTATACTCAATTCTCCCGCACCCATCCATCCTCTATATCATCCTCTATTCACTTTATCCACTATGGGACCCACTTGTCACTTTATCTAAATATATTCATGTGTGATCTAGTTTTGAAGGATTTATTGAGATAAATTTAATGGTGCAATCGAAATTTAATTTGGATTTTTGGTTTGTGAGTTATAGCATTTTTCCCTTTGTTTAGCTAGTGGGGCCCGTCACTATAGAGTATAGAGTAAGCAATGTACTACTCTAAATATAGAGTGAGAGAAAAGATAGAGTATCGTTTTAGAGTACCCAGTGCAGCAGTTTTTACTCTATATTCATAATCTAAAGCTTTAGAGTATCGTTTTAGAGTATCCACTGCGGATAGTCTTATATATGGCAATCTGTTGCTATAAACCAATAAAATCCTCAGTGTTTCATGATATAAGGATTTAAAGACTGTATACAACTTTCCAAGCAGAGGGTGGAAATTAACAAAAATGGGCCATAGAAAGCAGAGCACAAACCACAAGTCTAAATCTGCTCTGTTAACTCGAGAACGAGTTTAAATGAAAAGGTGAGTAAGATTTCGAGACACAAGTCCAAATCTTCTGAACTCCCGGATAGAAACTCTCTCCACATCCAGTTTGTGAAATCCTCTCCACAAACGACTCAAGAATTACACAAACTCGCCTCCTATCAAACAGGATGCTCGGTACAGTAGACTCCAGCACCGCAATTCAATCCACAAATTTTTAACAAATTCAGCACAATCGTCAATTCAAAGAAATTACTGCCCATTCCTACAAATTTTAAGCAAATTCAGCACAATCGTCAATCCCTAGCTCACTACTAAGCCCGTGTTTAGTTTCCAAAATATTTTGCAAAATATTTCAGATTCCCGTCACATCGAATCTTCGACACATGCACAAAACATTAAATATAGATAAAAAATAAAACTAATTACACAGTTTAATTGTAAATCACAAGACGAATCTTTTAAATCTAATTAGTCCATGATCGGACAATAATTATCAAATAACAACGAAAATATTATAGTAACGCTGGTTACATTTTACAAAATATTTTGGGTAAACAAGCGCTTAAAAAAACTAACAAATACAACAACACTCGCCGTTTCGGCCGGCTCGCTAGCTAGCAGTTCTTGTCGGGCTTGGCGAGCTTGCATTTGACCTTCTGGAAGACGACGGCGGTCGTCCCCGGCGGCGCGAGCTGCAGCTTCAGCGGGCACGTCGCGGCCAGCTTGCACTTGGTGAAGTGCGCCTGGTACCTCACCTCGCCGGCGAGCGCCACCTCCACCTGGAACAGCCCCGTGGCGTTCTCCTTCCTGAACTCTGCCTCGCCGGCGTTCCCGAGCGCCACGTACAAGCCGTCCGCGCCGGAGTCGAGGTGGTACACCCGGGTCTTGCCCGCGGGGTGCACCTCCCCCTCGCCGGCGAGCTTGATGCGGTCGAACCGCTGGCCGTCGAAGCTGTAGTCCGCCTCCAGCGGCTCGGTGTTCTTGATGCTCATGGCCCAGTTCCGGTTGCGGACGGTGAGCGTGAGGGAGAGGTTGTAGGCGAGCGCGGTGGCCGGGGAGGTCACGAGGGCGAACCTGGTCAGCGAGGCGGCCTCGACGGCGACCTCCACGTGGCGGATGAACCCGTAGGCGGCCAGGAGCACCACGAAGAGGACGACGGCGGCGAGCACAAGGAAGCAGATGCAGCAGCCGAAGATGGTCTCCCGCGTGTCGTAGGAGATGCAGGGGCAGCACCGGTCGCAGAACGAGTCGTAGCAGCCGCCGCAGCAGCAGCAGTCGTCGAAGCAGCACATGGCTTGAGCAAATCTTGCGCTCCGATGGCGATGGAGGGAGAAGAGATCCGCAGCGGAATGGATGGGGAACTACAGATTTGGTGGGTAATTTCTGTCTTGCTCTGACAAAACTGTCTTTCTTTGCTGCCTCCACAGTGACTGGCTGGTTGTGGTTGGTTGTACACTTAGTACAGTTGTATTAGTACTATTAGTAAATTGCTGATTTTACGATGGCGAGGAAATGTTACGCTCCTCTGTCTTAAAATATCTTATTTTTGAAGTTAAACTTTTTAAATTTAAACTAGACGGTCTTTTAAATTATACGATATTTTTGTTTTTCTAGATACAGTAGTTTTATTATCAACTTGTATGTATATTATGTCTAAATATATGATAAAAATAATGTATCTAGAAAAACCTAAGTTTGGATCGGAGAGAGTTGATATGGGTTTTGGAGGTAGATTTGAGGAGTGGGCATAGACTAGAAGGAGGATGGTTGTATGGCTTGATTTCCAAATGAGTGAGTGCTCCCTCATCTTCGTCGAATGCATCTCATCTCCATCATATTTCATTTCATTCATTCTTGTTACGTAGATCGCAGTGCTTTGATGTCATAAGGATTCATACCCAAACAAATATATAAACTCCTTGTTCATTTGTAGGATGGACTCGAAGACTAGCTTCAGTCTAGAAAATTAGGACGGTTAATACCAATACACGTGTACACTGGTTTAGCGTTAACAAAATTGTTGATCCTGACACCATAATTTTCAAACATCTTGTTGATGAAATCATGGAAACGTTTCCATATGTGGCTATGGTGAGGTGGTGAAGTTGTTCTACTTCTGTGCTAATAGGAAGTCCAACATCCAAATCAAATTTGACCAAGACTTAGTTGAAATGTTTGTGAAACATATGAGTTCAAAATGTTGTTTCATCTCTATTGCTTACAATAGTCCTAGTAGTGATCTACTTGTCATACCATCTTTGGACATCTTAATAAAGAGGAAATTGGAGGTCGGATGGTCTCCAACTAAGTTTAGAGCATCTCTAACAGATTACTCAAATCATCCCTAATACCTAAAATGGACATATATGTAATTAAGAGGGTCCAATAGATTACCTAATCCATCCCCAATACCTAAATATTTGAACGATCACCAAAACACCTCTCCTCTCTCTCAAATGCAAGGGATGCAAAGAATCTCCCCTATCTGACAGTTATTGGTGGTGCCATGAGATTTCATGTGCACAACTAGGACCCTCCCTCGCCGGCATGGAAGCGCAACACCTACGGCCGCATAGCAGATGCCAAATCCAAGCTAGAGCTGCTAGCGAGGTGTGTGGGGGCGTGAACACACATCCATCGAGCACTAGCCCTGGCCAACCCCAACCGCAAGGCAGAGCCCTCCTCATTGGCGTTGCAGAGATTATCCACCTCGGCTTGTGCTCCTCCGCTTGCACTTTGATCCACCGAGTGATTGTAACCCCCACTAGACCCATGGTCTCGTACTTCACTCCATGGCAGCCAAAGGTGGAACCTGCCTGCGAGAAGGAGGTAGTGGCCACTGCAAGATGGCCATTGCCCACATCGAGCTCTAGGCCCTCCGATTGCCGCAAGCCTCTAAGTGGGTCTGATTGCTACACAAGCCTCAAAAGGCGCCAAGTAGCTTCTCACCTGAGACGGTTTGGCGGGGGGTGAAGGAGTGAAGATCAGATCTTGCCGTGATGGGAGAGAGAGAGATAGCAGTGGGAAGAGGAAGAAAAGAGTGTTGGGGTAGAGAGAGGTCTGAGGGGTGGAAAGTGAGACACTAATAGGTGGGCCTTACCTGTTTGGGGTACTATTTACTTATTTAGTATGTGATTTCGGCAATTTGTTGGAGAAGGTGATTCAAAAGTGTGAATTACCCATAATAAGAGTTCAGCTTTATACACATTGAAAGGGTGGAGGATTGGTAATTTGTTGGAGATGCTTTTAGAGAGTTGGGTGACCTTAAACCTACGCCCCCTAGAGTCGACCAAATCGCTGAGTGGATATGTTTGCAACAAATATGGACATCTTGATGAGGAAGTTGGATGTTAAATGGTGGTCATGGTTTATGCGTCGTTGGTGGGACTCACTACTATAGATTGACTTATCACTATCGCCACTTTTACTGCCGTAGTGATAGAAGCGATTGTGTTATGCTTCCACCATCGGTTGGACCAATAGCGAGGCCTCTTGAGGAAGGAGACCGGTAGTTGAAACTTCTACCATCCACAGGTTAACAATAGATGTGGCAGTGGTATTTTCTCTATCACATGAAAAGCCAAGCTGACTAGATAGGCGTTCTGGCCGCTGGCCCTACACGACCGTTTGGTCTACCGGCGGTAGTAAAATGAGCAAGTTTTTTCCCAACTACCCACAACACAGTTGCACCACCATTCCACTTCTCCATCTTCAAGGTTGGCGCATTGTTCCTCTCTCCCAGTTTATGTGAACCATTGCACGCCTCACGCAGCGCCACTGCCACCTCCCGCACGTCCGGCGCATTCTTCCTCTCGCAATTTGTGCGAACCATTGCACGCCTCACACCGCGTTACCGCAGATCCAAAGGCAAGGGTAATGCTTTCGCACTACACTAATGGATCTTTATCGGATTATTTTCCTCTTTAGTGATCTCATTACTAAGGAAGCTCTCATCCTACTGCACAATGACGATCATAGGCTCTTTGAAATGGAGGCGGCCCCCAACAACAGGAATGCACTGGCTAGCCTCATAGAGGATGTTGTTCTAGAGATCCTCTGCTGCCTCCCCGCTCACTCCTTGTTGTGCTATAAATGTGTCTATCGCTCCTGAAACTGCCTCATCTCCAATAACCGTAAGGTGCTGCCCTAGACTGTGGTTGGCTTCTTCTACGGCGACGAGAAAGGTGCGTGAAACTTCACCAGTGTCACCGGTGAACACCCCGACTTGTCCTTCTTACCCTTCCCCGTTGACAAAGTAGCTGTCTTAGATTGCTGCAATGGCCTTGTCCTATGCTTGTGCGTTGAGGCTGTTGGATCCTGCTATGTTGTCTGCAATCCGGCAACCAAGAATTTGCGGGTACTGTCGCCTAGCATCCATGCTATTGGTCAGGCTCAATTGGGGTTCGATCCGACATCCTCCTCGCACTTCCATGTGATTAAATTTGTGGAGGAGGATGTTGAGTGCCCAGGTGTGGAGATCTACTCATCTCAAACTGCAACATGGATCTATCAGGAATCTAAATGGGGCCAGGGCATTGATGATGTGATACGTTCAAGATCAACAAGTGTGTTTCTTAATGGTTGTCTACACATTGTGGGGTAATCTCTGATACTTGTTGTGGATATGGAGGGAAAGACATGGAGGAAAATTCTTAGGCCTCGTGGTACTCTACCCTCCATCCATCAAGCTTAGGGTCACTTGTGTGTATGTACTGTTGTGGTGTTAGTTGTCACAATATGTCCCAGTTTTCAGTCTGGATCCTTGAAGACTATGCTACTAATAAATGGACATTGAAGTATCTTTTCAGCACACTAAAGGTGTTTGGAAAGACTAATATTAAATTTGGTTACGTGGATTATGATTTAGCCTACACAGCGATTACAGTTCACCCAGCATGAAATTTGATTTTCTTTGTTGGGGCAGAAAGAACAATCATCGCGTATGACATGGACTGAAGAAAAGTTCATATCATCCCTGCCAGTGTTGATCGTAGCTATGGTAGACAAAGTCCTGGCACGGTTCATGAGCAGACCTTACTTTCTTCCTTATGTTTCCTTATTCTTTTTCTTGGAGTCATTAGTGGAGTAGTGAATAAAGCTCCATTTGATGTATCTCTATGTCACGACATGTTCAAATGGACCAATGTTGTTTGATTGTCTATGGCCATGTTAATTTCGTCTAGGATGGATGTTGTCATTATTGTAGCTAAACTAGTGTGCCATCTTAATTTGTTGTGTTTCCAAATTGGTTTATTTCTCTGTCAGGAACATTATGTTATGGTGGTGTTACAGCTCCCGTCGCCGTTTTATACGGTGATTCAGCGTTAGTGTGACATTGCCCTACTCTGAGAGGACCTGCGTGACAATGAAGAAGGAAGAAGCACTGTAGTAGTAGAATACTTATATTGATTTCTAATGTTATGGGTACATGGGGAATGTTGATGAGGGCACTCCAAAATACTACACAAAAATGACACCTCAAAAGCACTACAATGCACCCGTGTTATAGATGTGCCTCAAATGGGGCAAGGAATCAAATGGTCCGCGCCGTCTGCCCTGCTCCGTCGTCCGTGTGACTCGTGTGGGTGGTCATGGATGTCACGGACCTTGACTGTTGCCTTCCCTGCTCATGTCGTATCATACGCTTGAGTACACGTCGTCATTAAGTCCAATTTTAGATGAGGATGAAATGTGGCAAGGAATCAAATGTGCTAGGGAATATGAACCACATCGTGTTCACTGCTCTGTCGCTCATGAATCGCGTGGGTGGCCATAGATGTCACGGACCTTGACTGTTGCCTTCCCCGTGCGCGTCTTGAGGTGGGGCTATTTAAGCCAAGGTAAGTTAGTTTGCCATCAGTTGTGCTCATTCCACACACCTTCTTCCTCCAAGAACCGCCTTTAGTTTTAGTGAAAGGAAGCTTTTGAGCCTGTCATCCATCTTCATCGCCATGGTGCTAGTTCTTCAACTTCTCTAGCGGCAGCACCGGCAATGGGATAAGGCCTTGAAGATTGGCTTTCTTCCGCATTTGGGGTCCAGCAATGGCTGCTTGTCCTTGGTGCTAGTGAAAGTTTTGTGAAGATATAGGGAGGATCACCGCCTTTGGTATGTACGGGGGTGATCCTCTCTTCCATTTTTGTGGAGGAGTCAGACACGCGGGTAGGTCTCCTCGTGCTTTCTGCTGCAATCCTTGCCTACATGAGGGGATGCAAGTGGAAGCTTTGCGAGGTGGGTGTCTGAAAGTCCCTAGTTTGATTTTGGCTAATTGATGAAACATAAGTACTAATCACATGTGCTTGAGTATTGATAGCAAAAGGTGATTGGTACACTCCTAAGTGATGGCAAGATGCATGTTGATCATGATGACTTGGTGCTATACATGGAGAAGAAGAGGAGATGGAGTGCAATCCTATGGAGCTCAAGGCAAAGGTATAGATAGGATTTACTTTTGGTGATCAAGACACCAAGGAGGGTGTGATCACACTTAGGATCGATAGCCTTTGTGGAAGTAAAACGCCTATTTTCCATTGCGCCAGACGCGAAGAAACGGAGGCAAAAGAAAGTCACTGGGGTGACCGGACGCTGGACCGGACGCTGAACCGGACGCTAGATCGGATGCGTCTGGTGCGTCCGGTCAGTTCATCCCACGTGTAGAGGCAGCGCGCGCACCGGTGCGTCCGGTCGGTCACAGGACCGGCGCATTCGGTCAAGCCCCAGAGAAGTTGCGAAGGGCGCGAGGTTGATCGGACGCAGTGGCACGTCAGGTCACGATCGACCAGACGCGTCAGGTCATGAGTGGGTGCTTACTGGAATCGACCGGATGCTGGCACTGTGGCATCCGGTCAGTACAAGCGGTGTGTCCAGTCGCGTGGTGAGCAACGTGAATCAGTGGCGATCGGACGCCTAGGTGGGTCCGATCAATTTTGATCAGCGTGTCCAGTCACTCTAGTATGTGAACGAGTACTTTTAAGTGACAGTTACGATCGAACGAACGAGATTCAAAGCGAGACACGTGGCGTTCATCGAGGAAGTAGCGCAGGCGCGACCGGACACTGTGTCCACGTCCGGTCAGTGCGCAGGCAACAACAACTTGTCTCTAACGGCTATTTTGTGTTGGGCTGCTTATAAATACTTGTTGGCCAACTTTGGGGGAGACGCTCTTGGACTTTTTGACTCTCTAACATCCTCTTGAGCTGAGCACATCCCCTCCCACTCATCTCCCTTGCTTGACTCTCCTATGCTGGTGCGTTGGGTTTCGCTATGTTGTCTATAATCCGATGACTAACAAATGGTGGTTACTGTCGGATAACAATCGTTCTTTGGGTTCAGTTCGCTTGGGGTTCAATCCGACAGTCTCCTCGCACTTCCATGTGATTGAATATGGGAAGAAGAGGGCCGGTGAGTCCGTAGGTGTGAGCGTCTACTCATCTAAGAGTGCAGCATGGATGTTTAAGGAATCTGAATGGGGCGAGGGTGTTGTACATACATATTCGACAAGTGTGTTTCTTAATGGTTTTATGCACTGGCTGGAGTTGTCCTAGATAGTTGCTGTTGATATGCAGGGAAAGACATGGAGGAAAATTCGTAGGCCACGTGGTGAAGTAATCTCCATCCATGAAGCTCAAGGTCAATTGTGTGTGTGTGTGTACTACTAGTATGTTTAGGAAGTATCAGCTTTCATTCTGGGTCCTAGAAGACTATGGTATCGATAACTGGACATTGAAGCATACGGTGACCACGCTGGAGGTATTTGGATGGAACAATATTGAATTTGGTTATGATTTTTGCGATGTGGACTACACAGTGATTGCAGTTCACCTGGAATAGAATTTGATTTTCCTTGTTGGCGAGGACAAAAAACTGATAGCATATGACATGAACCTCAGAAAAGTTCTTGTCCTCCCTGCCCCGATCGTGCGGTATCGTAGACCTACCAAGAGGCTATGTCTAGAGGGACCTCACTATCTTCCTTATGTTCCCTTGCTCATGGAGTCAGTAGGAGAGCAGTAAATTTGCATATGTTGTTCTTTATTTAGGTAGAGAGTTGTTTTGATTCTATACAATCCAATTTTGCCTTGGTAACTAAAGCAATTGTATGTTAAATATTATTAATGTTGCTGCTTTGTGCAGGTTGTGGAGTCTGAGTGCTTTTGAACGATTTTTCTGCAATGGCTAAGGGAGGAAGAAGAGGGGTTCCATGGTGCACTGGCTACCAAGCTGAAGGAAGCTTTGCCTTGCAAGCAGGAGTGCCAATCTGAAGGAGTGGAGCACGTCTACCTCGTTTTCGTTATGTAAGTCTGTAGGGAGCAGAACCTTTGTTCTCCTATCTATGTACCACTTGTGTTAATTCTTGAGTTGACACAGTTGTTATGTTAGTGTCGCTTCTTATTATAAAAAGTACTCTTCGTTGTGGACATGATGAATGGTGTGCAATGATTATATCTGTATGGTGTGTGTTTAGTAAGTTATTAAGACCCATCTGAATTAGTAAATAAATTGTGAAAACTAGATGTAATTCTGTCACCTTCGAATGTAAGGGCCGTTGTCTGTTTTGTCATCACCGCTGCAACACTCGCCGTTGGTGAAGCAGATGGCCAACACCGCCGCTATTCATCTCATGCGACAGGGGTCAATAGTGTATCAGCGCTGAGCAGTACTACAATGCGACGATGACCATTACCAATGACCAAACGGTTCATATGCTGAAGTGACGGTGATGTCCACCTCAACACAGACACGTCGGGCGCCAAAGCAACGGTGAACATGCACTGCACACAATCGGGTCGTTGTGTAAGGCGACTGTGATCCTGATCATTGGTCAAAATGGCAGTGTTAGTGTACACCCACAAAGGCGAGTCGTGGTACAACGTGATGGAAACAACGACCTGATCATGGACGGATCATAAGCCAACACGGCAGTGTTAGTGTACACTGACACAGGCAGGTCATACTCCAATGCGACGGAAACAACGACCTGATCATAGATGGATAATAAGCCAACACGGTGATGTTAGTGTGTACCAACACAGCCGGGTCGTGCTCCAATGCGACAAAAGTAAGGACCTTATCACGAACGGATCATAAGCCAATACGGCAGTGTGAGTGTACACCGCAGACAGTCTCAGATAGCGACAGTGATGACTACGACTATCACTGCTGACAGCTTATTACTAAGGCCAAAATTGGACTGGGATGGGGGTTACGACATGGCTGTGAAAGGTGCGAGTGTAGTAGTGACTAGGCTAGCCATGTGATGAGGCTATAATTGAGTCTAATGACATGGTTAGGCTTCGTCCATGAAAGGGGTTAATCATATATTAGTGTTATTTATTACACAAGTAATTGATGTAACAAATGCAAAATGCTTCTTGTGCTCATCATATGATGATTAACTCACTATTAAAAAACTGTTCGTGACACCAAACATATTCCTAATGGCATATTCAGTCAACCAGTGCTTCACCATCCTCATGTGTTGACAACCATCAAAAATCGTAGTCCACACAAGTGTTGCAAATTTTCTATATGTAAACATGTAAAATAAAGATAAATACTGGTTATTAGATAAAGAAATGCCTTATCGCTTGCGAATAGGAAATAGTCCACTTATTATAAATGCCAAGAGAGAATGTGTCAGTGTTTTGTCAACCGACTAGTGAATTTATACATGTGTCACGCTACTCTAGGAAGACGATGGTAGCATCCAAAGACACAAAAAATTATACTAGTTCAGATTGGAGCCCTACGTTCAGTCTTAGAGAGGGTTCGAGTTCGTGTTCTTCGGTTGAATGCTCTGAAGTTCTTACAATGGGGTGTGTAAGCTAAGGGAAAGAGGTAGGAGGAGTGAGGTGAACGAATGCCCGAATGAAGTCTTGGGAGTCCGTCCCCCTAGATGGGAGGCCTGGCCTTCCTTATAGAGTTTGGGGGCTAGGTTACATATAGAGAAGGGTTCTCCCGACCAAGTGGTCGTGAGCCCGAGAGAGGGATAAGCTAGTAAGCTTGGCTTGCAAGCAAGCCTATCTTGTCCTGGCGTTAGTACACGTTTTGGTGTGGTTGTTGTCATGGTCTTGCTCCCACGTCACTGCAAGGCGTGGTGTGATGCTACCGGGCCAGTCATGCTGCACTGTTGGCATGGCGGTGGTTCATCAACTGTCCTGCGTGACATGGTCTTGCCGTGGCCTTCGTCATCATTTCCTGTTCTCCTGGTGGCATCATGGCGATAGTGCGGGAGTAGGCAGCTGCTCCTAGGTCATCGGTTGCGTTTGCTGGTTGTGGTGCCGGTGGCCTTGACCTTGGAATGCGAGGTCGAGGTTCCCGGTGGCTTGGCCGGTCTTGAAAGTCAAGGCCAGGGTCGTGCGCCCCATCCCATAGTGGGTGGTGTCGTATGCCCTTCTTGTCAAGCTGAATTTGGATGGTGGGACGTCGTACCAGTCATCACCGTCTGGTGGTGTTGTCTTGTCTGCGCAAGGTGGCGCAGAGATGGCGTTTGTCCCAAGATGGGGGATAGTTGTCCCCTTAGTCCTAGCGGAGTGAGTGGGGCGTGCCTGTCCCTGTCAGAACTGGCGTACTTGGTGGAGCTCGACCTCCCATCCACTCCCTCACAGGGGTTAGGACGGAGGAGAGGTCGCACGATGTTGCGTAGCGTGCGTCAGAAGGAGAAGGGAGAGGTCGTGGTAGACCACATGGCTTGGTGTGTGGCACAGGCCCGTGTGGCTTAGTTAGGCCGTGGCTAGTTAGTTTCTACTGCCTGGTCCACCTAAGTGGCTAACTAATCGGTGTCTTGAGATACCCGGGGTATTATGACCCCGATAGAATGACTAAAACAAAAGGTCCAACTACAAATTCAATTCTAGTATTTTTTTGAAAACACAACACAAACACACTCTCATTTATCCCTATGAATGTATACACATACACCATGCCTCTATGAGGACATCCAAAAGACTGTGTTGGACTGGTAGGTCTCGAGATGACAAAGTCACCGTTGACATTTCGCTGTCGATGTGCACATTTGAAACTCCCTAGTTTGGTTTTGGCTAATTGATGAAACCTAAGTACTATTCACATGTGCTTGAGTGTAGATAGCAAAAGGTGATTAGTACACTTCTAAGTGATGGCAAGATGCATGTTGATCACGATGACTTGGTGCCATACTTGGAGAAGAAGAGGAGATGGAGTGCAATCCTATGAAGCTCAAGGCAAAGGTATAGATAGGATTTGCTTTTGGTGATCAAGACACCATAGAGGGTGTGATCACACTTAGGATTGATAGCCGTACTATAAAGAGGAGAATTTTCGGGACTATTGATCACTTAAGTGCCACTAGATGAGGATTCATTTGCATATGCATTTAGATCTAGTGGAGAGCTAACTTAACGCCACAAAAATAATTGTGAAAATGCTAACACATATGCACATGGTGATGTACACTTGGTGATGTTAGCACATTTGTGAAGGCGGTGGAGTTTGAGCGGTAGAGATGAGTTTGTGGAAGTGAATTGCCTATTTTCCACTACGCCAGAGGCGGAGATTTTATCTAAGTCTTCGTGGATAGAAACGGAGGCAAATGGAGGTCACTGGGGCGACCGGACGCGGTCTCGGCATGACCGGACGCGTCCGGTCAGTGACAACAGCAGTCTGGCACGTGGACTGGGGTTTACCACTGGCGCGTCCGGTCACTCGCGAGACCGGCGCGTCCGGTCAGGCGCCAGAGGGACAGTGAACGCGAAGGGTCGATCAGACGCGGTGGCGTGTCCGGTCATGATCGACCGGACGCGTCAGGTCGTGAGTGGGTGCTTATTGAAAACGATCGGACGCTGGCACTGTGGCGTCCGGTCAGTTCAAGCGGCGCGTTCGATCGCGTGGTCAGCAACGCGAATTAGTGGCGACCGGACGCCTAGGCGCGTCCGATCATTTTTGATCGGCGCGTCCAGTCAGTTTAGTGCGTGAACGAGTACATTTAAGTGACTGTTACGATCGAACGAACGAGATTCAAAGCGAGACACGTGGCGTTCATCGGGGAAGTCGCGCAGGCGTGACCGGACGCTGTGACTGCGTCTGGTCAGTTCGACCTACGCGTCCGGTCAGCACGATAGCAGCAGCACTTTGTTTATAACGGCTCTACCCTTTGGAGTTGCTTATAAATATATGTTTGGCCGGTTTGGGGAGGTCTCTCTTGGACATTTTGACATCCTAATATCCTCTTGAGCTGAGCACATCCCCTCCCACTCATCTTCCTTGCTTGATTGCATAATCAAAGTGAGATTGAGTGATCTCAAGTGCATTTGCTTGTGAGTTTGCATCTAATTGGCACTTGGGTGTTCATTTGCTGTGGGATTCTTGTTTCTCTTGGTGGTTGCCGCCACCTAGACGGCTTGGAGCAGCGGAGGAGGTTCGGCACGAGTTGGAGGTTGTTTGTGGCCGGCTCCGGCAACTTGTGAGGGGCTTTGCACCTTTCCCGGCGAAGAGCCATAAGGTAGCTCTAATATATTGCGCGTGTCATTAAGTTACCTCACTAGCGGTAGGTTCTTGCGGCGCTCTTAGAGAGCTTGGGTGTGGATCCCCAATTAGCCGCCGAACCACGTAGTGTTGGTCGACACAACGGGGACTAGCGTGCAAGTACGTGAACCTCGGGAGAAAATCTTTGTGCCTCTCTTGATATTGTGATTGATTGTCTCCTGGTGATTGGCTTCACATTGGTATTCATCATTAGTTCACTTGCCTCTACACGTCGGTATAAAATCATCTTCCCATCGTTTACTTACCGCAACTTTACCTTGTGTTATAGCTTGTTTAGTTGTGTTTGTTCTTGTTGCTAGCACTCTGGGTAGTAGTAGTTGTAGCAACCTAGCTTGTGTGTGCCATAGAGACATTAGATAACTAGAATTGCAACTAGGTAGCTTGCTTAACACTTAGAGCTAGAGCAAACCGCATTTATCGCCATTTCTGTTACTAATCCTTGCTCTAGTGGTTTGTAGAGTTTTAATTTGGGCTATTCACACCCCCTCTAACCATTTTGGACCTTTCAACATTGCCTACCAGTGAAAGAATAACATTATTAAATCTTGAATAAATCCATGAAAATGTGAACTCCTGCGTTAAGTCGACGGCTTGAATCCAGATGGACATGTCAAACCACAAAAAACCCATCCAACTGAACTAAGGGCATGTTTGGATATAAAAGCTAATTGCTAGGTAGCTAAAAATTAGCTTAAATTAGTTCTATTGCATCCAAACAAGAGGGCTATAAGTGTGCTATTTTTTTTAGACTACAAGTCTTTAACTAGTTCACACGTCGAACCACAAGAAACCTATGCAACTGAACTGCCTGTTTGGATATAAAAGCAATTTGCTAGCTAGCCAAAATGAGTTCAAATTAGTTCCAGTGCATCTAAACAAGAGGGCTATAAGTGGGCTATTTTTTTAGAGAAGTCCTTAACTAGTTGTTAGCTAGCTATCTAGCCAACAATAACTAATTTGAGCTAATTTTTAGTTCCAACCAATAAGTGTATCCAAACAGGCCATAATTTTAGTATTATTTTGTCATCCGAGCAAAGCAAAGAATAATATTGCAGCCATTTCTAATGCACAACAAACGGAGCATGTTGTCTTTGTTATCCTCTTCACACTGCTTCAACTGCCACCAGCCTTGTAACTAGTGTGCACCCGGAACAACAATACCTATAAAAATGTTTTAGGTTGGCATTTTTTAAGAAAAAACACCTCATTCCTCAAAGTAACTTTGTCCAATAAATACAGTTGCACAGCCTGACAACAACAAAAGTATTGTTTCAACTACCCCGGTTTAAACAAAGGCAAAGACTAAGTGCACATGCATGATTGTGTCTGCAGTACTAACATGATTGCTCTCCAAAAGAAGAATCAGATCTCAACTCCTAACACGCCAAGACAAGCTAACAGGGAGGTCAGATCTTGCCGCGATGGGCGGAGAGAGAGAGAACTGTGGGAGAGAGGTCTGAGGGGAGAAAAGTGAGACACTAACAGGTGGGCTTTACATGTTTGGGCTAGTAGTGGGTATGTAGTTTAAATTTGGTAATCCGTTGGAGAAGGTGATTCAAAGTGTGAATTACCCATAATAAGAGTTCAGCTATATACACATTTGAAGGATGGGGGATTGGTAATCTGTTAGAGATGCTCTTAGAGAGAAGAGTGACACTAAACCCGTGCCCGTGGAGTCAACCAAATTGGTGGAGTGGATATGTTGGCATCAAACATGGACATCTTGATGAGGAAATTGGAGGTTATAGATGGTGGTCACGGTTTAGGGGTTGGTGGGACTTGGCTAGCCATGTGGTGAGGCTGTAATTGAGTCTAATGACATGGCTAGGTTTGGTCCACGAAAGGGGTTAATCTTATATTAGTATTATTTATTATATAAGTAATTACTATATAACAAATACGAAATGCTTCTTGTGCTCCTCATATGATGATTAACTCGCTATTAAAAATCAGGTCGTGGCACCAAACATATTCCTAATTGCATATTTTGTTAACCAGTGCTTTACCATCCTCGTGCGTGGATTACCATAAAAAAGCGTAGTCCATACCAGCACTGCAACTTTTTCTTTAAGTAAACATGTAAACCCATGAAAATACAAACACCCGCGTTAAGTCGAGGATTTGAATTCAGATGGATGTCCCACCACCAAAAAAAACCTATACAGCTGAACTAATTCTAGTATTATTTGGCCATCAGAACAAAGCAAAGAATCATATTGCAGCCATTTCTATTTTTCCAATGCACAACAAACTGGGAACATGTTGTCTTTGTTATCCTCATCCACCGCTTCAGCTGCAATCAGCCTCGTAACCGCTGTGTACCCCTGAACAACAAGACCTATAAAAATATTTTAGGTTGGCATGACACCTCATTCCTCAAAGTCACTTTGTCTAATAAATAGTTGCACAGCCTGACAACAACAAAAGTGTTCGAACTACGTACCCCGGTTTAAACAAAGACATTTGGACTTGTTTAGTTACCGGATCTACACTGTAGTTTTTTATTTTTATTTGGTAATATTTGTCCAAACATTGATTAATTAGGCTTAAAATGTTCGTCTCATAAAGTACAACAAAACTGTGTAATTTCATCTACATTTAATACTCCATGTATGTGCCAACATTTTAATGTGACGATGAATTTTCTTTTTACATAGTAGAATTTGAGGGCAAATTTGGGGAACTAAACATGGCCAAAGAGTGCACATGAATGTGTCGACAGTATTAACATGCTTCCTCTCCAAATGCAGAATCAGATCTGAACTCTTAACACGCCCTCCCCTTCCTCCTTCATCTAGACCAAGAAAAAGCTACCGCGGCAAACCAAAGATGGGCCGCTGCGAGTCCCTCGGTTGGGGAGTCATCATCGCCTTGGGCGTCCTCGCCGCCGCCATCATCCTCGTCTTCAGCTTTGCCTTTGGCTACCTACGGCATGTCAAGATCACCGTCGACGATGCGTCCCTGACCCGCATGGAGCTGGTCACCACGCCCACGACGGCGCTGGCGTACAACCTCTCCCTCAAGCTCGTCATCCGCAACCCGAACTGGGCCATCGCCATCAAGCACGACAAGCCGCTGGACGCCGCGTACAGCTTCGACGGGCAGCAGTTTGACCGAGCTCACGTCGCCGACAAGGGCGACAAGCAGCGCGCCAGGAAGACGGTGGTGTACCGCCTCGACACGAGCTCTGACGGCAGGAGCGTGTCACTGGGGAACGCCGGCGAGGCCGAGTTCAGGAAGCAGAACGCGACGGGTCTGTTCGAGGTGGAGGTGAAGCTGACCGGCAAGTTCAAGTACACGGCGCGCTACCACAAGTGCAAGCTTGAGGCGACCTGTCCGCTAAAGGTGCAGCTCGCGCCGCCGGGCTCGCCGGCGGTGGTGTTCCAGAAGGTCGAATGCAAGCTCGCCAAGCCGGAGAATAAATACTGCTAGAGATGGTTTGATTCCTTGCGTGCATTGCATGGCACCTGTCTTGTGCGCCATTTATCATGCCAGTGCTGATTGGAATTGATTTGTACAATGTGTTTCAATTGCTTGCATGTTCATCCTTTAGTTTGCAAAAAGTTGTAATAATAAGACTGAAATTTGAACAACGCAACTATGCTGTGTTCTTTGAAATGCATGCCAAACGCCAATCATGTTTTGAGACTGGTAACCTTCTTTGCTTAGAAATCATATCACTGCCTTCCGCGTAGCAAAAGTGTATACGTGTACCCGTGCGATTGCGCGGCATTCCATTTTATGGAATTTAGCTTGCGCTATTCTCACTACTTTGATTTCCACGCCCTACTAGAAAAATCAATGGCTTCATTACCGTTTATTATTTTTTAAAATTATTACTGTTTATTATCACTATGAATAGTTGTTTCATTTTAGACCAAAGGCATTCACCCAACTTTATTAGAAAGCGTAACGAAGACCTTTGATCCGACGCTGGGGACACCAGCTTTTACAGCGAAGTCCAGAGAACAAGACACACTAACTCGACTAGGAAACAACTCCACCAAAAGGCTCTCGACAGAAAACGACTAACTCAAAACAAGTCTAACTCAGAGCAACTAAAGGCTACTCAGAACTCCCAAAGGAACATTACATCACAGTAGCGGCATTAACCGAGACCTTAAGCATCATTTCGTCCGCCAAAGGAACCAGCTTCAGTTTGAGTAAAGGGCGCCAAGTCTTGGACAGCATCAACATCTTGTAGATCAAAGCCACCGGGGATGACATAATCTTCTTGTTGAACACCACATCATTGCGAGTCTTCCAAATGGACCATAGAGCACCTGCACATAGGAACAAGATTGTCATCTGCTTCTTACCCCGACATCTTTCCACAATCTCTAAAAATAACGAGGCGCAGCTGATCGGTGACACAGGCCTCCCAGGCAATCTCTCAAGAAAGACCACAGAAAAATAGTAAGGGGGCATTGAAAGAGTATATGATCAGAAGTTTCAAGATTATCACACACAAGGCACTTCTCAGAGCCTGACCATTTCTTGTTTTTTAGCTGGACTCCACACTGTATTCTGTCGTGGACCGCCATCCAAATAAAAATCTTCACTTTCAATGGGATGGAACTTTTCCAGATCAACATAGCTCTAGTATCAGTAACCCCTCCATATGTCAGCAATTTGTACAAAGAACTCGTAGTATAACTGCCTGACTTTTCCAGTAACCAACGAACTATGTCAGATCCTTCAGATAACTGAACCTCATTTAACATACCTAGTAGTTCATTCCATTCCATCCTTAAATTATCATTCAAATGTCTTCTGAATGGAATGGTCCATTGCCCCTGAACAAAAGCTTTTGCAACCTCTAAGTCCTGATCAACTGCAATCTGATATAGCTTATGAAATCTGACTTTCAATGGGCAGTCACCCAACCAACAGTCATGCCACAATCTTGTCTGATGACCCCCTCTGACCTCCATTTTCCTACCTTTTTGGTACCAAAATCTCATCGCCAACAAGGATCTCCAGAATTGAGAACCTTTTCTGTTATTGATCTGAATAATACTTCTCTGTCCCAAATATTTCTTCCTTAGCAAGGAACAGCATAAGCTTTCATTTCCTTTTTCTAACTTGTCAATCCATTTTGCCAGCAAACATTTATTCATCACTCTAACATCTAAAAAACCCAGACCTCCAAACTCTTTTGGTCTACTAAGAGCTTCCCATTTCACCATATGATACTTTCTCTTCTTCCCTGTACCTTGCCAATAGAAACGAGATCTAATAGAATCAAGTAATTGGTAATTTCCTTCATAGAGCTCATAAACACCCATTGTGTACATAGGAATGCTAGACAAACAAGATTCAATTAGTATAGATTTTCCTCCAGAGGATAGATAATCACACTGCCAAGTACTCAACCTCTTTTCAGCTTTGTCACACACAAATCTCAGTTGGGTTTTAGTGATTTTACTGTAACTCACCGGCATACCAAGATATCTCAGAGGAAATGCCCCAATCTTACACCCCAAGATGGTGGCTGCCTGCTGTTGTTCAACTCCCGACAGACCAACTGTAAAGACTTCACTCTTCTCAAAGTTTATTTTCAAACCAGACATGGCTTCATAACAGGACAAAATCAATCTGACATTTGTAAGATTTTCAACAGAGAACTGTAACAGCAGCACCGTATCATCAGCATACTGCAAATGGGTGATACCTCCATCAATCAAATGAGGGACAAAGCCCTGAATCAATCCAGCACTGCTAGCTCTAGACAACATGGCTGAAAGAGCATCAGCCACCAAATTAAACAGCAGGGGAGACAAGGGGTCACCCTACCTCAGACCTTTGAAACTTCTAAAAAAATTACCTCTCTCACCATTGAAGTCTATGCATACCCTGCCACCTCTAACCACCTTACTAATCCATTGTATCCAAGTATCAGAAAAACCTTTCCTGTGAAGCACCTCTTCCAAAAAGTTCCAGTCTACCTTATCATAAGCTTTTTCAAAATCCAACTTCAGAATAACTCCAGCTTTCTTGGTAACCTTCAGCTCATGCAGTATCTCTTGTAAAATAACAACCCCTTCTAGGATGTTTCTACCAGGAATAAAAGTTGTCTGATAGGGGCTAATAACTTTATCAATCACTGAGGTTAACCTGATCGTGAGTAACTTTGTGATAATTTTGTAAATGACATTAAGAAGGCATATGGGTCTGAATTGTTTAACATTGAGAGCTGGTTTGACTTTGGGAATAAGAATGATAACCCCATAATTAAGCCTCCAAAGCTCTAGCTGTCCTTTATATAGATTGTCCAACATTTCTTTGACATCCTCTCTGACTAAAAGCCAAAAAGCTTTAAAAAATTCCACTGAGAACCCATCAGGGCCAGGAGCGGTGTTGTTCTTCATCTGTTTGATTGTTATATCTAACTCCTCTAGAGAAAAGGGTCTGGTTAAAGCCACATTATCAGCTTGTTGAACCTGCTGGTCGACAGGCCATAAATCAGGGTCCAAATGCATATCTGCCACTTCTGCTTTTCCAAACAGCTGCTTATAATAATTTGTAATGTGATCCTTCAAACACTGTTGATCTACCTCTTCTCGTCCATCAATCTCCAGCATAGAAACCTGCATCTTCCTCTTTCTTCCATTAGCACACTTGTGAAAATAATTGGAATTGGAATCGCCCTGTAGCAACCACTTCTCCCCACCTCTTCTCTGCCATTGTATTTCCTCATCTGTCAAAATCTGTTGAAGGGTTTTGTCTAAATAATACCTCTCTTCCCATTCACTTTGTGAAAGATCTCTATTATCACTCCACTCATCCAACATACTAATCCTGGCCATTAACTCTTGCTTAGTTTTTCTCTGATAACTGTCCAAATTCTGTCCCCAACCCTTCATAGCTTTTCTGAGTTTGTTTGAGATAACATGCCAATGGTCCAAAATATCATACTTGTATCTAGAAGGCCATTTGTCTTTTACCCACTGATGAAAACTCTCTTGGTTTAACCAATGAGCACTGAATCTAAAGTAATGGCGTTGAATCAGAGAACTACCTCCAGTGTCAACAATAATGGGGTTGTGGTCAGAACCCAATCTAGGAGCAGTAAGAACAGAGGTTAGATCAAACTTGTCTTCCCAGGTATTAGAAACCAGAACCCTGTCCAAAACACACAGAATAGGAGGGGTTTGTTTATTCGACCAAGTAAATCTGCTACCAGTTCTTTGTAACTCTCTAAGTTCAGTCATACTAATCATTGTATTGAAGGCATCCATCATATTGGCATCAACATTTCCTGACGATTTTTCCTCAACCCTCCGCACCATATTAAAATCACCACCAAGCAAAATAGGCACTTCAGAACTCTGTACAAAGGTTTGGATATCTTCTAAGAACTCGCTCTTCCTATCATCATGTGCAGGACCATAAACATTGACCAACTTCCATTGAAAACCATCAAGCTTCATTGTTAGCTTACAGCTCTGAAAAAAGGTACCCAAAACTTCCTCAGACACCATAGCTAGCTCCTTATCTACTCCCATCAGAAGACCACCAGAGTGACCAGAACAGGGAACCCAAGACCAGCACATATCTTTCTTACCAGCAAACCTTTCAAGCTCACGCTGTCTGAAAGAACTCTTAATTGTTTCTTGAAGACAAATACAATCAAACAAATGCTTATTAATTAACTCTACTAAAAGTTTTCTTCTGCCTTCATTACCCAAGCCCCTGACATTCCAAAAAAGAATCTTCATCCTTGATCAGTTATTGATAAATTAGAACCCATACTAGCTCCAATTTGACCCAACTCTAACTCATTCTTCTGCAAAATCAAGGAACTCTCATCAACTAGTCTATCTCCATGTGCATTTTCACCAGAACTCTTAGGAATAGGAGAAAGCTTCTGCTTGGTGTTCTGTAGGGCTAGCAAAGCATCCTCTTTAGCTTGAATCAAGGAGATGTTTGCAATTCTGGTTGAATCATCATACCCAAGAGAGAAACCACAAGCTCTAGCCAGAAGATCCAAAGGACAGGAGGGATTAGGGGGGGAAGGAATAGGAGCAGATGTTATACCTTTTGCATTAGCTTTACGGACAATGGCCTTCTTCAGAATATGACCATTAGCATCTTGGATCCTTGCACTTTGTCTGGTCTTGCTTGGGATATTAGTAGCATTGGCCTTTGTGATGACAGGATCGTCCACCTTTTCTTCCACAGTCACACACAATTGAGGATCGGCCATATCTTCCATAGACTGAACTACATTCTTCCACTTATCAATGTCCTTAGAAACCTCCAAAACACCTATATCTGTCACCAAAGTAGAACTCACAGGATTGAGGTTGTCCAGCTTTGGGGTGGATTCATTAGGGGTACCATGACTCAGATTCCCAGCAGCCAACCCATATGCTTTCTTCATTGGGTCAGAAAGATGTGGATTTACTGTCATTTGAGCTGAAACAACTTTCTGAGAAGAATTTAACTTAACTGCCATATCATTCATTTCCTGAAAAATATCTGCGAAGCCCATCACTTTCTGACAGCCATGGTTGGTTTTATCATTAGACAGAACAGATTGAACCATAGCAGCATTCCTGATGTCTGAGTTAAGGGAATCAGTTATAGCTTCAGACATCTTCATACCCCCAGAAGATGCATTCATAGTTTCATAGTGTTGAATATCTCTATTTTTGGTCAGAGAGATCTCTAAATCTTTATTGACCACATCATCCAATATAGCAGGACTGTCCTTACTTGACCTCTTACCTTGGTAATCAGAGGGACCAGCATCATTTGATTTGGAAAAATCTTTTGGAGGGGTTTTCCCTGACTCAAGCCAACCATGACTTTCTTGAGATTCCGGGTCCTCCTCATCTGTCACTTCATCATCATCTTGATCAAAATCCTCATCTGGTTTGTTAGGAGGATACTGCTTAAGCTTGTCTGAGAAAAACCAAGAGATCTTCCTACCCTGTTTGTTAATGAACACCTCAGAAGTGCCTCCAATTTGATTTGGGTTTTTACAGGCCACTTTGACCCAGACAGATTTCCATTGTAAGGATGGTAGGTGCACTTCTTCAGGATCCCCAACCAGCTGAGCTAACTCTAACACTGCATACTCTGATCTGGCAATTTTTGGGATGCCTACAGCTCTTACCCACACTGATTGAAGGACCTGGAAGGCTTCTGGGTCCATATTAGATTCTTCCACAGTAGCAATGATATCAGAAGTGATGAACTTTATTTTCCCCATCTTGGTGAGCACATTCAAAGCAAGTTTAGATGGCAGGCTAACCAGAAACTCACTACCTGAAATTCTCTTGACATTCCAATTCCACTGAGAATCCATCAGGTACTGGAGTTCAGTAGTAATCCTGTACCTTGTACCTCTACCTTCCAGAACTGAGACAATAGCTCTAATAGTTTCACCCTCTCCTTGCTTTTGTTCAGCTTTTGGTTCTGGTAAATTCAGAGAATAAAAGAGCTGACCTGGCATGCCATAACCACATAGATGTAGACCTTTGCTGGATTTCATAGGGCACTGATTTGATTTATGACCAGTATCTCTACAACTGTAGCAAAATGGAGGGTTCCTACAGACTGACCAATGGTGCCCATCTTGATTACAGTTAAAACATCTCATGGGGGGACCTGAGTACTGACCTTGATTGTGCTCCCAAGATTGATGCTGATTGTAGTTCTTGCGACGATCTTCAATCTTGTGACGCAAATCAGCCTCAGTCATCTGTCGAACGTCTCTTTCGCTTTGCTGTTCACCCCCGCGCTTGCGACCCTGCAAATCCCTCGACTCATGATCTCTAGATTGCTGGCGAGGCTGCCTCAGATCTCTATCTCCCTGGATCTGCAGATCACGTTGCCCCCTACCATCTCGCTGATAATCATCCCGACTATCACGGCGCTGAAGATTATCTCTTGGAACCCTACTATCACGACCTAGATACGACCTCTTCTCCATCTGTTTCTTGGTTACCTCAACAAAGGACCTGCCGTCGATGGTGGACGGCTGCACTCGGCGAAGACGCTTTGCTTGATCTCCGAACCTTCTGATGTCCGCCGCACTCGCCGGGAAATGCTCCGCCTCCGGATCCCAAACCCTAGCGGCGGGGACCCAGACCCATCGAGAAGTGGAGAGTTGTGGTCTGGTGTGAACGAGTGGAGGAGCGTATGAGTGAGAGAAAAGGTCGTCAATAGATGGGCCAACACAATTCGGCCCAACCCACTGTGTCTCTTTCTTCTTCCTCCCGCCTGACTGAGTAGGCCCATGGTCCGGTAATGGCGGATCCAATCTCCACTTCTCCTGCTCAACACCAGACAATCTCTTCCGCTGATCCTTACCGCAAGAACTCCAAGGCGGTCTTAAATCCTCAATAATCTGATCTGTATTTCGGTTACAACTCTCATCATCCCCAGAAGATCTCCATGAGAAATTGAGCGGCAAATTACCAACAACAACCGAGCTTGCACCCAGAGAAGCAATCGGAGGAAGATGTTGGAATTGCAGACGTTTTTCTACAATTTCATCTCTAGGTTGTGAATGCTTTGGAAGGCCGAAGGCGACCTTCGTGATATTCCGACGAGAACTCAACGGTGGAAAATGCTCCGCATTCAACCAATCTTCCAAAATCCATTGCCACCTCCAAAGGCGCAGATCGGACCATGCTGGATGAAAGAGACGGAGTGCTGACCATGTATTCACGCCGTGTTCCCCGCCCGCTAGAACTCAATGAAGATTTCTGGCTTTGGGGCGAAACCGCAAAGGGGGGGATTGCTAGCGTGAACCTACGATTCCCCATTCCTCCAGGAAAACTCAGATCTCTACGACAGAACGCAAGTAGAAGCTCCAAGCAAAAGCACAAATCACCGGCGAACGCTACGGGAAACGCTAGAGAGAGAAGGGCTGAGGAAGGAGAGCTGCTTCACGAACCTTCTCCCCACCAGAGCCAAGGGAACTCGAAGCAGAGGAGGCGGGATGAGGAAAAAATACGGTCAATCGACGCAGCGTCGATTCCCGAGTCGAATCTCCCGCTTAGACGCGACGGAGACCCGCTGGTTCGTTGCCGACGATCGCCGGAGTGGGCGCACCCGTTCCGCCCCCGCGGAGCTCTCTCGTAGTTGCCTGACTTCACCGAAAGTCTCGTCCCCATCCCCTGTTGCTTTCGCAGTGAGTTTCTTTCTATCCGAATAGTTGTTTCATAATAAGCGATCTGAGTCATATACTCCAGTTTTCTTTATTAGTTCATTAACGCCATCACCTTGAGCTATATATTGGTCAAATTTTATACAATAGCATATCCTATTATATATGCAGTTCACTTCTACATCATGCTTTGTATATCAATAGCTTCATCGATGTTCTTATCAATCGCTAGATGCCCAAACTTTTACCATTAGTGGGTGCTTCATGCGTGGTCCTTGTCTCTCATCGCTCTTTCCGTGGTTGGCCTGTTTGGTAGATGAGAACGTATGATTCTGACATCGATGAGACTGCAGACTCTCACACCCAAATAGAGCAACGACGGCTACAGGGACTCTCCATTCGTATCATCTTGCTTTGTTCCATGTGTGGGTTAGTTCTGCGTTCCATTGGTTTCGCAAGTGCAGACGACGGACAAGGCCTCCATGGTTGATGATGCCATTGACTACCTAAAGCAACTTTAGCTCCAGGTGTAGGTGACCAAATGAAACCGCACTGCTCCTCACGGTGGCACCGAGCATGGGGAAGACAAGCCCTCGCAGCCGGACAACAGAGACCCGGGCACATGTCCGGCAGCGGGCTCCGGGCAGGCAGAAAATAGCGACCTTGGCCAGGTGGGCAACGGCAACTCTAGGCAAGCTGGCGGCGGCCACATGAGCGGCACGCTTCCGGCTGCGAGCTCCGGGAAGGCAAGTGACATCGTGTTTGGCCAGGTGGGAGACGGCGACTCTGTGCGGTGATCGGAGCAAAAGAACGATTGACTGAAATCAAAGTACTAAAATACCCTTAGTTATAATTAATTAATCAATAGTCTTGCAGGGCACGGTTTTTAAACTCTCACATTCAACATAGTATTACTTTATTTGACATCAGATGATAATTTGAATTACACTTTTCGTCAGCAACTCCAGGAGTAGGCGCCTGAGGAAGCAACATGGCTGAAGGGTTCTTTGCTGTTGGCGTTGTATGTGTGTTGGGCTCATCTGTTGAGCCGACTGTGTGAAGGGTTGGGCTTGGCCCATGTAGGCGTAGGGGCTCGGCCCAAGGCGGTGAAGAGAGTGGCTTATAAGCTGGAATAACAGAGAAACTAATCCCCATTCCTGTCTCAACTTCCGAGCTCTGCTCGTCTCTGTTTCTCTCTCTGTTCTTCCCAAAATTCTTGTGCTAATAACCCTCCTAAACTCTATCTAGCAATACAAGTTCATGACACTTTTGCATCTCTATTCATTTGACGAAAAAGATTCGACCATTTAGCCAACATATAGAAGCTACTTTTTTCTAAAATAATGACATGTGTTTGTAATAGATAAATACTAGAAATCAAGGATATTTCCAGGTTAATTTTTGCACAATGGCAATGGTCGGTAATCTATCAGTATGTCGATGGTTATTTTAATTTGTTTTCCTCTAATTAACGTGGTAATTTCTTTTTTTAAAAAACGCCAAACGTGGTAATTTCTAGGACTTGAAGATTAATCTGAGTGCTTCTTTAATTTTGTTGACCAAATATTAAGATAACAGATAATTTTCTCTTGATAAATTGGAATTTTTTTATCAAGTCCACATTTGTCCGTGTGTGCTTTGATTCTTACCAAAACGCTACTAAAAACAAGAGGACAGTTGGCCATGTGCTGCAGTTTGGTATATCCATTCTTCATCCATGTTGGACGACCTGTAACCTGCGTATGTGAGGTTGGATCGACCCAATTAGAAGCGTGGCATGTGAAAAACTTTAATCACTTCCTCATTGGCTCACCTACTTGTATAAACGAATGGATCAGAAAGGATGCAACTAGGTTCTATTTTTGGGATAGTGCTCTATATGCAAGTTCGTTCCTTTTTAGCATCATTGACTATTATCGTTTTTTATCATGCTAGTGCTGACTGGAATTGATTTGTACAATGTGTTTCAGTTGCTTGCATGTTCATCCTTTAGTTTGCACAAAGTTGTAATAAGACTGAAATTTGAACAACGCAACTATGCTGTGATCTTTGAGTGCATGCCAATCATGTTCTGAGACTGTTAACCTTTTTTGCTTAGAGATCATATCACCCCCTTCCAAAAAGAACTGGGCCATCGTCGATGTTCCTTTCAATTGCCAGATTCCAAATTCTTACCACTAGCGCTACCAATTACACCTTCCTTAGTTGCGTAATTGATATCATCAGGTCTTATGTCTTGATTTTCTATGTTTTCATTTTCAACTCTCACGTTCAACATAGTAGTACTTTATTTGATATATCAAAAGATAATTTGAATTGCAGCTTTGAATCTCCGTTCATTTCATGACAAAGATTGAATCACTTAGCCAACATATAAAAGCAATCTTTTTTAAAAATAATGACATATGTTGGTAGATAAATACTAGGAATCAAGTGGTCAGTAATTTATCAGCATATCAAGTGTTATTTTAATTTGATTTCTTCTAATTAACATGGTAATTCCTAGGCCTTGAAAAATTAATTAATCTGAGTGCTTCTTTTATTGACTATAAATATTAAGATAATAGATAAATTTCACTGGATAAAATGGATTTTTTTATCAAGCCCATATTTGTCCGTGTATTCTTTGTTTCTTACCAAAACGCTAAAACAAGAGGACAATTGGGCATGTTGGACGACCTCGGACCTGCGTATGTGAGGTTTAGATCATCCCAATTATATTAGAAGCGTGTGGCATGTGAAACTTTATTAACTTCCTCGTTGGCTTACATAGTCCCGGGACTCGTTCCTAGCACGTGGCGTTGTTTTCTTTGTCTGACACGCATCTTTCACCTCTACCCCACCTACTCTCTTTTTGACAGCAAAAACCGTGGGGAGATCCCTACTAACCCTTGTTTAGTTCACCTCAAAATTCCAAGTTTTTTCACTCTCTCTCCATCACATCAATTTTTAGCCGTTTGCATGAAGTATTAAATATAGGTAAAAAAATAACTAATTACACAATTTAGTTGAAAATCACGAGATGAATCTTTTGAGTCTAGTTGGTCTATGATTGGACAATATTTGCCAAATAAGACGAAAGTGGTACTATTCATCAGGTTGAAATTTTCTCCAATCTAAACAAGGGATTCCCTACAGTGTTAAAAACTTTCATTAAAGCAATTAAGGCTGTGTTTAGTTTCCAAATTTGGAGTGCCAAAATTTACTATAACGATACTGTAGCATTTTGTTTGTGTTCGGTAATAATTGTCCAACCGTTGACTAATTAGGCTCAAAACGTTCGTGTCGCAAAGTACAACCAAACTGTGCAATTAGTTTTTGATTTTATCCACATTTAGTACTCCATGCATGTATCGCAAGTTTGATGTGACGGAGAATCTTTTTTTGCATAGTGCACTTTTCAATGGAACTAAACACAGCCTAAGGAAAAAGTTCATTAAAGTACAGGGATTAAATAAAAGCATCAAGCCAGACATAGTTTTTGAACATAACAGATTGAAGAAAGCATTGATTCTTAAATTTGAAAGCCAAGCTGCTGGGCTTGGGTCCTACCTCTAGAAGACTTTGTCATTACGTATTTTTCAAAGCTCCCACGCTGCTATTAGTGCTGCTTCCATGAAGAATGGGATGTTGTGTGATGCCCGCGCCTGAGTCAATCTGTCCAGTAGCTACAAGGAAACATCCCAAATGACATCTATCGTTGCCCAGCATTCTTGTGCAAAGGGACAATCAAAGAAGAGGTGCTCTATTGTCTCCTGTTCTCCCGTGTTGCACATGACACAAACTAGATTGTCTTGTATGTTGAGATGCCTTCTCTGTAACATTGTCTTGGTGTTTAGTCGGTCCACAAGTATAAGCCAAGCAAAGAACTTGATGCGCGGGGTACACATTGATCTCCAAACCATCTTGAATATTGGATGTGCCTCCATGGCACTAAAAACACGAGTAGTAGCGGTGCGATGTATACCTATTACCCCATGTAGGTATCCATCGATCAATGTCATTTTGATCATATGTTTCCCTGTAACTACTCTTGAAGCGTCTCTAGTTCATCAAGGGCCTGCTCGGATAGGGGTAGCATGAAAAGTGTCCAGGTCTTTAGCTTGCATAACCTCTAGCACAGAGATGCCATCACTTCTAAGGCAAGTCTTGGGTATTTGTGAGCTAGAACTCCATCTAACCATAGATCATCCCAGAAGCACACCGAGGACCCATCTCCCAACTCGCACTTGGTGACTCCTCTAAAGAGGACATTGAGATGGCGCACATCCTTCCACCAAAATGAACCCATCTCTCTTGTTGCATGTGGCACTCGGTTAGTGTAGTATTTACTCCAGATCAGGCGCACCCATGGAATATCTGCTTTATTATAGAACTTAATCTGCTCTCTTTGTCTTCAACCTTCTCTTTCCACTCGTCTTCAAATTCACCCTATCTGCCCTGTCCTAGCCGTCATCGCCCACAAACCCTAGTTAGCGGCACCCCCGCCACTTGACCACCCATGCCCTCTCTAATATGCATAATAGGTTTCTCCCTGCCGCCCCTCGCCAACAGCCTCTTTCGTTGGCCTCGACCAGCGCAATCCCGCTCCACACCATACCACCCACTATCCACTCCCATTGTTGGGCCTTTAATCCTCAATCCCAATAGGTGGATGAAGAGATAGACCTCTCCACCTGCTATTCACTTTGCAACCACTGGATGTGTCCCGAGCTGCATGCTTAGTGGTGCTCTCGCCGCCTCACTCGCCGCTAATCGAATTGCTAGCACCGTTAGGGTCTATTGTCGCATACCACTGCTCTAATTTTTTTACACCCCATATACCTTGACCATTAACTTTTGTTTGGTTGGCACAACGTGTTTGATCCGGTGCATGGCAAAATTGATGGGAAATGATCATATTACCCTCAAGTGGTTGGCTCATTATCCAAATGAACTGAACCATTGACTCACCGTCGCCCATCTGTATCTCCCTTCGTTTACACACACACTTCTATCGAACTGTGTACTATAAACCCTTGTTGAAGCGGTGACGAAGCCCTAGGGTTCAAAAGGCTTTTATTAAGCTGTGTGCATTATTGACTATAGTGCAGTCACAACCATGAAACTATGATATAGCTTTCATACTTATGAATTAATATCCGCGTTTTAAATCACGGGCTATAGAATTTAGCGGGAGCCTGTCCCGGACGCTATCGGCGCTATAGCCCCGCTATAGCGGCAGCCAAACACAGTAGCTTTAGATGGCTGTTCACGCTATAGCGGCGCTATTTCGACGCTATAGCGCGCTATTTATATACAGCCAGGAAAAATATTATAAACTCATAAACATCTTCTAAACTGATAATCATATGACAATCTCACAATCATAACTTCATAGGAACTATCGATGCACTAGGGTTCCAGCAGCCAAAGTCATGTATGTTTCTCTTAATCGGGCCCTCAGTGGGCTATATCTGACCGGGCCACGTTTTTTTTTGGGTCAGCCAGAGAAACAGAAATAGCGGCCATTTAGCGGCGCTATCGCTCTAAAGCAGCTTAGCGGCGCTATAGCGCGATATAGCGGCAATGGCGCGGATAGCGCAAAAATGAGTAATATCATCGCGGCAAGTCATCTGGGCCGCTATAGCGGCGCTATAGCGCCGAAATAGCGCGCTATTTTTTTTGTGGATTAATATAGACACTACCCATAGAAACTATAGTCCTATTGGATAGTTTCTTTATATAAAATTTCTACCCAGTCATATCTATCTTGTTTTTCCTTCCATGTACCTATCATAATTGTTTCTATCTTGTTCCCTTGCATACATAGTTTTTTTATAAGAAATCATTTTCTTATTTTTTTTCTCTTTAACTCTAATGCCACATCAGCATTTTGCATACCTGGCATCTTAATTAATACCATTGAAACCATCAATCGGAACTGCCCTCAGTACATGTTCCAATATTCGAAATGTGAGTGGTTGCCCATTCAAATCAACCATAAGGATCCCAATTGGCCATTGTCCGGTTGCATTCTTTAATCTGCTAGCTAGTTGACTCAGACAAAATGATGGTCTTCTGTCCTAGTCCCACTTTTCAAGTGCCCAATGCTCCAGCATGTCGTGCACAACAAAAAATTAAAGCGCCATCCAGATAGGCCTCGGCCAACTAGCTGATTAAAGTGTAAAACAATGACGAGGACCAAGACTACAGCTATGCATAGTATTCTTTACTTGCTCCTTTTTAACGCATCATTTTCTACTTCAATTTTGGTATTAACCATGTAAACAGTTAAGGTTGTTTAGTAATTTTAAATTTTGAATTTTAAAATCTAAAAACTTTTCTCTGGGAAACTCAAAATCTAAAAAAGTTAAATCACATATTTGGTACTCCAAATAATTTCAAATGTAAAAACTTAAATTATTTTCAGACTCATTTCAAGGTGATATTCTCAAAATAAATAACTCTTATTCCCAAGAATCAAGCATCTTGAAAGTTATTTATTTTCAGATGAAGGGAGTAGTTTCTATACCTATCAAAATTATGTAGTAGACATTATACATAGAAACCATATTCCCAATAGATAGTTTCATTGAAATAAATTTTATTCAATTACATGTCTTCTCTCTACATTATCTATCTATCATGTCTCTTTAAATCTCAGTTCCCACGTAGACATAGTTTCTTAAGAAACTATTTTCTCATCTTTCTTCTTTAAGATTCGTTGGATCGGTTGGCGAAAATTAAAAAGATCAAAAAAGCTGGGAGGTTTTGGATGTACACTCCTTCAATATGACTATGCTTGCTAGACAAGGGTGGCACATTCTACCACACCTGGACTCCTGCGCGCAAGTTTTCTGTGCCGGTATTCCCCCAATGGGAATTTATTTGAAGCTAAGGCAAAAGACGGAATCTCCTATACGTGGCGCAGGATACTGAAAAGTATGAACTCGCTGAAAGAATGTATAATTTGGTGAAATGTTGATGGAAATCGGGTGAAAATCCTTGGATCCCACGTGGAGACACCAGGAGGTGTTAACAAAAGAAAGAACAACTCAATCCTCCGTAATAATATGGCAACGTATCAGGTGGAAACCATACCCTTCGTGAAAACTCGTGTATACCACGATAAAAAAGTCGTCTAAATTCACCAAAAAAATCACATACGTAAATGATATGATGATACACAACCTTGTAAAATATCTTGTCCAAACTCGACTTCGTTTGTGAGATATAAAAATAACAAATTTTAAGCCAGAAAGTTGTCCAAACGATTTGTTAGAAATTTTTTATTTTTATATCTCACAAACGAAGTCGAGTTTGGACAAGATATTTTACAAGGTTGTGTATCGTCATATCATCTACATATGTGATTTTTTTGGTGAATTTAGATGACTTTTTTACCGTGGTTTACACGGGTTTTCACGAATAGTGTGGTTTCCACCTGATATGTTGTCTAATAATATATATCTACCACATCTCTATATATATTGATTCTCCTGTAGACATAGTTTGTTATTTAAGAAACTATTATATCCTTTCTCTTCTTTAATTCTAATGACACGTTACCTTTTTGCTTAGTTCAAACCTTAACTAAGGCCATTTTCACTAGAGTTTCATAGAGTCGTTTCAAAGATTATAGAATGCATTAAACAATTATTTTAAATTTTTTGTTTCATTCTTTTGTTTTATTGGCATTTAATTCTATGACTCACATAGTCACATCTTCTCTCAGTTCTCACCTTGTTAGGCCAGTCTCAGTGGAGTTTCATCAGAGTTTCATGGGCATTAAATAGACTGATGTGGCACCGTATTGATGAAGAGAGAGATAATAAGAGTTTCATTGGAGTAGAGAGAGTTTCATAGGGATGAAACTCTTCTGCACTGTTTTCAAAATATGGATATATTGGTAACAGGGCCATGAAATTTCCACTGAGACTGGCCTTATATCATTAAAAATACTTATTTGACAACCTATTAAATGTCATTGAAATCGAAGCTAAGGTGAAAGACGTAAACTCCGATAAATCCCCACTAATGTTGACCTAATAAATATAGAAACTATCCTAGTTTCTGGGTTTAAAATGTCCACATTAATCAGGGTTTGAAATGGCCTTATTAATCAATATAGTTGGCATTGACAAAATGATGGTCTTCTGTCCTAGTCTTATTTTCATGTGCCCGATGCTCTCCAGCATCTCCACGTGCGCGCAACAAAAAATTGAAGCACACCGCCCACATAAGCCCTGGGCCAACTAGCTGTATTCAAGTGTAAAACAATGACGAGGACCAAGACTTTACAGGTCTACACTACAGCTATGCATATTATTCTTTACTTGCTCCTTTCTCAACGCATCATCCCATTACCGGATCGACCTCAAATTCCCAATTCAAACAACGCCTGCAAACTCCAAGCACAGCCTCCTCCTACATCTGAAGCAAGAACGCCACAACCGCGCGGCGGGCGAGGCAACCATGTGTGGCTGCTGCGACCGCTTCTGGGACGAGGTCAAGGACTGGCTCATCTGTCTGGCCGTCGTCATTGGCCTTATCGTCGTCGCCGGCGTCGTCCTCATCATCGTCATCTTCGGCGGGCCACTCCGCCACGTCAAGATCAGGGTCGAGGACGCGTCGCTCACCCGGTTCGCGCTGGTGACCGCGCCAACGTCGACGGCGCTGGCGTACAACCTCACGCTGGCGCTGACGGTCCGCAACCCGAACTGGGCCATCGGCATCAAGCACGACAAGCCGCTGGAGGCCGCGTACAGATTCGACGGGCAGCCGTTCGAGCGCGTGCAGGTCGCCGACAAGGGCGAGAAGCAGGGCCCCCGGAAGACGGTGGTGTACCACCTGGCGTCGAGCTCGGAGGGCCGCGGCGTGGCGCTCGGCAACGCCGGCGAGGCCGAGTTCAGGAAGGAGAACGCCACGGGGGTGTTCGAGGTGGAGGTGGCCGTCACGGGGAAGTTCAAGTACACGCTACGCAAGACCAAGTGCAAGATCGAGGCCACCTGCCCACTCAAGCTGCAGCTCGCCGCGCCGGGGGCCACGTCCGTCGTGTTCCAGAAGGTCGACTGCGAGCTCGCCAAGTCCGACGACAAGTACTGCTAGAGTAGAGATGATGGGTTTGCAAATGCATTGATTTTGATTTGGAGATGATGTGTTGTGTTTTGCTCATCCTGTTTGGTGCTTGTTGCAATTGAGTTGAACTGTGTGTGTGTGTTTCGCCCGTCAGATTATTCATTGTTTTCGTTTTCGATGCCAAATGTGTGAACAAGAGTTCCTCGCACGAGAGTGATGAGACTAACAATGCAGCAATTGTACTCCTAGTTCACAAACTTTCTTGCTGTGAGCAAGCCTATTTATTGCAATGCGGTTCCGCATGTTGACAAAGGACAAATCTCTGCTTGTTCTCGGCTTTGTTTAGTTCCCAATTTCTACCCCAAATTCCGCTATGCAAAAAGAAAATTCTCATCATATCAAAATACCGGTGCATGCATTAGAGTACTAAATGTAGATGAACTTAAAAACTAATTACACAGTTTTATTGTACTAAATACGAACATTTTGAACAATTGCAAATCTCTGCAGAGATCATATCAAAATACCGGTGCATGCATTAGAATATTTTCTAAATACACAGTTTTAGGCTCTAAATACCGGTGCATGCATTAGAGTACTAAATGCAGGAAGGAAACGAGGGACCAGTAATAAGTACAGATTTTTTTCTATTCAATTGATTTGCGTGCGGTACAAACGAAAAAAGTTATAACTACTAAATCGAATATCCAAATTAAATTCTGATGCATCATTATATTTCTTATAATAAATACTTCAAACCAAGACCTCACATGGATATATTTAGATAAAGTTTCATTAACGAACATTAATTTGATAAAGATAGAATATTTTCTTTTACTGAGCAGAAACGATATTCTAGGTTCAGATAACAATGTTCCGCTTTTGTAAGAAAAATATTCTCTGTTTAGAAGAACAATATTCTAGTTTCAGGTTAATGAAATTAGTATTACAATATATATAAATAAATACATAACATAAATACAAATAATAAAATATAGAGCAAAACATAAGGAGAAAAATAAAAACACATAATAGAAAAAATTTAGAAAAACATCACATTGATACTTTTCAAAATATCCTAAAATATATTATAGAACATCATATGTGTACTAAGTGAACATCTCTAAATACACAATAGAACATCACTAAATACATTCTAGAACATCGCATATAGATTTCGTGAATATCACTAAATACATCATAGAACACCACATGTGTACTAAGTGAACATCACTAAATACATCATTGAACATCACTAAATACGATATAGAACATCACATATATATTGCATGAACATCACTAAATACATTATAAAACATCACAAAAAATACCATAGAACATCACAAAAACGCCATAAAGATCACATGTATACTACAAGAACATCATATGTATATTATGTGAACATTGCAAAATACATTATCGAGCATTACATATATATTACATGAACAGACACCTGGCCACCTCCACCACTGTTCGATTCCGGCGTTCAACAACACCGTTCTGTTGTGGTGTATACGGGGTTGTTGTGAAGTGTTTGATTCCACGATCATCACAATACTGCTTGAACTCAATGGAATTGAACTCAACCCCCCCCCCCCCCCCCGGTCACTTCTGAATGCACGAAGCTTGCAGTTCTTTTCAGTTTCAGCCAGAGCTTGCACTTTCTTGAAACATTTGAATGCCTCATCTTTTGTTGTCAGAAACTCAACCCACATATACCGAGTGTGATCATCAACTATGAGAAGGAAATAATTCTTGCCACCAGCTGTACTGGGCTTGATCTTACCACATAGATCTGCATGTACCAGGTCTAGATGCTTCTCTACCCGATAACTTGCCACTTGTGGAAATGGGAAGCGATGCTGCTTACCCAGAGCACATCCATCACAGAACTCTTCAACGCGATCCAGCTGGGGTAGGCCTTCTACCATCTCTTTTGTCCCCAGCTCACACAGCGCTCGAAAGTTCAGATGCCCATAACGGCCATGCCACAGCTAGGCTTGATCATCTGCTTTTGACACTAGACAAACAGGAGCTGCAATCTGCATTGCTAACGGATACAAGCGATTCTTGACACGTGGTGCTTGTGCCAGCAGTGAGCGCTGAGTGTCAAACACATTTCAGAGGCCATTCTCAATCACAATTTTGCAGCCTCCCTCTAACTGGCCTAGGCTCACTATACTGCTTTTCAGTTTGGGAATGTAATATACTTCAGAGAGTACCTTATGCCCATGCTTCTTTGTCTGAAGCAGTACCGAGACAATGCCCATGATGTCGATGAGTGAGCCGTCACCGAAACGCAACGTGCCGCCGACCGACGTGTCCAGCGACGTGAGCGCATCACGGCGCCCCGTCATATGGTTGCTGGCTCCCGTGTCGAGGACCCACGCGTCCTTGTCTTCATCACGATCGGCGAGGAACACCTTCTTCTCGTTGAGGTGTACGACATTACATGCCGCACACCCCGTTGATGGCTCGACGTCACGCGGCTACACGTGCACGGCGTTCACCGTCGCCAGGAGGATCATCGGCTGATCGGCGTCCGCCTGCGCGTGATGTGCCTCCTCCTTGCGATCCTTCTTGGGCTTCTTACAATCCTCAGGCATGACCGGTCTTCTTGTCTCCTCCATATGACGAGGATTCAGGCATGAGGCGGTGATGATTTCTCGCCGCCCAATCTTCCTCTGTCAACAGGAGCTTACCGGCCTTGTCAGTGATGGTCGAGACGCTCCTCCGCCATCTTGAGCCGCCCAACGAGCTCCTTGATCGTCAGAGTTTTCAGATCAAGAAGAGTCTCGATGGAGAATGCGACTGATTGGTACTGCTTGGGGAGGACGCGCATCATCTTCTTCACGATGCACGTATCTTCTATTGCTTCTCCTGACACGCGCAAATCCGCCGCCAGAGAGTTGATCCGCAGAGCGAAGTCATCCACGGTTTCGCCAGACTTGAATGAGATGTTCTCAAATTCATGGAGCAGGCGCTGGGCGTTTGCCTCTTTCACGCGCTCGGCACCGACGCGCATGCTCTTCACCGCCTCCCACGCCTCCTTCACCGTCTTCTTCGCCCCCAGCATCTGCCACATCTCCGGGACGGAGCGAAGAATACCGCCCATGGCTTGTCGGTCTTGGGTGCGCTTCACCCCCTCGCCACCAGGCTCGATCATCTCCCACACCTCCAAGATCTCAAAATTGCACTTCATCAGAGTTGCCCACTCCGCGTAGTTGGGTCGGGTCAGCATGGGCCACATCAGGGAGCCCTCGCGGACTCCATGCCCTGACCGCGATCCGCCACTTGACGCCGACGGATTTGTCCCGCTCATCTCCGGTGGCGGCGGCGGCGATCGCGGCGGCACAATGTACTTCTTGCGGGGTGGTTCTCGCGGCGGGCTCACTGAGCCGCCGTAGAACATGCACCAGCGGCTCCGATAACAGCTGTTGGCGCCGGTTGCCTGAATGGTCAGCACGACGGCGATCGGCAACGGCCGGCGAAGCTCTCTCAACTCGCACAACGTCGCTCACGAACTCTAGAACGCACACACGAACGTGAGAGACACAATATGCGCCGCACAATGTCACGGCCTTTTTAGGCTTTCTTTCTTCTCTTTATTCACTTGGTGCTCACGGTCTTCGATCCTATTTCCCCGCCACGCACGCGCATGCTGCGCCATGTCCGCCTGGAGCGCGGAGACATTTTTTTCAGTCATGCGTGGCGAGAGAATGCCGCTGAGCCGCACCGTGAACGCAGCACTGTTCTGACCTTACACCCATTTGATACATGCAGCAACGAACTAGCTAAACTTGGAATGTAAACATGTAATGCAGCTATGCCTATTTACATCATGATTAAGCATGCACGGGATTGAGATAGACAACAACTCCCCACTTGCAATCTATTTATTGACGCCATCTGAAAAACACCAGCGTCCTAGCAGTTCTTCTCCGCTTTGGCGAGCTTGCACTTGACCTTCTGGAACACGAGCGCCGCCGGCGCCTGCCCCGGCGGCGCGAGCTGCAGCTTGAGCGGGCAGGTGGCCTCGATGGCGCACTTGGTGACGCGCGCCGTGTACTTCACCTCGCCCTTCACGGCCACCTCCACCTCGAACACGCCCGTGGCGTTCTCCTTCCTGAACTCGGCGACGCCGGCGTTGCCGAGCGAGACGAGCGCGCCGCCGGAGCCCGACGTCAGCCTGTACACCCTGGTCTTGCCGGCGGGGTGCTTGTCGCCCTCGTCGGCGAGCCTCACGCGGTCGAACTGCTGGCCGTCGAAGCTGTACGCCGCCTCCAGCGGCTTGGTGGTTGTCATGCTCATGGCCCAGTTCGGGTTGCGGATGGTGAGCGTCAGCGAGAGGTTGTACGCGAGCGCCGTCGTCATCGTCGCGTTCGGCGTGCCGGCGACGAGCGCGAGACGGGTGAGGGAGGCGTCGTCCACGGAGACGTCGACGTGGCGGACGAAGCCGAACGCGACGACGAGGATGATGATGACGGCAATGACGGCTAGGATGACGAGGCAGAGGACGCACCACCAGAAGTCCTTCCAGCTGTAGCAGCAGTCGTCGCAGCAGTCGTCGAACGCCCCCATGGACGATGGTGCTGCAGTGCTTGCTGCTGGACTGGACCAACGCTAAAGTACCTATAGGGGATTGGCCGAGAGAGGGAGGGCATCAACCGTCTCACTTTTGTTGTTGGGTTCTGGGATGGATCGGATATGTGCGTGCATAAACAGCACGTATATATAGATGTAGCATATGTATTGCATCTCGAGACTTTAAGAGATTGACTTGACTTGACTTGCCATCCGCCACATGTGGATGGGATCGATATACTATATAAGTTGCTTATGTAGTTATGTATACTACTTATTCCAAAGATGAAAGAATAGTGTACATGTATTATCCGTGATGTTCGCGTAAAAGTAAAAAAAAAACTGTGTAAAACCTTGTACTTTTAGATCAAGCGTTAATCAAGGTCCTTGGATCAATCTCAAACTTCACTGTAGTTATGATCATGGCTTTTTGAGTAGTGCTCTTTACTCATTACATATACTCATCCCACAGGTTATATGCTTACAAATCAAATCCTGTTTGCCGAAAAGAAAAAAGATGAAACAGTTTTTTCCTTTTTTTTACAAATCACAGTACAAATACAAACACTCATACATGCATGCAAACATCACACGGACACATGCTCGAGACTTTAAGAGATTGACTTTATATAGATGTAGCACATGTAACTCGAGACTTTAAGAGATTGACTTGACTTGACTTGCCATCCGCCCATGGGACTACCTTTTATCGACTCTCTCCGTCCCTAAATAACTGTCATCGTTGGTGTACATGTCACAAGTTTGACTGAATTTATAGAAATACATGCAACATTTTTTATCTATAAATAAATTTATTAAAAAACTAGATTCAAAGATCTTTCCAATAATACTAATTATGTACCATAAATATTAATATTTTTAATATATATTTAGTCAAAGTTATTTCTCAGGAAGCGAAAACAACAAATATTTAGGAACAGAGAGAGTAAGTATATAGACCACGTATCATAAAATTTTAGACTAATATTCAGTGGTCACATGTGGATGGGATATACAATATAAATTGCTTATGTAGTTATCTATATAAAGATCTTTAAACCTGGTGATTCGCACTGTTCACCATGTGCTATTCACACTTCTCTTTTCCTCTCACATATCACTATTTTTCTACGGTAATGGATCCGGTAAACAGTACCAGGTTCTAGTGAACAGTACTGCCCGTTATCCATAGTGCCGGATCCGATAAACAGTAGTTGTCCGTTATCCACAGTACCAGATCCATTAATCAATACCCACCCGGTGCCCGTTACTGTACACCTAGCCCCGTCTCCCTCCGTGCCGCCCGCGTGAAGCGCCGGACCTACCCTCTAGTGTACTACTTATTCTAAGGATGAAAGAACAGTGTACATGTATTATCCGTGATGTCCCCCCTTAAAAGTTAAAAAAACTGTGTAAAACCTTATACTTTTAGATTAGGCATTAATTAAAGGTCCTTGGATCAATCTGAAACTTCACTGTACTTATGATCAGGGCTTTTGAGTAGTGGTCTTTACTCATTACATATACTCATCCCACACATTATATGCTTACAAATCAAATCCTGTTTGCCAAAAAGAAAAAGGTGAAATAGAGTTTTTTGTGAAACATAGTATAGATACAGATACTCATACATGCACGCAAACTAAGCAATATATGGACACATAGACACACGTTCTAACATCTTTGAAAAACTAGGCGGGTAGATTTCGAGATTAATGAAGTTATTACAGACGTCTGGCTATCAAGGACACAGTTGTCTACCATTAGAACAATATAATGTCACTAAACCTTTGGTCCTATATATAAATGATTTTCATGAGAAATGCGATGACATAATATGATCAATGGATGTCAACGAAAGAGGAAATAAACTGATACCAACTTGGCTTCTACAGTGTTGTGGAATTGTTAATGAACTACAAATACTTCATTGTTATTAGGCTATTAATCATTATTATATCCTAATCCTGTAGGGATAAAGAATTTAAGAATATCAAACAATTAAAAGTTGGAATTCTATAGGGAAAATTATTGTGTTGGTCTTGGGACAGAATTAACCCCTTGAATCATATGAAAGTTCTATGCAATGACTTGTTCCACTTGAGCCACCTTTGGAATGTAGGAATTTCATGGAAATAGTATAGAAATTTCAGAGTAATCAGTTCAAATTCTTATCGAGATTTAGGGTCTAGATTTTAGAGTACCTGTAGCATGAAGGTCTAGTATCTTGGAAATGTTCTGTATCTACATCTTCTGATTCCTATGTTTTTCATGCGCTCAACATCGAAATAAGCTGTCATTATTTCTGCGACTTCCCTTTGTATACTAATTTTCCAATGTATAGTATTCAACGTGGTAAGGCACTCTAATTCTATGTTTTGTACTCTTCATTTTAGGCAGTCCTGCAATTTCTAGAGAACCCTCAATATTGAAGAATGTCTTTTTTTTTTTACCTGAGCTATAGTACTAGTAGATGTTTATGTGTGCAGTTTTCTACATACCTGCCAGTATTTTAAGAATGACCGCAACTGACATCTCCTCTTGGTCTTTAATTTACTCGTCGCGACAAACAATAGTAAAAAGTATATATAGCAAAAAAGTAAAAGATCCGAGATGGAGTGGTGGATAGCAACGTCCGCGTCGATCTTACGCGGTGGCGAGCACCGCGTTTTGGCAGTTGTGTCGCGTCAGGAGAGAAATAAATAATGTACTTCCTCCGTCTCAGAAAAAGTGTCGTTTTAGGTTTTTCAGACATCGTGTTTGACTGTTTGTCTTATTCAAAAATTTTGTACAAATTATAAAATAAATAAATCATTATTGAAGTATCTCTAATGATAAAATAAGTCATAACAAAATAAATAATATTTATTAAAATTTTTTGAATAAGACGAACGGTCAAACACGATGTCTGAAAAACCTAAAACAACACTTTTTCTGGGACGGAGGAAGTACTCGATTGTGAATCCTCGAACCGGACGCGCAAGTGGTGGTCTTTATACTTAGTCGTATTTTTCTGGCAACCAACACCGGTTTTATCTCACAGCAAATCAATAAATAGTACTTTTAAACGTGACTTTTTAACTAAACGAACAAGATGTATACATATAACTATATTTATAAAAAAAAAGAGGGTCAACAATTATAACACTAAATATGTATATTACTTGATAAATCTCAACATACTATTCTTTAGTATATTATGTATATTGATATTTTTTAAAATAGTAATGCTCTCTGCCAAGCGTCGAGACAGACCCATCTGCCCCCGCGCATCGCACGGCCTACGCCTAGTGCCTCGCGCACCCACGGCCTCATGCTTCGCATCACGCGCTGCTCTCGCCTCGCGCCACGCTTTGCCACACCTCACGCCTCCCGCCCAGACTCGCATTGCACACAGCCGAGATCCGACCTCTATATCGTGGCATCGAGCTCCGCGTCAACAAACATCCATTGGGGGCAACAAGTAGATGAGCACATATTGCAATTGTATGTTTCATACATTTTATATGTATGTTGCATATGTTTCATCTAGATGTTACAAAAGTAGATCTGGTGTTGCAAATGTTACAATGACTATACACATATGTTGCAAGTGTATGTTTCAAATATTTTAGTTGTTTCAAACGTATGTTGCAAGTATTTTATCTGGATGTTGCATATGTTGCACTAGCTATACACGTATGTTGCAAGTGTATGCTTCACCAGGTGTTTCAAACGTATGTTGCAAATGTTTTATCTGGATGTTGCATATGTTGTAGTGTCCATATACATATGTTGCAAGAAAATGTTGTAAATATTTCATCTGTTTCAGAAGAAAGTTGCAGCAAATACTTTATGTTGCAAGTGTTTCATGAGCAACAAGGGGCGCAGGCAAAGGTGGCCCTCGGGCGCAGTGGTCCCCGCATGCGTGTAGGAAGCGAAGCGAAGCAGCAGGCGTAGAGCATGAAGCAGTATCCATGGGCATGGCAACAGGCGCGGAGCACGAAGCTGCATCCATGGGCAGGCGGCAGGCACGGAGCACGAGGCGAAACGGAGTACGAAGCTGCATCCATAGGCGCCCTGAGGGTATCATTATTGAAAACAGACGGGCAACAATCGTGAGCGTTCGGACATGCGGGCGCTAGTCTCTCCGTTTTTTGAAAAAAAATGTTAGGGCAAATTGTGTTTATGCCCCCATTTTCACTTCTAACTACATGTTTGCCCCTCTTTTTAGAATTTGCAGATTCGTCCTCATTTTTTGAATTCCAATTTTTCGTTTGCCTCCGTCCACTTCTCAACAACGTTGTTGATGCGGGACCCATAGGGTTCTCCAGTGATACGACTACAAGTCGTGGGCCCTGGTCTGGCCCACAGACCAAAGCAGGAAAGGGTGCAGCGACTGCTACACCTAATCTAAGTAGAATAGGCCAGACTAGCCGGACTCCTAGGAAAGTACCTTCTATATTTAGATCAGAACACCTCCTTTGGATACTAGGATTTGTAACCACACCATAATCTTCTATTGATATAAAGAGAGAATATGGACACCTATGTAAACAATCAACACAACATAACAATCAATCCAACGCAAAGGCTAACGCCGACTGGATGTAAAGGCTATTACTCAATCACGATCGAGGGCCCAAACCAGTATAAATCGACTATCTTTTGCGTTCACCGTTGAGTTCCGCACTAGCCGAAGCCCGAACAACTGTCCCGGGTACCCCTATAATAGGCTATCGGTGGTAAAACATCGACAACTAGCGCGCCAGGGATTTGCATCCAAGAGCTCGACGGATCTCAATGACATGATCTTCTTGACGGGATCAACCTTCATCTTCAGATCATGGATCTACGAGGAGGACGACAAAGGAAAGCTCCAAGGACGTCTCCTCGAGGATCAAGAAAACCAAAAAGACCTCACTCTTTCAGCAAGATCGACAAAAGAACTTGTCGAAAGGCTCTCACATCTCGCGATGTCTAAATCAATTCAGGTTTTGCCAACGGTCCAGTTCAACTCAGACTCTAGGACAGAATCCGCCTCGAAAACCAATCCGGGTTCTTTTCATGGCAAACTGCGTTCTTTTTCGATGGGACTTTGGAACGTAGCTTCAATCCATCAAGAGATCAACTCGAGCTTACTTCAGAATTCTTCTATAAAGTTGGGGGCCTTCCCATTCGGACTCAACATCATGGTGAATTCATGCCAGATTCTACTCCAAGAAGCAGCCGGATCAGTACAAGGGGTACCACTCACAGGAGCCTAAGAAGGCCTCGTGCTAACCATGACTCCACAAGATTGCCTCGTCCACTGGTCGGGTTTTGTCTCCGAGAGTGGCGACATCCGACTGATTGATGAAGCAACGATTCTACCTTACCAAGAAGGAAGCACGCTCTATGACACCGACACCTCTATAGAGATCATTAGCAAGTCTCATGGCACAGATATGGATGCGGAAGCAACGCATGCCCGAGACGTATTCATGATTCAGAGACCACCTTTGATTTCGCTAAAAGCACCTGATATCATGTCCTCAGATGAATCAGAGTCCAACATATCACCCAATGCTCTGGAGTACGATGGCGAGACTGAAAGCCAGAGACAAGCAAGAGAAAGAAGGAACAAACTAAAGCTAGAGACAAGATGCTGAAGAAAGGCGTGCAACTAGGATGCACAATTCCCGTATGACAAAATCTGAGAAGCATTGGAAGAACTCGAAGCCGTCTCGCATCCTAATGAAGAACAAGAACAACTCCGAGAGGTTCTCCGATCAACAGCCTTTAGAGCACACGATGGAAGGACCCACTCAAGACTACCCGCCAGATTAGCATCCCACAGACCAGAAAATCAAAGTCAAAGGAGGTCCGCCTTCGAAAGATTAGGGCCAAGCGGAAGCCACAACAGAGAAAGTAGAAGGGACCATAGTCAAAGCAATTGAATTGAGCAACCAAGGGAAAACAGAAGCAGAGTACCCATCTAAACAGCCCCACAGAACTACTCTTGCCAAAACAATAGCTGGCAGGAAGGAGGGTTGAATCAGAGTATAAAGAAGCCGGAGCACACGACAGGTTCCCTTACTTTGCAAACCGACTTGCTTCGGTATGGCTACCTCACAAATTCAAGCCTTCAAACCATTCAAGTACGATGGCAAAACTAAACCTAGGCAGTGGCTCAAGATCAACTCTTAGTCAATTGAACTAGCCAGCGAAGATGATGACATCAAAGCACTCTTCTTTCCTATGGCATTAGAGACTATACCTCTCTAATGGTTTGACAAATTGAGCCCAGAATCCATCAGGGGGTGGGAAGATTTGCAAGGAGCTTTCTGTGAAAACTTTGCAGGTATCATCACGCATCCTATCACACATGTAGAGCTAAAAGGGCTCAAGCAGAAAGGAGGCGAAAGCCTCAGAGATTATTATCGTCGATTTGGTGAACTACGTGCTCAAGTACACGACATCATTAAACGAGAAGTAATCGAAGCTTTCTTCCACGGGATCATGGCCAAGTGGTAGTTTCAAGACTTTTGCAAAGAGAACCCAAGAAATAATGAAGAATTCAGATGCATAGTAGAAAAGATGATCACTATAGTATGCCGCCATCTTGGGGTCATGACAGCTTGACTCTTTCATGACTTGGTCTACAATCAACTGAGAGTCACCTCAGACATCGAGCCGTCGGATCCCAAGTTCGGAGGTGATGTGCAAACCGTTGACGAGCGCCTCATACTCAGTGACATTATTAGAGGCCAAAAAATAAATTCAGATCATATACCTCATGCGCACACCGAGGGGGGAGATGAAGACAAGCCCTGCCCTGGCTTCGCTCTTCATCAGTGACCCATCGAAATACATCGTCTAGTATTCTTGTTCCACTGGCGCCGGTGGTGTTTGGGTCTCGGTCCATTCCGCCATAAAGTCGGCCAACACCTGAGACTTGATGGCTTTTCGAGGGGCATAGGTGATGCCTTCTCCCATGAGTTCAACCGCCTACTTAGCGATTCTTCCCGTCGCCTCATGGTTCTGAATCACCTCCCTGAGGAGGAAGGGTGAGATGATCGTGATTGGGTGCGACTCGAAGTAGTGGCACGGCTTCCTCCGGGCGACGAAGACAGCGTATAAGAGCTTCTGGATCTGTGGGTAACGTGTCTTGGTGTCGGGCAAGACTTCACTAATGAAGTAGACTGGACGCTAGACTTTGAGGGCGCGACCTTCCTCTTGCCATTCTACTATGACAGCAGCATTCACTACCTGAGTAGTGGATGCGACGTATAGTAGGAGCAGTTCCCCTTCGGTCGGGGGCACAAGGATTGAGCCCTTTGTTAAAAGCACCTTGAGCCCGTCCAGCGCCTCTTGGGCCTTAGGGGTCCAGGCGAACCGGTCCGTCTTTCTCAGGAGCCGGTAAAGGGGAAGGCCTCGTTTGTCGAGGCGTGAGATGAAGTGGCTCAGCGCCGCTAAACACCCCATGACTCGTTGTACCCCTTTCAAATTCTGGATTGGACCCATGTTAGTGATAGCGGAGATCTTTTCTGGGTTGTCCTCGATGCCACGCTCAGAGATGATAAAGCCAAGTAGCATCCCCCTTGGAATCCCAAAAACGCAGTTCTTAGGGTTGAGCTTGATATTCTTGGCTCACAAGCATTTGAATGCTTCATCGAGATCGGCAACTAGGCTGTCAGTTCATTTTGACTTGACCATGATGTCATCTACGTAAGCCCCAATGGTTCGCTCGATGAGGTCCCCAAAGACAGTGAGCATACAGCGCTGGTATGTAGCCCCCGCATTCTTAAGGCCAAATGGCATGGTTACATAGCAGTAGGTCCCAAACAGGGTGATTAAAGAGGTCGCAAGCTAGTCGGACTCTTTCATCATGATTTGGTGATAACTGGAGTAAGCATCAAGGAAAGAGAGGGCTTCGCAACCTGAGGTGGAATCAACTATCTAATCGATGCGCGGCAAAGGGAATGGGTGCTTGGGGCAAGCCTTATTAAGACTAGTGTAGTCAACGCACATTCTTCATTTACCATTCTTCTTTTTTACAAGTACAGGATTAGCTAACCACTCAGGATAGAACACCTCCTTGATGAATCCGGCTACCAACAGCTTGTGGATCTCCTTCCTGATCGCTCTGCGCCTCTCCTCGTCAAAGCGGCGCAGTCATTGCTTCACCGGTTTGGAGCCGTCCCGGATATCCAAAGAGCACTCGGTGACTTCCCTTGGCATGCCAGACATGTCCGAAGGACTCCACGTGAACATGTCACAATTTGCACAAAGAAAGTCAACCAACACTGCTTCCTATTTGGGATCCAGGGTGATGCCGATGCGCATCGTCTTGCTGTTAGAGCCGCTAGGGTCAAGGGGGACTTCCTTGACTCCCTCGGCATGCTCGAAGGAGTTGATGGTCTGTTTGGGGTCGGGTGTCTCCTTGACGCGCGCTTCTAGCTGGATTGCAAGTGCCTCAGACTCGATGATGGCCTCAGCATACTCGTAGCACTCCACGTCGCACTCGTATGTGTGCTGGTAAGTGGTGTGGACAGTGATGACCCCATTGGGTCCTGACATCTTGAGTTTGAGGTAGGTGTAGTTCGGGATGGCCATGAACTTCGTGTAACACGGTCGTCCCAACACGGCGTGGCAGGTGCCGTGAAACCCAACTACCTCAAAAGTGAGGGTTTCCTTTCTGAAGTTGGAAGGATCCCCAAAGGTGATAGACAGATCAATCTGCCCAAGGGGCAAGGCTCGCTTCCCTGGTTCGATACCGTGGAAGGGTGCTCCGCTCGGGCATGAGCGCGGCTGGCTCCATCCTCCTTGTGCCTTTTATGCGCGTTGAGGACGTTGCGCGCATCGTAGTTGTGGCCAACGCGGGCATGAATGGATGGGGCTTGTCCCTCGCTCTCGATTGCTCCAGGTGGACCGAGGCTTCTTTTTTGTATGCCGCCAATGGTGTGGGCTGGTTGGGCTCAGGTCTGCATCGTCGAGATGCGGAGCTTTTGGCTTGCTACACAGCGGCGCACTCAAGAAGGGCATGCAGCTCTCCGTGGGCTTGCCGTCCCTCCAAAGTCGATGGTTCGGGCATCTTCCGGAGGAGGATTGCCACAGCGGCGACATTCTAGCTTGCCCTAGTGAAGAGAGGCAGACGATCGCCATCGTCGTCATCGCAGATTCGGCGGTGGACGTCGCGAGCTCTTCGTTAAGCTGCGTCGCCGTCACTGTGACTCTTGAGCTCTTGCTCGAGCACTGCGTGCAGTTGTGCCAGCTGTTGTTGCTCCTCCTCAAGCTTTCTTTCAAGCTCTCAAAGTTGTTCTAGCTAAGGCTGTTGTCGCCCCAAAGGTGGTGGCATGGCCGCGCGTGCAGCGTTCGTGGCATCGGGAAGGGTGTGTTCACCCTCATTTTCATTGGGGATTCCTTCGCAGTCTTCCCTATCGCACATGAAGCATTCCTGAGACGGGTCGTGACTCTCATCGTCAGAGTCGAAACCATCATGAGGGTAGTTGTTTCTGCTAGAGGACTGGTGCCAAGTCTCCGGGTGATTAAGCCCGAGGAATTCAGCGTCAGCCCAGGTGCCATCGTCTTCCTCAAAGTCAACACTCGAGGCCATCACCGAGGTGACAAGGAGCTCTGAGAGGGATGCCCATTGGTATTGTGGTAAGTCCATAGAGGAATCCCCTGCGGGCCAGATAAAGTCGTTGTAAGTCCTTGCAGCGTTGTGCAGCCCATAAGGGCATGCCATTTGTGGTGGCATGGCCCTTATGTTTGGGGAACGTCGTGACTGCCACGAGGCATTGATGGTGTCGGGGTGAAGCAGATGGAGACCTTCCTGGGCCAGATGTGGTCCCTGGATGGCGTCGTGTTGATGCTCTAGCCCCCGAGTGGTCAGATCCATGGAGCTGGAGGCCCTTGGAAGACCATTCCTCGTTGGCATACAGGCATAGACTACCCATTGACTTAGAGATGGAGTTGACGTTGAGAAGTGTGTCGGGTGACTCCACAGATGGAGCACTCTCCCTCTCCTCGTCAATGAGGTCCAGGCCTCCGACGTGCTCGTCGGGGCTCAGAAGGAGATCATGATGGATTGACGCAGAGGAGGGGAGCCAAAACAAATCGTGATCCACTCCCGTGTAGAAGAAATCTAGGCTCCCAAAGCAAATATGGAAGCCCGGAGTGAAATGGATGCGGAGATTGGCCATCAAGATCAAGTAGATGGATTGTGACGCGCAGAAGGCCCCTACCCTGGCGCACCAACTATCAGTGTCTAGAGGACCGAGTGTCTAAATAGAGCGACTAGTGAATTTATATCTGTGCGTCTAGGCCCTGATGGCTGTGCAAAGCTGACATAAGGATGTATACTGGTTCAGGCATGAACGGCCCTACGTCCAGTGGGTTTTGCTATGGTTCATGCTGCCTTGCACCGGGGTGCTTGCAGTAGGGGTTACAAGCTTTCAAGAGAGGGAGTAGGTCCCAAGTCTCTTGTGTGGTGGTGGTGGTTTTGACTGAGTTCTAGCTGTTGTTTCTTTTTTCTCTTGATTTTTTGATCGCCTCTAGACGCGGCCCCTGCCTCCCCTTTTATAGCTTCTAAGGGGAGAGCTCGGGTTACATTTGAGGTAAAGTGGTGAAAATGGGAAAATGAAAGTGAAAGACAAAAAAAGGTGGCCTCGGGCGTGGCCATCCTCCTCCTTATCTGGTGGGAATAGTTTCCCTGTAGCGTGGAGTCGTGCAGGGCATTGATCTTTTGGCCTCTCTGTTTGCTGGTGCGACATGCCAGGGCCATGCCTTGACCTGTACGTCCCTATGCCATGGAGGTGGGTGGCGCATGCGCTGGGATTTTCGTAGCGAGGGGGTTAGGTGGCATAGATGCCATCACCCCCGTTGCTGTGGAGGTATGGATATCGTCGTGGTAAAATGACCGGGGTCATGTCGAGTCAGGGTGTGGTTCTGGTGCCCCTGTTGACTGTGCATGGTCACGTCCATCACGTCGATGGAGTGAACACCGTGCTGGGGGTCCCCGTGGCTCCCTGTTCTGCCTGAGCTGTCCTTGTGCCCCTCTGGCGAGGTGGGAATGCACCATGGGGGGTCGGGCGCCTTTGATGACGTCATAGGGCCTCGGGCAAGGCGGAGAGATGTTGCCCGAGATGCCTATCATGCCCGAGGCCTCACCGCAAAGCTCGGGCGAGATAGAGTTTGTAGTTTGCGCCTTGAGCGGCTGACACGCTGACAGTGCTTTTTGGGTCCCCTACGATGGGCCTACAAATGTGCAGGGTGTTGTATTTTACCCCCTATTGGGTACCTCGGGTATTTTGATACCTGACAATACCGAAGGAATCGGTGAAGAAAAGGAGATGCCGAGAGACAGAGTCTAGCACGGATGGAGACAAAGAGAACGATCTTACCAGGGCTAGGGGAAGGAACCCGGTGCTCACCAGGGGTCTTCCAATCAGCTAAGCCTTGATCCTGGATCAAGCCATCACTGACCAATTCCCACAATTGATCCTCTATGGTGCTTAGAGCAGGTCAGACCTTCTACGTAGCCCTCATGGCGACGAACTCTTGGTTCTTGATCACCTAGAGCACCTCCTCCTCATTGACTAAGGCGGCCATTGACTTGCTGGACGAACCCTTCTTCTTGCCCATACACTGCTGATACTCTCCTATTAGAAAACAAGCGGCGGCGGAATGTGAATAGTGGCAGCGCTTGAACAGCAGCAGTAACGACGGCTGAGCTCTGAGAGAGGGCTAGGGTTTTAGAGACAGCGACAAAAGGCAAAGAGCAAGTGAAGAAGAGAAGAAGGGAAAGAAATCATTTTATAACAATAAATACGCAGCCCAAATGGCTCGTTAAGCCAACGGATCGTTTTCACCTTTTACGCATTGAATGTAGGACGCAACTGAAGCGACAGATTGCACGTCTTTTCACAACGGAATAATACAACGGGCAGATTTCAGACTTATCCGTCCACATGGTGCTTTTGCCAACTAGTTTTAGCTCGTACTGCTCAGAAAGAACTCACCACTCGCAAGATACACAGAAGAGATTATAGAACACTGCCAAAGAACCCGGATTTTGCAGAAACAACACAGATGTTAATCAAAAGCACTCAGATAAGCAAAAAAGACAACAACAACTTAGAAAACAAGATTGTTTCTATTACAAATATCTTCAAGGGATACAAGATTACAGATCTCACAAGACCCAACGAACTCGGTATTACGACAAACAAGGTGGCAACGAGGAGCCCAGAAAGAACACGGCTCTGGAAACGACTACGCGCTCCTAGTTGCTACATGGTAGAACACACTCTACTCGACTACACTATTTTCTTCAAAGGAAGAGCGCAGTGAATCCAAGATTGGTGTCAGTGTCACAACAAGACAACATAGACTAGGTGAGGCTCACAGGCATTAGTCTATCCAAGTCTGATGTGATGTTGGATCAAGTGTCGATCTGCACCGGACAGTCACGAGGTAGAGTGGAAGAATCAACCCGGAGCTACTGGATGAGGGAACGCGTCCCACATCACAAGACATCTCCCACCTGCCATCACGTACTACCCGATACAATGCCGCTATGAGATTAGTCTACCTCTATTCTCTATCACAAGACTTCTTCCACCCACTACAAGATATACAAGACTTACAACTCACGTCCAGGGGCTGCTCTACTTCACAAACTATCATATTCATGACTACAAGGCATCAAGATCTACACCAAGATTTTACCGGTTTGCAACAACTTGCCAGGGGTATTTATAGGCCAAGGAGCGGCGTACATGGACCTAGTGCACCAACAAATCAAACCTAAAAAAGGATTCAAAGAAGTAACAGAAAGCAGTAAAGTAAAAACAACCACGCGTGAAGACATAGTACTCGAGGAAGGTATATCCAAAAGAATATGCTAACATTGTACAACTCGTGACTAAGCAGCATTTATACCCAACCACCAACCACCACCTACCTCTAACAGAAAGCAGGCTATCTGAGAACATAACAAAAGACCCTCTATCCGAGTTCTTAAACAAAAGAACCTGGATAAATGCTCGGGGGTTGTAAGGTACATATCCTCATAAGAGATTTTTAGCTTTTCCAACGATCAAAATCCACCAACTTTTTTTGTCCCAAATAGCAAGAAGCTCGGGGGCTACACTCAATGAGTGCGCTTTTCGAAAAAGCGCACATTACTCAGGAGATTTCTTCAAAAAAAGACCACTTCAAGGCTTCTCTTTGAAAGAATCCGGACCAGGCTTGTTTCACCAAGCGAAGCTAGAGAAACAAGGAGGCTTTTGAGTTCAACCATGAAATGCTCGGGGGCTTATCGATCCGGGACCCATAGGGTTCCCCAGCGATACAATTACAAGTTGTGGGCCCTAGCCTAGCCCACGGACCAAAGGAGGAAAGGGTGCAGCAACTGCTACACCTAATCCGAGTAGAATAGGCCAGACTAGCCGGACTTCTATAGGAAAGTACCTTCTATATTTAGATCATAACACCTTCTTTAGATCCGACTAGGATTATAACCACGCTATAGTCTTCTCTATTGATATAGAGAGAGACTACGGGCACCCCTGTAAACAATCAACACAACATAACAATCAATCCAACGCAAAGGCTAATGCTGACTGGACATAAAGGTTATTACTCGATCACAGTCGAGGGCCTGAACCAGTATAAATCGATTATCTCTTGCGTTTACCGTTGAGTTTTGCACTAGCCGAAGCCCGAACAATTGTCCTGGTTACCCCTGTGATAGGCTATCGGTGATAAAACATCGACAAACGTCACTTGAAGCAACTTAATGGAAAAAGAAAAATAAATAAAAATGGAAAGGGAAGCCAAAACAACTTTAATACCCTTGCCTTATCCTCCATAGGCTACAACTTCCTCTTATCCATATTGGGGGGCATGGGCGAAGTGCTGCGGGCTAGCAACATGGCAGGTGAGCGGCTGGAAGGGCAAGGGAAGTGAGCGATGGTAATCTACATAGGCGGGTGATGCAGTGGGTTGTGCGGGTAGGTGACACGGCAGCAAGCTCCGGTGAGTGGCGTGGCGGGCTTCTCGGAGGATGGTTGAATTGCTTCGTGAAGATATTGTGTAAGCTCTTTGCTATTTGTAACTAGAGATTTAATTTGTTTTAATGTGAGATTTAGGATTGCCTTGCTGCAAATCATATGATGTGATGTAAATGCGGTCATTAGAGTATGCTTCTATTGAGATTTGAGATTAGAACTGATGACCAACTTTTAGAATGGTTTGAACTGAGATAAGGGAACGAAACTAAGCAAATTGACACCCCGATCAATGAGTTTGGAGGACCAGTGCATATCTTGCCACTTTTATGTCCAGATGTGCAAAAGGCTATAGATTCTAGGGTCCAAGGGCATATATTTCTTTATAGCCTGTAGCACACATTATTAGTCTCACTTGACAGAACAAGGGCAATACAGAACACTCAAATTCAGAAAGCGGAGTGGGGAATAACAACTCTAAAAAACCGAAAAAAGGAGGACAAACATGCAGATAGAGGTGAAAACAACAGCAAAATGCAATTCGTCCAAAATATAAAAATTAAGATGGTTTGCTTTAAGATCAAGCTAGAATTACATTTTTTAGGATGGAGGTAGTATCATATATACAATAATGATAACGAGTATATTTTTTAAACTTGGTGTGAATTAGTGAAGATAGAGAAAAGATGCATCTTAGTGGGGATTATTACAACTTGGGCACAAAATAAAATCGAACCTTTGCAAACTGCATAGTAGAATTCTCGTAGAGTTGTTTTATTTGATGGTAGTACTAGTTATTGGTCAATTATCATAGACAAAACATTTATACAACAATTCATTGGCTTGCTACCCTAAGAAACAATACAAAGACTGCATTTGAGAGACCAAAATTGGAAGAAGATCCCTCGTTGCTATGTCAGTAAAAGACCACAACCAGGCCTCGCGTCATCCGAAAGGGGCAACATGGGTGCCGCTTCAAATTATGTTGTCTCCACTTCCCCCAACCCCTCCCCCTGTCTTGCTGTTGTCAGAGCAGGTGGCCAAAAGTTTGGTGAGTTGTGAGGAGGATGGTGGTGGGGCTTTTTCTCCCCGAAGTCATCGCATGAATCCAGTCCGCCATGAGCAACACGCGGATCCGTCGATAGGCTGTCTAGATGTTCAGATCTAGGCTGGCAATGTTTGTTTGGTGGCTAGACGTGGATCTGGGTCAATGCTAACTAGTTCGGGGCCTGCGGCAGCGCGATAGCTGCTCCTACAACAGTATAGTGGCACAGTTGCCGCACGAGTTCTAGCGAAGTGGCGATAAGGCGGACGTGGCAAGGTTGCTAGGTGTAAGGTGAGGTTTTGGTGATGGTGTGGAGTTGACACAGGTGATAGCATGGTGTGATGTTGTAGCAAAGGACGACCCTGTATCACAATGTTTGTAGAGTGGTGGTGGCATGACAGCGATGGTGGTATGGCTGCTCATGCATGGAGTGGTGGTACGACGACATAGAAGTTGTGTGCTGGCATGGTTTGGTGGCGTGGTTGTGTACCATGCATGGCAGTGTTGATGTCACGGTAGCCATGGACTCGAGGTCCAAGTGTCAACCTTAGTGATAGGAGACCAAGGGCATAGGCGCAATGATTAGGGGCTTGGCTTATGTACGACATCTGTTGGGTGGCGCTATGCCAAGGCGTGCGCCATGAGTGTCTAGTGCAGTGACTACCGTTGCATGGCAATGTTAGTCCAGTGCAGGACACAACGACATGCGGCGCAAGCAGAGGCAATAGCACAACGGCTACCTGGCTTTCAAGTAATGATAGCGCAAGCAGTGACAATGGTGTGTTGACTTGCTGCTTCGTTGTCAAGTGATGCATGTTGATGCATCGTGGTGATCAGATGTGTGGTAGTGTTTGTACAACTATCTTGTTGCTTCGCTCGATTGGAGCAGCTGGTGTGACTATGTTGTGTGGCGCATGTTAAAGTCCCAGTCTAATCGGCCATTATTGATAATTGAGATAGTTGTTTTTAGTCGCTAATTTAGGTTTATGTGAACCTTTAGAGTTTTGTTGCTCCATTATATTACCCAGAGTATTTCTTCATTTTAATATAATTGACGGTTCTTCTACCTGATTCGTTAAAAAAGGCCATAATTGATAAACTCGTGGAAACAGGATGACATGGATTGCTAAAACCTGAATTCGAGGAGAATTTAAGATTTTGCAAGATTTGAAGGTCTATTTAATTTATACCAGGCAAGACCATGAAGTGTCGTTGCCAATTAAGGGTAATTGAATAAAATGCATCTTTTTTAATCTTCAAACCCTAGTTTTACTTTATTTAACCATAAATTTTGTTCTCACTTTGTTTGTGGTGATTAGAAGCATTCTAGGTGACCTTACAACTCTAGGACACCATACAATGAACTAATAATGAAACATAGTTAGCTGAGTATCACTTGCAATTTGGTATAGGGTCTTGCTAGCGCCTAGACGCCCGCGTTTCTTGCACCGTTTCACGCGCCCATGTGGGGCCACGCCACCCCAAATGTCATCAGCATCGAGAAGAGAGGGAGGGGTGACGGATGCCCAGCCGGGGCTGAGAGGAGGAGGAGACACTGAGGCGAGGCAGCAGAAGACGAGGAGAGAGATGCAACACTCGATCTACTTTTGAAATATTCAGATGCAACAATTGCAACATACGTCTAAAGGCAGATGAAACACTTGAAACATGTATCTAAAACACTTACAAAAACACCTGAAAAACACTTGAAACCATTGCAGAAACATACACAATATCCAGATAAAACACTTGCAACATATGTGAAACATATGCAACATCCAAATAAACAGACTTACAACATACGTCTGGAAAACAGATGAAACATTGAGAACAGAAACTTGCAACGTACGTGTACAACCATTGCAACATATGCAACATCCCGATCTACTTTTGCAACATCCACATGAAACACTTGCAACATACCTATGAAACATCTGAAACACTTGAGACATAACCTTGCAACATACACTTCTAGCGTAGCATCTAATTGCTGCTTGGATGAATGGAGGCTCATAGACGTGGAGCTCGATGTCGTGGAGTGCCGCGAGGGGGTGCTAGCAGGTGGGCGGCTGCACGGCCCCGGTGAACAACTGTGCGACCACCGCCGAGCTGTTGCGCGGATTCAGGTCAGACTAGAACAAAAGGAGATGTCGCACAGGCCTCGCCGTCATCAAACCATCCACCGTCCACCGGATCCTTTATCGCGCTCTTCGACAATTGTGCATCTTGAGCACGGCGCGAGTCCGAGGCGAGTCCCTTCACCTCTGCGCCGCAGGCAACATCTGTTGTCAATCACGTCGGCTCAAGCGCTGGCATCGATGGGAGGAGAAAACAACAAGGGAGAGGATAATATTGTGTTTGCGAAACGAGAGCAGGGAGAGGATAAGACTATGCTGGATCCATAGGAAGGAAGCGGCGTGCATATAAGCATGATGCAGATTTTTTTATTCGTACGGGATGCTTTTTGACAGTGGATAAGCCGTCCGATTCTGGTGGCATCGAACGCCCTAAACATAGCATTCCCGTTTGGTATAACATCAACGGACTATATTAGTAGAATAATGCCATTGAAAATGGATGTAACTCTATCTAGCTTAGTGGACAACAGGTCCACACTCAACAAGCAATACCATTCTCTTTTTTTAATTAAAGAGAAGAGAAAATGGTACTCCAAGGTCGAAGCCACATGGCCAAATCAGGAATTGGTTGTGCCGGTGCAACGACACAGCCTAACTTGAATGTGTCGCGGCAGAAAAATAAAATTCGAAACAACGACCGTGGGCTGGATAATAATAAGCCAAGAATTTAGCTCGTGGGCCGTATGGGCCGTGTCAAGGGCGTGCTGCGGGGAGTTCGAGAAAATCAGAGAAACACAGTTACACAGTTGTGGATTGCTACTAGAAACCACGTACAGTAGAGTTGGCCATCTTCGCCATCTTCATCGACGCTGAACGGAAGAGGTTCATAGACTTTGTAGGAGGTGCGGGTGACTACTGGGCGCGGCTCTGCTTCCACCACTCTGGCAGTGAACAGTGAACTAGGTGTTTGCTAGTCTTTGGGCCTGAGGTGGCTCGACGCGCCGACAGAAAACTCAAAAGTCGATCATGAACCAACAATGACAGAAAACTCAAAATCGATCATGAACAAACATGGGGCTTAGCTAATACTAATAGCTAACACGTCGTCGTTCGTAGCAGAACTTCATCATAGAAGACTACTAAGAGATTAACATATGTAGCAGTTGGGATCGCAATTGTAGAATAATAATGTGCCAAAACATCTTCCATATAAAATTGAAAAGCATGCATTAGTGAAACTGAATAGGACAGACTAGATATAATCTCCGATGAATAAGAACAATCCAGCAACCCAGCCATTGAACCACGTATATAAACCAAGGGCTAATTCCTAGCTAGCTAGTTAAAAATTAGCTTAAATTCCTAGCTAGCTAGTTAAAAATTAGCTTAAATTAGTTCTAGTGTATCTAAACAACGGCCTAATAGGTGAGTTAATTTTTTAAACAAGTCTTTAACTAGTTGCTAGCTAATCATAATTAATTTGGTCATTGTTTGAATGTAGTCAGATTGATATCAATCTACATGCGTTGGAGTGGACTGGAATGGAACTTGAAACTACCCCCAATACATATGGATTGAGGTGAATCCGACAACATCCAAATAAGGACTTGGGCTAATTTTTAACCCATCTAGTAACAAGCAAATATCAAACATGCTCATATTGCTGCTGCTACTACTACCAGTTTTCTAGAATCCTAATCCTTAGTGATAAAAAAACTGTATATCAGCATAGATCTATTGAACCCAGATCTATGTTGAATCAAATGGAACATCACGTTTCTGTTGACTGTAACCCTTCTGTTTTCTAGAACATCAAGTTTGAGTTCTGAAACATGATTCATATTTGAGTTCTGAAACATGGTTGTTGAAGATATTTTAAAGAACACTGCAGAAATACGGAGTATTTTTTATATTTCCACTTGGCAGTTTGAAGCTGCCTAAAATCTGAATATACCTGAAACAGAGCTTTTGACTCGACATTATTCTTGACATCTATAATGAATCCGAGGTAAAAGAGGTAAGAGAAAAAAGGGGGGAGAAAGTTCACTTCAAGGTATGGATAACAGTGTGAGTTCACGGTGGTGGCTCTGTTTTTCACCAGTCTGATTAACCGGGTCGAGAGGACTGAATTGTTAAAGCCGATCATCATGACGAACAATCATGTGGGTAGCCAGAACGGACATCGTTTATACAGGATCAAACATCAATGCACCATATCATCACGGTGAGGAAACGTGAGGCCCAAACAGTTTGGGATCGTTCACAGTGGAAGCCGTAACTCATCAAGCGACGGGATCAAACAGATGGGATCACAATGTACCATATCATTCATCCCTACAATGGATCGAAAGCAGAAATTGATTAGAACAGACTATCAATCTCCGATCAGCAAGACCAATCTCGGAACAAGACAGAATCCAGGGCACCATCAGAGCAACAAGCAGCTACGCTACGCTAACGACAGCAGGCAAGGGCGAGGATGAACATCGACCGGTCCACGTACGTACGGATGCCGGATGCGCGATCAGTCGAAGAGGTTGAAGAGGGCGTCGTCATCCTCCTCCTCTTCCTCCTCCTTCTTGGCCTCCTCCTTCTTAGCCTCCTCCTCGGCGGCCTCGGCCTTGGCAGCAGCGGCGGCAGGGGCGGCGACCACGGCGGCGGCTCCAGAGGGCGCGTAGGCGAGCTGCTCCCTGCCCGCGGCGATGAGCTCGGCGACGTCCTTGCCGTCCATGAGCGCGAAGAGCAGGTCGAGGCGGTCCTCCTCCACCTCGGCGCCGACGGAGCCCAGGATGCGGCGCACGTCGTCCTTGGTCGGCGGGAGCGCCGCGGCGGCGGCGGCTTGTTCCGCGCCCAGGCACGCCAACAGGTACGCGGCGGCGAACTTCATCTCGGACGGACGCGGCGGGTTGCGAGAGCTTGCAGTGCTTGGGGTGCGGTTGTGATTGGTGGCGTGGTGATGGGGGTTTTGGGAGCGCAAGCGGGGCAGCAGGAGCCGTGGCGGCGCTTATATGGAAGCTGGCGCGGCCGCGCGGGTGCGGGCGGGACTCCACCGGGGCTGCTGGCCGGCCGGCCGGGTGCGGGACGGATGCGAACCGGAGCGTGCCTGGCTGGCTCGCCGCCCCGCAGGGAAACTTGGCGGCTACGGTCCCCAGCTTCCTTGGGCGCGACGAAAGCGGAGGCCCAGCGGTTACCAACTCCTCCTCAGATTGGGCCGGCCCAAACATGATGGGCCACCGTTGCCGCTTGGGCTAGCCCAAAAACAAATTCGCCGTTCCAGGTCAGCGAAAGTCAACTTTCTCCTAGTCTCAATTCAATTTGACCTCCAATGGAAAAATCCGGTTTTGTAACCTCCTCAAGTTTTGAAATCCTGCGAATATGCTTCTCCTGGGCGGTTTAAACAGTTTTAGACAACTTGACGTTAAGTGAGCCGTCCTACGATAGCCACAAGAAGGGAGAGAGAGAGAGATAAATCACATTACGTCGATAGTTTAGAAAGGCTGATTAAACTTAACCAAAACAATTATAAAGAATAGCTTTTAAAACTACCCAAAACAATTTTTGGAAAAAAATTGCAATTGAAATCCGAAAAATCTGATCTAGTTTTTGAAAATTCATAGAAGATTTCTTTCGCCTCGGAAAATTATGGAACTGGTTTCAAAAAAACGTTCCTAAAAATTGTTATCTTATGGTATCTATCTTCAAATTTTTTGAATCTTGTATGATATCTTTTCTGTGTTTAGTTTCTTGTAGATGCTCTTGCCATCAATTATAATTAGTCTAGGTTGGTTCGGACATGCCCCACTCGCTAGATACCGTAATATCACAAAGAAACATTCTTTATTCTCTATTTCTTTCTTGTGTTATGAATATGCAAATGAATTATGTTTTGTGAGATTTGAGTTAGTGGCACATAATTGTCATAGCCACAAAAAGAGAATGATGTGGAAATAGATTAACAAAATATTGCAGATTGTAACATCAAGATGTCTGTTATGACTTTGTCAATCTATACTCTTAGGGGATGGGTGTGTGTGTGCACGCGCACGTGTTCATATTGTAAAGTGTGCATGCGTGTACAAGTGACACATGTGTCCGTATTAAACATGATCGAGTATAATGTGGCTACATAACACATGTTTTTTCGCCGAAGTTAGCAAAACTTCTACATGATCTGGGTCACCGATGTAGAATGATTAAAACACATAACAAGAGCATTACTTACTACTAACATAGAAACAACAAAAATAGATCATATAAGATTCAAATGATTATGAGCTAGGCAACAAAATATAAAGCATTGTTTTAAAGAAAATATGAAAATGTTCTTATATTTATTTTATGACCTAAAACAAATTTCTATAATCTTAAGATTAAATCAGATTTTAGGATTTTTAGCTTCATATATAGCTTTCCATAAAGAAATTTAGATAATTTATTGAAAAATTATTTCTATAAACTATAACTTTTTAGATGAAATCCTATTGACCCCTCAAGTATCACCATCATTTAATTAATCTCTCTCATGGATGACATGGCACTATATTGCTAAAACCGTTTTCAAAGCCACTCATAGAGAAAATTCGGATGTTTTCAAAAGTTGGAGGGGTCACAAAACTAGTATTTTGGTTGGTTTGAATTACTAGCAAACATGCCCGTGCGTTGCAACAGAAAAAAACAGACCATACTCAACTCTAATAAACATAGTATAAATCTTAATTTTTCAGGAAATTATGCATCATTGTTAGGTAATATACTTGTTTTACAAATATTTAAAATAGTACTCTAAAAATTACAGATTTAAACACATAATTTAGTTTTAAAAAATCTTTCTTCTATGCAGCCCAATAGTTTAAATTAACCACAATAAACAAATAAAAAACAACTTTAGGAACAAGAGTGAATTCAGCGTGTCATCCTAAGGTTATTGACTCAGCAACACCACAGTCAAGTAGTTCTTGCAATTCTCCTAGTTGTGTGTTAGTATATACTGGATGTAAACTATTTGTTAATATTTAAAGCTATAGTATTGTTGGCTATACATATATATAGAGAAAAATATGTATTACCCGGAGATATTATCTTTTTTATGGAGCTAGAATCTTTATTATTTTCCATATGATAAACCATGCTTCTATTATTTCTCGAGGATGCATAAGAGAAGTTGAAAAAGAATAATCATCATCAAAGATAAACATATTTAGCAATAGCAAAATACTGAAAATACATAACCTAGATGAAACGTTGTAATTGATGAAAGCATATGAAACAATAATTGTGCACCCTTCTGGTACACTTTTGTGTATGTCCAGCAAATAGCTTCTCAGCTCTTGGTGGCTTCTTGTGTACGCTTAGCAACATTCACCAACTTGTAGCACTTCATATGAGCGGCGATTTGTTCGCTGCATTATACGAGCACGACGGCCTCACCTCGCCACACGCCCGCACGGATGTCGTGCACTACCGCGCTGTGACCAGCAGCCTCACAGTTGCGCCTCGCCAGCCACCGCGCTTCCTCGCCCGCCCCGCTGCCAACCGCCACGGCACTCTTGTGCACAAGTTTAGTCGCCCGCACCGCCACGACCCGTGATCGAGTTCGTCGCCCGGCCCTCGCTGCTCACCGCGCGACCATGCACGATGTGCCACATGGTCACCCGCTTGGACGCTCCGCACTGGCTGGCCTTCGCGACGCTGCCACACGCGTGCCGGCCTTTAGGGCGTGTTTGGTTCCCCGCATTAGGCCCAACCAGACCTAGTTGGTGCAGCCTCTCTATGTTTGGTTTCCTGCACCAGGTTTCGGGAGGGCTGTTCCCGTGCAAAAGGTGCCGCTCAGCCTGGCTGCCCCCGTGCGGAAATTTTTGCCTTTGCTCCTCAGCCTGGCCACGGCGATGCACGGGCGAGCGCAAGGGCGAGCACGCGGGAGCCCGAATCGTCCATGGCGCGCATGCGCGGGAAGATTGGGGTCACCGCCCCCAGTTTCACGCCATCAGCTCGCCATTTGCTCCCTTCTTCTTCCCTGCTTGCCATTTGCTCCCTCGGTTCGCAGGTGAAGGAACCCCTCTTCTCCTCTCCCTGTCTTCAACTCCAATCTCGTGTTTGCTAATCCTCTTCCTCATCCCTTCTTTGCAGCGCTCAGAGCGTGGTGAATTGGTTCTTGCGGGCAAGTTTGCCACTCCATCGATTTCCCCTTTGTGCAAACCCTAGGTTCGTGTACTAATGTATTGTTTCATGTGTAGGGTTGCAGATCTTGTGGTGGTACCCCCTACCCCTTCCGATCAGGTCTTGATTTGCTGTTTCTCCCTCGATCTGTATGTTTGGTGGCTTGCTTGCACTGACAGACTTGTTATAAATGAGCTGACCCCTCTTCCTATCTCCTCTCTAAGATGTGCTGTGTGTTTATGATTGTGATTCCAAGTTTCTGAGCTTGTGTCCATGCTTATGATTGGTGAAAAATACTTTCTGAGATATGGTCCATGCCTATGATTTTAGATTTCAGTTTTCTGAGTTATTGTCCATGCCTATGATTCAAGATTTTTAGCAACTGAGCTATTGTTCATGCCAATGATTTAATATTAATGTCTGAGCTATTGTCCATGTCTGATCTAATTTCCTATGCATGCAATGTGTTATGCTATGATTTCTGAGTACTTCATGTTGTACTAAGCTTTGTTCCATGTTTCTTTTGCTTGTGCTAGATGGATCCCCGTGACAAGAGGCAAAAGTTAATTGTGCAAGCAGCTGCATTAGTCACTGCTATGTATGCCTTCTTTTTTAGTAGGATTAGGACTAGTCAGTGCTCAAGGCCCCAGATTAGTTATGGCCCTATGTGTGTTATGGATGAAGAAAGGGAAAAGAACTTGAATATGATATATAACTATAATGATGTAGAATGTGTAAACATGCTTCGTATGAAAAGAGCCCCTTTTTTCGGCTATGTAACTTGCTTAGAAAAAGGAACTTGCTTAGGGACAACATTAATAGTAGTGTTGAAGAACAGGTTGCAATGTTCCTTCATGTCATTGGGCACAACCAACGCTATAGAGTGATACATCAAACTTGGAGAAGATCTAAAGAGACTGTTCATAGATACTTCCAGGAGGTGTTGTATGCTGTTGGTGAACTAAGGGATCAGATGATTAAGGGTCCACCTAGTGACACACCACTTAAGATCACAAACAGCCACAAATAGAATCCATATTTTAAGGTAATAAATAGCCTAATTTTTTTTGGCATGTGTTAGGTAATAGGATGAATTAAATGTAATAAATATTATTGACTCCTTTGTAGGATTGTGTGGGTGCAATAGATGGCACCCACATATATGCTAGAGTGTCTGCCAAAATCCAAGCAGCTTTTAGGGGCAGAAAGAATTACCGACACAAAATGTCCTTGCTGCAGTGGGCTTTGATTTGAAATTTACATATGTCCTAGCTGGTTGGGAGGGCTCAACACATGATGCTACTGCCCTTGCTGATGCATTAGAGAGGAACAATGGTCTAACTGTCCCGCAAGGTAACCACTGTAAATGGATAACTTAGTCAATTGCCAAGTATATACCAACTTAATTAATGCATGTGCATTACTTGCTATAGAAAAATTTTATCTAGTAGATGCTGGGTATGCATGTCGTTCTAGCTTCCTTCCGCCATACAGGGGGACTAGATATCATCTAAAGGAGTATGGTGGTAGGAACTATCCAACCAACCCAAGAGAGTTATTCCACCTGAGGCACTCAAGCTTGAGGGTGACAGTGGAGAGGGCTTTTGGAGCACTTAAAAACCGCTTCAAAATTATCGACGACAAACATTTTCATCCATTTAGGACACAAGTTAAATTGGTACTCGCATGTTGCATTCTACATAATTGGATACTAGAACATGGTGTAGATGAAGTCGTTCCTAGTGAGTCGTCTTTCCACTGGAGTAGTTACGCAGCCTGCTGTTGTTGGTGGTGCCCAGTCTACTGCTACTGCTGGTTCCCATCCTATTGTGCAGCCCCCTGCTGCTGCTGTAGTTGGCAATGGTGGGGGTGGTCCTAGGCCACCTATGAGGTGGAACAATGGCACCTCATCCTTCATGCTTCGCCGTTGTAGCTGATGCTATTCGTGAGACAAAGATTGAGGATGCCCATCCTGGGTTGTATGATGCTGTCATGTTCGTGTCTGGGTTCCAAGATGAAGCCTTGCTTGCTGCCTATGGGAATCTGCTGGACAACAAGGCTTTGGGCACTGCATTTGTGAAGATGAATGATGCCCACCGTGTCCTGTGGCTGAGGACCCACTTGGCCAAGCACTATTGCAACTAGATGGTGCAGGAGTGGTGATGGTTGATCCAACTTTTGAGCTCTAGGAAGCTACACTATTGCTACTTGCACTCTTGCACCCTTCTGTAGGTGCTGATCTTGAGCAGTGAGGATGCTTCTTTTGTGCATACATACTCCTGCTTGGTATATTTTGTGCAGATCATATGGTATTGCACCATTTTGTGCAGCTAACCTTTCCTAACTATAGTTGACTGAGCTATTAGTTAGTGTTATATGTGGCCTCTTTTGTGCAGCTAACTAATGTTGTCTACCTATTATTGTAACTAGACTCTAAGTTGCCTGTTGTGCAACATACTTCCTAGTTGGGTCAGTCATGTTGTCTACTTATTATTGTAAACTCTAAGTTGTCTGCTGTGAAACATACTTCCTAATTGGGTCAACCATGCTGGTGATATTATTTCTATGCATTTGCTAATGGCAATGAGTAGTTCAACTTATTCTGAGCACATGCCCTATGCTGATAATTGTCAAATTAGCTCCTCTGAGCACATGCCCTATGCTGATGATTGCAAAATTAGCTCCTCTGAGCACATGCCCAATGCCAATGATATATGTTGCTACTATTTCTGTTGCAATTCATTTGTTTTCTAGTGTTGTCTAGTGCTTGATGATGATCTATTTCTGTTATTATTTGCCTTAGTATGAAATCATATTCTTACTGATCTTTATTTCTGTTTTAATTTTGGCTGCTACTCATTTATTTATGTATTTCTCATCTTTTGAAATACCTGGGAGGCATGCCATGAACAACTATCTGGTGTCAATGGAGCTTGCTAAGAAGAAGCTTGGGCGGCATTCCATGTAAGACCTCCAGTATCAGATTTAATTTTAGTGCATCGTGCAGCAGCTGATATTATAATTTAAAGAGGGTTGGGGCAACATGGAAAGATATTGTAATTTTAGTGGAGGCTGCAATAATATTAATACAGGCTTTAGTCATTATAGTTTTGCTTTTCAAATTGATGTAATATTGGCTTAAACGTTGCTGTCGTTTACCTCTTGAACTACCCGGTGGTAATCTTACCCGTGCATGCATCCAGGTAACTAAACAAGATTCATGCATGTTGCTTTTTGGAAACTGATGCAGATCCATACAACCAAACATCTTCTCATTTTGTCCTGGCCAAAGTGAGTCAAGTAACCAAACAAAGCCCTGTTGCATGCATAGGGCCAGGCCAACGGTGGCCTGGCTGGCTCGAGCGAGTCAGGCCAGACTGGGAAAGGAACCAAATAGCCGCTTACCCTCCGCGTTGCCCTATGCTCGTCCGCCCTACGTGGCTAGGCTTGTTGGTCTCCGCGAAACTGTGCGCGAGTCATCACAGGATTGTCCACCCCCACGCTCACTGGTCCTCGCAATGCCTCCGCACACTTGTCGACCTTCGCGATGCCACGGCTAGCGGGTCTGCTGAGCCCGTACACATCCTCTTTGTGGAATTAAATAATACGATGAAGCCCGACCGTCCCCGACATGGACTTCGATCCGCACTTCCGTAGACGCCAACTATCTGGTGTCAATGGAGCTTGCTAAGAAGAAGCTTGGGCGGCATTCCATGTAAGACCTCCAGTATCAGATTTAATTTTAGTGCATCGTGCAGCAGCTGATATTATAATTTAAAGAGGGTTGGGGCAACATGGAAAGATATTGTAATTTTAGTGGAGGCTGCAATAATATTAATACAGGCTTTAGTCATTATAGTTTTGCTTTTCAAATTGATGTAATATTGGCTTAAACGTTGCTGTCGTTTACCTCTTGAACTACCCGGTGGTAATCTTACCCGTGCATGCATCCAGGTAACTAAACAAGATTCATGCATGTTGCTTTTTGGAAACTGATGCAGATCCATACAACCAAACATCTTCTCATTTTGTCCTGGCCAAAGTGAGTCAAGTAACCAAACAAAGCCCTGTTGCATGCATAGGGCCAGGCCAACGGTGGCCTGGCTGGCTCGAGCGAGTCAGGCCAGACTGGGAAAGGAACCAAATAGCCGCTTACCCTCCGCGTTGCCCTATGCTCGTCCGCCCTACGTGGCTAGGCTTGTTGGTCTCCACGAAACTGTGCGCGAGTCATCACAGGATTGTCCACCCCCACGCTCACTGGTCCTCGCAATGCCTCCGCACACTTGTCGACCTTCGCGATGCCACGGCTAGCGGGTCTGCTGAGCCCGTACACATCCTCTTTGTGGAATTAAATAATACGATGAAGCCCGACCGTCCCCGACATGGACTTCGATCCGCACTTCCGTAGACGCCTCGACACGGACTCAACATGCTGAAGTCTGAGCAAGTTTAGGACGAAACAAAGTCGATGATTGGGTTGGACGAAAATCAAAAGTTGGCAGAAATTTTATCTCTTTATTATTAGGGATGATACAATGTTGCTTCCATGTAGGCTTCCACTTAAATACTTAATGAAACTAACCATGAGTAGACAAGTCAAAAAACTAGGTTATATCCTTCATTATCGGGCACAGTTCATTTCACACTCCTCTGCATCAACCCTCTTAATTGATCTTCTTTCAAACCCCATGACATCATCTCAACGTTGATAATCCCATCGAGCGAACTACCATATTAAGTCATGTAGGGAGTGAGCCTAACTTAACTGGTTGGGTGAAAGGTACGGTCATGTACACAACCACTCAAGTTCAAGTCGTCTCTTAGACTGAATTTGGGTGACTGTTTCTATTCTTAATAAAAAACCACCTGGGTCCTCCTAGATTGGGGCCCTGTTTAGTTTTCACCTAAGAACTTTTCACTCCATCACATTGAATGTTTGGACATATGCATGGAGCATTAGGGCATCCACAGTGTGGAGCATTGGGGTCGTTTCGATCGTGGGACCGGACCTGACATGACTCGTCCTGCTATTCAGCCCACAGTGGATCGAACCGGACTCAGCTCGATTGCTGGACCCACACACATAAAAAAAAAAGAGAGGGGACGTTTCTCCATTGATAGCTCGGACCCGGCTCCATAGCTCGGAGCTGCTCCTCCATCAAACCCACCCCACGATGTTACGTACCTGGTCCAATAGCTGCATTTAATGCATCGGAACACCTAGGAAACGCACAATGTGGACACTCTTAAATGTAGATAAAAAAACTAATTGCACAGTTTATATAGAAATCGCGAGACCAATCTTTTAAGTCTAATTAGTTCATGGTTAGCCATAATTGCTACAGTAACACACATGTGCTAATGACGGATTAATTAGGCTTAATAAATTCATCTCGTAGTTTCCAGGCGAGTTATGTAATTAGTTTTTTTATTAGTATCCGAACACCCATTTCGATATCCTATAAAACATCTGATGTGACATAAAAAAAATTTTACCCACAAACTAAAGAAGGCCTAGATCTCACTGAGTCCAGTCAATTATTAGGATTAGGGACTATGGGGCTAGATTCATGCATCAAACGGGAGTCGAGAGACTCAGATTGGTCAGTTTCAAAGGTGAGGGACGACCAAGTTGAGCTTCTGATGCAAGTTGGAAGGCTATATTGACTACTCTGCCAAAAGGTTGATAATGCACAATTCAACTTATCTTTTCTATTGAGGCCTGGTTTAGATACCAAATTTTCCCCCAAATTCCACTATGCAAAAAGAAGATTCTCTATCACATCAAAATACCGACACATGCATGGAGTACTAAATTCCACTATGCAAAAAGAAGATTCCCCATCACATCAAAATACCGACACATGCATGGAGTACTAAATGTAGATGAAATCAAAAACTAATTGCACAGTTTAGTTGTACTTTGCGAGACGAATCTTTTGAGCCTAATTAGTCAATATTTGGACAAAAATTCACAAATACAAACGAAATGCTACAGTGAAAATCTTTTACTATGCAGATTTTGCTCCTGCCGATTTGGCGCAACTAAACACGGCCTGATATGATCGATCCGTCACAAAAGTCACAACCTCTTTAATATCAGCGGGGCCAATCTGTCACGGATTTTTATAGGAATGGTGCATGGGTGTGTGTGCATGCGCGCGCACACATGACACACTCACCTCTTTCAAAAGTTTTAAAATTAGAGGGCAGCCTAACTTTAAACAACTTTTTGAGTACGCATAGAACGCGTTAATATATTTAATAATCTATATGAGGTTTGACGCGTTAATATATTTAATATCAACTTTAAACAACTTTTTGAGGTGTTCCCAAAAAAAATATTTCGTTTTGAGGTTTGACGGACAAACACAATTATTTATTTAATAATCTATATCTATATCTATTCTATATATATAATAATAAAGAGGCAAAATTTCAGGCCTTTTTTGTCCATTCATTTTCTTGGTCCGTCTCCCTCTAACTACCGGATAATGAAGAGTTTTTTTCATCCGGACTTATATATATAACCACGCTCATAGCTCTTGTCTTGCACGATACCGGAGTCCGAATCCAAAACATATTGGGTCCGTGCTCATATATGTTAAAAAATAGAAATCCTGATCAAATAGACCTCTTCAATCCTAAATATGAATATGAATTCTAATCCAAATAGAAAAGAAATATAATCTATACCTAGTAATAAAGAGGCAAAAATTCCTTTTTTTCTATTTTTTTGGTCTGGCCCCTCCTTAACTAATCCGTGTAACCTTCTGACTGTAACACTCGATTTTAAGAACAAAACCAGATACACACCATATGTGAGCCCAGGAAGTCAAATCTCACATATAGCTACAAATAAGGGTAATATCGAAAGACAATGCTTAACATATAATGTACTTATTATAAAAGATATAACCTTATAAAGCAAACAACGGAAAGACAACTCCGGTCTTCAGGTGAAGACTCTACTCCACAGGGACAACTGACTAATTGATCAGAAGCCTGTCTGCTCTAATCTCTAGCAATCTGGTACCCATCCGGGATTTTTTCAAAGTATTGAAAATAAACAAGCGTGAGTACGTTTCGTACTCCACAAGCATAACATGAGGATTCATGAGGCTCAAAAGGCAGACACGGTTTACTGTATTTAGCATTTTAGTAAGTCAACATTTTATTATTGATCAATATCAAATTACGCTTAAGCTCCCAAATTAACCCACATGATCATATACTAGAATTAAATAGAGTTATTGATCAACATTATATCATCATCATCGTCAACATCATCATAATATCATCATAGTTTACCATGAACAACAACGTCATAAGTAACCAGTTATTCTGTGAGTTTTCTGGGCCGCTCGTGACCGTGAGCACGGCTGTTATAACAGTTTTAACACTCTGCAGAGGTTGTGCATCTTTACCCGTGAGTCGTGTTGCCCATATGCCCGGGTTAATTACTCCTATAACACTTCCAAGGTGAGAGGGCAGGGTACACTTTGAAGTCTTCCATAGGTCTCGTCTAACAAGTTAGGGCCGCGAGGTTTCCTCGGCAGGCAGATATAGAGACCTCCTTTCTGTGGCACAATTCCCGCAGGCTATACACACCAGAACAGGGGCAGTTCTATATCCAAAGTGGCAAGCCCCTCTTGCGCCCTTTTGGGTAACCTCTAACAAGCTAGAAAAGATCCTATTACTGAGCTAAAGTCAGAGCCATATAACTCTCACGGTTGCACTGTATGTCCCAGCTTTTGCCCTACAGATAAGTCCTTACGGAGGGTTTAAGGCAACATGATTGACATCATTTGCACCATCACCCTATAGTTCAATTATTACCATCATGTTTATCCGTTTGTTCCATTAATCATAGTGTTGATCATGTTTGAATAGAGCACTAGCATTCTACCCATATGCAATAAAACCCATAGGGATCAAGGTACAAGTCATCAATGGCTAGGATGTCCTTATAGTCGAGCAATATTAGACACATGCATAATGAGTAGATTATATAATGAATAGGAATCAAGATAGGCCCATGCTATATTTGCCTTGGTTCACAAACTCCTGCTAGTCCTGCTGGTCTTCGAAGTACTCCTGGTTCCCAACGTACTCCTCATCGTCTGAACTCGACCAACACGGCAACATACACATTTCAGGGGCATTCATGCATAGCAAACAAATCTATAATTCAGCAGTATAAAAACAAGATAAAAAGTTTATGAAAATATTCTACGTCTCACTATGATCACATCGACGCGAAGTTCACGAATAACGGACCTAAATCACGAAAGATACGAGTCAAACAAGATTCCTATAGCGAGTTAATTAACTTAACCTAATCAAGAATTTTAAATGTTGCAAACCTAACTAACAGTGGCATTAGCGCGTAGGTTATGAAATTACGAACCTAACGCAAGTTGAACGGGTCGAATCGGAGCTAAAACAACGATTGTATAAGCGTTTTACTACAGTGGCAAAACTGTAAATAGATTGAAAGCATTTCAGAATTAAAATAAATCGAAAATCAGGAAATTCATTTGAACTGAGGACTGCGGGTTGGATAAGCAAGAACTTGGGGGTCTCTTTAATAAAATTGCCCCGAAGGGGTATCGGCCATTTCTGACCGTAGATCTTGAGATGAACGGTGGAGATTTGATGGGAGGGGGAGAGAGAGAAGCTGACGGCCGGGAACAGTAGCATCCGTGGCGGCGCTCCATTGCCGGCGACGAGAAGCTCGCCGGAGCGGTCGGTTAGGGCCCTACGGTCCACGGTTTGACGAACCGAAGGCACCGGAAGAAAGCGGAGACGGTGGCGACCTCGGTGGAGTGCATTTCACAGCCGGAGAAGACCCGGTGCGACGCTCGCCATGGCCGGCTCGGAGGGACCTCGCCGGCGCACTCGGAGAAGGCCATAGCGGCTACGATTCACAAAATGAAAGGCATAGGGAAAGAGAGGAGATCATGGGGAGGCTCACCGCGATGACGAAGGGGGCGATTTCGAAGCGAGTGCGACGTATTCGGGCAGGAGGCGGACGGCTATGTTCTGCAATGGTTCGGCGGAAAACCATGAGCACCGGGGAGGTAGGAAGAAGAGAAAGAACGGGTCGAGGACTTCCTCTACCGGTTGGAGGAGCTCGGCAATCGACGAATTCCGGCGTCGGAGCGGTGAAACGAGGTCACCACGGCGGCTGCTCCAGCGGATTGCCACTGCGGTTGCTTGTGCGCTCGCGAGAGGGAATTGGAGCGGGGAACAACCGTGAGAGCGGCGGCGGGTGCTACTCACACTTAAAGAGACCGAGGAACGGGGGAGGGCGCTTCCCACGACGCGAAGTGGGCGCGGGGGCGGCGGTTGCCTTCGTGCCCGTGCGACGCGGGAGGTTGGATGAAGGAGAAGACGACGCTGACGTGCAGGCCCTCGGTGCCAGTGACTGCGAGAGGGAGGAGGCGCGGCAGTGACTGCCTGGCCGAGCTGGGCTGCTTGGGCCGGAAGGAGGAAAGGAGGGAGAGAATAAGGTTTTCTCTTTTCTTTTTCTGTAAAGATTTTTCCAAATTCATTTTCAAAAGGTTTTTGAAACCTTTTTTTTTGCATTTGAATCAAATCCAGTCATCACAAAAATACAATGCAGCAGCATGGATGCATGATGTTTCTATCCTTATATTTGTTTTAAATTTTTCATAAAAATTATTATTACCTAGGTAAAAATGCTCGCAAAAATGCTTATACATAAATCATTTTAACTATTTTGGATAAATGCGAATTTTAGGGTGTTACACTGACACAGTACATCAGAATTGTAACATATATGAAAAACCAACAAAGAAAACAAAACAAACTGTATCAGGACTCCAACACAACATGTCTTCCACCTCCTGGTTTCCTCCGTCCGTCCCCCACACGGCTACATCTCATCTTCCGCCCACACCAAAACACGCATTGCACAGGGAACGAATCGGTTTTCACTAGCACATGGGCGATGCTCTCCGGTAAAAAGAAAACGTTGCTAGCATGCGGACCGAATCGGTTTGCTCTACCAAGGAACGTGCTCCGCCTCGCTTCTCAATTAGATTTGTTGTTAGCTTGATGATGTCACCATGACGTCATGGCTACGCAATATACAACCTTTTTCTTTACAGAAAAAAAATTCAAATTTACCATCTGAATACATATATACATGAGGACATCGTTAGCTGTCCATCACCAGATCCTGCGGTCAAAATTTAATCACTAAAGCATAACAATGTAGTGGAGAATAATGTACATGTATTATTATCATTATGGTTACTACTGCTACTATTGTTTAGACAAGACTCTTTCTTATACTCCCTCCGTCCCAGAAAAAGTGTCGTTTTAGGTTTTTCAGACATCGTGTTTGATCGTTCGTCTTATTCAAAAATTTTGTGCAAATTATAAAATAAATAAATCATTATTGAAGTATCTCTAATGATAAAATAAGTCATAACAAAATAAATAATATTTATTAAAATTTTTTGAATAAGACGAACGGTCAAACACGATGTCTGAAAAACCTAAAACGACACTTTTTCTGGGACGGAGGGAGTACTCATTTCGCCCAAATAGAATCAACTTTTACAATTATCTTAAGTAAAACTATTTTAAATTTGACCATATTTTATACAAAGTATAAATATTATGACACAAAATTAATATTACTGTGCCATGTAGCTGCGGATAGGAAAGAAACACGTACTCTACATTTGAGCTGTAGTACCCAATGGTGGAAGGTGAGTTATGGAGGAAGGTGACATGATAATTTAGGTTGAATAAGTCTATTGGCCTATAAATACTATTTTTTTTCTCGCGTTGCAACTCACTGATATTTTTACTAATAGAGTATAAAATGTACTTTCATATACTTTTTTTTCGATCACGCAAAAAGTTTACACGTGTTTGTATTAAGAATTAAGAAAGAGAAAAAGTTCGACACGCGTTAGCGACATCCAGTATCAATCAAAAGAGTTACAGTGTTATAGCGACACTCGGACCTCCCTAGTGCCCTGAACTTTCGGAATCAGATCGTCTAACTTTGCTTCGTGAACTGTCGTCTGCAGTCGGGAGTAATCTGGCCACTCAGCTCGGATCGGACGGTGAGCAGATGATCTACGCAGCCCTCCTCTGCACGTTGGGCTTTGGCCCAAGAGCACGGCCTGCTTCAGTAGAAAAGAGCCGAGGCGTTTCCTTTTTGGCGCGATTTCTTGCTGTTTTGGCGCCGCTCCTCTCGTTTTTGGCGCGAGCGCGAGCACGAGCGCAGTCACGCGGCGGCGATCGACGTATCCTGGTGCCGTTCGGTCCAAGTGCAGAGTGATTATTTGATTATCTTTCATGTGAAGGAATAACAAACTTTTGCAAAGAAGGGAGGTAAGGAAAAGAAAAAGGTTTCAAAGGTATGTAATAACAGAAGACATATTGAGTTCACTGGAAAAACAGTTCAATTGTATTTTGATTATTTGCTTCTCTTTTATCTGAAGGAACAAGAAAATATACAAGTTGCATTCCATGATGATGCAGCAGCACCATATATTTTCCTTAGAACTTCTTTACCCAAGGAAGGGATGTCTAAACCATACATGACCATAAATAGCTTCTCTGAACTTTTGACGGTAATATTTCAAAAGTAATAGACATTTCCTCTGAATTTAACATGGTCACTATATTGAATTATTGCTCTTTTATTTTTCAGGGATCAATGACAGATGGTGTTATCGCTGACTTCTAATTGCACAGATCATGTAGTCTCTGCATCATGGAACATGGATCATCAGCGTCCTTTGAATCATGTTCAGATATTCAGCATATGCACTTGAAACTAGATGTAGCCTCTGAAGTTGCAATTCCCAGCAATAGCTTTTGTGTATTTCATCGGCAATAGTATGACAGAACACAGTAATGTCATATGCACTCGGCCCGTTCGTTCTGAACATGGATATTCTTTCCTAGACAAAACGTCAAACACCTTCCATGCATAAAAGATATGGTCAGATTCAACCAAATCGCTTGCCTGTTGACACGAGATAAGAAGTAAATTGTTCCCATCAATTGGAACGCAACGTCAAAGCATGCATACTGTACAGTCGTTGATTAGTCCACAATGCCTAATTCAAACACTAGTGGGGGAAGGATGCAAAATAGAACTTACGGATGGAGTGGGGGCTTGCATGTGTATCGTCTCCCTGGTTTCTGTAGTCCGCGATGGCCAGGCCTCAACGGGCGGCAGCGGACCGGCCGGCTGGCAATGGCGGCACCGTACCAGCTGCGTGTAGGGGCGGTAGGAAGTGGTGGCGCGGCACCTGATAGCGAACAACGGAACAAGCGAGACATGGTCCGCTGCGGCCCCGTCGCCTCCACGCATGCCTACGTGACCTTGTGCCTGTGCGGCCCGCGCCTATACGCGCGGCCCTGCGGCTCTGCGCCCGCCGGCGTGACCAGGCAGCAGCGGCTGCTAGCCGGAAGAGGCGACTCGCAGGGAGTCCGCAACGGCGGCGGAGTGGCGACTCACGCAGGGGAAACTGGGGGAGTCAAGTGGCTGGGCTAAAATGGGCCAGCCTGCAGGCCTGTTAAATTGGCATTTAGAGTCTGACAGTTGGATCTAAAAGGAACGGCTACGATCATGAACTGCAGAGTACAGTCCAGGAGCCCAACGTTAGACGATCTAATTCCGAACTTTCATCCACTTTCAGATATTTTGGGAGTACTAGTGTTTAAGACGCTAGCAGACTCGACATCCACCTATGTGCTGAGAAGGAAGGAAGGGTGGTAGCTGCCAAGACACTGTTTCTCCTGTGAGAGAGAGAGAGATGAGGAGGCGTGGTTACAGCAGAGGTGTGCTGGTGTGGCTGGTGCTTGTGTGCTCATGCATTCATCAAGCACCTCGGTGTCAGGCTCAGCAAACACCAAGAACTGATCCAGTCGAAGGTTCGAAAAACTACCTCCTTTGCTACGGTTTCAAGGCTCAGAGAATCGGGGGGTTAGCATTAGCTTGCACGTTATAACGCGGGCCGGATTACGCGCGCGTGTGCAGTGGCGGCGCTGAACACGATCCTGGGGAGGTGGGGCCAGAAGGCGAGCCGGTCGCCGGCGTGGAACATCAGCGGCGAGCCCTGCAGCGGCGCCGCTGTCGACAGCAGCACCGAGATCGACGGCAACTACTACTTCAACCCGGGGATCAAGTGCGACTGCTTTTTCAACAGCAACACCATCTGCCACATCACCAAGCTGTACGTTTGCCCGATCTTGTCTTGTTTTAGATGATGCACAATAGGTGCTCGGCGCCGGGACCAAGAGGCCATGTCGTCACGAAAATGGTTTACAAAGGCTTAAGTTCTACAGTGCCTATTTCTACTGATACAATACGTCTGACTTCTTGTTTATTTTGTGTAGGAGGGTATACGCATTGAACGTTGTTGGCCAGATACCTTCAGAACTGCAGAACCTCACCTTCCTATCTTACTTGTATGTTGTCTAACTGCTATCTTCTGTCTTGGTGGTGAACAACTGCTAAACTGTATAATGATTTTGCAGCAAACGTAAGTGGAAACCCATGTTCTTTACTGTTAATGCGCTAGACGTTTCTTGCTGTCATTTCAGGAACCTGGATCAAAATTACTTGACCGGTCCCATTCCATCATTCATTGGGCAATTTTCTGCAATGCAACACTTGTAAGAGTTATACTTCACATTATACTTTTATGTGATCTCCATCAGTTAGTGCTTTTTCTGAACAATCTTTCATTTTTTAATACAAAAAATTAAAGGAGCCTGGGATTCAATCCACTCTCTGGACCGCTTCCAAAGGAACTTGGGAATCTCACGAATCTCAACTTGCTGTAAGAGATCTCTTCTTGCATAGCTACTCAATATTCAAATATAGGTTAATGATAGCCTGAAGCAATATAATAATATGGCACAGACTGTACGCATAATTTCTCAACAAAAAAGTTACTTATATATATTAAAAGCATCAGTGTAGTTTACTATTTCAAATGGTGCTTCTTATGTTCAAGTGGGATCCAAATGGAGAATATTGTGGATCAAAAGACTCATCAGGGAAACTGTGCCCCTTTACCTGCCAGTAGCATGACATGCAAATAAATTTCTCACTCCTGAACTATTTTCTTTTGTTTCAGAGGCATCAGTTTGGACAATTTTAGTGGTGGACTTCCTGAAGAATTAGGCAACCTGTCCAACCTTGAGCGACTGTAAGAAACCTCCTTTCTAGTTGCCAAACACTACATGTAGAATAAAAGAGCTAAAGTTTGAAGCTGGCAAAATCTCCGTTGTTGAACATGATAATTGCAGCAATGTTTCCCTGACAGGTACACTGATAGTAGTGGGTTTAGCGGGCCATTCCCTTGGACATTCTCAAAGCTTAAGAAGCTGAGAATTCTGTATGGTCAATAACAGAGGCACAACTGTTATGTTCATTCTTGCTCAAAAAAAAAAACTGTTATGTTCATTCTGCTTCCATATGTTCAGTGATAGTATTTTGTTGTGCTTTCAGGCGAGCATCTGATAATGATTTCACAGGGAAAATACCTGATTATTTTGGGAGTTTGACTAATTTGGAAGATCTGTAAGATTATATTTATTAAATTGTTAATGCATTATGTAGATTCTGTCCTATTCAGGATACAACACTGGAAATTGTCCAGCAGAGCTTTTCTGCATGTCTTCCATTTAAAATAGGACGCATAACCATGCCATTAAACTGATCCGCACAGCATATGGATATATGGAGCTTGCTTTTTCCTATATTAAAATGATGTGGTATGGTATTACTTTCTTTCTGAAATCATGAACTTATAGGGGATTCCAAGGAAATTCTTTTGTGGGCCCGATTCCAGCAAGTTTGTTTAATCTAACCAGGTTGACAAACCTGTAAGTATTTCTTACTTTAGAGACAATTCCTGTGATAGTTTAGGTCAAGCTTGTCATGATAACTGATATCCTAAATACAATAGGCAGAATGGTCGGTGATATTGTAAATGGGAGCTCTTCATTGGCCTTTATCAGTAATCTGACATCCTTGAGTACCCTGTGTGTGAAACCTTTAACCTTAGACCTTGCAGTTTTATATGTTAACGAAGTGGCAAGTTATTGAGATTTTGAATATCTTTCTTATAGGATATTGAGGAACTGCAAGGTATCTGGTAACCTAGGAACAGTTGATATTTCTAAGCTGACAAATTTAATCTTGCTGTAAGTTTCTCATTATGGGTCATATTACTGATTTAAGATGTTATTTGGTTTCTTTTATGAAATTTAACGTGCAGTGCCTCTAGTAACATTGCTGTCGTACGGCACAGGGACTTGAGTTTTAATAATATCACAGGCCAAGTTCCTCAATCCATTCTTACTCTGGACAAACTTGAATTCCTGTAAGGAATTCTCGTCTAATTATTTGCACTGTACAAACACAACCTAAGCAGATGTTCATGTTGTATCATCATTTACTGTACCTAATTCAGGTTTCTTGGGAATAATAGACTGACAGGAAGCTTGCCAGATGCAAAAAGCGCTTCATTAAAAAATTTGTATGTCAACCAATTCAGCATAGGAGTCTGGCATAAATTATTCAATTAATTCAGTAATGTATATTCATTTCATTTGTAGTAACTTTTGACTATTTAATATGCAGAGATTTTTCATACAACCAGCTCACTGGAAACTTTCCTTCTTGGGCTACTGAGAATGATTTGCATCTGTAAGTTATTATTTTTTTCTGAAACTTGTGTTTCCTACCACCTAGGGTTGGATATAATCAGATTTTTTGTTTCGAACAAGGAATTTGGTGGCAAACAACTTCGTCCTTGACAGCACCAACAACAGGTAGACATCTACTTACAGTTTTGCAAGGGTTGAATTTTATCAAATTTTTTCTAACAACTTACAATTTTAAATTCATTATCTATGTGCACAGTATTCTACCTCCAGGACTAAACTGCCTCCAGCAAGACACTCCTTGTTTCCTTGGCTCTCCACAATGTATTTTTTTCACTCTCCATCAACCATAGAGGATAACAGGATGTCATGGGTTATTAGTAATTGTGTGGATCTTAAATGCAGATTACTCCTTTGCGGTAGACTGCGGCAGTAATAGGTCTATGACAGGGTCAGATAATACTGTGTACGATGTAGATCATGCAGACCTTGGGGCAGCATCTTTTTTTTTTTTTGAAAGATCCGGTTACCCAACGTTGTATTAATAAGAGGAACAGAGTTCACAACATAATGCGCGAGGAGCGCACCCCCTGCAGCAGACCGCTACCGGGGGTTAGGAGTACAAAAGCTAATTACTCACTAAATTATTTGCAACTGCTATGGGTCTCAAGACCCGTCGTCCAGCACTAGTCCACAAGGAGCATTCATCTCTGAACACTCTGGGAACACACCAGCCCAACACTAACCTCTCGACCTGTAGAAGACCGGCTGATGCTGACCAACTAAGATACATTGGAATTTGCGTCTTCTTCTGGATCAGCTGCTTGCACATCAAGAGACCTCCATCTCCACTGCTCCTGATTCTGCCACCATTGCTGCCAGCACCTTGGAGAGCTCCTTGTTGTCCAGCCGGGTAGCTGCCCTGATGGCCATGATCGCTTGCACCGGGAGTTCCTGCCCAAACTTGTCAATGTAGTCTGTGATAGCATCATCTGGTGCCTTGGAAGGGGTGTTGATGAACTCCAGCTCACGCATGAGCTTCTTCTGAGCGCGTTGGGCCACTGGCACCGTAGATGGATGGGCAGCAAGGCGCGTGCTGGAGTGCGTGGCGACCATCACCCTCTTGCGTCCTCTGGTGCGGCCTCTGCTGCTGGTCGGAGGGGGCGGGGGAGGCGAGTCCGGCCTCTGTAGGATCGGAGCAGGGGCGGGTTTGAACATCCTCGCACAGAAGGCAGCACCATCATCAGGCCCCTCTGCAATCTCCTCATCAGAAGTGTGCTGGTCCGTGGCGTCCCGGACAACATCCGAGACATCCCCGGTGTCTGCGTCGATGTTGGATAGCTGAGGCGCTGGCCCGGAGACCACCTCCTCGGGCAGTAGGGGTTCGACCGAGGAGAGCTTGTTGATGGGTCTAGACTTTGGAGAGCCCGGCCCGTTGCCAGCATTATCGTCCAGCGAATAGCACAGCGAAGCGCCGGACAGCCTGGTGCAGCCATGCTCGTAGACCATCGGGTCGTCCTCCTGAGACAGGGTCGTCCTGCCGCCATCCGAGTCCCTGAAGTAGTCAAGCAGTGGGTCACGGCTTACCGACGGAGCAAAGCGCAGACATCTTTCCCAGGCTCGGGCAGCCGGGGAGCGCGAGTGCCGGCGCTCCGAGGCCCTTTCCCTGTGGACTGGGGAGTGTGAACGGCGGCGCTCCTAGTCCTCTGAGGCATGGGGCAGCATCATATTATGTTACCAGTGAAACAAGATGGGGTGTCAGCAATGTTGGAAAATTCAACCAGGCCCCAAACGATAGTTACATAATATATAGCTCGAACCAGCAGTTTCAGAATGCAGCGGATTCAGAACTGTTCCAAACTGCAAGGATGTCAGCATCATCTCTGAGATACTACGGTCTTGGACTTGAGAATGGAAATTACACTGTCGTGCTTCAGTTTGCAGAAACTGGTTATCCGGACACACAGACTTGGCAAAGCCTCGGAAGGAGAGTCTTTGACATATATGTCCAGGTGTGCATGGTACATATAATTAATTAATGGAACATTATTTTTATGTGAAAGGACTAATTATTTTCATTGCAAAAGGGTTCTCTGAGAGAGAAGAACTTCGATATAAGGAAGACAGCTGGTGGGAAATCTTTTACTGCAGTTAGCAAGAGCTACACGGCAACTGTATCCAAAAACTTCCTTGAGATCCATCTCTTTTGGGCTGGCAAGGGCACTAGTTGCATTCCTATACAAGGTTACTATGGGCCAATGATCTCAGCATTGAGTGTCACTCCAAGTAAGCACTATCCATCATTAATTAATTAACATAAAGAAGAATTACATCGCATTGGCTTCACTCAGATAAGCAACCCTGAAACCTTAGCACTTCCAGATTTTACTCCAACTGTGCGTAATGGTGTACCGGAAAAGAAAAGCAACATTGGTGCAATTTCTGGAATAGTGATTGGCGTCTCAGTTTTAGTATTAGCAGCCTTATTTGGAATATTTATGTTCAGAAAAAGGAGAAGAAGGCTGGCACGACAGCAACAAGGTATCGGATATATACCTACTAGTGTGTGCAGTATATAACTTATACATCAAAATTCTATGATGAAATATTTATTTTGGCATACCTGGGCCACATCATCTCCGCCCACGGTGTGGCCATACCCTGCCAAAATAAATTCATCAGTTAGCGTACCCTGCCATGGACCCGGCCAAGGTGCAGGCCATTCACGACTGGCCGGCACCTCGCTCGGCGCGCGCGGTGCGTGGCTTCTTGGGCCTCGCCGGATACTACCGCAAGTTCGTCCACGACTACGGCAAGATTGCGGCGCCCCTCACTTCGTTGCTGAAGAAGGAGGGCTTTTCCTGGAACGACGAGGCCCAGGCAGCCTTCCAGGCGCTCAAGGCAGCCGTGACGTCGGCCCCTGTGTTGGCGTTGCCCGACTTACTATGAATTTATTTTGGCAGGGTACGCTAACTGATGGAAGAGTGATAGCTGTTAAACAACTTTCTAAATCATCTCTTCATGGGAAAAGACAGTTCGTAGCAGAGGTTGCTACAATTTCAGCTGTCCAACATAGGAACCTCGTCAAACTGCATGGGTGCTGCATTGACAGTAACACGCATTTGTTGGTTTATGAATACCTTGAAAATGGAAGCCTAGATCGAGCTCTCTTTGGTGAGAACACTTGTGCTTTTATTTTTCTCTTTTTTTTGGCAAAATGAAATTACCTTCATTTCGTCCCCAATAAATATTAAATTCTGTCATCATCTAAATTTCAAGGTCTTATTTCTGCATCCACAGGAGATGGTAGCTTGAAACTAGACTGGTCAACGCGCTTTGAGATCATTTTAGGCGTTGCAAGAGGCCTAGCTTATCTTCATGAGGAGTCCAACATCCGCATTGTGCATAGGGATATAAAAGCCAGCAATGTCCTACTTGACACCGATCTCACCCCCAAGGTCTCCGACTTTGGACTTGCCAAGCTCTATGAAGAGAACATGTCCCATGTCAACACGACGAAAATCGCTGGCACATTGTAAGAACCTTTCACAATTACTCTTATGTTTATATATAACAGTACCTTCCAACAATGAAGCTAATTTTAACTTGCCTGACCATTGCTCAAGTGGTTACCTGGCTCCTGAGTATGCCATGAGAGGCCAGCTGACTGAAAAGGCCGACGTTTTTGCATTCGGAGTGGTCGCCCTGGAGGCTGTCTCTGGTCGGCCGAACACTAACAACTCCCTCGAGGAAAGCAAAATATATCTTTTGGAGTGGGTAATAATAAGCTATTCTGCAGTCTTTTCATCCAGCAGCAGCAGAATTCATAGTCAATCCGTTCTTGTCCAGGAGCTTCTGCTTACTGAAGCATGCTGTGCTTCTGTTCATTTATAGGCCTGGAGCTTGTATGAAGGGAAGCAACCACTAGGAATCATGGACCTGAGACTCAATGAATTCAACCCCGAGGAAGATTTGAGAGTCATCCATGTCGCGCTCCTCTGCACGCAGGGATCACCGCACCAGCGACCGCCGATGTCAAGGGTCGTGGCAATGCTTACCGGGAAAACTGAGGTGGCTGACGAGGTGGCAAAGCCAAGCTACGTCACTGACTGGCAGTTCAGGGGTGGGAAAAGTAGCTGCACCACGAGCAGCTACTGGGGGTCTACTTCCACCCCTGAGTTGAGCAGGCAGAGAGAGATCGACCCGTTAACCCAGTCACCCACGATCACCGGAGCAAGTCAGGAGCTCGAGGGAAGGTGAAAACGAAGATGATCGCTCGCTGCTAAAAGTGATCGGTTTGGAATGAATGTTTCGGACGCTATTTGTAGTTACGTAAATGTTAATGCTATGCGAGCCGTCGCAGCAAACATGTCGCTCTGAATTTCGTCAGGTCGAAAAAGTATTGCGTCTTGTATATATCCAATCCAATAAAATAAATGTAAGTACATGTTGTAAAGGAAATGACCCTATTTTGGCCTTTTGGGTTGTCATGTTGGTAATTAATGATTACACAATGCGTGTGGTTTGCTACGTGTACGAGGTTTAGTTTCATGGATGTAATTTAGGTGACGTTTGGTTTAGAGACGATAATGCAAACGTAAACGGTACCAGCGGAGCCAGGGGGCCGGCAGGAGCCAAGGCCCCCTAACATCAGAACAAAAAAGTTTTTACTTAGACCGGGTTTAGATGCTTCCAAATTTCAAATTTTTATACTCTCTCTCCATCACATCAAATTTTTGGACACAAGCATGGAGTATTAAATATAGATAAAAAAATAACTAATTATACAGTTTAGTTGTAAATCACGAGACGAATCTTTTGAGCCAAATTAGTCCATGATTGGACACTAATTGCCAAATACAAACAAAAGTGCTACAATAACAAAATTCCAAATTTTTTTACATCTAAACACCCCCTTAATATATAATTTAATAATATATATTTATACTAAAAGTATATGATAAAAAGTTCCTGTCATATATATTTTTTTGATGTCTTCTAGACAACAAAGTCATATAAAATAAAATTAGAATAGAATTTTAGAACACGTTATTTGCTACCATATTAGGACATATTTAATAAAATTTTAGGCTTTACCAAACGTATACTTACATTTCATTATCTTTACAGTTTATTGAGTATCCATACTTTAACTAGTAATAACAATGCAGTGGTCATCGGTACTATATTGTCTCAAGATTATTCAACAGAACTATTATTATATAATATTGACTCCCTTTTTACTTTGAATCGAGTACAGACGCTCGCATTCATGCACAAATGCTCACCCTGTTAACAAACACATATCCTACACCACATAAGCACCTCTGAGATACTAAGGTGGTATATTTCGAGAGACACTATCACCTACTACCACAGGACAAATAACATTGTTAAATCATCAAATACTAAAGTAAATTCAGGAAAATAGGAGCAACTCCATTGATGACTAACTCAGTAACTCGAGTGGTCACAAAACCTAAATAGATGAACTACGCTTAGTTCGTATATATCGAACTTTTTGACCAATCCCCTATGTATAATTCCTGGCTCCGCCACTATGTGACGGGCAGCAAAGCCAAGTGTCAAAGCTAAAATAATTGTCTACTGATCAGGCACAACAAAATTCTACATGTAATGTGGTAGAATGGAAGACTTCTTTGCACAATTTATAATTTCTGAACCTTCTTTTTACAAACCATTTAGTTATGGAATATTTTATTTCATATTTAATTAGCAAAATTATTTGTAGATTTATTTCCCTCTCTCTGACCGAGATGATCGGCACTTGGAAGGTGGGCTAATCTAGCAAATATACCCTTTGTTATCCTTAATTTGGATTAAGTATAGTTAAAATTACCCCCTTCTTCCATTTCAAAAAAATTACCCCCTTCTTAAAATAAGTACTTCTCTAATCTCTAATTTAGCAATCAAATCTAATGTTTGAAAATTGGGGTTCAGGTTCACCAAATTACCCCCTTCTTCCATTTCAAAAAAAACTGAAGGCTAAATGCTATTTCTAATTGCTGTTGTTTCTTTTAGGGTTCCCAACATGTAGATGATTTATTGAAGTTAGTGTGCAGCTTAGATGACGAAGTAAGAGGTTCAACCTAAAGATGGTGATGGGAAGAAGGTGGTCAGTAGGAGTCTTACTCACACCAGGACGTGTGTTCTAGGGCTGACCCAGTACACAAGGAGTGGGGGCACGAGTGGTCAGTAGGAGTCTTACACCAGAATATGTGTTCTAGGGCTGACCCAGTACAAAAGGAGTGGGGGCACGTGCCCCCACTCAAATTCTGGATTTTCAAAGAAAATATGGCTTCGTATAGCTATAGAGGTCTATCAGTAATAGACTGTCACTCAAATTTTGTGCTAGTTCCGCCCCTGCAAGTGTTGGTACTTATTAGGTGAAAGAAAACAAATGACCAACATTATAGAGTCAATATTAAACAAAGATAGTCAATAATGGCAGGTGATCTCTTTGTGGGAATGGATGGTCTTGAAAAAACCACACTAGTTCGTGGTGTTTATGTAAATCTAGGTGATCTCTTTGTGGGAATGGATGGTCTTGAAAAACCACTCTAGTTCGTGGTGTTTATATAAGCCCAAAACTAAGCCAGTGGCAGAGCCAAGGGGGGCTGGCAGGGGGCCATGGCCCCCCAACATATGACAAAGAAATTTTTTTATTAGAATCTTATAATTTTTATCTATATTTAGTGAGAGAATATAACAAAATTATTGTTATATATACCTATCAATATCTTCTACTCCCTTCGTCTAATAAAAAGTGTCATTCTCATTTTCCAAGAAGTCAAACATTTTTAACTTCGACCAAATATATATAAAAAAATTAATATTTATAGTACATAACTAGTATCATTAGATAGATTATTCAATATATTTTCATAATAAACTTATTTAGGGATATAAATATTATTAATATTTTCTACAACCTAGTCAAACTTAAGACCAACACGAAATTCATAGCAACACTTTTTGTGAGACGGAGGAAGTACATAATAAAATTATACAAAACACAACTAAATAATAAAATCATCATGTATGAACATCTTTGCAAAGACTAAACCAGTATCTCTCAAGAATTATGAAATCACCATAGAGCTTTGCTTCAATGGGCATGTCACATATCACTTAAAGAAAAGGGCTTTAGATTCTAGAATACATATAAGAAAATACAAGCAATTATATGAAGTTGATGAATTAACCCAGACGATCACTACGAAAAGCCTAATCAGTTGAGCCACGCTCAGTTTTTACAAGCTAATTTCTTTGGCTGGTCCCCTATATATAATTTCAGGCTCCATCCCTAAATGGTACAATATGAGAATGAATTATTATTGAATAATCAAATTCTCTGGATCGATGGCGAACCTAGCCAGAAAATATAAGGGGACGAGGAGAGAAGATAAACTATAAGCAATAATAAAAACAATTTTTCACAACTACGTGGCATATTTATACAGAATCATATAATAAGAGCAATGATAAGTACTCTCTTTATTCCAAATTGTAAACCGTTCTGGCTAGATACCTAGAAAAACCAGAACGATTTATAATTTGAAATGAAGGGAGTGCTTAACTAGTGTAGGTGAAGATGAAGCTCTCATAAAAGAAGAGTACGAACCTCTTTGGAATGAAGGATTTTTCCTTGTTTCTTATTTTTCATTCATGCAAAAAAAATTGATTATTGTTATTTTCTATACAATTCTTATGAAATTTCTATGTCATAGAAGGACCCTAAACAATATTTGCACCCCCAAAATTTAGCATACATCAATTTATCAATAGAAGAAAAGATCAACGTAGCCAATTATAGTGACTAAATGAGCAAACAGATATCTCAAAAAAATAGAGTACTGTCTCTATTAGTTTTAGTGCATCCAAACAATAGGCAATAAGTAAGCTATTTTTTTAGCTATTAGTCTTCAACTAATTGTTAGCTAACTAGTCGTATCTAATTTGGACTAATTTTAGCTTCACGTAGTATCTGGCCATGGGTATCAAACAGCCCTATTTGTCGGTGTCTTATCATATATATACAAAGGAGTCAGGCGAAGAAGACACATGCGGTGAACGTGAATATGATTCCAGTAATAATAAAGAGAGAACTTTTACTGCCGTTTTATTTTCGGGAAAAATGTCGTGTATGGCATTGTTTAGATTCTCAAATTCATCTCTAAATTCTACTATAAAAAAAAGATTCTCTATCACATCAAAATACCGGTATATGCATGGAGTACTAAATGTAGATAAAATCAAAAACTAATTGTATAGTTTTATTGTACTTTGCGAGACAAACATTTTGAATCTAATTAATCAAAGTTTGAATAATTATTACTAAAATAAAAACAAAACTAATTCGGCACAGTAACTTTGTACACCGAATCGGCGGTCTAAACGAGCCCTAATGGCCTTGTTTAGATTCCCAAATTCCACCCCAAATTCCACTGTGCAAAAAGAAGATTCCCCATCACATCAAAATATCGGCACATATATGGAGTACTAAATGTAGATGAAATCAAAAACTAATTGCACAGTTTTGTTGTACTTTGCGAGACGAATATTTTAAGCCTAATTAATCAATATTTAGACAATTATTACCAAATAAAAACAAAATTGCTACAGTGTGACGGGACATTTACTATGCAAAGTTTGCATCCCAAATTTGGGCCTTGTTTAGATTCCAAAATTCACCCCCAAATTCCACTATGCAAAAAGAAGATTCCCCATCACATCAAAATGTTGACACATATATAGAGTACTAAATGTAGATAAAATCAAAAACTAATTGCACAGTTTTGTTGTACTTTGCGAGACGAACATTTTAACCCTAATTAATCCATGTTTGGACAATTATTACCAAATAAAAACAAAATTGCTACAGTGTGATGTGATGTGTACTATGCAGAGTTGGGATACCAACTTTGGTATCTAAACAAGGGCTTGGGATCTAAACAAGGCCACGTGTACCCCACGGGCCTAGTGGCGTCACACTTCCCCTCGGCCCCACACCAGGCCTCGCCGCCTCTCCCCTCCGCCCCCGCTCCTCCGAGTGACCGTACGCCGTAGCCCGACCCAGCCGATCCCCGAAACCCTAGGCGCGCCGTTGATCACCGGAGGCCCGGCCATGGACGGCGGCGCGGCGGAGCTGCGCGAGGCCCACCGCCTGACGGGCCACGGCGACCGCGTGTGGGCGCTCGCCTGGAACCCCGCCCCGGGCCCCGGCTCCGGCCCCGTCCTCGCCTCCTGCAGCGGCGACAAGACCGTCCGGATCTGGAAGCGCGCCCCCGATGGCGCCTGGCAGTGCTCGGTAACTAACGCCACCACCCTCCTTCCTCTCCCCCGAAGCCCGGTCCCGTTTGGTTCAGAGCTACGACGGGTTTGTTTGATGCGTGCCGTAGATTAATTTCTTCGTCCGTCGGCTTGGTTCGGGCAGGATGTGCTGGAAGACACGCACAACCGCACGGTGAGGTCCTGCGCCTGGTCCCCCAACGGGAAGCTGCTGGCCACCGCGAGCTTCGACGGCACCACGGCAGTGTGGGAGTACAACGGGGGCGACTTTGAGTGCGTCGCCACGCTGGAGTTGAGTTTGCTAAGCTTGACAAGAATCAGGATTGGTGTCAGCCACGACTTGGTGCCCTTGCTGTGGATGTTGACTTTTGTGCTCTGGGCGTGCAGGGGCACGAGAATGAGGTGAAGAGCGTGTCGTGGAGCCCGTCCGAGTCGCTTTTCGCCACGTGCAGCCGGGACAAGACGGTGTGGATATGGGAGGTGCTGCCAGGGAACGAGTTTGAGTGTGCCTCGGTGCTGACGGGACACACGCAGGACGTCAAGATGGTGCAGTGGCACCCGATCCTTGACATTTTGGTCTCTGTCAGCTACGATAATACCATCAGGGTATGACCGTGTCCAACTCTGAACAGATGCATCCATTGTGCAATTGCATTCACTTATCCGATGTATTGTGTTCGAATGCATCCAATACCAAGTTGTTTTGCTATTTTGGGACGCTATTACTTAGTGGCAGGAAAAAGAAAGGTGGAGCCTCTTAATTCTGCTGCTATTAAATTGGTTCATAAGGCAGCTTGTATGATGCAGGTCTGGGCTGATGACGGAGACGACGAGTGGCACTGTGTGCAGACATTAACTGAAGCCAATAACTGGTAAAGTGCTCTTTGATATATTGCCTTTCTTCTTGCCTTGTTTATTACGATTATGACTTCATATCCAAACTACTATGTTGCAGGTTCTCTGGTTCTCCTATTTTATTTCTTTTGCAGTGCATTGTTGTTGATTCTATGATTTAGACTAAAACTGTTGTCTATGAAAACCACCTTCAGTATTTTGGTCCTGCATTTTTTGAACCATAGTCTCCACTAGTTATTTCACCTGCTTCTTATCCCCCAGTTCTCACTTTGCTGAGTCATCATCATGGATTCCATGTGAAGGATAGGAGATTAACAATTTGTTTGTGTGATTTTGCAGTTAACTTAGGATTGTTTTCCATGTGGTTCCTTATTGAGATCAATTACGTGCCACCCTTACTAAATATTAAATATATAAGCATTACATAATTTTATGGTTCTATTCATTGTTAATGACAGTTGGGTACTGAATTAATGTTCTCTGACTTATAACAGAACGCAAATTTTTTGTTCTAGTTTCAGTGTTTTACCACTTGCATTATTGCGTTGTTTGATAGGTCACATTTTTCTTAATTCCAGTGGTCATTCATCAACAGTATGGGCATTATCCTTTAACTTTAAAGGTGATAGGATGGTCACATGCAGGTTTGTTTGACTGTTCTTTCATTAATGTTTCTCTTTTGCTGGGCTTTTCCCTAGAGTAGTTACTAATGTCGTACATCTGTTATTCAGTGATGACCAAACGTTAAAGATATGGGACACGAGCGCTGATTTGTCTCAACCAAAAACTGGCGAAGGTCATGAATCTTGGTAAGAAGTTATCGGATTGTGTTCTCTGCATGAATGATATCCTTCAAGACTTTTATGTATTTGGTAACCCAGGAATTGCAAAGCTGTGTCCAGAAGCTTAGGCTGTAAAGGAACTTGTTGTAGTTACAATTCCATCACCAGTCGTTGAACATCTACTATACCACTATGTATCAAATATATTAATGTCCTTTTGTCATCTACTAATGCTACTTTTGTGCATCAAAACTTTGCGTTTTCTATTTATCTTGTTCTCTTGCAATGCAGAACTAACTAGGATGTAGCTTCTCTTTACAGAGAAGTGTTTCTCTTGTATTGTCCTTTCAAATTGGCTGAAGTTGACAAGCTGAGAAATACTTCCTACTATGCTACACTTAATGATTATGGATTGACTTAAGTATTAACTGTTGTAGTTCTCTTGATAGTGTATAGTATCTTTCAGGTAATCTTGACAATTAATTACTATTAAGTGACCTCCGTAAAGATAGATGTGAAAACTCTGTTGTCCTTCAGCCTGCACCTCCTAAACAGAATAGTTGTTATTTGATTTTTCAGGCAACACCTTTCTACTCTCACAGGATATCATGGACGGACTATTTTTTCAGCCCATTGGTCAAGGTCAGTTGAATTCTCAGCCCCCCAAAATGAAATTCTTAGGCAAGTTGTTAAGATAAGATGCAAGAACAGTCTCTCAACTGAGTTCATCTACATGAATTCTCATATTAGCTCTGGCTTCTAGTTGTGAGAATTGCCACTGTTCTACGAATTGTGCCCCATTGTATTTTGTTGATATACTTTGTTATTTCACATATCTAGACTTTTATTAGATAATGGCCAAAATCCAACAAAAGCAGCTTATATCACTTTTGCCTGAATGGCTATGCTGTTGAAAGATTCCTGCCTGAATCAGACCATCTATGTTTATAGCTTCAAAGTATCATCACTGTATTGTTATAAGGTTCTTATGTGACCAAACTTCTAAGTCCACAGCTTCTGCTGCTTGGTGGAGCCATCTTACAGATAGTTTACTTCTCATTTTGTGACAATTGCATCCAGTTATTTGTTTGCTAATTTTGGTGGTGGAACTGTCTCTTATATTCTGCTTTGGCAATTCCTTGTACATGACAGCGAGGATATTATAGCTAGTGGTGCAGGCGATGATGCAATCTGCATTTTTACTGAGGAGAAGAGTACCATGGTATGTTGTCCAAACATTTATGTTTTCATGATTCCAGTCCTTATATGGTGTGTTTAGCTGGCCTTGTTCAATTTATATGTTTGTTATAATTATGAAGTACAATGTTCTAATCAAAATTTAGTATTCAACCTTTCCTTTTAATAAAGGGCAAGGAGCTGTTTAGTGTTTACAATTTTGGAAAGCACTCATAACCTTTGGAAAGCTCACATAATCAAATTTAGTAATCAAACTAGTGATATAGCTGGTTTGCATCGACCGGCAATGATGTATGGCTCTTATTTTCCCCCCAAAATGTTTGATTATTATTTTGGAGTACTGTAATGGCACTTTTCGTTTGGAAAAGCTGATAGCAGCTTGTAAAGCTTTCACTCATGTGGCTGTGAAATTATTTTAGAAAAAAAGGATAAAAAGAGAATATTATGTTTTGTGTTTTGCACAAAGTATTGAATGTAATCTCGGTCATGCAGGTTGAGAGGCCCTCATACAGATTAATATTAAAGAAAGAGAAGGCACATGTCATGGACATAAACTGTGTGCGATGGTGTCCTCAGGTAACTTCTGAGAATTCACAACAAAATAGTCTCTGTTTAGCTGGTGGGTATTGTCTGAGAATTAGGAACAAAATAGTCTTTGATTTGTTTAGCTGATGCAATGAAGAGTACCATCTACCTTGTGCGTTTGTCTCTTTTGCTGTCCATAATATTCCTACCTTAATTTTGGATAGAGATACTTATATATTTTCTCATATAAATTTCTAGGACCCAAGGTTATTGGCATCCGCGAGCGACGATGGCACGGTGAAATTGTGGGAACTGAGAGGGAATGTACTGGATTGAGTTTTGTTCTATTTACTGTAGTGTACCTTGAGATTATAGAGCAGATTAGGCATCACCTTTGGATTCCTGTTTTATTGAGCTCTGCTCAGTGTAGTCAAGAGGGTGTTTGTGATGGTCTTTTACCAGATTTACCATGCAAAAATATGAACAGTGCCATCCTCTCTAGACATGGTATTGATCGTGTATACATTAAGGGACAACCAACCATGTGATCAACCATTTTTTACTTAATAAGTCATCAGAGATACCATTCATGTACAATGATGAGTGGTGAATACAGATTTGCAGTTTCTTGTTTGCCGACTTTGTATCTGGATGTTTTTTTGTACTGACGCTGGTTAGAGACAGACCGATCAAACATTCAGATGCCTGGCCCTGGCGACGGCGATCCATAGTGGCGAATGTGGGCCTTGTTTAGATGCCTTCAAAATTCTAAATTTTACTTTTTGTTTTATCACATCGAATCTTTGAACACATAGAGCATTAAATATAGATAAAAAAATAACTAATTGCATAATTTGATTGTAAATCAGGAGACGAATCTTTTGAGCCAAATTAGTCCATGATTGAACACTAATTGCCAAATACAAACGAAAGTGCTACACTAGTCAAATTCGAAAAGTTTTTGCATCTAAACACCTGGCTTATCGAAGTTTTTTTATACTTGCTTCCCATTTATATGCCAGGCAGCGCACCCCCCATGACGACCCTTGTTTTTGACAATCTGGTGGCAGATCAAATCAAACAAATTTAGGCAATCGATGTCTCTTAAAAAAAACTACACTCTTAAAAAAAACTACACTAGTGTGGTACTGTCATTTCAAAAAACAGGTGCACTCCACTCAGGAAAAAGGTACTCTTCTATTTCTGTTTGTTACACTTCTATATCTTTTTTTTATATGCCTCAATACTTCAATTACAAGTAGTATTTGAACTTAAACACAAACTCACACCCCACACCACACACACGCTATGCGCAAGCTAGACCTACACTACACGTATACCTAAAGATACAGACATGACTGAAAGGTACGAAGATCAACGAACTCCAAACGTGACGGACATTTGCGCTTGAGGCTACAAAGAAAATGGGAAAAACCTCGGTGCGAAAACCTGGCACGAGCAGCGCTCGAACCCAGGCTGCGGGCGCTCCAACGATCGTCCAGACCACCGAGCCAAAAGGCCTTCTATATCTTGAAGCAATACCAGCAAGATAACCCTAATCAACTGCTGCACCACAGAATGAACATTAACTCTTGTAAGTTCGCCCTATATGTAAACAGGGTGAGCAAAAAACGGGTGGTGGATATGCATTTTATCCTAGATTCTAGCGAATTCACTACACAAGGAATCATGCTATTACTTCATATCAAGCTAGTCTTACATTGCGAGTACACCTCAGGCGTGCAAGAAGACCAACTCAGATTTACATTTGATAATAATTGTCCGGTGGAATGAACTAGGGAGCCAAAGCATATTTAGGTACACTTGACTTCACCAGCACAAATTCACATCCATCGCAACTCCAAGCTAGTACTATAGTAGTGATGTACCACTCTTACTATGTTTCATGCTTGGTGCAGTCAAAGCCTTGACAAACAGATACCCAGACTATGATTACAAGGAGCAAAAGGATTCCAAGAATCACCAACTTAATTTTCATGTTCTGCAGCCATGTCTTCCTACGAATCTTCACCCCCTGTTTCTTGAACTCCTGGGCCTGAATTACATACATGTGATGCAAGTCCATTATAGAAGGAAAAGAAGCACAGAACTGGTACATTGATAAGGGGATCATGTACCTGACTATGTAGATCAGAAGTCTTGTCTTGGAGTTCACTCAACTTTTCTCCACGGCCCAAAGTCTAAAAATACAAGAGGCAGAAATGACAAAATTATAACGGATTGTCAATCAAGCTAAGAGTAAAATGAATGCTTAAGTGTTGGTGGAATTCAACAAATAAGTAGAACTATGGTAACACTTACAGAAAAAAACATTGTTTCTCTGATTATTACAAGTTTACAATGTCCATACCAGTCGTAAGAAGTAAGAACAAGTTGATGATTCTCATGCAGCGCATTCAACTTGCACAAACACTATCATTTCTTTCAAGGACAATGATCTCAACTACTTATTAATGATGTGTGCATGGCATGTCTAATGTATAACTAAGGCAAGCATGATAACCATCATACTGCTGTGTAATCTACTAATCTTGTTATGCTTCTAGCATTAAACTTTATTTTATCAATTGAAAATCATGTACACATGAAACAACTCATGGGAAGTTGGGAATTAGGCATGCAAGCTCAAATTAAATCTGAGGAGACGTACAAATGTAATTCATTTACCTACTAACGTCAACTACTTTTATTTGAAATCAAGTAACATCTAAAAAAGGGGTAGCTAATAAAAAAAGTTGAGAAAACAACGATAAACTGTACATCTAACCAGGCATATAATTTCCTTTATATTCATTGCCAAAAAAAAATCCTTATATGAACAATGTATTCTTTGATTGTTATGTATGCAATTAAGAAGTTATCTCTATTAATTTGACACTCCAATACTGCCTCTCTTTTTTTTTTTTGCAGTAATGGAAATCAATTTCTGTCCACGAGCTCTATCAATAACTTTGTCTATGTGGCACCTACATCATCAACCAAAGATAGCACACATTAATCATTGAATCCTGGCCCTGTTCTATGTTCTTGCAGGTCCTCCTATACACATCAACCAATAACAACACAACAGCATATGCTCTCATACAAAATGAGCTATAACATACCTTTTCTATGTTGTCCAACATGATATTTTTAACTTCTGAAACTTGGGCTTGCACTTTTAATGTCTTATCTAGTTCCTCTGAATGATCAAGAACAAACTGAATGTGCTGCTTTATAACTGGGCTGCATTGATGAAAAGTTCAATTTTCAGAAAAAAAGAATAAAAAATTCTATGCATTCTCAGTAGAATTTATTACAAGACATACCCATATTCTTTATTTAGACTTTTTGCAAGAGCTGTATCAGCTTTACCACCACCGTATCTCTTCATGAAGTCATCTTTTAACCTCTCAAGAAATGCCACCGAGACATTCTTTGGAACGGATTCCTTCGCAACTACACAATAGGCTACAAAATGTTCAAAGAGTAAAAGTTTCACCATGAGTATACAGATTATCATCATCATGTGATCTATAGTAGCAGTTAAGTTGTAGGCTTGTAGCCAGATCTCAAAGATCCACAACAGTGCATAGTTCAGGATCGACATGGTCTGATGGTCACACATGTCAAAGGAGTTTAGGCTCTTGGCTGATAACCAACATTGCTGTTGAGCTGTTGTAGTTTCAGTCTGGTATGTCTGTGTCTGTTGCCATAAAGATTGGTGATGCCTTACGGGGTGATCTTGCAATCAAATTACAAAGAATCCCGAGCTCGGTTACTTATCTTAGTACAAGCTGAAGCAATCAACATTGGAGCTTTGCCACTCATTTTTAGCACAACTAAGAAGGCATAACAAATTAGTAGAATCCTTGGTCCCCCATTGCATTTCCTACTACTAGAGCATCACTGATGCAAAAGCAAAAGGCTTAAGGCATGGATTGATCGCATCTATCTCACCGTAGCCGCGATGCAGGAGGAAGTTGAATGTGTGCCCGTCGCAGGCGTAGCTGAACCGTACCGGCGCGCCGCCGCGACCGGTGCTGGCGGAGGACGACCCGGCGGGTAGCCGCTGCAGGCACTGCGCGGCGATGGCGGGGAAGTTGCCGGTGAACTCCGTGTACTCCGCCAGCACCGCGGTGCCGCGCGCCACGAAGGCGTAGATCAGCCACTCCGCCTTGCCGCCGCCGTCCCCCGCATCCTTCCCTCCCTTCGCCGGTGACACCATCGGATCAAGACAGGTCGACAGGACCGCTAAGCTATCGCAGGCGGATCTTGGATTCTTGGCAAGATCGGGAGGGACCCGAGGGAAGGTGGTGAGGGCGGGCGATTTCGTGGTTTCTTGGTGCCGGGGGAGAGTATCCACTCTCCAGCGCGAGCTCGTGAGTGTGCAGTGCCGAACGGCGCCGCCTGCGTGCCTGTCAATGCTTGGAGTAGGAATGCGTGCTGTTGCCAGCGTCCGGTCGGCTTTTCTGGTCGCTTTTTTGCAGTCTCGTGCTGGACTGCCGGTGTGCCTGGTCTGTGGTCACTTGTTTGCGACCTTTGTCCCGCTGACATTGATTGCTTCTCTGTTTACCCCTGCTTTGCTATTATTTACGCTAAGCTTCTTTTAGGACGGTTAGTTGGAGCTTGGCAATTTAGGGTAGAGAATAACGAATGCATTTCAGTCATTTTTTAAACTTTTTTATAAAGGAAGCTTTTTTTTAACTAAAATATATGTAATACTGCGAAAGCAAAGTTGGTGAAAAATATGCGGATGCGTATATTGCTTTTCATATGTCCCACATTATATACAAGGCCTAAATATTTACTATGGTGCGTGAAGAAATCAAAGCCAGTGAAAAAGTATATAGTGATTTCATAGGGTTTTAGTTTTTCTTTTGAGGAAAAAAAGAGAAAAAAAACAACTTCCTACTATCTACTACAGTGCACGAACAGGACCAACATTTACACATAAACATTTGAAGATTTGACTACACAATTTTATTTCTCTTTGAAAAAACTATATAATTTTATTTGTGAAATGATACATCGATCTTCATTTTGAGAATAATTCCAACAAATTATAAATTGAATTTTTCTCTTATCAAAATCAACATACTCAAATCAACAATCAAGAAAACTATTAATGAGCATATCTTCAATATATTGTTTTGGTTTCCACGTGTCTTGAAGAAATTTGAGGTTTGCTAAAGAAGTTGCAAGGTAGTTACAAAGATTAGGTTCTCCTAAAGGGGCACGATTGCTCAACTACATATTGAAGTGACAATCGGTAAGTGATCATACTAAGCCGAGTTAAAAGTGGAGGCAATAGTAAGATAGCACAAGGGCACTTTATTCTTTCCGGTTGATTTCTTGCTAACATAAATGTCGGCTAGATAGTTTAACTCATATAAAATGACATGATTTGAATTTGAAAAAGCATATGATAAAGTGAAATATGATTTTCTCTAGCAATTTTTGAGAATTAAAAGTTTCTCACATACTTTGGTGTAACTGGGTTGAGGTTTTTGTTTGGGTGGTAATATAGGAATAAAAGTGAACCAATAAATTGGCTATTGCCTCCAAACAAAAAAAAAGCCTAAGGCAACAATATGATCCATTATCTACTATATATGTGCTGTTTAAACTTGTGGTAGATATGTGAAGGGCATAAAACCATATTTAATAGTGGACGACTTGTTACTTTACACGCTTGAGAAATTATCTACGCCTTGTTCGCTTGGCTGAAAGTACCGTTGGCTGATTTATTGTGCGAGAAAAACACTGTACCATGGCTGATAAGCCAGACTGATAAGTTCAAGCGAACAAGGCACTGGACTTTAGATAATCTTTCGCAAAAGTGAAATCATTTGATATGGATAAGGAAAAGAATGTTAGGTGCAACGTTCACATCTATTTGGTTGCAAAATTGGTATTTATCCTTTCCGCTATTCCAGCATACCAATGCACTTGAGAAAAACTAAATAGCAAAGATTGGAAGGTTATTGAGGAAAGAATTGACAAAAAAAAGTTGTGTAGCTAGAAAGGGAAATCGTTTTTAGTGGGTGGAATACTAATGTTGATTAACTCTTTCCTATCTAACTTATGTACCTACATTAATGCTACTGAGATCCGTTAGGGGAACATTAAAGAAAATTGAGTATTATAGATTTAGTTTTCGTACCAGAACGATGAAGTATATAAAATCAACATGGTCGACAAAATGGTTGATTTTACGCCAACCAAAAAGATAAGGAGGTCTCGGTATATAATATCTAGACTTGCAAAGTCTACTAATAAATAACTAATGATGTAAACTTTTCTAATGAAGATGGAATTTTGAAAGGTTTGTTGAGAAACAAAATACATAAAAGAAAAAACCTAACTCGAATACAGATAAAGGTTAGTAATCCACATTTTTGAACGAGTCTTACGAAAGTGAAGGATCGATTTGTAAATCTAGGAAGGTTTAATTTGAGCAATGGCTCGCAAACAGATTGTAGGAAAATATATGGCTAGGCAACCGTCCTTTAAAGTGGCAATATCCCACCTTATATATAATATTGTTCTTTGAAAATAGGCCACCGTAGCGTAGCTAACTGTTAGCACAAAATACATCTTAATGTCTCTTTTAGAGAAGGGCTTTACCAGGTAATAAATTGTTAGAAAGGAATAATATAATAGCAACGGTCACAGATATTATTCTACAAGATGAGCGGGATACATTTGTTTGGCATTTAAAAAAAAATAATGATTCCTTCAATGTCAATCCTATGTATATGAATTTTATAAATAATGGGTTAAAGGTCTATCGAGAAATATGGCCTCTAACAATACCTTTGAAAATTATTTTTTCTCTAGTTTTTCAAGAAATAGGTTGTTTTCAGTAAGCATAACTTAGCTAAACTTGGGTACGGCTGGTAGAAACATATTGTGCTAAGATTAGGACCCATTCTGAATGTCCAAGACTTTTTTTAGTCGCTGGTAGAAACATGGAGGCAATAAAAATAACTTAACATTGTTAGGTGCTTATCCATTTGCTGAATAATAGTATGACTTACAAGAAACGATGTGGTTTTTAACAATTGTCAATCCTAAAATTTATTGCATGTTTTATTCATAGGAATATACTAACTACGATTCTAGATGCTGTAGCTGCAATGGTCTTGATGATAAGTCTGCTGGCTTTGTTCCTTTGGATAACCCTTTAATGCTGGACTGAGTTTTGAGTTTAAACTTTGGCCCCGTTCGGCTGTGCTGATAAGTCGGCTGAAAAACACTGTTAGCTGATTTGTTGTGAGAGAAAAACACTGTTCCGGCTAAAAAAATAAGCTGAAAGGTACGAATTATAAGCAGGATGAATAGGGCCTTTGTTTGGTTATCATTTTAAGGTGATCTGATTCTCTCACTTATGATTTTTCTCCATTATCTAAAAATAAAATGACATGGCTAACAAGGCATTAATTGCATTGATGATACAAAATCTGATATTGTGTGTTACAACCACGATAAACTTTATCAACGCATCATAATTCTTGTTTTTTTTAAATGAAACCTTTCGTAAAAAAATCAAATCTAAAATAACAATATTTAAGTCCCATCTGATCAACGGCTCAAAGGGAAAGAAACAACATAGTCCATCTGAATTCTGAACAAACCGGCCACTTCCTTTCTCTATTTGTGCGTACCTGTGTTTGTACACGTATTTGTACGTTTTTCTTATCTGGTAATACAGGTACTTTTATCAAAAAAAAAAAAAAAACGGGCCACTTCCTCCCCAGCCCCAAGGGCCCAAATGGGCAAGCCCGCCTTGTATCCCAGCTAGGGTTTACCAGTCCCTCACTCCCTCTCCATGGCGGCGGCGGCGCTGCGGACACCGGCGGCTCGCCGCCCGCTCCTCGTCGCCTCCAGCCTCCTCCGCATTGGGCGTTACCTCTCCTCCACCACACCACCCCCACCCCCACCACCACCGCACCACCCCAACACTCTCGCCACCGAGCTCCTCCGCCTCCTCTCCGCCGCACCCTCCTGGACGCCGGACCTCGCCGGCGCCGTCTCCTCCTCCCTCGCCGCTGCCTCCGCCTCCGCCGCCGACGCCGTCATACCCGTCCTACGGTCCCTCAAGAACCCCTCCCTCGCCGCCCCCTTCTTCCTCGCCTCCTCCGCCGCCTCCCCGCACCCGCTCCCCGCCGACGCCTACAACGCCGTCCTCCCGTTCCTCTCCCACGACCTCGCAGCCATGGAGAAAGTTCTCGAGGAGATGAGCGTCCTTGGGTACGGCGTTCCCAACCCGGCCTGCGCCGACCTTGTCGCGGCGCTCGTCCGCACCCGCTGCCTCGACGACGCCGAGCGCGTGATTGCCGCCATGAGGCGGCTCAAGTTCCGCCCAGCGTTCTCGGCGTACACTGTGCTGATCGGCGCAATGGCGGAGGCCAGGCGACCTGAACGCGCGCTCGAGCTGCTGCGGCAGATGCAGGAGGTCGGGTATGAGGTGGGCGTGCCGCTGTTCACGACGCTGGTGCGGGCTTTGGCCCGTGAGGGGCGCGTCGAGGGAGCCCTGGCACTGGTGGACGAGGTGAAGGGGAGCTGCCTCGAGCCTGACATTGTCTTGTACAATGTGTGCATTAATTGTTTCGGGAAGGCTGGGAATGTGGACATGGCCTGGAAGTTCTTCCACGAGTTGAAGTCGCAAGGGCTGAAGCCAGATGATGTATCATACACTAGCATGATTTGGGTGTTGTGCAAGGCAGGGAGGCTAAGTGAGGCTGAGGAGCTGTTTGGTCAGATGGAGACAGAAAGAGCTGTGCCTTGTGCGTATGCGTATAATACAATGATCATGGGTTATGGGTCTACAGGCCAGTTTGAGAATGCCTATAAGCTTCTTGATCAGTTAAAGGAGAGGGGCTGTATTCCATCCGTTGTGTCATTTAATTCGATTCTCACATGCCTTGGGAAGAAGAGGAAAGTTGATGAGGCACTGACCTTGTTTGAGGCCATGAAAAAGGATGCAGAGCCAAATTCCTCGACATATAACATCATAATTGATATGCTTTGCATGGCTGGAAAAGTTGAGGAGGCCTATATGATACGGGATGAGATGGAACGCGCTGGTTTGTTCCCTAACTTGTTGACAGTGAATATAATGGTTGATAGGCTCTGCAAGGCAAAGAAGTTTGAGGAGGCCTATGAGATTTTTGAAACTGCAAGTCAGAGAGGTTGCAATCCTAATTCTGTGACTTATTGTTCTCTCATTGACGGATTAGGAAAGAAAGGAAATGTTGACGACGCTTATAGGTTATTTGAGAACATGCTAGATATGGGCCACAATGCTAATCCTGTTGTTTATACATCCTTGATAAGGAATTTCTTCATGCATGGGAGGAAAGAAGATGGGCACAAAATATTCAAAGAGATGAATCGTCGAGGATGCCAGCCTGATCTTACCCTATTGAATACATACATGGATTGTGTTTTCAAAGCTGGTGATGTTGAAAAGGGAAGGGCGATATTTGAGGATATCAAGGGTTATGGCTTCGTTCCGGATGTCCGAAGTTATTCCATTTTGATTCATGGTCTCACAAAAGCTGGCCAGGCTAGGGAAACTTCCAGCATTTTCCATGCCATGAAGCAGCAAGGTTTTGCTCTTGATGCTCGGGCTTATAATGCTGTTGTTGATGGGTTCTGCAAATCTGGAAAGGTGGACAAGGCCTATGAAGTTCTTGAGGAGATGAAGGTAAAACGTGTACCTCCTACAGTTGCTACATATGGATCAATTATTGATGGTTTAGCTAAGATTGATAGGTTAGATGAAGCTTACATGCTTTTTGAGGAAGCAAAATCGAAAGGAATAGAATTAAATGTTATTGTGTATAGCTCTCTCATCGATGGGTTTGGAAAGGTTGGTAGGATAGATGAAGCTTATTTAATATTAGAAGAGATGATGAAGAAGGGTTTGACACCAAATGTTTACACATGGAACAGCCTTATGGATGCTTTAGTGAAAGCTGAAGAAATCAATGAAGCACTTATTTGTTTCCAGTCAATGAAGGAAATGAAATGTTCCCCAAACACTTACACATACAGTATTCTTATAAATGGCCTTTGCCGTGTACAGAAGTACAATAAGGCTTTTGTGTTCTGGCAAGAAATGCAAAAACAGGGATTGGTCCCTAATGTAGTGACTTACACAACCATGATTTCTGGGCTTGCAAAGGTAGGGAACATAACAGATGCTTGCAGTCTCTTTGAGAGGTTTAAGGCCAATGGTGGAATCCCTGATGCTGCAAGTTTCAATGCTCTTATAGAGGGAATGAGCCATGCAAATAGAGCAATTGAGGCATATCAGGTATTTGAAGAAACTCGATTACGAGGATGTAGAATTAATGTAAAGGCATGCATCAGTCTTCTAGATGCTTTGAACAAAGCTGAATGTCTTGAACAGGCTGCTGTTGTAGGTGCAGTTTTGAGAGAGATTGCCAAGTCCCAGCATGCTTCTAGATCTTTGTAAAATTCAGCTTCACTGGGTGCTATTTTGACAGTATTGGCATTATGAATTTGTATGATCTAATGCTTGGGTTAGCACAGGACTTACTACACCATCAGCCAAATTGATCTGGCTTGTATAGT